>JAPFRF010000001.1:88992251-89592251 GCA_029282475.1 Phrynocephalus forsythii | reverse complement strand
CTGAAAAATATCTCACCCCAAGAATCTTTGCACTGGCCTAAGTTTACGGAGATAAAAAAAGCATGGATAAAATTATCCAGGAGTAATGCTCGAACATGAATGGATACATGAAGGGGACTGGCACAGTCCTATCTTCCCACATCTTTCTTTCCTTTTATTTAAAGGAAATCCTATGCTCAGTGAAGAAAGTGTTTACTCTGAAAAGTTTATTCACAATAAAGAGGACTCTTTAGCCTTTAAAGCCCTCAGCGCCCGTCACTTGCTTTCGTTTATCACACAAACACAACTCTCTTCAAAAGGCTGCAGTGCGTGTCCGATGGATCAAGGTGGGCTGCTCTGTAATTGCCACAACCTGGCAATTGCGCTTTCATGAAGCTTTTTTGGGTGTGCATGTCCAGAACATGCACACCCCAAAGAGTGGCAGGCATTTATCCACTTAGGAAGATAACGGAACCAGTACTGTATATTGCTTTTCCAGAAGGAAGCCAAACATAGGGAGAAGGAGTGAATCCACAGGCCATTCCCAGAGCCAGTTACCCACAAACACTTGGGTACTAATATGTACACTGTACATCTGAAGGAATTAAAGGAATTTACCTGTCTGGTTTGTGGCCACTGTGGCGGTAGCCTCAGAAGCTGCTGCAGAAGATGCATTGTTGGAGACAGAAGGACAGCACGTGGAGAGACAAGGCGGGCTGAAGCATACTACTATACTATGAGCAGACAAACCATAGCGAGAGTCTGGCACACGAGTTGTGGCTGGAAGAGAAAAACAGCACAGGCAGGTCAGTGCAAAATGAAAACAGAAGGAGCATCCCAACACCTCCCATGTGGAATGTCAAGTTGGATCTTCTATGAAACACCCTAGTCAGCAAGGATCAAAACAGGCAGCAGCGTCTTAATACTCTACTGTAGCTTTCAATCCACCTGAAAGGAAGAAGATCCTGCTATGTTATGGTCTGACTGTGCTGTGACATCTGGAGGACAGCTGGAGTGTGAAGTATATGCCACTTGCCTGGACTCATTTGCTTACAATGAGAACAAGTCTTGCCTCTCCCCTGGGGCCCTTGCTTGGAAGACACACAAAAGTCATTTGACTTTCTAGGCTCTTGACTGCACCAAGTGCATATCTTCAAGGTGCACCCCAGATCTAGCTTGTGCTTCCTTTGCTGCTTGGTGTTTGAGGGTCTGGAGCAGATATAAGCATCACCTCTTAGGATCAGAGAAACAGAAGTTAACCTTGGGCAGAACAAAAAACAGGGGTTCCAAAGTTGGGGAGGGGCTGTCAGGAACTCTTTGAGCTTCTGGTGGGCCAATAGGGGAATCTATGAACGAGTGGAGGACAGACCCAAGAATCTCCTTTCAGAACTACCTTAACTTGAAAATGTTGCAAAAGAATGCCCACTAGCAAATTTCACAATGCTTCAAATGGTCACATTTCACCTCTTCAGGTTGCTGGAGGCCTGAACAGAGTCAAGATCAGACCTCAAGAAGGCAAACACATCCTGGATCTGGATCCAGGATTGTTCTATAATGAATGTCCTGTATCATATCTGGAAAACTTCCACCTAGCTAAAGGCACGATGAAATTATAGTACCTCACCAATTTCAGCTGTTCAAGTGAACTTCGGTATGCACAATTGGAGCCATTATAGATTTGTGTGAAGAATCAACCCATGGGTTAGGACACTCAGTCCTCTGGGTAGTCTCTCTGCAATGCTCAATGAGGTTTGACTATCACAGCCTCCTGGGCCCATGCAGAGCTGCCAGAAGACTAGTTGCATAGTGATGCAATGCATGTGATCAGAGAGGCAGAAAGGTACAAAGAAGTACATTTGCCGGAGACTACATTGGTTCCTTCAGCATTTGAATCGAGTGGGCTGTTTTATCTACATGACCTTCCCTGTTCTAAGATCAGTTATGGAAGTCCCTAATTCTTGAGGAACTCCTTCAGAAGGAGCAGTCTCTCTGCTTTACATCCTTCTTGCTGAGTCTCCTTCCTCTTGTACATGTGAGTTTCCTCTGGTGCAAGGCTGGCTTCTAACCGCCATGTCATCAACAGGCTCATCTCCATGGGTACATTGCTGCAACATGACCCTACTTAGCAGAAGAATTCACACGTTGCCTTCCAGAATAAGATGTGTTTCTTCTTCAATGGCCTTGTAAAGGTCCTTAAGAAAAGGCAAATGACCCATAGTTTCAGCCAGTTAATCATGTGAGCTACCTCTTTCCATAGCCAAGGCCCTTGCAAAACCTCAGTCTGGCAATGGGTTGCTACTCTGTTACGATCAGACCCCACAGTCACTTAACTGCGGCTAAGGGATTCTGCCATCAAGCTGATGGGGGCCTTGCTATCACCCAAGTCAGACACACGAAATGAGGGGGGGGCTCAGAGCAGTGTCCTTGTTACTGTGTGAAACATTGGCAAAGAACAGGAGGAGAAGCACTCTAGCCCTAATCACTGAGGACAAGCTGACAGTGGAGAAAAAGGCGAGGGGGAGGAGTAACAGCCAGACAGAGGGTTCTAAGGGCTATGGCATCCAAAAGAAAATGAAACTAAGCAAAAGCTGAACCTGGAAGGCTCAGCAGCAATGCCACGAGCCGTGGCTTAACCCTGCTCTTTTCTGAAGACCCAAGGGGGTGTTCCTCCTCTAAGAGTCCCAGGAAAATTAGCTACAGTACTTGACTTGGCATTCAGAGCATGAGGGAGTGAAGCCTCTCCTGACAACTGGGCTCCCTTGTTGACCAAGAAGCCGTCACCATCTAGAGGTTGGAATGGTGTGGTTCCTCCCAGTCGAGGCAATGTTCTTCTGCATGCCTACGGACTGAGTTTACCCATCGAAGAGAAGGCATGCCAAGTCCATTTCCACCCTTCACACAGAGTAAGAACTGCCCGTGACGAGCAGTATCCAGTCTTTATAATACAGCTTATTGCAGTTTTCCCAAGCAAGCTCTTCACACACTCTCAAATGTTGCTCTTGAACTTCCAGCTGAGTAACCCAGGGGGGCGATGATCGGGGCAGGGGGGGGCGAAGAACTTGGGAGTTGCTTTCTGGGTTGTCCTCAGGACTAGCACCTACCATGCCGTGACGGATGAGCTTCATCAGATGTGTTTGACGAGGCAGGAGTGGAAAACATAATCTGATTCTTATCAATATTCTGGCTGGACCTAAAAATAATAATAACAACAATAATAATATTAAAAAGCAGCCATATCGTTTGGGTATAAATTAAGAAGCAGCACATGAAGCAATAGAAAGCAATTGGGGAAATGGGGAAGTTGGAGCCAGCTGTGGATGGAATTGTTACAGAAATGAAGAGCAGGGAAGCCAAGCAGGTGGGAATGAGAAATCTGGAGACAGTAAGAAGGCAGAACAGGAGGAGGCGCACAGCTCTTGGCAAGGGAACAAAGGGTGAAAAAGTCAGGCACAGTTCTAAAACCAATTAAGCCTCACACATCCCCATTATGGAAACACAGCAAAAGCTTAAAAGAAATACAGAAGCTGAAACATGGCTTCTGAGCTCATTGAGGGACCCATTTCTCCGTAGTCCACAATGATGACAAAACCAGTATTTTGTATTATTTGTACAGCAAATGACACCTAAAAATGCTACTTTCCATAAAGGGACCACATAAACACACCTGCAGATTCCACTTGGTGAATAAAGAAACATTTCAGAAGCTCATCTTGCATAAACCGGTGACCTAGTTCTCATGTCTTTTACATGTGGGACTTGCTGCTGCCAACCTGCCTACCCTAAGGGAAAGATTTTTTAATGCCTAAGAAGGAGGGAACCCCTAAACCTCTGTTAGAATTCTGGAGCACTGACTACGAGGCCTCCCATGCTGTGACTGCTAGGTGACCCCCATAAAACCAGTTTGGTTTCAGACCGCAGTTCAATATCTATCTACCTGGAAACAAATCCCACTGATAATTTAAAAAAGGGTCCTTCTGACTAAAAAACAAGTCAAAATTGTTCTAATTCCCACTTGTGATCTTGTACCCCCTGACAGATTCCTCTTAGACTAGGTTATTTTATTCTGCTTGGCTCTCATGCATTGAATGAAGCCTATTTTAACCTTCACCCTTTGTCTGCCTGACCTTGTTTACAAGAAGGGGTTCTGAAATGTAAGAAGGGATGGCATGGAGAGACAAAAAGCAAATTATCAGAAAGGATGCAACGTTTACGTTGGATCAGCGTCAGTGCAGCCTTGCAAATATTGTTGTGTTATATATCTCTCACCACCCCCTTTGCCCATCACTGTTTCAGTGTTGTCAAGGGTGAGAGGAACTGTAAGCTAACAACATCGGAAGGGGCCTCCCCGATTTGCATCAACAATATACCGAAAAAGAAAGGTCATACCGTGGACATAGAGCAACTGGGATGCCAGGACCTCTGTGCCGAAAAAGAGCCAGAAGGCAACTGGTAGGCACAGCAAAAGAACTATGAAGCAACAGGGAGACAGAGAAGGAGGGGTGAATGGAAGGACACAACAACCAGAGAAACCATAAAGGAGAACCATTTGGATGAGAAGAAAGGAAGGTAAGCACAGGGGCAAAGGGGAAAAGAGAGATCCATCAGTTTCCATTAACAGCGTGAACCGTCAAAAAATTGTGCAGGTGCAAACAGATACAAGGCAAACTTGTCTAGAATGGCATTTCAGAGATGTCTGCCTTCAGTTACTGCAATCCAGTGGTTCCCAACCTGGGGGCCGGGACCCCTTTGGGGGGGTCAAATTACCATTTCACAGGGGGTCGCCATGAGCCAGTGAAGAAAAAGGCACAAATGGCTTGGGTCTTGAGGAAGAGGGGGAGGAAGGGGGGGAGCGAGTTACAGCTTGATGGGTTGGAGGGGATGTCAGTCAATGGCACCGGAGGCTGCGATTGGCTGAGGGTGCCTGTAGAGGGAAGTTCTCTATGGCCCCTGCGGCAGTGGCCTGCCAAAGGGGGCTTGTGTCCTCTTCCAAGCAGGGCAAGGGGGTCACCACAACATGAGGAACTGTATTAAAGGGTTGCAGCATTAGGAAGGTTGGGAACCACTGCCTGTAATCCAACTCAAATTCCAGAAACCCCCAAACAGTGTGAAAAAGATGCATGCCTCCTTGTGTACTTTGCCTCAGTTTGGCAACAAGAAACAGCACATTGATACAATTCAAAATTAGTTTTCAAACTCATCTAACGCTCCCAGACTCAATTTTTTTAAAAAATGTCAATATTGCACAATCAGAATGAAGTTACAATATTACACAATCAGAATGAAGCCAAGGCAGGCAGTACTTTGTGAGAGACTCTAGATTAGTTCTAGAATCCAAAGGAGACTTTTCCAGGGTCTACCACAGAGTCGGGGATGGATGTCTAAGGCCTGTCTGAAAGCATTTTTGAGTCACTTGTTTGGATTCGGCGAGAAACAGGGTGTTTTCCTAGGCAGGCCTCAGAGTTATGCACATCTTAGAGCTAATCCAGCCAAGCATGCACCCGTGTTATTAAAATGACAAAATGAATTTAGTGCTTGGATATTTTTGGGGGGGACATAGTGCTGTGGATAAACAGGAAACATTCACCAAAGCCTAAAGAATGTGAGTCATACACAGAACTATGACAGATCTGGCAGATGCCATTCCATCACAGACCTGGTCCACCACAACACTTGGGTGCAAAATCAGCTGTTGAGCAATAATAAAGAGCCAACTGCAAACTGCAGTTCTAAGCAGTTCCCTCCTTGGACCACATTCCGAAGAACTGGTTTGGATGTATTCTGGCTGGTTTCCGGCCATCTGTTTGCTGGGAAATGTTTATTACAGCATTCTTTGCACAACTGGTTGCAGCCTTAGCAGAACCTCCTTAAGATTTAGCATCACAGAATATCAGAGTTGGAAGGGCCTAGAAGGCCTGAGTCCCACCCCATGTTCATTGCTGGAATCCAAATCAAAGCAGATCAAGAGAGATGGTTGTCAGATCTTCCCTTGAATGCCTTCAGAGATGGAGCACTCACCACCTCTTACAGTAATTTATTCCATTCTTGTACAGCTCTAACCATTAAGTTTTCCCCTCCCCCAATATTCAGCCAAATTTGGCTTCTTGTAATTTGAGTCCTGAACTCTGAGATGATCAAGAACAGATCCTCTGTATGACTATTTTTCAAGTGTTTGAAAAGTGCTGTCATCTTCTCCCTCTCTCAAAATACCAGAACTAGGGGACATACACTCAAATTGAGTGCTGGGAGAGTAAGAACTGACGAAAGAAAATATTTTTTCACCCAGCGTGTTGTAAGTCTGTGGAACTTCCTGCCACAGGATGTGGTGATGGCATCTGGCCTGGATGCCTTCAAAAGGGGATTGGACAGATTCCTAGAGGAAAAGTCCATCACGGGTTACAAACCATGATGGAGATGTGTAATCTCTAGGCTTTAAACCAGGGTACTTCAAGGGCCAGATGCAGGGGAGTGGTATCAGGAGACAGATATCTAGTCTCATGCGCTCCCAAACGCATCTGGTGGGGCCGCTGTGAGATACAGGAAGCTGGA
This sequence comes from Phrynocephalus forsythii, assembly GCA_029282475.1. Taxonomy (NCBI): domain Eukaryota; kingdom Metazoa; phylum Chordata; class Lepidosauria; order Squamata; family Agamidae; genus Phrynocephalus; species Phrynocephalus forsythii. Next base: position 89,585,726 of record JAPFRF010000001.1, on the reverse strand, counting down.
CTAGATGGGCCTTTGGCCTGATCCAGCATGGCTCTTCTTATGTTCTTATGTTCTTATGTTCTCCCCTCAGTCTTCTGCCTAGTTTTGACTCATAGGACTTGGTTTCTGCCACCCCCCATCATCTTTGTTGCCCTTCTCTGAATTTGCTCCAGTTTGTCGGCTTCCCCTCCCCTTCAGATATCATATCTGCTGACTTTGTAGCTTTTTGTGTTTCTTCTCCTATCAGACTGTCCTGCATTCCTTTACACATGTATGTTATATTAACACTTCAAAAATAAGCAAGATTGCTTTGTTAAACATGTGACTAAACAAGGAGAAGATGGGCTACATACCCTTCGATGTCTATAAGGTCCTCTTCATTGCGATAGCTGAGCACATAGAGGGTTGACATGGATACCACACTGAGTAAGAGAGGGGGGGGGGAATGAAACTTCTAAGAATGTAGCTCTGTAATGTTTCACTAAGACAAGATGTTCTTTTCAAAACAGTCCATGATTTGTGGATGTGAGTGACATGAGATGTTTACTCTGCAGGTTAGAAAGACATCTGAAGAGTCACACACATCTGAAGAGTTGCGTACTTCATCAGATTGGTATGGAAGCCATGTGTGGTTGTTAACGGCACCAATCTATAAAAACCAGATCCAATCTCATTCGAAAGATGCTTTGGTAGACTTATGATGAATAAAAGCAATGAATTAACAAAATCTGCAGTTTACTCTCTAATGTACCCATTGTTCTTATCTATGTGAATTATTCACAAGCTGTATACTGAGTACTCCAAAGGACCACAGCAAAAAAAAGCCCAAAGTCTTTGTTCTTAAATCTTTTTTTTTACAGTATTCTCTCTTTTTTATGTAAGGATACTATTAACTGTGCAACTGCAGTTATCACAAGTAAACTGGCATATTTTGCTCTGTTCTTGAAACGGTGCACACATTTTGTTATATGTATCTACCATTAAAAATTCAGGTGATACTCCTGAGAAGAATTCTATTCTAATGTATACCAAATCTAGGTTTACCAAAATGGTAAGAGTATAGTGCTATAAAGTTGGCCCCTTACCTTTTTTGGAAAAAAAAATCAGATATTTTGCCTAAACAAACTGTGCTTCTTTCTGCACTATTTCATAGGCTTGCAGATCATCTTCACTTCAGTGTGCTGCAGTGATCTCTGTGTGAAACAAGAGACTCAAAGTGTGGGCACTCACCTGAAAGCCATGATGACAACCAAGGCAATGATGGTGCCTTGAAGGAAGCGCTGGCTGATGCAAGCTTGGTCCGTCACAACAGAAGGGGTCTGCATAAGATAACGGGGAAATTGGGGAGAATCAGGAGCCTGCTCAGCAAAGTTATTTTTGGATTTTTATCTTGTTCTTTCTGCTTTCTTGCTCTTTTGTTAAGAGATGGCAGAGCGACTCATCTCTTTACAGAGTCTTTGGAAATGTTCACCCGTTTGCTCCAGCAGACAACAAATGTGCACCATGAAGCACTGTTACCACATTACATAAGTTACTAAGAGCAGAATGTTGGTCAAGTGGACTGGACCAGAAGAGCTTGGTGAGGCAAGGAAAACTGCAGGCCTTATTAAAAGGAAGCAAAGACAAGTCATAGAATAAGCTACTGGCTGAGATAGGAATTCAAGCGTAAGCTTAGACTTGAGGAAGAACGGCTAGTCAAAGAATGTACCATGTACAGAAATACATGTACACAGTAATTGTACTGACTGACAAAGCTGTTTGGATGAGCAGCAAAACATTTCAGTCTCTCAGGAAAAGACGTCCAGTTGCCATGACTCAACTTCCAGATAAACTCACCTGGATGACTGAGAATCTTCACAGACATACACAGAAAATAGGCCTCAGCCCACAGAGACCACTGGCTGTAAATGTGTTCATTTTTAAAGAACACACAGAGAGATGCACGTGCCACTAGGATGTTAGCATTACAGAACATGCTCATATTTGTCCAACACTATAACAAGCAGCTTTGACAAATTCAAGGAAAAAATATTCCATTTCAATGCACATCTTCACCATGTATGCTAAGAGGAAACACACTGCAAAGTCACAGGAACTAACTTTTTCACACCTACCTACCAACTTTCTGTAGGCTGTTTCTAACAATAAGATAAACATAAAGAAAACCAAATTTCACCCAAACCAGAAAATAAATACAATATGAAAATAAATACAATATGAAAAGGCAACGACAATGGTAAATATTTTATATTGGCTAGAACCCCAAGACTTTATGACCCACACCAACTTTAGGACTAAGGAATGGGATACTTCTGGGCACAAGCTCAACCAGAAAGTTATCTTCAGTACTAGAATTAAGCTCACAGTCCTTTCACCACACCGGTTTCCAGGCCATCTGAACAGCCTAATCTGAGGTAGAAGAGGAGGCTTTCTTAGTTTGTTGCCATTGTTAAAAATGTCAGGGTCAGGATCTAATACAAATCAACCCGGAGATTTAGCAGTTGATCTTGACTGACCCTCTATCCACTTGGATGAACAACACCGTCTACTGACTCACACAAGATGCATGATGCAGAATCAACACCACGGTTTCCTGCCAAGTGATAGAAGGGCTTAGAACACCTTCCCCACATGAGCTCAGTGGGCGTCAGTCTGCAATTAATGCCTCTCTTGCACAGTGTTCTTACCTTGCTGGCCATTTTGGGAGGCCTCTTTTTGTGTGGCATGCTTCCGGCACGGCTGAACTGACTTCCTGCTTGGCTACATTGAAAGGAAAATTAGGAGGCATTCAGACAGGCAATCTTACCAGCTTTTACTGCTGATCCTCACAGTCCCACTACTAATCAGTTCCTTGATGAAACAAAATCAGCATAATTTTATCACATCCGTGCTTATACCTGCATCTCTCTATTTCTGTGGACAGATTTGGAGCAACTTGATCAAAAGAAAATGGAGAAAAGAAGCCTGAGATATGTTCTGTTCATGAAAGGTTAAAAATAGTCTGTGCCATGAATCATGTCCCATGATTTTGGGTTCATGGGCATCCTAAAAGAGCATCCTATAAGGAAAAGTGGGCATCAGGGCCATGGTCAGATATAGAAAACATTGTGGCACTTCTGTATCGAGAAGCCTTCCTCAAGCCAGCACCCCCTCAGATGAATTGCACTACAAGTAGACTACAAGTCCTGCCAAATGTTGGTGTGAAAGGAGTTGTAGTGAGCAACACCTGGAAGATGACAAGCTGTGAAATCACAATAGCTTGTCAATCATCAATGAAGCACAAAGCTTTGGAATAAAACACAGAAGTAGTGTATAATCAGTGACAGTTCACTCTATGCCAGCGAGAACTGTAGAAAGATCAGCATGAAAAGGAATTCCCAAGTGAAGTCAGCTTTCATTGCTTAGATTAGTAACGCCATCCTATTTATTATTTATTTATTGGATTTATATACCGTCTATTTAGCTGCAAGACAGTTTGCATCAGGCTATAAATTTAAAGCAGTAGGGCTTCAACTGCTATAGAAAACAAGATTAAAATCCACCACATCATGTTTCTGTGGTGCCTTTTCTATTACTCTCTGAAAACAACATTTTCTGCAATGTATTTTTTTAACCTGGGACTTGCGGATACAGATTCACACACACACTCATCATTGGGGAATTCACATATTTTACTCTGTTTGAAGAGCTGATCCCTGAAGCTTTAGAAAAAGGAGTAGCCGTGCTTTCCTCCATCTCATCTGTAGGTGAAGACAAATAATGAAGTGTTTTGTTGCACCTTGAAGACTAATGAGTGCTATTTGACCTAAGCTTCCATGGGATGCAATTCTACTTCATGGGGTGCATGGAATGTTGGGGAACACAAATGGAAAGACTCTACTTGAACGGGACCAAGACTATCCATCCCATCCATGTGTGGATCTCCTTATCTATGCAAGGATATGAAAACCCATGAGCCTTTAAGAGACCACAAGACATTGTTGTTTTTGCTGAAAAAGACCAACACGGCTGTCTTTGGGGAAGAACAGTAAGAAGGGAAACATGTTTTCAGAGACATAGCCAAATTCACCTGCCTATGAGACTTTGTGGATTGCTATCCACTTCTTCAGAGACATAATGTCTCACTCTCCTTAACTATGTTAATAAAAATGCTTCTTTTGATCAGTGTCCCAAATAGCATATACTTCACCCGCCACATAAAAGACAGAGAAAAATATGACTCTGGAAAATAATATTTTTGAGTTGTAATCTCACAACCCAACAGCCACTGTGGTTATAATCTAGTAGTGTATTATGGGAGAAACTGTCCCTCCAAAAAAGTAACTTTCCCAAACGGTGAGGAAAAGATCATGCAATTTAGCTCTTATTAATGTAGCCACAGGAGGAACAATGAAGAAACAGCATCTTATTACTATAGGGTTTCAGAAAGACCCTCACCTTTGGTAAACACCTGGGCCTACTCAAAGCTGTCTTTTTATTTTCCTGTAGTCTACGAAATGAGGAAACCTGTTATCTGTATCCATAGCCAGTGACGTCTCTGATCTGTCACACCTGTTTACCCAAGCAGGAAGTCTAAATATCGCGTACCCACACTTACTCCTGGCTTTGGGTACAAAACGGCAGCTCAGTTGCGACAATTAGTTAACTCACCCAACATCCCTTCAAATCAAGGCTCTCTAAGGAGAAAGAGCAAAAGGTATCTGTACTACCTGAATGCTCCAGAGCTCACAGTCGATTTCATACTATCCAGACGCTTCAGCTTGGCCAATTTATGGCTCCATCTCTCCAGTTCATCAATCCGGTTCTCCAGGTTGTCAGTCAGCTTGCAAAGTTCTTTCACTGCCCCAACATTTTCCATGAAAATGCGCTCCTGCAACATAGTTCAGTTTTTTTGTGTGCAATCCTATACCTTCAATTCAATTTTTATGCCTTTAGAGCAGTGTTGGCGAACCTATATGGCACGGGTGCCAAAGGTGGTATTCGGCGACCTTTCTCTGGGCACCCGACATCGCCCCTTCGCAGCCACTTCAGGTTAAATTGCTGTATTGCCACTTTGTGAAAAATTAGTGGGTTTTGAATTGCAGTTTAGGCACTCGGCCTCTAAAAGGTTCGCCATCACTGCTTTAGAGTTTAGAGGATGCTACGGCTATGTTCTAAATAATAAATAAATGTTTCTATGAGGAATGGTGTTGTTATTTTTTAATTACGGTAAAAGGGGAAATTGCTTAAACTGTTGACCTTTTTAAATTGAGAAGTTGTTCTTTCCATGTAGAAGCTCCTGTGCACACCAGAGCTTTTGCATATTTAAATGTAAATACAGTGGACCCTCGTATAACAAACAGCTTGTATAACGTAAAATTTGTACAACATAAAACATTCCGGAGATAGGGGAAATTTGCTTAACATAATCGCCTATGGGGAGAATCCATACAACATAAAAATGGTATTACTCCGTTTTCAATGCATTCCTATGGGAATTTGTATTTGCTTAACATAATTTCATTTGGAACGAATTAATTCCTTTATACAAGGTACTACTGTACCTGAATAAAGACTCACCAGCTTGCACTCTGTTTTACATAGCTGAAAGCTGTTGCACAGGGACATACTGCACAGTAGTTGTTTACTCAGTCTACAGCCCCACCCTTCCTAAAATGTATTTCCTGCAAGACATTCCCCAAACTGGAATTCTTCTCCTGGGGTAAAAAAGGGTCCCCCTTACACTGAGAAGCAGAGGGTGTCCATAAAACTGCCATTCTGGTCAGGTTCTCCCCCATCTCTTCCTATCTCTTTTTTTCAGAGAGCTACACTCACCTTGTTCACGACTAAGAAGTTTTCTATGGTTTTCCCACTGCTAAACACCATGTCCCCAGAATCTTTCACTGCTTCTGGAAGGATTTCTCTCACTTCCTGAGCAATGACACCTGCACACAAACAAAAAAATAGATATATTAGAGCTCCTGCAAGCCAGAAAATGTTAACTGTTACATTGAGAGAGACCAGGATGTATTTCTCAGGAGAGACCAGGATGAATCACACCAAGTTTTGGAAACTAAAAAAGGATCGCCAACTTTTATGACATTTTAGTGACTTTCTATCAGCAGGCCTGTGCAGCAAAGTCCTTCTTCACTTTGAAAAAAGTTTGAAGCTTTGGCACAAGAGTACCGAGCTGACACAAAAATAACACTTCTGCACTAAAAGCAGGTATGCCATAAGAAACTCTTGTGCCAACACTTACAACTGCTTTTCCCCAGCTTAGACAAATTCAAGAGTTCACTGGATCATCTGCCAGCAGAGTCCTTGTTTAAAAGGACTCCATTCATTGCTGCTGCAGCTTCTTCTTTTTATCCTGCATCCACTGATGGAGAAAAAAGTTGATGCAAAAAGAAAATGAAAAGAAAGCCTAGCAGGCAGAATATCATATTCTCAGGAGGAAAATAAGAAAAGCAGCAGTTGTGGCCTCATAATTCATAAACGCAATTTGTATACTGTAGTTTTAATGCCCACTTATTGAAAACATGGACACAAATGCATTAGTGCTCACTCCATGTGATCGGAGAATAGGGGTATGCCTGCAAGCACATGTTTGCCTCATAAAATACAGTATGTGGCACAGAATCTGAGAATGAAGACTTATTACTACAATTCATTTTTCCTATCATGGTTGCATGTTGTAAAAGCAAGCAAACTCTGGATCTGAAAGAGCAGTGCTGAACAAAAATGTTCTAAGAGAGAGAGAGAGAGAGAGAGAGAGAGAGAGAGAGAGAAAGCTGACACATTTTGGAGTGGGCCACTCCTTCTTCAAAAGCTACTGGCTTTTCAAACTGAAACACAAATCATGCAGTACAGCTATTTTGTTGTGGACAAAACTCTCAGGCAAGCTCACAGAAGAAGACTTCCTTCTTATAGATGAATCCTGAATGAATACTACAAATCTATTCTGAAGTGTATCAAGCTACCTGCAAACATCTTTGGGTAGCACAATACCGCACTATTAAAATTCACGATTGGACCCCTCATGGCCCTGCCTTGTTGCTACCTTTGCTTGATGACTTTTCCTTGCACCTCCCTTGCTCTCTTAACAAGACTGACCGGGGGGGGGGGAGCAAGGTTAACACTCAGCAAAATTATAGGGGATTTTCACTGAATCATCTTTCATGCAATCTTTGGTCTCAAAATTAAAAACACGGTTATCTTATCTTCATAGTATCAGAAGCAACTTCCAGATGGCACTTGCCACGTACAGAAAAGTCAGTATCTCTAAGTGGAAGGACAGGAAAACACCCTCATGAAGGCTGATCAGTGGGACAGAAAGGGGGTTGATTTGATCACAAACGCACGGGAATCCACTGATTTGGGTGAAATGACACTTGCCATCCTTAATGAAGACCCAGGAGGCAGGAAAGGATTGTACCTGTCTCAGATGTGTTCTCCAGGCCGACAGTGGCAGCAAACTCTGGCTTGTAATTGTAGTGCACCAACCGCATCCGGGAGATTCTCTTCAGCTGCTCTGTAGTATCCACCTGAAGACGCAAGGAGATACCAACTGGGATGATTCTAGCTGTGTAAATGACCACAGTTCATAAGGCCCAGCCTCCAGACAAGGCAATAGGAAAGGCATTGCTGGAAATTTGGCTACAGTACTTAACAGCCAGTGTAGGATGTAGTGATAGGCAAATTTCCAGGGGCCCTGGGTTCAAATTCCCACTCAGCCATGGAAACTCATCAGTTCTGGGTGGGATAGCACTAGTAAAATCATGTGTTAAGTATCTCACATACCTTGAAAACTCTATGAGGATTGCTACAAGTCGGGCACAGTGCAACAGTACATAACACAACACTAACAGACATGTAAGGCACATGGCCATACAATGTTTTCACTTAATAAATCACTACATTATGTGCCTTCTGGTTTCTCTAGCTGGGCAAAAAGCAGTGATTAGTTGACTTTAAGGAATTGTGGCGGGGGGGATATAACAGTGTCTCAATACCATTATTTATCAATGTTCTTTATTTATAACTGTGCACAAACAACTTTTTTTTACTGATACATTTCAGCTAAATCATGATCATCTTGCACCAACCTGGCAGGCAGGATAGCTGAGCAATTCTGGGAGTGTTTGTTCAATAAAGTAACTTTTCCAAGTACAGTGAACCCTTTTGTAACAACATAAAACATTCCAGAGATAGGGGAAATTTGCTTAACATAATCGCCTATGGGGAAAATCCGTACAACATAAAAATGGGATTACTCCATTTTCAATGCATTCCTATGGTAATTTGTATAAAGGAAAATTTGCTTAACATAATTTCATTTGGAACAAATTAATTCCTTTATACAAGGTACCACTGTACTGCTTTTCTTGGGTGCAACGTGAAAGCCACTGCTAAGAGCTGAATGCTTACCAGGTGGATGTTTAGTCCACTCCAGCAGGGCTCTTTTGTATTCTCAGGTTTCTATTTGGATTTAATGAATGAAAAGCTCAGGGTGATATGATATTTGTCTGCCCATGCACCCTCCTGCCACTCCTTATGCCTATCTGTATTAGAATCTAAGACCATGGGGCAAAGCCTGTCTCCTCTTAACATTTATACAGTGTTAAGTGTTACAGGGATTGGGGGCATAACAGCAGCATGGACAATATTAATTCTGCATCTGATAGTTATAAAATCACTTTCCAATTATTTCTCTGAATTTTGATATCTTGAACTTACAGGAAAAGGAAAAGAACATCTCTTTCTTCTTATTCAAAGCTGTATTTATTAAAGAATCTGGTCTGTTTCCATTGTGTTCTCTGTCTGGGTAGCAATGGTTAGTGCCTAATTCCAAGAAAAATACATGTTCCCTGAAAACATTTAGTCCAATGGTATAAACTGAAAGGACCTCTGTGAATGTCTAAGGCAAAAGGCCTACTGATTAAAACAGGCGAGGGAACTAGGTGATCGTGCAGGCTGCATAGAACCCTGCCACTGTTTTCAGTGGTCCACAAAGCATTTTTAAAAAAAAACAGGCCAGGAACCAGAAGAGGACATTTAGAGCAAGTGTCTGGCTTGTTTTAAATGCCTTATCATCATTTGTTGCCAAATTTCAGTGGCAAAAAGGTGAACAACCCATGAAGGCAAGCAAAGGCTGGACTTAAAAATGGCTCGTAGTTGTTTGTAGCAAGTTCCTATTACAGTGGTACCTTGTATAAAGGAATTAATTCGTTCCAAGTGAAATTATGTTAAGCAAAATTTTCTTTATACAAATTTCCCATAGGAATGCATTGAAAACAGAGTAATCCCTAATCGCAACAATTTTTATGTTGTACAGATTCGCCCCATAGGCAATTCTGTTAAGCAAATTTTACCTATCTCTGGAATTTTTTATGTTGTACAGATTTTATGTTATACAAACCGTTTGTTATACGAGGGTCCACTGCATTTATTACTAGCTTCTTTTATAGGCCACCTGGCTCTCCCTTCTCTCCGTTTTCTCTTCATATCAACCCTGTGAAGTAGACCAGCCTAAGAGTGCGTGGTTGCCAACGGTCACCCTGTGAGTTTCCTGGTTCAATGAACTAAAGGCAGAGTCATCTGCAGCAAATTGGGGGAGGGGGACAAACAGCCCCCTGGACCTGCCAAAGTAGCCCAGCCATGGACTGAAGCTTGCCAGGTTGAGTTCTTACTTCTTGGATGTCATCTTTTACTCGGAGATCTGATGGATGCATGAGAGAGCCCATCACTTTCATGTTGCCATGGACCACCAGGGCTTCGTCAGGACGGTCGGTGTTGATGCCAACCCGGCCATGGTGGAAGACAGTGTCCGGGAGTTGAGCCCGCTGCCAGAGAACATCACTGTCGCTCTCAAACTGACCTGGGTTAGAGGCCTGCAAAAGAAAGAGGAGACAACCCAATCTTTTTGCATGTGAATAACAGAACATTGTAATGTTAAAATAAAATAATCTAAGAAGGAAAGACTGGTGGTTTTAGAATAAGAACAAAGGCAAGGTAAAACTGCTTCCTCTTCCAGAAGTGTGTAGGTGGGTGGGTGTAATTTGCATATTACTTTATGTGAATAGTTAAAGCAAGGTTTCCCTGCTCACTGACAACAAAGAGATAGACATAATCCCACACCTTTGGCTCACTTGGAATCTATAAGAGGGGCCTTCCAAATTATCTTGAATAGCCCTACCTCTTGCAAATACACAGCGCTTATAACCTGCCAACAAGAGTGACAGGAGGCAGTTACACCAATGTGTGTTTATGTGGCAAAGTGAAATGTACATTACACAGGTGCCTTATCACATATTACGGGAATTCCCTTTTTTGCAAGATTTACAATTATCAGTGTGAGTAAGAACACACTGTTCTATATCCAAGCTAGGAGACAGTGATGCAGCATCTGTCGAAACCTACTATGTACTGTAGATGTCCTGTTAGTCTAAACAGTTAAGTTGTTTATAACAGAGAAAAGCTGTCTGATCCAGATTGCCAACTAAGCACAAGAAATCAGCCTGTGTTTACAGGCCAAGCGAGATAAATGCCCTTTCCCATCCACAGAAGGAAATATATGTTGCAAACCACTCGGTCTGCTCTTTCTGTTCAGAGAAAATGCTTGATTGGATTTGCTAGACATACTCTTAAAAGAGTGCCAGGGAAGTTATAGGTGTAATCTATGGGAAATTAAGGTGACTAGTGTGTAGTGAGCAAACCTGTGCAAAGGAACTCTTGGCAACTGGAGGGAATACACACAAGCAACCCTGAAACAAACTTTCTCTCCTCCAAATACTAACAGGCAGTCTTCATCTCCCCAGATCCCAGATTTAAGATTAAAATTCAATTAATCCTCCGTTTTTATGCTCCCTGCATAACTCATGATAGGAAGGCCCATTAAACAAGGCGAGAGAGACTAAAACAGCACTGTTTAGCCCTCTGGATGCCGGAGACCTCAGTTCCGAGAAACCCAAGCCAAAGTGCCACAGGTTAAGGATCTGGGATGCAGAAATAAAAAATAATTGGAGGGCCAACCGTTGTGAACCAGTGATTTAGAGTTTAGAAAGTAGGAAGAAAAGGACAAGCAGAGAAATGGGGAAGAAGATTCTGTTCAGTTAGTCCCAAAATTACCACATGATTCTCTGTGTTTATGGGAACATGCATAGCTATACATGGCTCATCTGATACTTTTTGGTCTAATTCACACCTCTAATTCACATCTCTGTGCATTCATAAATACACATAGGAAATATGTTATAACCATAATATGAACATGCGGTTTCAGAGAATTATGCCTTTGTGGGTGGATTTCATGTGCCCATTATAACTGGACTGAATTCAGGCCAAAGTTCTGCACAAACATATCTCATTGGCAAAGGTTCAGGGCTTTATAAACCATAGAGTTCCAATTAGAGATTTAATAAATACAACAAGTCCTGTCATTCCTTTAAAAAAAAAAGAATTAATGTGTCCCTAGCCAAGTGCTAAGCACTGTCACAACTTCTTTGATGAGAAGACTATGGACAGTCTTCAGATATATTCAGATAATTCTTTCAGGTACGTTGTACTGCATTAGCCCTTCTGATCTCCATGATCCAGACAAGTAGCCTGTACTGACATGGACCATATGGCACACATTATGGGACAGGAATATTCTAAAGCAGGACTGTGTAGAACATGAACCTACAAAGTAGAATACAGGACAAGTCTTTGGGCTTATATAGGGCAGTCCACGTGGAGTTCATCAGAGCTCTTGTTTCTGTTTGTCACCCGAATTCTGAAGGTACCAGCATTCTGGAGGATCCACTGAGATGCATTTTCTGAGACTCAAATGTTCACCTTTCCTGTGACTTCATCTCACACTTTCAGTTGCATACTGGACTTTGAAACTCAACAAAGTTTGCAATGCTATGATGGGCACGTTGTATCGGATGACAAAGACAGGGAATTGTCTTTGCTTAAGTTTTTAATATATTCCTTTCCAATCACAGTAACTACAAGACTAAACAGAGGACCACCTAGGTGGGTGCTAAAATTTTCAGCCATGTACAGCCCAAAGGTTGTGTGTGTGTGTGGGGGGGGGACTCTAGCTCAGGAATTCAGGAAGTTTTTTTAAAGTTGTTTTTCCTAGCTCTTATCTTAAATGCTGCCACCTCTTCCCCTTCATTCTTTTTTTTATTCAAAATATTTCCATAATATCTTCACCAAAGTTCCACAGGGGCTTACCAGAATAAAACCAACAGTGGGAATACAGTATAATGCAAACGGGAAACCACAGGACAGCCACTAAAATACAGCAGAGCAGCGGACCCTTTATTTTCCAAAGCCTTTCTTTTGTTTAAATTTTTAAAAAAGAAGTTTAGTTTAACTTCTAAAAGAAATAAGCATCTTCTCACATGGAAGTGACTTGAGGACAGTTAAACATATGACTGCCTGAATACTACACGCTGGCACGGCCAAGAATATCATGGCTTTTCCTGGGAATCTGCCTATGATGAGTCGCTTGCATGAATGATTCCTCTGCTACACGCAAGGCGGCTTTGGAAAGCACCTCCCCAGACACCCACCACAATGCCTTTCATTGACAGCAGAGGCTGTACCAACCCTGCCATGCAGCTGGCTGAAGCAGGAGGCATCACGAGGGGCATCAAGAAGAAGGCAGGGAATCAATCCCTTCCTGCTACACTAATATTATAATTTTAAAACAAAGTGGGCAGGCACTGGGCTTCTTTTGGACACTGCCAGAGACAGCAAAATCAGTTAGTCTGACAAACTGTAATACAGTCACCCCCCGCCATTTTGTGGTTCAGGTACTGCAATCCCACTATATTGCAGGATCACAGTACCTGCGCCTTGGTGCCCCCCAGAGCCATGCGGGGTGGGGGGTGGCAGGGAGCGATCACATCGCCCCGCACGCACCCCGGGCCCCTCCGAGAAGCCTCGGAGCCGCGCGGGATGGCGGCGGCGGGGAGCGATCACATCACCCCGCGCCGCCCCCCCCGGCCCCACCTGACCCGCTTCCGCATATCGCGGATTTTCAAGCATGGCAGGTCGGGTGGGTTCCTAACCCCCGCGACAGGCGGGGGGTTACTGTACTAGTTACAGTTATTACTTGTTACATGGTAAAGAGAAAAGATGATACAGACGGAGTTCCTTATTATGATCTCTTATATTCCTGTTCCCTCTTTTAAAAACCTCCTATTTCATGAAGCCTGAATACAACCCTCTAATCCTTTATACCAGGGCATAAGGCTTAAAGAATCTTTGCTTCTCACCAAGAGGCTCAAGGTCCACCCACCAGAGCCTGGCGCAAAAGACTGGCTCCACCACTTGGAAATGCTCGTAGAATTAAGAAACTGAGCACCTTCATGAGGACCTGTTTAACCCAGGAACTTGAGAGCAGAGTCAGAACCAAGTCCACAATCCCTTGGATTCCCCCTTGCTTTAGGGGGCGAGGAGAACAATTTTTAGCAGTTAATTTTGCTGGACAAGAGTGAATAATCTGAAATCCTTGTTAACTTCCTGCAAATTACATTGAAATACGCTGCCCAAATCCACTTTAAACTAAAATGAAACAAAAGCAAATTACATTTCATCACATTCATCCCATGTGACCTTAGCACTTCCTCCCCCTGCCTTGTCTACAGCAGGTCTGTCCAACTTTGAACAGGCCGAGGTCTACTTTTTCTGGCCCCAAAGTGCCTGAGGGCTACGACACTAATGCCTCTACTTACGAATTTTATCCATTCCAAGCACATGCTTGTAAATAAAAAAATTGTAAGTAGAGCAGCAGTTTGCCATAGGAATGCATTGAAATTTGTTCCCTCTGGAATGGATTGATTGATTGTCAGTGCATTCCTATGGGAAGGCTGACCATGCATATGCTTTCCTTGCACATGCTCAATCATCTGGCCAGCGGGGGAGAGCAGGGGACCACGCCATGGCCCTTGAAATGGCCCAGCTCAGATGAGACAGTGGCATGGCAGACCCAAAACTTTGCTGGGGCAGTGGTGGTCCTTGGGATGATGGGGGAGGGAGTGGTGGAGAATTTATCTCATCCCTTTTTTATTGGTGGCCGGGGGGCTACTTTTGAACCCTTCGTGGGCTACTGGTAGCTGTTGGACAGGCCTGGTCTACAGCACTGACAATACCTTTGGTCTGAAAGTTCACTGTCTCAGGTGCTCCTTATTTATTTTTCCTTGAAGGAACTCTGTATATGGGTGGGGTTGAATAAGTATTACTGTCACAAATGTAAATTAAAAATGAAGCATCTCGTGTCTAACGTGCCTGTTTACTAGGAAGCAGCATGGCCTGACACTATTTTTTTACACAGAGAGTACAGTATATGCATCTCATAGCTGCTCTGGTGTTCATTACAGATTGTGCAAATCAGCTGTGCAACTGATGTGCAACCAAGCCACATATTTACAGTGATGCAGACAGATCGCTAGCCTCCTTGATGCAACTAAGCTCTGTTTGGGGTGGATGAACTTCTCATCTGCCATGCTCCCTCCACCCACTTCCATCTACAACAAAGCACCCACCCCCCAAATCCACCCCGGAGACTGCACAGTTCAGCATGTTACTTACTTGTCTGCAGACTCCGGGGTCCCCGTCCGCCCTCTGTTTGTGTTTTACCCCCGAACCGGCCCTTTGCTAGAGGAAATGGACACAGCACTTAAAAAGGCAGCAGGGCGGAGACAGCCAACCACAAAGTCACAGCCTAGTGTCCTCTTTATTTGCTAAGAACCTCCGGCTGTGCACCAGCCACAAGGGACTTCTGCACATGTCCTTTCCCAAATTGTGCCCTCTAAATTCCAGGAGACCAATCCATCGGGATCCCTGTTAAGGAGTCCAGCTAGTTCTGGGAGCATTAATTCCAAAACGGGCATGTGAAGGGACAAAGCAATACCTGGTGATGAGTGGGGTGGGGAAGGGAGAAACCTCTCACCATCTAGTGAAGCTGATCACACCATGTTGCCACAAGTTCTTCCCAACATTCCCTTCCCAAGAACCTTAAGCCATGCGTCTGCACAAATGCAATCTTGTGGGTTGGTTTAACAGCAGCAGCAGCATGCTGATGAGTATGTGCCCCGTGTCAACGGGCCGGTGGCTTGGGCCAGTGGAACAGGGCTGCCTGTTGATGAGCAAACTAAATGCACGGAATAGTGGAGTCTGGTCTGACCACTCAACAAGCTCACCACTGTGCTGCCTGCTTCTTTCATCCCTGCACATGCTTCTGCTTTAGGACCAAGTAAACCCTGAAATATACTTGGTGCTTTTGCAAAGGGCCTTTTGTGTAGCAGAAAGAGCGGGAATGCAGAAAGCAAAACTGGAGTCAGCGAGAGAAGCTATGGACAGAAAGACGGGACAGCAAAGAAAGCTACATAATCCAACAGAAGTCATGTGCATCGCTGTGGGGGGACTTTTCTACAAGGACAAAGGAGAAAAGAGAGACTTACTCTAACGATGATGCGCTCGGAGATATGAGCAGCTAGAGTGTAATTCTGGTTCTGGGCATGAGCCTGCAAGGCCACAACCAACATGAAGTACCTGGAGAGGAGACAGTGGGTTGAAGAAGAGGTGAACATAGGCTGCATTCCTTGAACATGACGTAGTGTTACGTTTTGTGACTCAGAAACAGAAGGCACTGCAGATATACGTATTTGTTTCAGCATAAACAGCATCTAAACCAAATACCCTCAAGACCTATCTGTTAATCAGTAGCAAGGCTAGGTAGCCTCTCTTCAGGCAAACATTTATTTATTTATTTATTTATTTATTTATTTATTTATTTATTTATTTATTTATTTACCCCCTGCCCATCTGTCCTAAAAAGCCACTCTGGGTGGCTTACAACAGTAGAACAAAGTGGAACAAAGTAAGGCTGTGCTAGTAAGATGAGTGCTGAGGGCTTCCAATTTTTAAACAACCAAACAGGCTTTCCCTTATGTGATTTACAGTAGTTCTTGTAAAGATTGGAGAGGGTGATGTGTGCTGTTGGGGCTGACATTCAGGACCCACGGAACATACCGCTTCATTTTTTTCTCTCTCCAAGGGTTTGAATTTTTAAAATGTTTTTAAAATGGGTTACACATATTAGCTTGGAGCTAGCTCAGCCTATACAATTGCTGGGTCATACAGTAGTTCTTCATACTTCCCATGTTTATGCTCCCATATGTTCGCCATCTTAGAACCAGAGGAGGGACCAGAGGGAGGGAGCGGGGAAAGAAAGGGACTGTGGGGGAGAAGGTGGATCCCCCATTGCTTCCAGTATGAACAATGAACTCCTGAATCAATCTCCATCCCCTGAGTGAGCAATGGATGCAATCTCAAATAACACACACACACACACACACACACACACACACACACACACACACACACACACACACACACACACACACACACACTGGACCCTTGTATAACAAACAGTTTGTATAACATAAAATCTGGACAACATAAAAAATGCCGGAGATAGGGGAAATTTGCTTAACATAATTGCCTATGGGGAGAATCCGTACAACATAAAAATGGGATTACTCCATTTTCAATGCATTCCTATGGGAATCTGTATAAAGGAAAATTTGCTTTAAATGATTTCATTTGGAACAAATTAATTCCTTTATACAAGGTACCACTGTGTGTGTGTGTGTGTGTGTGTGTGTGTGTGTGTGTGTGTGTGTGTGTGTGTGTGTGTGTGTGTGTGTGTGTGTGTGTGTGTGTGTGTGCGCACACACACACACACACACACACACACACACACACACACACACACACACACACAGTACATGCTAAGCCAAATATATATATATATAAGGCTGAACCTTATATATATATATATATAAGGAAGAAGGAGGATCAGCAGATAGCTACACGTCTGCCCTTCTGACATCACGAAGAAAGTGAGTTCTCATTTTTCCATGCTTTAACTTTTAAAAGTGATAGGTTGAAGCAAGAGCTATCTGTCCTTTTTAATTCTGTGATGTTCCAGTATACAGTATTTTATTTCTACTGGTGTAAGCTATACTAAGAATACCGACATTGAAGGGCAGCATACACAACGTTCTTTACCCAAAGCCAAAAGATGCAAAGTGTTATATGCTTCCCGTAGTGCTTAAAGTACTCTCTGGCTGATTTACAATGTATTTATGTAAGCTACACATGCTGGCACCCCCCCACCCCCACCCCCAAGCTGGGTACTCAGAAGGCTAGAAGACTGAGTCAACCCTGAGCCGGCTACCTGGAATTGAACCCCATGTTGTGAGCACACTTTGGGCTGTAGTACAGCCGTTTAACCACCGTGCCCACAAGGCTCATAGCAAAAGATGCTATCTTCAGCCATGGACGGTGAGAGAAAAGGGGCAGCGTCTACTGTTCCTTACCTCTGATCAGGATTTGGCTTGCCTTTCTTCCTCATATTATTGGCCGTAGTCTCGCTGAAGTGCAACCGCCCCACCGTGACCTTTGTCACCTGTTCTGGAGGCAAATTGACCCTGAAAGAAAGAAAGCATAGCCTCTGTCATGGGAGCCTCTGCCTTTCTGAACAGGTTAAAAACAGGATGCCTAAAAATCAGAGTGTCCCCAAGGGGTGGGAGGAACATGCCCTCAAGTTGAGAACAGAATGTGCAGCTAAGGTTCCAGAGAGATCAACAAGCCAAACAACTCAATTCCATCAGGTTCAGTGAAACAGCATTGCACTGGTCCCATGTGTTGAGTGAAGCAAGCAATCACTTCTGTGTTGATACACTAGCACTTCCAAAGACCAAAGAGGGAAACTGCACAGTCTATGCATAAGAGACCTAACTGGGCAATAGTTTATTTATTTTGTGTTTGTTTTTGGATTTATATACCGCCAAGCTTAATTCAGAGAACAACTCCAGGTGGTGTGCAAGGAAAGTTTAAACAAAATAAAAATCAACATTTTACGTATATTAAGTAAACATAATAAATATATAGAGTAAACAAATCATAATAGTCAGGTAGGTGGAGAGAAATGTGCAGCATTGCCAAAAGCCTCACGGTAAAGCCAGGTTTTTAAAGAACTCTAAACAATGCCACAGATAGAGCTAAGTGGATATCAACTGGCAATTTGTTCCAAAAAGCAGGGGGGGCGGCCACTGAGAAAGCCCAGTTTCTTGTAACCCTTTTTCAGGCTTCCCAAGGAGTGGCCACCCTAAGTGCAAATGCTCAATAAGATCTAGAAGGATGGGGGTTTATTAATCTGAGGGACAGACACTCCAACATCTATCCCAAACTGGGGAGAATTTAAAAAGTTAAATCCATTACCTTGAACCTGATCCAGGACGCAACAGGTAGCTGGTGCAGGTGAGCCAGGATGGGGGTGATGCGGTCATATTTACTTGCACCAACCACCAGCCTAGCCACTGAACTCTGCACCCGCTGCAGCCTATGGATCAGATTCAAGAGTAACCCTATGTAGAGTGCATTGCAGTAGTTGATTAACTACATATGTTACTTTTTATGTTGGCCCAGAAATCTTTAGTAATTTTGCTGCAACCGAGTACCCCCTTATGGAAACAGCCAGAGATGAAGCACCTGCAGAAGTCACAATAATTTAGGAGTGTCATTGTGCATAAGCTACTCTAATTTATGTCCAATTTCCTCTGGCCAGCCGAGAGCAGGGACTAAGTATACACATGGGGAAGTATTACAAAATGCTTTCTACTCCTTTGTCCCCACAACCAGAACCACCCTAACACTCTCCCCTTCATCCTAATAATACTTGGACAGTACTCACATGACGGGATTAAAGGGCCGTTTGCTCCGGTCAGATTGTGACTGTTCTATGTTGATGGACTGGTTCAAGGCCTCCAACTGAAAAAGGAAGAGCCAAGCTCATTTTAAAGAGAACTATCAGAATTGTATCCTGCCTCATGATCTGTTTTCAAGTTTATGTATTCTAAATGGTCCCACTTCATTTTGACTTGGCAGCCCAATGGCTGACATCCAGTATATATGGCATGCTCTCCTTCCTCTTTTCTGGCTGTAAGAGATGATAGAAGGCCAGAATTGCAGTTTTTGACAATTCTTCCAAATGTATAAAACAGTTTCAAATTTTGATTCTACAACAAATCTGTACTGAAGCAACTGGGGAAATTATATTATGAAATCTGCCCCACAAAGGCATCAACTCTGACATGAAAACATGTGTATGTTTTACTAGGGTTTAACATGACACAAGCTGAGCCAAATGTATGCACATGTGCTCATGGCATAAATGTTGATGACATAATTCTAATAGGGCCTAATGTGCTTTGTAGCTTTCAACCTTGCCCTAAAATCAAATCACTTTTGGCTCTACAGTAACTGAAATTTTTAAAAATACAGGTGACAAATTGTCCATCACCGCTGTCTATTTTATTCGGATAAAGAAAAAGCAAGACATAAATAAATGATCTAAAAATGGTAAAACATTAGTGATACCTCTGGCAATTAGTCCTAGATGGATGAATTCACCTCTCACTGATGACTAGTGCTCACAAACACACATTTATCAAATGATCAAAGTTACAAATTTTACTGAAGTCAAGAAATGAAAGGCAGAGTGCATAAAATTGTGCATAGAATACATAAAATTGTGCATAGAGAAAGTAAATTGGCTGGTGTTCTCATCTCATATACAAGACGCTTCAAGACAAATAAACAAAAATATGTCACAAAGCTACTGAATGGGATTTGCTACTGTAATGGTAGATTAGAGAAACTTATCCCAGACAGTGGCTATCAGCTAGTGGCTATCAAGTACTAGTCATGATGGCTATACTCTGCTTCCAGGATCAGATAATGTGTACCTCTGAATACCTCTTACTGAGGAAAATGAGGAAGGCAGTGTTATGCATTCATGTTCTTCTTGTGGGCTTCCCATAGGCATCAGGCCTGCTGGACTAGACAGGTCCCTAGGCCTAACCTAGCATGAGTCTTCTTATGTTCATAATCATGAGGAAATGTGGTGTTTTACAAGTTTAGAAGTCTGCCTTATCCTATTTATGGGCAGCAGCAACACACCTTTGCTTTCATTCAGATGCAGGCAAGTCTAGAAGGCTGCTATTCTTCCAACACTGAGCAGGATTTTTTTACTCTGCTCTTTCAATGGATGCTGAATTGTGCGGTCTGTTTACTGGTTTTAGTTTAGATGCTGTATATTTTCTTCTTAGGGCTTGGCTTTATTACATTGTACATTGCTCTGTGATAGACATTATGAAATACCTTTAAATAAATTGATAAACAGTAGTAGTGCTTTTAGCATTGGTAATAGTGGTTTTAATTTGTAACCTCAAGCTTTTAGACATCCTCCTACCTCTGTAATTACTTGCACCAGAAACCCAGATGTACAGCCATTCTATGAAAACAACATGAACAAAAAGCCCCACTGATACTTTCATGATTTCAGGACTTGCATGAAATTTATTCCTGGTTAGAAATAGACTTACTGAAACTGATTCTAACACTTGTTAGCATTAAAATTGGATTTGGCCTATGAATTATTTTCTTCATTATTTTTAAATGATAACATCATGAGATTCAAATTCTGGTTCCCGGCAGTCACACTGCCAAGGTTTTCACCGGCAGAGTAGGTATGTTCTCTAATATTCATGCCATCTCTCATCAAACTACCCTCTGTCTCTTCAACCTCAGTACTTCAGGTCTCCAAATTCAAACTTGCCTTCACACCATGAAGTTTCAGATAGAAGCAATCAAGTGGCTTCAGGCCTTCAGGGGTCTTGACATACTTAGGGTCTCCAATCATACCGATGTAGACTGTGACCTGGAAATGATTCTTCTTCTGGCACACAAAAGCATCGTCACCCACAGAGAAATTGAAGCCTTTATCTGCATCCACCCGGTATGTAGGCATAGGTCTGTTACAAAGGGACAACAGGACAAGACAACATTCACTGGCCAAAAGAACAAACAGGGTCCAATGAGAACTCAGGGGTATCTGCAATAAGAAATGTCAACAGAGTGATTTCCTTGTGGACACTGGGTCCTTACAAAATGCACAATCTACATCTCCTAGTTTCAGAGGATGTGATACTTTTCTGGACCTGATACATGCTAAAAAGCAAAGCCTGGCCTAAATCTCATTGTTAGTATCCACTGGAATAGAACCATAAGTTTTGCTCTAGTAAATTAACATTTGCAGCCAGTTTCAGCCCTGGATTCAAGTCCTTGCCTCTAATTTCTCAAACACCTTGAAAACCCTTATTAGAATCACCACATTTAAAAAAAAGGATTGAATGCACATAACAAGAACAAAGCAACACTTCTGTAACTCTATGGCTCTACCATATCTGGAACTAGTAATTGGGTTTCCTCTGTGATCTCTCTCTCCCCCTATGTCCAAAGTCCTAATAGAATTGACAGCTGGGCACAAGGCAACTAACAAATGCATCCAACTCAGTTCCATTCTGGAAATGATCTATTTATGAAACTGACAATGCAGGAACTCTGAAATGTTCAGTTAACTATGCAATTTGGGAGTGTGAACTGGAGCTTTACCACACACACTGGCTGTCAGCCTGCTTCTGTTGAGAGAAATCAAAGTGTTTATTTTAATCTGTAAAGCCCTCAACAGTTTATTGTTGGGTTGTTTATACTAATTCATCTGAACCCTAAAAAGATTATCTAGAGACCATCTCTATGGATGACTATTAAAGAGACAGCACTCTCTCAGTGACAGCATCATCCTGACGGTTGAATGCCCCGCCCAAAAGAGGCTTTCCAGGCACCTGTATTGTGATATTTTCAACAACACATTTCTGTTTGTCCAGGAATGTTAAGAATGTGCGTGGGTTCAATGGTAAAAATCACTAGAGTTATTAGATAATTTCAAAATGTATTTAAGTGTGTGTGAGAGAGAAACGCATAGCTTCTTATGCTGTGATCCAGATCTCTGTAGTCCATTGGACACCACATTGATTTGAGGGATTCAGCTAGGGGAAGAAGATGCAAGCCCTGTTCAGTGTTACACAATGCAGTTTCTTCAACAACTGTGCAGGGGTGGGGATACATAAACCTGCCATCTCCACCACAGTCTTCTTTATGTGATTTCTCATGTAACTGAAATGGAGAGTTTCTTGCCTGCATGCAGGTTCTCAATGTAAGCAAGAAAACTGGGTGAGTGGTGGAGGGTGGGTAGGAATCAGGATTCATCTCCACATAAAAAGCCTAGGAGGAGACACCTAGTGGTACAGTGGTCAAATGCCCGTACTGCAGGTAAAACTGTGCTCACGACCTGGGGTTCAATCCCAGGTAGCTGGCTCATGGTTGACTCAGCCTTCCATCCTTCTGAGGTCGGTAAAATGAGTACCCAGGTTGCTGGGAGGGACGACAATGTGTACCCTGCATAGTTAAACTGTAAACCTCCCAGAGACTGCTTGAAGGGTGATATATAAGCAGAACACTTTGCTTTTTGCTTTGCTCTTTACACTCATGGACATTACCTGAAGGAAGATGTGATGGAGCAGGGAAAGGTAGACACTCATCCCAGACAGCATTCTCCACACTTGAAAAACTACTGAGGACTGAATCTACAGTCTGAAAACATGAGCTGGGATTTGGAGCTAACCCATATTCACTATTCTATTTTAGACATTGAATGAAAACTATTTAACACAAAAGTTTTCCTCTCATTTAGAACTTATCAGTTAACATTGTTCCTCCTAAAATTCACTAGGGAAACAAATAATGCTGCTCTTTCCAAAAATGGAAGAAAGCTCTTTTGCCCACTGATGAATTAGTTCATCCCTTCCACAAGACAGTGAATTTTTGCTTAGAAGTCTCCCATCTCAACTGGATTTTTAAAAAATGTTTCAGTGGAGCTATTGCCTGATTTGACCCAGCACATGAAAGTAACAGATCTTTGTGTGCCACAATTCTTGTTCTAAAACAGACTTGCTTCTTACAACTTACAGGGCTTTCCCTCTTCCCTTCAATCTCTTCAATATTAATATATCTAAACAAAGTGTATGTACTTAGGATACAAAGCAGGAGCAGCAGCTAAAAGTACCAAAATGAGTGGTGGGGGGGGGAGGGGGAGCAACCCACGTAGCAGCTGGGGAGGTTTAATCTGTGTCTCCTTAATGGGCTGGTTGTCATGGAAATGCTGAAAATATGTGGCCTTTCCTGATGCCCCCCCCTCCCCACATTCAACCCATAGCTCCAGAGATGCTTGGTCCAATCTATGGAGAAGGCCACTTGCTCACAGACTGACACAATCATATACTGTAAACAGCATATTGATGGATGTCATTGAACAAAAACCAAGTAGTGAAAGGAAAATTAAACTTCATGGTCCTGCATGGCACAATCATATTAGCAGTATTTGTCAGAGGAAATGAGTAACTAAAATTTATTGATATTACTGTCATTGTCCCCCCCAAATCTGGAAAGGAAGAACAGTCATTATTTCCATTCTAGGTCACTTCTTTGGTGGCTCCAGGTCTAAGATGGCCTCCGACAAAACTGAAAAGAGCACCTCAAGGTCTGCATCTCACTGCTATAAAAAGTCACCCATAACTGCCACTAAAGCTTTTTTCAGCTTCCCTAGCTTTACTTGCCACGGGCCTATGATGGAGCAGTTGTACTTCCACAAGCAAATCAATATTTAACTCTCTCTCTCTCTCTCTCTCTCTCTCTCTCTCTGTGTGTGTGTGTGTGTGTGTGTGTGTGTGTGTGTGTCTTTAACCCCTCAGAAGAGCACAGAAGAGAAGCGTTGAACCAAAAAATATCACCCCTTGACAGACGCAATAACAGGAAGGATGAAAAACAGTTGGGAGGAAAAGAGAAAATAAGGGCGATTTTGTGGATATCCAGCCACAGAGACAAGTGGGATAAAAAAAATCATCTTTCATGGTTATGAATTTTCAGGATCCTCTGCAATATTCTTCCAAGCACAATGAGAACAGCAGTTCAATATTTTTTGCCTGAGTCTCCTGAAACCAAAAGGGCAGCCTTGCGCATGCTGGTGATCTTCCTTCAGCATGGCAGCAGCAACTGGATAAGCTCTGTGTGCTGTCAGCACCCTTAAATTGCGTGAACCTGGCAGGATCTGAAAAGAGCCATTTTAGTTCCTCCTTGTTGCAACAGGGGGACCCTGAGCTGCCAGAGATGTGCCCTGAACATAAACCAGATGGTGGTCACAGAGCCAGCTACCTTAGCCAGAAAGTATGAGAGGAATTTTTCTCCCCCACTCATCCCTTTTCTTTGCCTTTCTGGGGATTCCATTTTGCCATGCCTTCCTTCCTTCCTTCCTTCCTTCCCACAGAGTTTTGCCATTTTGCATTGTGTCCTAAACCCAAAATTTTCTACTGCAAAAAAGCAAACAAAACACTCTTTTTTGCCTCATAACTTGTCTATTTTTAGACCCAGCTGGGGTGACCGTGGCTGAGACTGCAGAACACTTGCCACTTGCTAGTCAAAATGAAGAAAGAAAGAAAATTCAGGATGGAGAAGTTTCATTACTCAGTGGTCAATAGAGTCCCCTCTATCTCTCTACAGTTCTAAAATGGTGATGATAAATGTTATTGTTATTATTTAAAAATACCTGGGAGAGTAAATCTAAATTATTAAATCACTATCTGGTATTATATAACAAAATATTAGGCAAAAAATCAAAGAAAAACAAAACAAAACAAAACAAAAGATACATGTTTGTGGCAAACATGTGACACAAAAGGTATCACATGTTTTGTGTCTTTTGTTTTGTTTTTTCTTTGATTTCTGCCTGAAATTCTTGAAAAGACTAACACGGCTATCCTCTCTGAAACAAAATATTAGTATCTCTTAAATATTGGTGTACTATATATGCTGTTCCTAATATTAATTTTTTTGTAGCTCTGATGGTGTTATTTCTGAGATCGGCAGCTACTTATAATACTGAGTGAAATTTCTTGATATGTTTTCCAAAGCCCAGATGTTTAGAGGAAACTGTTGTTGCTGTTGTTAGGCAAATAAGAATCCCTCAAATGAGTTATGTCTACCGCTTATTTGCTGCCAAACACACATTTGAAAACAAATGGTGGCACTCCTCTGCCTGTTTCCTAGGAGAAAAAGGAAACATCTGGACTCAGAAGAAAATTAGTCTTTCTATGCTCTGTTCATTGCAGTTCTTTTCTGAATACTTCCATTAGGTTACCTATCAATCTATTCACAATAAAAATTGAAACTTCACTTTAAAAAAGCAGCAGTCCATTAAAACAAAAGGGCTGAGATGCATCTTTAGTGTGATTCCTGCCTGGATGGCTATTATCGCAAAACATCGTTGGGGTGAACTGAACATACACCAACTTATAGGCTCCAGCATGAAGATGTTATTGGCTGTAATACCGTGATTTGAGTCTACTCACACACCCATGGTTTAACTTCAGGCATTGTATTGGTGTCAGTTATGAAGTCGGCACTTATTTTCTTTCACATATAGCAGACTTAGAGTAAACAAGAAAAAAAAATCATTGGTGACATCTTAACTGGCCACAATTTTTCACAGAAATTTGTAAAGCTGGAGTTAAGTATGTGATAAGATTCTGACTCTACTGTACTCACAACTACCACTTCAACCTGCTGATGGGAAGGTATTATTTGAAATGGAGAAGTGACGTCCTTTACAGAACATTTTTTTAAAGTCAGGAGTTTGTTTTACACATTTCTGTGTCAAAGGAATGTGAATTTTTAAGCAAATACTTTAAATGATGGACAGCAGGTTAACAGAGAACTTAGTTGGTTTCCAACTAAAATGGCTAAGGGGTTATGAACACTTGCACGGTAAGGAATAAATGAACACAATTACAGGTGACATGAATTAAATTAGAGGACTCAAAGGCCCTAAATAAACAAACTGATGTAACATTCAAAGGTGTGACTCATTTCCATCTTTCTGCTAGCATGCCATCAGTGATGTGTCAAACAGATTGGTCAAGTATCTATTTTTTGTTGGATAGCCCTCCTTTCTTTCTTTTTTACTGGGATTGGAATGGGCATCAAGATAGCAGGAGCAGACCAGGGACATGAACTGCTGGAGGTAACTAGGAGGAGACAGAAGGTAAAGTGGAGGAGATGCTGACACTTCTGAAAGTCATCTCTCTGTACGGAGCTAGAGTTCAGAAGCAGGACCACAACCCCACTAATGCACCTGAAGAGTTATTTTCTTTTGCTGTGTGAAGGAACACTCTCAGTAAAGCTATTTCAAAAAATGTACGGTTCTGTCCAATGGGGTTTTGATACAGAAATGGTACTATAGGAAAGATCCCCCCCCAAAAAAACCTGACTGTCCAGGTGATTTTTGTGGGACCCTCCAACGGTGCCGTGGCTCACGTTTGTTTGTGGACTGATAAAGCCAGGCATTGGAAAAACAGCCTCCTGAGAACTTGCATGCAGAGGAGCCTAGGGAAGTGCAATTCAGAACAGCAAGGAGAGACTGCACGCATGCCCCAAGCAGGGCAGGAAGAAGAGCACCTCATCTTCCTTGCTTTTGATTTCACCATCTTGCAGGAAGCACCATCATTGCTTCCACCATCTGCCATTTCCCTCCTCATCCCTTGTGTATCTGCTTTCAAGTAGCCATGCATAAGATCTAAACAAGGAGCCACAATACACATTAAAAATGTTAGTTTGAATGAGTTGTGAAACTAGCAACTGCAGTGCGGCTCAACTGAAGAGCAGAAAACAGTTGGCATTATAACTGCTGCCTTACAAATTTTAGATGTGGTCTGCTTTACTTACATTTTTTTATTTTTTATTTTTTTACATAGGGCTCCTCTACTTAAGAGATGTTTGACTTAAGAGCATGCATTCAGAACAGATTAAATTCGTAAGTAGAGGTACCACTGTGTGTGTGTGTGTGTGTGTGTGTGTGTGTGTGTGTGTGTGTGTGTGTGTGTGTGTGTGTGTGTGTGTGTGTGTGTGTGTGTGTGTGTGTGTGTATAAGCAGAAGCAGAACACTGTATATGCATGAATCAGATTGATTATAATTACCTTAACTTTGGAATAGTAGCTCTCTCTCTCTCTCTCTCTCTCTCTCTCTCACACACACACACACACACACACACACACAAAATCTTAAAAGAGTCACTGAACACCAGCACACAGGTTTCTTTTAGTATCTCCATGTGTGGTACTAGTGACATCTGCTTTTCAGTCACTCCACTTCTAAATCAGTGGACATTTTGTTCCTTACATACTAACAGGAGGAAAAAATTACTAAGTTTACCACACCACAGGTGATAGTTTTGCTGGATTTCACTTCAATGTGAACAGAGGCTGTTGCCAAACAAATTCCACCTACAGTGAGAACACACCCATTGAAACATTCCTAGGAAGTGTTCCTGTTGAAAACCAAACATTATTTACTTTTCAAGTTATCTGCTGCAAAATTACCAGAACTCTTTTAAAAGAATTAACAGTTGATCCTCTCAGCAAAGAGATTCCTTGCTTACAGTTCATTTTCTCAGCCAAATGACTGAAAATAGACAGGCTGCTGGCATCCATACAGAAGGGCTTACATTTGACTTCCCCACTCAGTAGACCCCATGCAGCCTTAATATTTGGTTCCTATACAGTCATTCAGTTTGCATGACACATCCACGGCTCACTGCTGCCTCCTCAAAATATAACATTTTTCGCTTTGCCCGCTCCCCTTCCTTTGACTACCAGCATTTCTCACCAGTGGATATGTTGCTAAGGGAGGAGCAGACCAGGGAGAAGCAATTCAACAACATCCGGAGGCCTGAATTACACCAATCCCTGCACTATATAGACAACAGGAAAGACAATATCTCCATGATATGTTTACATGGAGACACTAGTTCAGAGTTTATTGCTTCACTAAACTCAGAAGATGAAGATGCTGGGGAGGAAAAGAAGAGAGAGATGACCTCAAATGTTGGATAGATTACTGTATTGTTGCAAGCTCAACAAAGTCAAAGAACAATGATCTCAAACAAGGAAGAATTAATCATACAGAAGTATCACTCTGTTATTAATTGGTCAACTTTGAAAGTAATCATTCACAAGTTACCATTGTTTTCCAAATGCAATGACTGTTATTGTATTTAATTGGTTTTCGTGAATTCTTATAAGTGCAACATTATTTTGAGCCAGGTAATATACAAATAAGCCACTGACATCCGTGGACCTGACATCACACTTAAGTTTTTCATGATCAAAAGGGGTAGTCTTCCCCTCACTCTAATACCCCTGGGAACTGTGTACACTATATCGTGATGATGTACTATTGCTTCCAAGGTACTTTCCCACCTAAATTAAAACAAAGTGCTGCCAGGCTTGGAGTAGCAGCATAGCTTTTTTCTTCTTGCAGAAAATGATTTAGAAAAACCTCAAATTTTGCTTAATCTGAAACCACAAGGATTCAAAAATACTGGGATTAGTCTAAATTAATTTTGGCTGAATTAGGCGAAATTAATTAAGAATCAGTGTCCTAAAATTTATCAGACAAAATCTAAAGAATAAACAAAACAAGTCAAAACACGTGACACCATAAATTGTATATATTTTAATATGAGCTTTTGTGGATTTATCCTCTCTGTATGAATTCACAATGTGTACATTTAATTAAAATTGAATTCCCTTAACTGTTTGCTATGTATTTGGTGGCTAAATTAAGCATTTATTCTATATTATTATGATGCTGACTCAATCTGCTCTTGTGAAATTCTTTTCAACAAAGTATGCCATTACTAAATTCTCTCATATTAATCTGGCCTATGGCTAGCACATAAAATAAAAATGCCGTATTCTACTCCTATTTTATACCTTGAAGGGACTCAGATAAATTACGATCGCCAAGACCTTGAGGAGGCAGCCCCGGGATAGTGCATTCTGTGTGAGCATCTTAAGCCATTCGAGGGCAGACTCCCTCTGAGGCCACAGCTGGCTTCAGGACAGTTCACTGGCCCTTTTCTCTCCACACGGCTCTCGTGAAGCCAGATAATAATCTCATTTTATTTTGTACCTCCAACAAAAAGAGCCTTTCCCTATCTCCCCAAGTTGAGCCAAAGAAGAGATACTAGCTGTATAGAAACTAAGAGGCAGGGAGTGTTTGCGAGAGTAGGCCACTCCTGGAATCAATCAGGCTGCTTGCCAGTTCCCTATCAACTTTCTGGAATGCAGGGAGGATCTGCAGCTTGCTCCCCCCACCCCGAACATTTGTCTTTCTCACCCCGTAAATTCTGTAGACTTGCTTCTCTTAGCCTCTTGCTCTACCTTATGTGGCTCCCGTAGCCTTCCTCTGTTCCACTCCATCCACCCAAGACTCCACGGCAACCCAACTTCACCAAGGATTTATCCCTTTGGCACACTGGTCTACCTAAATATTTTTGAACCACCTTTTGTCCCAGGCAATCCCCCGCACAAATCATTACAAATAAAAAGTATGACTAAGTTGATTTCTCCTTTCAGTTTCTTTCATCTTAGATGCTTCTGAAATCTCGTCCTTTTCATCGTGGGTTGTTGCCCAACCTTGTCAGTCTTTCCTTCCCAGGTCTCTTCTGCCTGCCCTTTCCTCACTATTCTCTATATGTGCCCTAAAAAGGTAAAGGTTCCCCCCAATGCACATGCGTGCTAGTTGTGCCCAACTCTAGGGGCAGTGCTCATCTCCGTTTCCAAGCCAAAGAGCCAGTGTTGTGCAAGTCCAGGACCATATGGCTGGCATGGCTGCATGGAACAATGTTTTACCTTCCCACTTTTTACAGCAAAACCTATTTATCTACTTGCATTTACATGCTGTCGAACTGCTGGGCTGGCAGGAGCTGGGGTTGACAGCAGGAGCTCACTCCGCTCCATAGCACCCAGGATTCGAACTGCCGACTTTTGCAGCTGACCGTTTCAGCACTCTAGTCCAGTGAACCACCACGCCCTAGTTCTTCTCTTTTCCTGCTGTCTGAAATCACACATCTTCTCTCTCCCTATGCTGCCACTGCTGCTGCTCCTCTGGATTAAAGGAGATGCCATCTGTCCTTCAACAAGAACTCTCATCCAAGTGTTGCTAACGGAACGTTATTGGCTCCCCAGTTCCACATAAGTAAATGGAAGAGGAGGCAATTTGTTTTCTTCCATTAAGGGGGCAATGTGTACATCACTGCTCTAGCAAGCCTGCACTTGCTATATATTTTTTTCTTTCAAATTGTAAAAAAGAGGAATCTGGCAGGTTTTGTCAAAATTTCTGCTCTTTGTACCTGCAAAATCTTCTCTAGTTCCAAGGTAAAAACAAGAAAATGTTGGCAACTCTCTTTTTCTATTTCACTTCTTGACTTGAAGCAGCAGGAAGAATTGTTACAGGTTCAATATCAAAAATTCAAACAAAGAGTATTTTCGAAATGCTAATGATAAGCTAACAGAGCTAGCTAACAGGCACGATGGTTCACCACCATGACACAAATAATGAGTCACATCACTAAATCATGTGAGGCAAGAGGGATTATAGCAGTTCAGACCTCAAGTTCATGTCTCATTGGTTTTGTAATGGAAAGCCTACAAAGGATTAAAATCCAGACATGTATTATATATATATATATATATTAACCCACAATCTCACCTCAAGGAGAAGGGGGGAAACCTGGAGTGATTTTTTTGTGAAAAGAACCATGTGAATTTCAGAAAGCAACCTGAAATATGGGAGCAAAATGAACTGCAAAATAAAGTACCTAAATACCTTTTTTTCTGAAATCAGCTGCTAAGACACCTACGCAAGAGAGCATTCTCCAGGCTTGGTTTGGGGCCCCCTCCCCCTATTGCAAATCATTTAAGCTACTTTGGGTCCTTCTTCCTCACTCCTTTATGTCTTTTTTCAATGCTTATCTGTTATGATTTTTAAGTCCAAGCGCCCAGTTCTTCACAGTCATTTACATTTATGTTGGAAAGTGCCTAGCAACTCCAGGTGCTGAATAAGAAAGAGAGTTTACTACGGCTGTTTCTACTACTAGCCAAATTCTGTGCATAACAAAAACAATGTACAGAAGTTCAAAGTTATATAAAAACCAGCCTCCAGTTCTTTTGGAGACATATGTATAATTAAGAGCAGCAAGTTTCCCCAGTGTATCCTTCCTAAGTGAATAGAATATCACCTCTACTCACAGCTCCTTGTAGTTGGCATCATACAGAGTTGACCACTTGTTCTGCTGATGTGGCTGCCATTTTATGGACTGGTAGTTGGGATCCAGGTAGGAGCCGTTCAAACTGTCATTGTCTTGAATTAGGCCTGCAGTAATAAAAAAGTGTATTTACAAGTTCCTACAACCTAATGAGAACTGTGGACTCAATCCTCCTTATCACCAGTATGTGAATTATACCAAATTATACCAAATTCTATATCTCCTTGTCATCTAAATCTGAGGACACTGCTTTGGCTATTGATTGATTGGTTGGTTGGTTGGTTGGTTGGTTGGACGGACTTTTATACCGGCCATCTAGCAAATAGCTACTCAGGGTGACTGATGTCAGTAGTGGACTGGATGAAGGTGAAGAAACTGAAACTGAACCCAGATAGGGCAGAGGTACTCCTGGTCAGCCAAAAGGCAGATCAGGGAAGACGGACACAGCCTGCGTTGGATGGGGTTTAATCTGATCTGTTGATTGTATTAAAGAGATTGGAATTGGCTTTACTCCCTCAGAAAATGAAGGTTTACCGCTTGGGGTGTTCCTGGATTTGTCTCTGAACCTAGATGCCCAGGTTTTGAAATGGCCAGGAGTGCCTTTGGACAATTACAACTAGCACACAAGCTGCACCCATTCCTGAAGAGGTCTGATCTGGCCACAGTGACACACGCCTTGGTTATATCCTGGCTGGATTGCTATAATGCTCTTCATGGAAAGTGTCCAGAAACTTCAACAGGTCCAAAAATGCAGCAGCTAGATGGTTAACTGTGGTTTATTAAAGGGATCACCTAACTTCCTTCTTGCAGCAGCCCATCTGTTTCCAGGCAGAATTCAAAATGTTGGTTCTAACCGATGAAGCCCTACATGGTTTGGACCCAAGCTGTCTTAGGGACTGCATCTCCCTTTACAACCCTGCTCAAGTGTTAGGATCATCAAGATTTCGGCCCTGGGTACTCTTTATACTGACCTCAGAAGGATGGAAAACTGAGTGAACCTTGAGCACAGTTTTCACTACAGGACCGGAGTTTAACCACTCTGCCACAGGGTAAAGTAAACATATTTTAAATAAATGTTTCATTTAATATGAGATGTACCCTGAAATGTAGCTTTCGAGCAAGGAATAGGAAACATTTTTATGCTCTGCTCATTCATACTGGCAGGAACTCTTGCCCATTCTGTTTAACATGGCAGAAGGCTCTCCCTAAAACACACTGCCATTTTGGCATCCCCAGTCTAGGAATGCCCACTCCATGCAATCCCACTGTAGCATTTCTTCTGTCTTGAAACATAAGCAAGATCTATGAGCTCATAGTATTACGAGGGAGTGAGAGTTAAATGTCACCTACCTGGCGAGAGTGGTCCTTGCTGGTGCCACGGAGGAGTTTGGGCTCGGTCGGGGTTGAGTGGCACAGACCCTGTACCTGGCTCCTGCTTTATCATCCCATTGAGCATCTGGGCATTTAGGGTACTAGGGGGTGACTCTGAGTGTTTCCTCTTCTTGGCAGGGTGCACCGGAAGGCTGTGATAATCAACCACAGAAAATACAGGCAATGATACTTAAAAAAAAAAAACTTTCGCAAGTCCTTGTCTCTTCAGACATGAAAGAAGGAGAAAATTGTTCTCCTTTTCACTACCTCCTCCCCACATGCTCCTGGATGAACAGTGAAACTGTCAGGGGTCTGCTTCTCTAAGGTTACGGAGGTGACACAATCTGCTTCTCAGCTGAGGCACACAGAACTGGTTTTCTTTGGTGGGAAGAGTGGTATGGAAGAGAATTCATTTGAATGGAAACCGCAGGAACTCAGGGGAAAACAACAACAAAAACAACCCTCAAATACAGAACAATCAGGAGAAATTCTACAATTCTCATTCCTTGCCTTCAGTCTTTGTAGAATGGTAAAATATAATTGGCTAAAATCCAACTGAATATTTATGCAGGTGTTAAGTACAAAGGTGTAACTTGGAATAGCAAATAGCTGCAAATGAATATATCCCTCTTTGCTTGTTGCTTAATTCTGCATGCGACTAGGAATTCCATTGAGGATTTGTCAATGGCTTGCTTTTTGCTACTCCACGTTACTGCACTATACTTATACTTGGGTAAGTATTCAATGGGGTGTAGTCCATTACTTTTTGGGCAACCAATAGTGCTCCTCCCAGATCTCACTCTCATTGCTTCTTGCGCCATGATTTTATTTATCGTCCCTTGTGTGGTTTCATTGGTACTAAACTCAGCAGAAGTGAAGATGCAGTTTAACTCACTATGCTTTGACTCCATCGAGTCAACCAAACCCTGAATATTCATTTCCATTAGATCTCATGTAGAAGCACAAACCAAAATAGGGAAAGGTGGTGAAAATATGTCAGATTTGCCAATGGCCTCAGGGAGCTGATGAATTAGAAGGATGAGGGGAAGTCACCTGGCATCAGATAAATGCTACTACGACTCATTGCTAATAATTTGGGTATTTCCCATAATCCACTGGATACACATAAAGAAACAAATAACACTGAATCCAAGCATTTGTACATTTCTGCACACTGCAGATCAGTGCTGCACACACCGTCTCCCCAAGAAATCTTGGATCTACTTCTGTGAGGCAGGGCAAGACTTCCTGAACTACCTACAATCTGCAAGGTTCTCTGGGAAGCCATACCTATAAACAAAGATCCCTGTCTACAGAACTGCAACTGTACGCCTCCATACTCTGTCCGTCTTTGCCCAAAGGACTTACTCTGCTCCATGCTGCTGAAGTAGCTGGTGAAGCATCTGTGATTGTTGGGCATGATGGAGATCACTGGGGACATGCCCTGTCCGATAGTGAACTGTGGCATAAGAGGCTCAGCCTTCATATACATATCCCGCTGCATGCTGGGATAGTGATGGTTGTGTTGCTGCTGGTGAGGGTGAGGTGGCGGTGGCGGCCCCTGGAGGTGGGATGGTGGAGGGGGTGGGGGTGGAGGCGGAGGGGGTGGTGGAGGGGGTGGGGGGGGATGTTCCAGCCGGGAAGGAGGAGTCATGTGGCACATGTTCTCAGGAGTCATGGTTCGAAGGAGATGTGGATCTAAAAAGACAGAAAGCTAGTAGATTAATTTGGAACAAACCAAAGCCTGATAGTCCTACTACAGAAAGAAACCCCCATCTTCTTTAATATTGATCAAATCTTGAACAGCCATCCCATTGGCCTTCAGGTTCATAGAAATGGGATGGCTCTTCTGAATCATAGACATCCCAGGATATCTCTTAATGAAAAAAAAATGTCTCTCCATCCCTGTCATTGAATGGGACATAGGGTAGGATCAAGAGCCTCATGGTGCAGTGGTTAACCTGCTTTACTGCAGCTATAACTGTGCTTACCACCTGAGGTTCAATCCCTTGTAGCTGGCTCATACTTGACTCAGCCTTTTATCCTTTCGAGGTCAGTAAAACGAGTACCCACCTCTCTGGAGGGGGGCAATGTGTAGCCTGCATAAATAAATTGTAAAGTGCCAGAGAGTGCTTTAAGCACTATGGGCCGGTGTATAAGCAGAACACTTTTAGGACCTGCGGAGAGCATTCTGTTCTATTGTTCAATCAGAAATAGAACTCCTGCCAGCTTTGGGCATTCTGGCCAATGAGATGATATCACTGACACACATACCTGGAATGATCTCTCTTATTTTACTTTATCTTATCTTCCTGTCTGTCTGCTTATTAAATTGGTTAATCCAAATTATCTGGAAGTTGATGAGTAGCAAAACATTTCGCTCACTCAAGAAAAGAAGTCCAGTTGCCATGACTCAAATTCCAGATAAACTCACCGGGATGACTGAGAATCTTCCCAGACATTAATCCAAATTATATGAATTCCAGTGCATAGTAATCTTCATGAGGGAACAGGTATATTTGTTTCTTACCAGACTGAGAAAAGACTGTATTTCTGGTCCGCTTAACTTGAGTGAATGTCTCATTTATAAACTTATTGATTTAACTTATTGATTTAAAGATATACATTCCACTTTATCAAAAACAACAAGTATACTCAAAAGTATACTTACAAAATCTCATAAAATGCTTGACAATTTCAAAAATTTCAGGTTGCAGTAAAAATAGCTCCAAGTACTCAAATCAGTGGCCACAATCCAACTGGTTACTTATTCCAACATAAATTCAGTGGGGTAAATCATACCAGCAAATTATTGATAAATTAATGAATTGCTGCATGGATGCTTCACCCCATGAAACATACCAATCACCTGAAATGGTATGCAAGAAGGAATATGAGTAACAACTCAATAATTAATAGAAAATATCCACTATTGTTTATGGGACTGTGCCTTAATTTAGCATAATAACCAAACAAAACTATAATCAGTACAAGAGCAGGCTGGGGGGGAAATGACCCACGAATAATAATTTAGCTGAGAAGATTAGATCCTTTATTTCAAAATATCTGGCTCCTTCCGAAGGCCACTGCCCGTTAGCTGGCCCATCTGTAATAATAGGGAGTTCTCTGGTTTGGACTTGGCCACCAGGAGGTGGTAAAGTTACTACAATGGCCCTCATGTGTCCTGGAGTATTTATCCTAAAAGTCCCACCTAACATAAGAGTATAACCTCATTTCATGTTTAAAAATTTGTTAGAAGTGATTCCACCCCACCCCACCCCCGCTCTTTAAAATGATACACACACAGCTAAGTGGTTTAGACCCCTAGCTGCAGAGCTCAGAGTTTTAAAGGTGGATTCCCCACTGTGTTTCTTGACAGGGGCTGGTCTTGAAAATCCATAGGGTCCCTTCCAGCCCTTCAGTTCTAAGGCTATTAATAAGATTATTACTATTATAGTACAGATAATACATAAGCATTATAGTATATACACCACTACAGGGATATTTCGCCCCATGTCACATTAGAACAAAACATTTTTTGCCCTTCCTTCCATGCATTGAGTTCCAAAATAATTAAAACATTCAAATTTTTCTTTAAAAAAACACAGAAACATATTTTATTGGATAAATACATTAAAGAGTTTGACATGTTACAGGAAACCTTAAAACTGAAAACCGGATCAGTGGTGCATTAAGACCTAGGTAGGAAGCTGGCTGGAGAGAGGTCATGAGTAAAGTGGAGAAAGGGACGCTCTTCTTCCTCTCACAAAATACCAGAACTAGGGGACATCCACTCAAATTGAGGGCTGGAAGTATAAGAAGAGACAAAAGAATTTTTTTAAAAATCCAGTGTGTTGTTAGTCTGTGGAACTCCCTGCCACAGGATGTGGTGACAGCATCTGGCCTGGATGCCTTCAAAAGGGGATTGGACAGATTCCTGGAGGAAAAGTCCATCACAGGTTACAAACCATGATGGAGATGTGTAACCTCCAGGCTTAAAACCAGGGTACTTCAAGGGCCAGATGCAGGGGAGTGTTATCAGGAGACAGATATCTAGTCTTGTGAGCTCCCAGAGGCATTTGGTGGGGCCACTGTGAGACACAGGAAAATCCAGCAGGGCTCTTCGTATGTTCTTATGATAGCCAGATATCCGGCTGTTGGAGCCAGAGGTGAAGAGTTTGATCCCTTGTTGTGCCTCCTGCAAACAGAGCCAGCCTGTGTGGCCCTGGGCAAGCTGCACAGTTCCAGGGTGCCCCCAGAAGAAGGAAATGATAAACCACTCTGAATATTGTCTACTTAGGAAACCCTGGAATGGGTCACCATACGTCAGAATTGACCTGATGGCACACAATTATTATTATTGGAGGGAGCTGGATAAGCAGGGTGGGGGAGGGGCAAACACCCTACAACAGAATAACTATAATGCCTCTTGAAGGTAAGAATAATTGCACACTGTAGTCAATCCTGATTTATGAACCCTCTTTCTAGGATTTTCTAGGTATAGAGCACTCAGAAATGACTTGCCATTCCCTCTTCTGGTGAGTGTGTGTGAGTGTGTGGGGGGGGATGTACCCTGAGACTGTAGCTTGCCCAAGGTCACACAGGTTAGCTCTTCTCATGAGACACACATTGGGGAATTGAATTCTGGTTCTGCAGCCCTATACCTAACTTACTGATCTATTCAGCCAGTGCATGAGCATATACTCCCAAGTTTCTATCTTATAATGAGGTATAAGTAAAACAAACAAAAAACAACCAACGAACACCACTGCCTATCCAAACAAGGACAGAAAAGAGCTGCAGGAGACTCATTTGCAGTCAATCTTGCTTCTTCTCTGTGTCTGAAAAATAAAAATGTCAGCAAATGGCATCACACAATACCTATCCATTGTTTCTTTCAAAAGTTGTTTGAGGTGAAAGATATTTCAGTTTCTTAAAGAAATTATTTGTTTCGGCAAGATTAGGCGCACCACATTTGATGGCTCAAGGCAAGACCACGGAAAAACCTGGTCTTCTACTCTGGAGTTTACTGATTTCATGGAAAAAAGATTGCCTGAGGTAGGC
The DNA here is from genome assembly GCA_029282475.1 of Phrynocephalus forsythii. NCBI lineage: Eukaryota > Metazoa > Chordata > Lepidosauria > Squamata > Agamidae > Phrynocephalus > Phrynocephalus forsythii. The sequence goes on along the minus strand of JAPFRF010000001.1, from coordinate 89,548,209 downwards.
AGGCCCACAGCAGATGCAAAGATTGTACATATTTGGGAACACGCTGCAAGTCATTCACAAAAGCCCTTGACTCAAGTTCACAACACTCCTTAGCACAACAAAACTGCAGTTTACTTAACTTTGAAGCCTGATTTAAAAGTTCATGAAGTATACAATGTGCTCCATTCTGTCAGAATGCAGGAGCAGCTCTCTCATTAACTCTATACTAGGTAGCACCTATCAAAGCCAGGATCAAATCGGTCTTGACTCCTACAATACTTAAAATATAATATGCTCTCTGGACCCAGAGATGGAGCAGCTTAAAAGATGATGGCTTTTTTCAAGTCTAGGGAAGTGACCAGCATATGATCCAGAGGGCCAATTCCTCGTAAACCACATTAGAGCCGTTGGGGTCCATAGAGGTATCAATTGAAATAAGCTGTCACTTTGGTTCTAAGAGAGCATCAGCTCAGCTCTGTTCTCCACTCTGTTCTTCCTCTTCCCTAAAAGGCACCTTTAACCAGGTCCTTTCTCTTTAGGAGTGGTCTCTCTCCTCTTAGCAGCAACAGCAGAAAGCAGAGTTTTGGAGACTGGGTAGAGGAGAACAGAAACACAGGACTGCTCCACATTTTGTTGGAAGACCGTGTTCAGAAGCTTTTCCAGTACAGTCTGCTGTCTCTCCTGCCTCCAGTTTCTTCCGTTCTCCAGTATCTTTTGTCTCTTTTTCCCCTAGTGGAAAAAGGACCCTTGCCGTGTTATACAACTTTCTTCAAAATCTCACAAAAATTGCCACCATTTGAGATAATCAAGTGTGTGTGTGTTGGGGAGGGGGGGACCAACTTTGCAGGAGTTCTGAGTGAAGAAAAGGACACCTCCTTAAGCTCAGCTCTTTTAGCTGCAGCATGACAGCGCTGGTACACACCTCTAGAAAAACGAGATTTAAAGAACACTGAGAACTACACAAAATCATATCTTAACTCAAAAAGCTGCTAGAGTGACATTAAAATCTCAAATGATGTAGAAAATCATGCACCTCTTGTGAGATTATTTTTATTAGGCTTCAGTTTGCCTTTCAAGGAGACAGAAGCTGGATAATGTTATCCAACAATCTGGCAGCTGAGTGCTCCCTTGGAAAGCTTTGGAGTCTTTTTTGCTTGTTTGTTTGTTTGTTTGCAGAAGGTTGTCATTCATTCTGTGTGGCTACAATGTTTTATTTCTTTGGCAACAATTAAAAGCAAGAGACTAAGGTACTGTATGTGATAATTCCAACTCCAAAATGTTACAATGTGATCATTTCAGTCACTTTAGTCAACTATTACTTGCTGAAGCAAACAGGTGAACGGCAAACTCCAGAGCTGGACCAGTGTAAAAAAGCACAAAAGATGTATAGATACTGAATTATTTAGGATAGCGAAATCCCAGCCTGTCATTCCCTGCCTCTCACCAAGAATTTGGAGTTTTCCACTAAAACTGTCTTGCAGTAAATTCAGAAAGGACAAGACAAAATACTCCACAGAAAATACAATTAATCAATAAATTACTAAAATGAACCAATCTATAAAACAATTTGACTGTGCTCGTTACTTAGAAAGGTGTTGATGGCCATCACTGGCCTTAGAATACAACTGAATAAGCCTACAATTTAATAACTAGTGTGAGTGTTACTTCTTAAAGAGCTTCAGTTTGCAATGTGCTATATAGCGATCAAGGCAGAAAGTTTGACCTTTTTAAATTTGGAAACTGAACAGCATAACTGACACCGCAAAATGAATCTTCAGTCAGTGGAAGGCAGAACTGATTCTTGAAAGCCTCATCTCACCTTCTAGTGCTAAAGGCTTGCCTAGCTTTTGAACATATTTCTGAAAATAAAAGATGAATACTAGAAAACTAGGATGCCACAGAAGTAAGAAGGGGAATATGCACAAGTCACATCAGGGTGCATTCAGATCCTGTGCACTGCACAACGCCTGAGGTCCACCTTCCTTCCTCTCAATCGGATGACGGAACTGTGCCGGTTCCCTCTTTTTGTTGCTGGGTCGGTGCTGCTGCCTTGGTAAGTGAAAGAAAGCAGTTCGCTCTGTGTGGCCAGTCATCTGGCCTCTTTGCTGTATTTAAAGAAGGGCCAGGAGGAATTCCAGGGATTTTTGTAGCGAGATAAACAGAACTCTTGACCTCCTCCATCGAAAAAACTGAGAAGTTTCTTTACGAACAGGGCTGAGATTATTAAGGAAGGGGCTAGTGAGGAAATGTTTCAGGATCCCCCAATCAACACTCTTGACTCCACCCAGTTCTTCCATCTCTGGCACTAAGACGCTTAGGCTTTCAAGTATTAAATCTACTGACAAAGGCCTCATTATGGTACAACCATAGTCAGACATTTTTTCTCTCCATGTATATACAGCATACAGAGCCTGGACAGAGATGGAATATGACTGACCTCATCCAACAAGGAGGCCACAGGGAGGGGGGTGGGTTACCTCTCACAGGATGCCTCAAAATGTTACCCAGAAAAAAAAGATGGCAGAAGGTTCGGCGTACTTACCACCTAACAGCAAATTCATTGCAAAATCCTGGCTTTGGTCTTCCTTCCTGGCATAGCTGTTATTTTTCTAACGTTCTCCAGGAGTCTGGCCCACACAGTCTCCCATAAAATAAGGTTCAAAAACTCCATTTCAGGTCCATTCTAGGTAGAAGTCATTCTCCTCCATTTCCCTCCCTTTAAAGGTAGGTCTACTACACCTTCCTTTCCCTGTTCACCTCCCGCTGCCCACCCACCCCCTCTTTGCAAAGGGTAGCTGGGATAACAATAGGTGAAAGTCTAGGGATATTTGCTAACTGATAATCTCTTCACGTATTGCAGCAGCCTGTTTTCCCCCGTTTGATAAAGATTTCAGAGCCAACCACTTTACCCAGGCAAAGGGGTGGGAGAGAGAGAAAGAGAGAGAGAGAGAGAGAGAGCAGGCTGGTGGTGTGTTTGGGTTTTAATCTTAGAACTTACCATTCACCTGCTGGGGGGAGTATGCTTCTGATCCAGAGTCCGGGGGAGAGTCGGGTAAAGTGCTGAAGAGGAATTGAGAAAAACACAGGAAAGGGTCAAACAAGCATGGAGCAAAATTGATAAGGTGAAAGAATGCAAAATATCCTTAAAGTGGGGGAGCCAAGGAGGAAATAGGAACTCTACCGAAGACAACCCCAGTGCCTGCAGTGCCCCCCGCTGGCATATGTGAGCAAGAGACTTGGCATGCATGTTTTTCTTCAGTTGCTTCCCAACAGAAATCTTTTTCAAACCTGAGGTCAACATGGCCTCCTCATAAAAGGTCACAGCACATTTCTCCTCTTGCCAAAGCCCCACCCAGCCAGTCACCTCTCCCTCTAAGAACCAAGGAGCCTCCCACACTTAACGCCCCCCCCAAAAAAAACCTGTTTACAACAGCGCCTCCCAGCGAAAGAGGCTGGGATGATTTTAGCTGTTACTTCCCTCACATCTGCTGCCTGGCCTAAGCCACTCTCACAGGGAGCTCTTTGATTTTATTCATAGGCACATTTTATTTCATGTCCATCTTGCTGATCTGCTAATAAGACTCCTCTCTTCGCCTAACAGCTCTTGCTTAACTAAAAAGAAACCCCAAACAGAAATGTATCTGTTCCCAAGAAAAAGACCATTAGAAATACTGTACAGAGGCAGCTTTGGGAAGAATCTGGCTCAGTTCCGAAATTTGGCCCAGCAAAAGCAAAAACTGTGAACCTAAGACAGCACTATCATCATGTAAATCTTTTTTAAGACAAAAAACCCTTAAAAATAGGGAACTGTAGTACTCTTTGGAATTGAGAATTCTACCAGAATCGATACAGAACCCATAACTTGCATGTTAAATTGTCGATCAGGCTTCTGTGCTGTGTTGTTTATTTATTTATTTATTTATTTATTTATTTATTTATTTATTTATTTATTTATTTATTTATGAAGCATTATCAATCTGCACAGCAGGCACACAATAACAAAGCATTGGGAGAGTGGTGTTTTGAGTTTTCAAGCACTTTGCTTTCAATAGATCATTCAAAGCTAAGGTTTCTGCATCAGGACAAACTAACCTCTACATTTTAGGTCCTAAGTCCAAACCCTTACATCCATACCCTCTTCAACTCTTATACACGTACATCCCTATGAAGATGAAAAGGTGTAGCAAAGCTCTCTACAAAGCAATGAAGTCACTCTGATACTAGAAGTCTAATTTGATACATACCTACCAGCAGCCGGACAGCAATTGCTATTAACGCTATATGGCAAGGCTGCACAAACAGAAGGTCATAATTATAATCTTAAAACTGCAGAGGGACCCCATTAATCATTGAATGCAGCCGCTGTTGAGGAGGCACAGTGGAGAAGTAAATTCCCAATCCCAGCTATGAGGCCGTGCGTTCTGAAGTGTAATGTAACCAATTATAAATGAGTTAATATAAAGTCATTTCAGAAGATAAACAGTGAACTTCCCATCTCTGTTGTTAAATCATGGCAATTCCCCCAAAGCGTGGCTGATTACAGGCCTCTCCCAACACAATTCAGATTATTTGTCTCAAATGGAAAGCAAGATCTAATAATCAACTAGGAGACTTTGAAACGGTGTGTGTTCCTTTTCAGCATTCGAAGCTCTACAGTTCATTTTGTTTTTATTATTTCCTTCTCTAAAAATGTGTATGCTACCTTTCAGGGCAAAAAATAAATAACACCTCTGAAACCGATGTCTATCTGCACTTCAAATGAAATAGATGCTTGGTTTGCTAAATGAATAGAAAGGGAAACAAATAAATAGGCGGGCAAGAATCCATTACCTTTTTCGGCACATAACACATTTTCATGCTAACCATCAGAAAATGTGTAAGGATGCCCACCTCTCTCAGTCTGTAGCCATAAGTAATTGGAAGGCAGAAGCAGACTTTGTGAGCAGAGTGGGATAGGGAAAAAAGAAAACCCACAAGTCTAAATGTATCCCTCACATTCAGAGCCTCTCTCACTCCTGGAATTGGTAAATTAGCTCTCCTTCTTTGATAATTTGAACTGAGGACTGAAGTATGGATTCGTTTGGAACCTGGTTTCTTCAACGCAAAAGACTGCTTCAACCATGTTCTCCCAGCAATCATCACTAACATGTTTTCTTGAAAAGGGAAAACTAACATGCTTTCATCTTTAGTTTGGCACGTCCAGTGGCTGTCATTACTGCACCATCCCAAGGGGTAGAAGAAGCCAGAAGAATGAAGGGCTGCATTCTGGAGCCTCTGTGCTCTCCACAGCCTTGGCTGACTGACCCTCACGGGTTAGCAGAGCCAAAGAAGTCACATTTCTACTTCCCACTCCTCATCCAAGATAAGCCTTTTTAGATGGGGGAGGGGAGACCTCACTGCATGAACTGAGAAGGAATTCATTTGGAACACTCGCAGATCAGATTTAAATGCCCCCTCCACCTCCAGTGGTAGAGGCATGGGTGGAGGAAGGAGCAGTAGGTATCCAAGAGATTCAAGTCTTCCTCACATACCCCTTAAGCCTCTTTTTTTCCCTTGGAAATTTAACAGATCCACCATGGAAACCTCTCAGGCAGAGACAGGGTCTGGAGGGTTTGATCTAAACCCTTCCTTTGAAATCAGAACGTTGACTAAGACGTTTAATAGAAATTTCCACATTTGTCTGCGATTCTAGAGCTGATGTCCCTGTGATCACGGGTTTGTTTTCTTAATGTGTGAAAGAGCAAACACAAAAGGTCAAGCAGTAGCACTTCCAAGTCATGTGTGCGTCACCAGAGCCTTCTATTCAATGTTGACGCAGTATGTTTTAAAACAAATACAAAGTACAGGAAGGTAGAAGAAGACCATAGCTGAGTAGAGATGGGCATGAAATGAACTTTTAGTTTGTTTCGTTATTTGTTATTTGTTTTGTTACATAACAAAACAAATAACGAACCTAGGGGTAAATTTAAAACAAAACTAAACTAAACTAAAAACATTGGTTTGGTTCGGTTCGTTAATGGGGGGCGGAGATGTCTCCTACCTGGTGCTGGTCCGGAGGTCCGGTCTTCCTGGCTTCAGGGATGGCGACCAGAAAAAAAAAAGCCGATGGTCAAGCTACAGCTGAAGCGTGGCCATGTGGTCGGCAGTAAAAAAAAATCCCCAATAAAAATAAAATTTAATATTTTTTTAAAAGTGCGCCGACCCGGCCCCAAGAGCGGCCGGGTTGGCGCCCTAAAATTGAAATATATATATATTAAAAAAACCAGTGCCAACCGGACCCCAGGGGCCACGTGGTTGGTGCTTAAAGAAAAAAAAAAAACAACCGAACCCAGAAGTTAAAAAAAAAAATAACATTAATAAAAATAAAATAAAATAATAATTTAAAAATAAAAAATAAAAAGGAGCACTGACCCGGCCCCAGGGGTGGCCTGGTCAGCACCCTAAAATCGTATATATATATAAACCAGCACCAACCGGGCCCCAGGGGCTGCGCGGTGGGTGCTTGGGGGGAAATAGGTGCTGGCCCCATGCCAACACCTCAAAAAGCCCCTGCTGCAGGGGCCAGGATCCACTGCCGCCGCTGCCGCCATCAGTAAGAACCCCAACCCCAAAAGGTTCGGGTTTGTATGAATTTTTTTAAATTCATACGAACCCAAACCCAAACCGAACCAAGGGTGGGCCTGAACAAGACGAACCTGAACCATGGGTTTTCTGGTTCGTGTCCACCTCTATAGCTGAGTATTATAAAACTCATTCAAACTACTGACGGGGTTGTGGTTTGAAACCAAAGACTTTCAGCAAGCCTGTGATAAAAATTGGTGTATAATATTCAGGCAATCTGGAAGTTGAGTCATGGCTACTGGACTTCTTTTTTGAGAAATAGAAATGTTTTGCTGTTCATCCAAACAGCTTCATCGGATGAACAGCGAAACGTTTCTATCTCTCAAAAAAGAAGTCCAGTAGCCATGACTCTACTTCCAGATAAACTCACCTGGATGACTGAGAATCTTCACAGAAATATTCAGGCAAGTTAAACCTGAGTATTTGAGATTAAATTTGACATTGTATGTGTTCATTTTGGCCCTAAGAAGAAGAGATCCAGGAACAAACATGAATCCTTGGGCATCAGTGAGTGTGCCAGGAGGAGGAAAGTTTGATGACAGGAACTATGACACTTCATAAAGGTAACAGGGAAGAGAGAAGACACCTGTGAAAGGAGAAAGGAGTGGATGACGGAACTGGGAGAACTAGAAGGTAAAACTGTGATAAAAAAGAAAAAGAAAAGAGTGTTCGATGGAATGTGAAACCATCCAGGTCAGAACAAGTCATCTTTAAATTTGGCTAGATAGAATGGATTCACTGTAATGTAACGAGTACAGTCGAACCGAAATGCATTCAGGATGAGAGACAGAAGACATGAAATGAATGCCCTCGCTACGAAGCAAAAAGCCAAAGGTTTACACAGGAGGAGAAAGAAACGGCACAGAGCAGAGATGGGAAATATCAGGTTCTTTTGTTTTTTGTTGTGTTGTTTATTTGAGGAAAACTCATAGAATTCCCCCACTATGCAACTCTAGAAATTGCAGTCCAAATTGCCCCAAGCACTTCCCATCTCTGCATAGGGGCAATAATTTCTGTCATCAAGATACATAACAAATTGAGGTGATCATTAATCCTAATTTGTTATTTTCCTGATGAAGATTTGAATACCTGTACAGAGAAGTAGGAGGCACTGTATTTGTTGCTAAAGAACCATGTACAGTATTTCTTTTTTTAATGTGACCATCTACAGTATTTTATTTTATTAGTGGCCTATAAAGGTATTGCCTATATAGCCTAGTCTTGCATGTATTTCTGAGTTATTGCAACACAATCCCTTTCAAGTTCCTCTATGTGTTAGGCTTCAACTGTAGAACATTAAATGAAATTCAAGATGACCAATTGCATACAGTGGAGAAGAATGGTAATGTCTTCCAATGATGGCAAACCTTTGGCACTCCAGATGCTTTGGACCACAACTCCCAGAATTCCAAGCCCACATTGCCAATGACAAAGAACTGTGGGAGTTGTGATCCAAAACAGCTGGAGTGCCAAAGGTTCACCACCACAGAGAAAGTTTCAGAAAGTGGACTAAACACAATTTTTCTTGTTCTCAGAATTATCTAGCTGTCTCTATCCTCATCTTGAAGTTACAGCATCTCCTGCTTTGGTTCTTCAACCCATAGACCCATGCACCTTTTGTGATTTTAACCTCCCTTGTCTCCACAACCTGAATTTATGTTCCTTCTTGATTTCAGTTCCCTCTCCTCTCCTTGGCCCTGTTGGCTAGATGGATGATTTGTGGCAGAATATCGTTTGAAAATCTTCTTCTGATGGCCTGGATCTCAATTAGATTCCTGGAAATCAAAATCTGGCAATTCTCCTCCTCTCATGATACCAATTAGACTTGCTTTGAAGAACTTTCTCTTCTCTGCCATCTATTAGCTTCTCTTTCCATTTCAGTTTCCTAACCCACCTGGACCCACTCCCACTTGGCAGTGTGAATAGAGGCACCATTTTCAGAGGCTGCACTTCATGCAGCTTTGATCCGGTGTCAGAGGAACACCCACACCCACCCTCTGGGAGGGCCAATCTCAGTGAGTACTGACCCTCATGGAAGAAGGCTGTGGGATTGGGGCTAGGGAAGAGAACCCACCCCCAGATAAGGGTCTGGGAAGGAGTATGGGAAACCACTGTCTGGGATGCAGAGCGCCCCTGAGGGAATGATAATTCTGAGTCCTCCGTCTGCTGCTTTAGGGTAGTAACCAAAACCAATAATAAAAGCTATTAAAGAGCCTTCCTGCTTCAGTGTGTCCATGAAAACCATGACAGAAGACTCTTTCCAAGCCCCCTTGTCCTAAGAATGGGAAGAAAGATACATGCCCTCACAGAGAGCATAACAAAAGATCCACTACACGAGTCTGCCTGGCATAATGCATGAGACCCAAAACTATATGTTTCCCAAATTTTGATGCAGAAGAGTGACTTAAACACTTGGCAGTATGAGCTAAATATTTCATCTGAAGGGGGGAGGGAATGAAATTCCTTTCCAGAAACTTTGGGCATTTTACACGACCCCTAAAATCCGAGGCAAAGGGCTCCCAGATGCGGAGCTTAAAATTGTTTTCCCACCAGCTCTGGACTTTAAAAAAAATTAAGTGCGACCATGCCCACCTAAGCGTGTCCCAGCGCATTTTCCAAGTACCTGGTCTCTGAAGGTGAAAAATTTATGATGCGGATTGCAAAGCAGTGAGTGCCGGGCTCTCCTCCCTTCTGTTTGTTTGGGGTTTTTTGCCCCCATCCCTTTAAAAGACTGGAATGCTTTCCAGGGCTGCTCCAATGGCAGAGCAGAGGTGAGCCTGCATTCTTTTCTCCCTTTTTTCCTCCCTTCCCTCACGCAGACAGGAGCAAGGGAGTGTGGAGGGGTGGGAACACAGCCAGAGGAGCAAACCCCCAAGATCTCTGGTCCGAATTTAAGTTGCCAGTGGATCTTAGGGGTCGTGTAAAAGTGCCCTTAATGAATGAAGAAAATTCACTTACAGAGCCTTGTGGCATAGTGGTTAAACAGCTGTACCGCAGCTATAACTGTGCTCACCACCTGGGGCTCAGTTCCAGGTAGCTGGCTCATTGTTCCCTCCACCATCTGTCCTTCTGAGGTCAGTAAAATGAGTACCCAGTTTGTGGGGGGGGCAATGTGTAGCCTGCATAATTAAATTTTAAATCGCCCAAAGAGTGATTTAAGCACTATGGGCTGGCATACAGTATAAACAGAACACTTCAATTTTTTTGCTTTGCTTTTACTCTAGTAAAAGGAGGCTGATAATAATGAAGGCATCCAGCATTCTGGACTGAATTATTCTCTCCTTTGATACTAGATGAAATGCTATCTTGTCCGATTGCCAAATTAAGAATGAAGGAATGCCATGTCAGACTGTTTGCCTATACAGTATTTATTCACACTAATGTATTTTTAGTCCATTCTTTAACAGCCGCCTGTTTTATGAATTTGGAAATTGCTTCTCTCCCCACAGTTCAAAGCCCCAGGAAACGGTCCAACAGTGCTTTGCAATGCCGTACCCATGTTGCCAGCGGGGGTGGGGGGGAGATGCAGAGCTTTACATAGCACAGGCCAGCTTGAACACTGATGGTGCAAATGTCAGCAGTCAGTATGATGTACAGGATCCTTTCTAATGCTTACTACTGTTCACAGATATCAAGCAAGAGAAGATCACAGAACCCGTCCCCTTTTATCACCAATTAACCACTCTTGGCAAAACACAAAGCAACTGACTTTCTAAAACAGAAGTTTAACAACACAAAACCCTGCAAAATTTACAATGAAAAAAATCCTCTGGCACTAGCAGTTTAGGCTGCAGTACCCTAGATACCTGGAAAGAAGTCCCTTTACATTCAATAGGGCTTCTTTTTGTGTTTGCTCACCCAGGATTTCAGTACAGTTATTTTGGCACTTAAGGCTCGTTAAACAAAGATGGGTTCAAGATACTGTGTTTGCAAGGGATCCTGTCCTACTAGTATACTCACAAGAAAATTAAACTAAGTTTAATGAAATATACTGATATACAAGTCCAAATATACTTTGTTGCCCTGAAGGGAACCCCATCTGCTCTGGAGAGACTTACTGCCAACTTCATAGGTACAGAACTGTAGATTCAGCCTACCATTTGGGAATAAGCCTTGTTACATCGAATGGTGCCCACTCTGGAGTACCTAAGCACAAGCTTAACTCTTTCTAAATGCCCGAGAAGGCAAGCAAGAAGAGGAAGATTGGAGATTGCTTCAGATTTCTGCAGCTGCAAAACATTCTAGAGAGGTTTTTTCTCTCTTCTGCTTTCTTTCTGTTTCTCTCTCTCTATGTCAGTCCTCTATCTCCTTCCATGCCATGGCTTCTCTTTCACACATTCTGTGTTGCTCCCCCCTCTCTCTTTTACTCTTCTTCTTCCTCCTCCATGCCTCCCTTATGCCCTCTCTCTCTTTGCACGGTGTGCTTGCATCTCTCTCTGACTTTGCTCAATGGCAAGCTTGTTCATTCCTGTAGTGAGACTGACATCTTAATTCACATGTTTGTTCACAAGTAGATCCTATTTCCCTCAATGAAACTCAGTTTCTTCAAATCAAGGCAAGTACTTTGTGCAACAACTAAAACACACTGGAACGAATGTGCAAAGCTAAAGTTTATGAAACATTTCCTTTGTAACACAAGCATTTTTGAGCTCATGCATCTTCAAAAGGACATATTGTCTCAACATCAAACCATTTCCTTCTGATACCATTTTGAAAATACTCACTGTAATAACTATAAAAATTACTGTGTCATGAAAAATATGTATAGAACCTTTTTTTTGTTAAAATAGAAATTAAAACAAAATTTAATCCTCACTCCTGCATCCTTGTATACTATTCAAATAGTGCAAGGTGCTATTCTAAGTAGTAGATAAAATAAAGCAAATACACTCATAAAGCAAGAAGAAGAAGAAGAAGAAGAAGAAGAAGAAGAAGAAGAAGAAGAAGAAGAAGAAGAAGAAGAAGAAGAAGAAGAAGAAGAAGAAGAAGAAGAAGAAGAAGAAGAAGAAGTTGCTAGTAAAAAGGATTGTTTTAGCAGATACTTGAAGGTCAACGTGGAGAAGTCCAGGCAGAGCTCCAGAGAAAGCCAGTGCCACTACTACTGAAAAGGTGGGGTTTCTGGTGGATGTCTCCCCCAGCATGGCAACTTGTAGGAGCATTGCCTGCAATGATCTGGTGGTGCAGGTGGCTGTTCTTGGGGAAAGGCACTCTGGCAAGTATCAAGAGCTCAAACCACGAAGGTTCATATGCAAGAACCAGAAAAAATCCAACCTGAGCCAGAATGTCACAGGTAAACCAGTACTGTACAAGCAAGCCAGGGCTGGGGAAATGAGGTCAAATGAGATCCTCCCCAAGCTGCACTCTCTGGAAATGACCATCAAAAAGGGCAAGAGACAGGTGAGCACCAGTCCTCTTAGCCCCATACCCAACAGTCTGTCCAGGAGGATGCCATGCTTGACAGTATCAAAAGCCACTAAGAGATTCAGCCACGCCGATAGGTACCTTCCTCTCCCAGTTTCCCTTAAGATATCACTGTGCAACATGACCAGTACTGTGTCAGTACCAAACCGCAGCCTGCGCCCACACTGGAATGGACCAAGGTAATCTGGAGCCAATCCACCATCAGCCGCTCAATAACCTTGCTCATAAAGAGGATAACCCCCCCCCTTTTTGAAGCATTTGTTGAAACTTTTCCAAGTTCACTCATAGGAAGCCTACTGATCTATTTTCTTTAACTACCCATTCAATCATTCCTCACTTCATTAAAACAGAAAAAGTATTTTTATTGCAAAATTATAGGAATACATGCTGTATCTTCATTCAAAACCTGTTCTGAGGAAGGGGGGTATATGTTTGCAGTGTCACTGTCACTGGTCAATGAGCATTAATCACACTGCATTTTTTAAATTAAAAAAACTCTACCTCTTCAAAATGCTGCAAGAGTACTGTTTTACAAGAAGTCTTAAGAAAATAAAGACACCCTGATTGTGGCTCATTTCTACAAACATCTGCTTTTCTAATGGTAAAAGTCTAAATTCAGATTCTCTTGGCAAAGAGTCCTTCCACAGAGTGTACATTCAACAACCACCACCACAGCGATAATAATATTTCATTTGCTTTTTAGGTGGCATCGAAGACTTTCTTTTCTTTGAATTTTTATGCATACTTCTGTGCAATGATTACAATGGTGTAATGTGAAAACACTGGTACAACCAATCTGAAGTTCTTTCGCATCATTTCTGCCAGGAAAAGGAATCTATCTCCCAAGGATGAGACAAATCAGGATTTACATTACTCTTGCAAGATCTCCTATATGAAAGCTAAACCTTCTTCAAAATTCATTTATTTTTGTGCCATATAAAGAGCTGTGCTAATTTTTTCCAGTTCCCACTGCTTATTTGTTCCAATTCCATAAAAGAGAAAGAATAACAGGAACTGGGAAGAGAGAGCTGACATCTCTCAGCGACATGCAGATATTTTCCAAGGTAGAGATACTAAGGTTACTTCCATATCTGGATCCCATTTAATTCCTCCTAAAAGCTCTTAAAACTGATGTTTTGAACTTTTCAGTCCTACCTATTTCTTATCTTTCAGAGACACAGACTTCTGTTCTCATTTGTAACAATGGCAAATATCCTCAAGGAGTACGTTTGACTTCTGGCAAAGGAAACAGAAACTGACATCCTGTTCAGTCTGAATAATATAAAACTTAATCCTATCATCAAATTATCTATTTGCATTTTATACTTTTAACTACAAGATTAGATTTCTGCCCATGCTTGAGAGTAACATTTACCCTTTTCCCCTCCAAATCACCTTCCCACTGCCTCTTTTAGTAACCAATTTATCTAGTTCTTCAAAAGGGAAGTCTCAAACAACAAATATTCTTTTTTTTTACATTTACAAATCACCCACTATCTGGTCTGTCCAGGTCCAGTTTTATGAAAGAATTTAGAGATTGTTCACATCATGCACTCTAGCGCCTTCAGTCCTGACAATCAGATCCTTCCACCACTGTACAGTGGTACCTTGTATAAAGGAATTACTCTAATTTATTCCAAATGAAATTATGTTAAGCAAATTTTCCTTTATACAAATTTCCCATAGGAATGCATTGAAAATGAAGTAATCTCATTTTTATGTTGTACGGATTTGCCCCATAGGCGATTCTGTTAAACAAATTTCCCCTATCTCCAAAGTATTTCATGTTGTACAATTTTTTTGTTATACAAACTGTTTGTTATACAAGGGTCCACTGTACTTCTCTTGCCTCAGTTGCTCACTTACCCAGGTGCATACGAAGCCTTGAGCTCCGATTTGATTGGAGGGGCAACGTTGGCCAGACAGTGACCACTGATGTAGCCTTTGGGCATTACCATGCCATTGTTGTTGTTGCAGTTGAGGTGGGCACCGTAGCTGGGTCCACACGGAGCCGGCAAAGGGGGACCGTGTCGGACTGGAACTTGGACACTTGGTGGGCCATGGTGGAGACCATGCCGGATGGGTACTTGGCTGCTTGGCTGGCCATGGTGGAGTGCAGCACTGGAAATAGCATGAGTCACATGACCAACGTTGGAGACAGATGCACTGACACCTGCAGAGCTGGAGGGCTGGGCGTGAGGATAGCTGGCTGAGGCGGAGATGTCAGAGATGGAGTCCAAATCAGAGCTGCAGGAAAGAAGTTAAACAAGTGGAATAATATGCGTATATTGTATCATTCACTGGCACGCTAATGTACCATACAGACTGCACCAATACCTATGGGTATAAACCACATGCCATTGGCTCATAATAATAGTTTACGGAAGAGATTCTTTAAAAGGTGGTTTGAGTTTAAACGGAAACAAAGTTTGAAAACCAAAATCCATTTGTCTGGTGGACTAAAAATAAACAATGTATCAAGAACGGAGACATAAGTGAATATCACAGCACAACCGCACTTATGACATTGTGCATGGGGTGAGAGAGATTGGCAACATTACCTCACTACACATGGACACTCAACCCTGCTATATTCACATACGTTTGAGACCAGAAAAGAATTTCTTTGCAAGCATTAGATAATCTTCTGGAGTTCTTCCTTCAAGGGCTTATCAACTTGGAATCATGCTATTGATTCCATCCCCTCCCTGCCAATTTGATATCCATTTGCCTTCTGTTTTGGCAATTATGCCTGTGATTTCGCAGCAGCAAACTCAAATGCCTTCGGGTTCTAACCGGTAAGAGTTACATACATTGTGGAAGGGAAAGAGAACAGAATTGGCATCTGGCAAACAAGATTTAAAAAGGAAGAACACGCCACAAATCATTACCTCTGGTAGTAGCCTTATGCCAAGAAGAATATTCGGCAAAGGATATACAAGATTTATATCCTTTGCTGGGATTATCAACTCTGAGCTTGATTTGGAAGTTTCTGGGTTTTTTTCTGACATGACTGAAGTACTGTATCTATCAAAAATTCTAAGGATACTTCCTTTTCTTATGGCTTTCTCCTTTCGCACACTTTCTTAATAGCACAGTCTGGTGACAGCACTCCTCCAGAAACCATTTTGGCCAATACACAGTTGGAAGTCTTGGCTGAGATACCTGGGACCTCTAATCCCCAACCCAAACAAAAACCCCACATCTCCAATGCCTCTGTCAAAGAAAGAAAGTATGCAAACAAAGATGTGGATGCTGCACAAATAATGCAAAGAAGAATACAGAGACAGAAGTCACTGCATTGAGAACACCACCATAACATAAATCAACCCCTTCTCTCCAACCTAGCCATTACTGCCACTCTTATAGCACCATGCAACCATCACCGAGCCTTTGGGAAACAGGTAAAGAGAGAGCACTTACATATCTGGTGAGTCCTCCTTGCCAATGTATTCTTCCAAGATGCTGGTGTCGATATTTGATGGTTCAAGAGCTCCATTAATATCATGACCTGAAACAAATACATATTGCACAGGAACAGCTATTAGCAAAATTCAGATGCAGTCTCATCCTACTCTCTGAACGAAAAAGAGCTCTGATGACTGTAATTTCCCCTATATAAAATTTCAGCAATAAAAGGGTTTGGATCAACTTAAAAATGGATATTTGAAACAGTGGCATAGTGTTTCAAAACTATCATCCAGACCAAGGGATGAATCAGATGCCAAGGCCCTGTGATCCTCCTAGTAGTGTCTCCCCATCTGAGTTCCACAGAGGTTGTTGACCAGTAACTCTCAGATCCCATACTTGCTGGGGCTTTCCCAGAGTTGAAGACCAAAACCTTTGGGCTGAAGTCAGGGACCTGTGCCTGGTGACCCACATTTTTAAAACAGGCAAGATGACTGAGATCTGTGGCTGCATTTCCCTTTTCCTTACATTTCTGCACACAGCAAGTCCATATTTATTTTATTTATTTTTATTTTAGAGTATTTTTACCCCACCTTTCTTCTAGGAAAAGGACCCAAGGCGGCTTACAGTAATGAGGGATAATTACATATGGGTAAGACAGTAAGAGAGAGAAGCCCTTTCAGGTTCAATTATAAGATGGTTTCGGTTTACATCTTACAGAACATACAATATTCTCTAGCCCTTCATCCATTTTTTATTCGTTGCTTTTTTGGGAGGCGTATCACTGCCCCCTTTCCCAGTTCTCCATCTCCTTCCTCTTCAGACTTCTTCACATATCCCATCTTGGCAATGTGTGAGCTTTCATTTTAATCCCACCTGCAACGTTTCTCCTTTTGCCTCTTTGACTGAAAAAAAATGCAGTACTTGCTGCTATAAAAAGGCAGCTTTATTATCTACGTCTTGGGAGTCTGAGAGGGTTCGTCTTCCAGAAGTGAGTGGCGAAGGCCTTATCAGGAAAACGGAGGGAAACCTTGACCCACAGCCTAGATAATAGAAGGCAAACCTCTTCCTGAAGGGCTCAATCACATCAGATTAAAATGATATGTCACTCGCTCACCAGACTAGCATACATACATACATACAATCAAAGGAGACTCCCACCCACCCCCTGCTTAGAAGCATTCTGGGTAAAGGTTAGTCAACCAACCAAAAAAGAAAAAAAACCCCACAAGTTTTCAACCTATCAGAGCCTTTCTCTGTGAAAATCCCTTTCATACCAAGAGAAGCAAATCAGCAGAAATAAATCCAGTAAGGAATTTTGCCAGAAGGAATGGTGGGATGGGGTGGGGTGGGGGGAGAGGGGGAAGAATAAAGGGATGGAATCTTTCTCCCTGGGTCACCCATGATGGGGAAAGGCAAGCCCTGGACACAATTTCATAACAAAATCAAGAAACGTTCGTGTGTCACATCAGGGAAGAATCACCAAGCTCCGAAAGATGGATGGTTTGCTGGTTTCTACACCATCCTGCCAAAAGGCTCATAATGACAGAAACATATTCACCTTGAGCCAGGAGTGCAATGCCCCCTCCCTGTCCTTTCATTCTGATTTAAGAAGTAGAACTTGGTATGGGTTTTTAAAATTATTGACCCATTATTTTCCATATTTATTCTTTTTCATGCATTTCTACCTGTTTTGCAATTGTATCATAATTGTACCCTACTGGTAAAATTTGCATTACATTCTGTTTATCTGGGTCTTCCCCCCCCCCACTTTTTATTGTTTTGTATTGCTTTTTTCTTAAAAGTACTTTTTTTTTGAAAAATTGGAAAGACTATCACTTTCCCACACATATAATGCTCCAGTTATCCATTCGTTTTAGACAGCTTTATTTCCTATCCATATTTTCTTTGATGGCAGCAAGAGATGGAGGGTAGAAGTGGCCTGAACAGAAGAATGCCACCCTGTAGCTTTTTTTTTTTTTGCACTACCACTACCAATTCGAAAAGAAACATGCTTTCTCTATATGCATATGTTTCACTGCAGATTCTTAGTGTACCATGGAGTTACCTCCCCTCACCAGAGAAGAGACAATGTATCCCACAGTCTTCCAGTTATTTATCTTGAATCTGTTATTATGATATACGACGATTGCTTAGTTTTAACATGGCTATGGAATTTATTTTCATTGGGAGTTTTGAGAATCTAGGCCCAAAGTGTTCACCTCATTCACCTTTCCTTCCTATCAAGCATCCCATCATCTTTGGAAATCATCCTTGCATTTTAGAGGCATGTTTTCCTTTAACAGAAATAAGAATTATGGTTCTCCTCCTTCTACAATGTATGAAACATCCACAGATGTTTTCAAACTTTATCTGTGCTGAACTGCCCTTTCCAGTGTCTTTAGCAAGTAAGGCAATATATCATAACGTCCTTGTCACTTGTATCACAAAACTTTTTTTTCATGGGGAACCTCAGTTCTGGGACCAGTTTTTTAAATACATATTCATACATATGATTTGTATTATTTAAAAACACAGGATCCCTCCTTAGGTCATTTTCTAAAGATTTAGCCATGTCAGTCTGTCTTGCTGCACTAGCCAAATTAAAATGCATGGAGAGGGAAGAGAAAGAGAATGCACAACATGATGACAATCTTTCGGCAAACATTTATTTCAGTGTAAGATTCCACGGATCCAGATTCGCTTCTTCAAACACAAGGAGTGCACACACATGTCTTCCATATTTATACATATGCCCGCAACTAAGTGAGGATACAGATCAGATGAAATGACAACCACTGCTTAACGCAGGAATGAGAGTATAAAGTTATTACAGTACTTATTTGAATCAGCAGGTTCTAGCCATGATGAGAACAGATACTAGATCGATTTGGTTGTCATAGAAGCACTTAAAGTTATTTCTTGAACAGAACTTGTCAAGGGAGACAAATATTTCATAACCAAAAAGATGTTACAAAAAAACCCTCCATGATTAATACTTAAAGTGTTCTAAGGAGCCTCAAATTTTATTTAGGCCCTCACAATGGACTAGAAGTTGTTTATGGTGCTAGTTCTCTCTCTCTCTCTCTCTCTCTCTCTCTCTCTCATTCATCTATCTTTGCCAAACTGATTTCTCTATTACCATTCCTGATATCAGTTCTGTGCTATTTATTCTTTTCCACAGAGATTATCCTCTTTGTCTTATGTCGATGGCACAGCACTTCCATCGGAGGACTGTGCCACAATATTTTGCTGTCAATCTAGATGAGACCTATTAACACTGCTATTGGCTGTCTCTCTCTAAGATTTCAAATGCTGCACATTATTCATTGTATATGGTGGTTAGCTTTGGTGCTGTTTCCCTTTGACCTTTGGAGTCCATCATTTCCCTGTCATTCTTTAATATGTGCCTGCTGTTCTATTTTCCTTCCCAAGCGATAATCTTTGAAAGATGGGTTTAAACAATTGTACTGCTATACTATTGTACCATACTGTAATCACACCCAGATTTCCACCATATTCCTGTTTATGAAAGACATAAAATGTATTTGGACACAAATGCTCCATTTATTTGCAAAGGGAAACGTGTCACACACACACAAACACACACAGTGAAGACCCTCATCTACAGCAACTTGATTTCATTATATTCTTTAGAAAAGAAGGGATCCAGCCTTGTACTCATCTCCAAAGACACAGCCCTGCTAGTTTGTCTTAGCATGTTGGCAAAACTGGGGGTGGGGGAGAGAAAAAGAAAAGGAATATAGTGGCCAGAGTCCAGTTTGTTGCCACTTAGCATAATGTTGTGCACATGTTTACCCGGCCAGGTGTTATGCCAAAAAAAAATGCAGTTTGCACAATTGGCCTTGCAGTTTCCATTGTGATTGACTGTGCAATAGACCAGCCCAACTGCTTTGTGGACAGCACTTCTGCCTTGGCATTTTTATAGTTGTTGCAGGTGTAATCCCTGCACAGTTATGCAACAAGGTTTCAGCCATCGTAGCAATTTCAAAGGCTAACAGATTTATCTCCTAGCCAAATATGGAGAAGGCTAAACTGATCCTGGCCCTGCCCCTCCAAAGGAGAAGGGAAAGGAGAAGGGTCTAAGACAGAACAAACGGAAACCGGGAGAACTAGATTTTGTTACACAGAAAGCAGACTCCCTCCAAACTTAAATTAACTTGGGGAGATAGGGTTGAACATCCTTTTCTCGTACCCATCAACCATTTTATTTCAGAAAAGAGTTCAGGCAGGCAGTAAATGTCAATTATCAGATATTTCCAAATTAAGCTCAAAGAAACAGCATTTTCAGAACACATTAACATACCCAGTTCTCGAGACAATAAGGTACTCTTAATTTTGTAACAGTTAAGAACTGGTGGCTTCACTGAATTAAAACATTTCAATGCCAGAGGTTGGTTCTCCCAAGCTGCTCATACCAGGCAGACTGTGGTTGTTCTGGAGTGCTGCTCCTCTGGTTTTTATTTCTGGTTAGCTTTGACTTTCTAGCCACCTTGCCTTGAAGGTCGCCTTCAGGTGCACTGCAAAGAGCTTCTAGGAAAGGTGAGATAAGCAACCAGACTCAGGAGGTATTTCAGCTGGATAAGCCAAGAGCAACAGAACTGATAAGGAACTCTTTAAAAGAGTTCAACTTGTGTAAGCGGTTGTGGGGTGGTTTAGTCTTTTTCTTTCTAAAAATAAATAAATCTTCTGAAGAGCTTTCCTTGGCTATTTAGGCGAGAGGCGCTTAAGCCAGTTACTCTAAGCTATATAGCGGCATGCCAATTCTGGTGGACCCCAAAGGCTCAGCATTATCTCATGCCCGGATTGTTTTGGGCACATCTACGAGTATTTGGAGAGAAGTAATGAAAACAAAGACAACTGGGCCTTCGTCTTGTGCTCTCTCTCTTGAACTGCTTCAAAGAGTGAGAAGCACTTTTTTTAAAAAAAACCTTCATCTTCATTTTTACACCACTGCCACATCTCCCCCTCCCTCTTTCAAAAAGCATCTCTGGAATGTCTGATGCCAAACGGAGAGCTCTTAAGAGCATCGTCTATTCAGTAAAGACTTGTTACCAAAAGCCAGCTTAGGTGATTAATTTAAAGCTAATGCCACTCTTTGGAGTCACGAGCCCCTTTACAACATTAAACAATGCCTTTCCGCCTCCCTCCCTCCCTCCCTCTTTCCAACTAGAAATTAGAAGGGAACAGGAAGAGTCAAAAGAGCACAAACACCCTCACAACTACCCAAAGAAGTGGTCCTTGCTTTCTCATTTCAATTGAAAAGGGGGGGGGACACAAAAATGCATGTGTCCGGTGCTCAACCCAAGGGCTACCCCCATGAGAGCCCTCCGTTATCTACCGTATACCCTTTTGCTGAAGACATGCCAGTTTTGCTGCAGGATGAAAACAGGTTGCATGAGATGCAACCCAGTTACCAAAACTGTAACTTCAAGGACGCATGTTGATCAGAGAGCTTCTCTAAAAATGGTGGAGATGTTCACTTGACATATCTTGACTAAGAGAAAACAACTGCAGAACATTTTTTCTAATAGAACACAGAAATCTCAGAGCCTATCTATGGCGTTTGTATGTGCTCCTTACTTTCATCACTTCAGAAATATTTTCTCTCTCTTAATAATTTGAAGGACCTCACTCTCTCAATCATGGCTGTTTCATTCCAAAAATTAAATATAATTGATCCCATAAAATGCTTATATATAGCACAATAACGTTGTTGTAAAATCTTCAACGTGGATGAAAATAAATAAATTCCCAAAGAGATCATGCACTGGTGTGGTTCATACTTACTAATAATGTGTAGTTTAGCAACATGTGTAAAAGCATCTGGCCTGCACAGCCCTCCCACTTTCTTCCTTCTTCCAGGATGATTATGAGAGCATCATTTGAGAAAACAAGCCCATTATAAACTATGGCTTATATCCTGGCTTCTAGAGGCTAAACCATAACTAATCCTAACCAATGTTCTCAATTCAGACAAAATGAGTAACTATGATTAGTTGGGGGGGGGAGAGGTGAAAGCTGTGTAATTGAACACAGCCAGTAGTGTTTCTATTGATTCAAACAAAGATGGTATTCTAGCCTGCTGAAGCACATGAAAACCCTGTTTAGAGGCTTTGAGATTAAAAGGCTACTGAAGCATTTTTCTGGGGCCCTACAAAGTATGTCCCTCTACCAGTGACAGCAACCCAGAGCTTGGAAGGGAGTGTTGCTTTTGTGACTACAACTCCCAGAATCCCTCAACTTAACATGGCTGCCATACCATCTGGGGAATTCTGGGTGTTGCAAACCAAGTTCTGCAGCAACCATGCTTTCCAGTACTACTGAACACCACTTTTGCATTTTATCCACAAGATGTCAGCTTCAAGAATATAAACCATGATCCTCATCCTCACTTTGCGTGAGACATCATGGCAAAACCAAATCTCTGTCAACCAAATCTCTGTCAAACCAAAACAAGTCAACTTGATCATTTTTGGCTTCATCTCAACCAGATCTGTTAAATAGGTCCAGATTGGAAGAGAACAACAAAGAAACAAATATATACCAGCAAATGGTTTACACAGTGAGAGAAAAAAATCTGTACTACCAAGGCTACCCAGCCATGCAATGACCACCGTTTCGTTCGTATCCAGAGTGTTCTTCCTGCCTTCATAGTAACAAAATTCATTGTCACGTTGTATTCTGCATTAGGCTACCTAAAAATGTTTGCCCCATGGTTTTGGTTCTACTGTACTTAGAAGCCAAGTCCTTCCCTTCTCAATTGTCTTCTGCTGTTAGCAGTCTCTCATAAACAATGTACATGGCAAAAAAATACCCAGGAAGGTATTTTCAGTGGCTAGAATTATACACATTTTAAAAGGGTACTTTTTCAAAGTTGCATGACATCTGTTTTATCTCAGCACATGATTTTCTTCATCTCCATTGCTTATATTTAATAAACAACAGCAACAATAATTATGTGCAGTCAATTCTGATGTAATTGGTGACCCTTTCCTGGGTTTTCTTGGTAGGGAATACATCCCCTCCTTCTGGGGGCATCTAGGGACTGGGCAAGCCCAAGGATACACGAGCTGGCCCTTCTTCTTGGATGCAAAGTGGGGAATTTAAGTCCCGATCTCTATTTTCATAGCCAGATTGACTGATGGAGTGATTGATTAAATTTCTATACTGCACCATCTAGTGGGCATGCCACTACTCAGGGTGGGGGTGAGGGTTTCCCAACAAAAGCATAAAGAAAAATAAAACCACCAGATCGCCACCGTACCCCATTGTTTAAAAAAATGACTCATAGAAAACAAAAGACAAGTCACAGGCAAAAAGCCATAAATGTATTAAAGGAAATGAAATCAACCAATAACAATTAAAAATGAAGGATATCCTAAAATGCCTCTCCAAATACTGTGGTTTTTAAATGGGTTTTTTTCCATGTCAGGTAGGCAAGGGCCTGGGACACCTCCACAGGAAGAATATTCCAGAAAAAGGCAGCCACCACTGAGAAGGCCCTCGCTCTTGGTGGTGGACCTCCTGGCCTTCCTTGGGAATGCCTATACCCAGAGCATCAAAGCCTAGGAAGTAAGAGTGGAGCAGGCGATGGATCTTTGATAAAGGTGCTCTGACAAGTGCCAAGATCCCAAACCTTTCAGGGTTTTATAGATCAGCATTAGTACCTTGATTTTGGCACAAAAGCATAGAAGCAGGAAGTGGAGGCTAGTGGTGATCCATCTCAGTGTTCTTGGGTACACCTGTGGATGCTGTGATGTAGCTTGCCAAAGTTTACACAGAAAATGTTCTTCTTCAATGCACACCAGGGAATCAAATCCCTGATCTCTGGCTCTGCAGCCAGGTGCTCCTGAGCACTAAGCTTCCTGGTCAGCTACTGAGTTATCGGTTGGAAAGTGGGAACTGACTTCTATTGACCCTCCCGGAGCTTTCAAGGCAAGTGAGATGATGAAGGAGTGTTTTTACCAGTTCTACACTCCCAGGGAGCTTCCACGGCTGAGTAGTGATTCAAACCCAGGACTCCTGTCCTAATCTGTCATTCTATCCACTATACCAGGCATGTCCAAAATTTTGCCCTTCTGATGTTTTGGACTACAACTCCCAGAATTCCAAGCTTAGATTGCCAATGACAAAGGACTGTGGGAGTTGCAGTCCAAAACATCTGGAGGGCCAAAGTTTGGACATGCCTGCACTATACCATGCTGATTATCCCTAACTAGCCATTCAGCCATGCTTTGTTTTGTGTCTATTACTGTAGGGAAATTATTCATTTGTAGCAAACCGACATCCCCCTTGATGTCTAGTTTAACCCTGTGACAATTACTTAATGATCAAGATGTATCAACAAGCATTTCTTATTTTCTCCTAGAATTTTACTATTTTTTTAAATCTAAAACTATAATCTTAGAATTGCAGAGCCATAACTCTCCACATGGAGTAGGAACTGGCAAGCCACTCCAGTATTCCTGCAAAGAAAACTCCATGGACATGGGGTCACGAAGGGACGGTCACGACTGTAACAACGCAACACACACACACACACACACACACACACACACACACACACACACACACACACACACACACACACACACACACCCCTCCATAAAAACAAAAAGAGCATGTTCAATTTCCTTACTTTCACATTCCAAGACATAACAAATATTGTCTATTGCTCATAAAATGTATATATTCCTGAAAAATAATTTCTCCACAATTTCTCTAAATTGACTTAACAAGGTAACATGAAAGAATTTCACTGATAGAAGTATGGGGCTCTCTTTTTTATTCCAGTTTATTGCTACAGCCATTATTAGATTTAAGACCAGTCTAGCAGCTGATTCATTAACCAACCCTTTTACATAATCCAACAGAGTTACTTTAGGGTTCAGTAGTATATTGCTATCTAATGCATCATTAGATGCATAGTGTGCAAAAAAATAAATAAATAAAGTATTTGCAAACAATGACTTGAAATGACTTTTAGTGCATGTGAAAGATTAAAATTCCAAAGCAGGATTTGAGCTGAAAATGAAGACAAAAATCATGACTACAGAAGAGATACACAACTTTGGTGTTAATAGGAAGAAACTGAAATTGTTAGAAATTTTGTATACCTTGGCTCGATCATCAGTCCAAATGGAGAATGCAGCCAAAAATCATGAGACCAAGGTTTGCGGGCAGCGATAAAGGAATTAGAAAAAAAATAATCAAGTGTAAGAATGTGTCAGTGGAGACCAAAATCATTCATACTCTTGTATTTCTGATCGGGAAAAAACGCTGTCAGGGGAAAAAACGATTTGATGGAAATGTGGTGTTGGAGGAGAGCTTTGTAGATACCCTGGAATGCTAAAAAGATGAACAAGTGGGTCCTATATCAAACTGAGCCTGAATTATCTGAATTATTTCTACAGGCAAAAATGCTGGCACTGAGGCTGTCTTACTTTGGGCACATCATGAGAAGACAGGATTCTTTGGAAAAGACAATAACGCTGGGCAAAGCGGAAAGCAGCAGGAAAAGAAGAATACCAACTATGAGATGACCCAACTGGAAGCCACAGGTTTGAGTCTACAAGTCCTGGGCAGGGCACTTGGGGCCAGGGATTTTGGGCAGCCCTCAATCACAAGATTGCAAAACATTAGAAGTGACTTGATGGCACGTAACAATAGCAACAACTAGTACAATGCTGTTATTCTAGTTAAAAAATAAATAGGCAAACAATGTTTGTATAAATCAAGTCCAACAACTTATTACATGAATTTATGTGATGTAGGGAGCATGGCATCATCTGCAGTGATGCACACTGGAATCCAAGAGTTGACCTCTTTCAGAAGTGACAGTTAATTGGAGTTTTTACCGTGATCACTCATTGACTCCCAGAACACTTCTTGATCACCAAAAGTTCATCTGATAGTAACAAAATAAAGAACAAGAGATTCATTGCTCTATATAGCAAATAAATATTTAGTTCTTCCTGTCTTTGATTTAAGTTGAAATCTTGGGATGCAAACAGATGTACCCAAAGGTGTAAATAGCAAACCTCTGGAGGAATAATCAGAGGATTGCGGGATTTAGAAATAATGTTGTTGTTGTTGCTGCTGCTGCTGCTGTTGTTGTTGTCGTCATCGTCGTCATCCAGGGGATCACTCATCTATGGAACTCCCTGCCAGAAGAAGTGGTAACAACTGTCAGCCTTGACAGCTTTAAGAAAGGATTAGACAAGTTCATGGAGAACAAGGGTATCAATGGCTAACATTATGGACGCCTAAGGACAACCTCCAGGTTGGAGAGATAGGCAGGGTATCTCTCAATGCCATTTGCAGGGAATCATAAACAGGTGAAGACATCCGCTTGGGAATACCCTGAAGCAACTGGTGAGCCACTGTGTGAGAAAGAATGCTGGACTGGATGGACTGTGGCCTGTTCCAGCAAGGCTGTTCTTATGTTCTTATGTTGTTGTTCTTGTTACTGTTTTTGTTATTGTTGCTTTAAAAAAATCTGATCTCCCTCTGTCCTCAGGTCTTCATGTAATCATTATGTGTCTTCTCCTACTGACCCTATAATGTGACATCCCTTCTCCTACCTCAGATTATCCATATGTCACTTTCCAGCATACGAGTAGTAACCTGGTCACTGAGCCCAGAATCCTGTTCGTTACATGATTATGTAAGGCCAACTAACTGCACAATGGTGGGAAGCAACTTGGTGACTGTCCATGGGATATTTCATCATCTTCTAGTTGCATAATGGACCATATGAGCAGACATGCATAATGCCGGCAAAACACAAACTCCACTCCTGCCTGTATATGTGTGGTCTTCTGCAACTGGTTTTGGACTTGTGTGTGTGTGTTGTGTCATTACAGTCGTGACCGACTCTTCGTGACTCCACATCCATGGAGTTTTCTTGGCAGGAACACTGGAGTGGCTTGCCAGTTCCTACTCCAGGCGCCTAGAGCACCTGGTATTCCCTGGTGGTCTCCCATCCAAGTACTAACCAGGACAGACCCTGCTTAGCTTCCGAAATCAGGCGAGATCAGATGTGCTTAGGGCATCTAGGCAGTTCGGTTTTGGACTTACTGTGGTTCTTTTCCTCAGCCCCATTCCCTGCCCACCAATTTACTACAAATGTAATACAAACCATGCTTACAAATATATCATTATTCTTGTCATGGTGGTGCCCAGGTGTTTTGACAAAAATTTGGAATACAACTTACAAATATGATTGAGAACCGCTGATGTAAATCAAACTTTGTATTGACAATCCCGCTCTCTCTTTTTAAATCTGACTAAAGAACCATAGTGATTCACAACTAAATAATGTATTGTTTGCATACAATGAAGCTTTGTATCTCTTTGTGTTAATGAATACGTTTTGTACAGTTCCCATTTTTACCAATCCAGTGAATGTTCTTGTAATGTCTTGCAATCTTTCCATTCAGCACTCTTATCTACTGCCCCATCCGCTACCTGGCAATGCTGGTTAGGAGACTATGGAAACTGTAGTCCAGCAAAGATGGAAGGCAACAGATTAGGGAGAGATGCCCTTAAAGGTTATTATTATTATTATTATTATTATTATTATTATTATTATTATTATTATTATTATTATTATTATTATTATTAAAGGCCTCATTAAAGCTGACAGCAGTCAATGTGTTAGATTAGACAGGTAAATACAGAAACCTGTGCACTAAACAGTGTTTTCCCTTATTTCCAATGTTGCTTCTTTCTGCTTCAGTCGCCCTACATACTCAAAAGCAATGCCGCAAAAGAATAACTGGATGATGCAAGACCCAATAGTTACTGGACAAAGGGATCTTATTTTCATGGGGTGAAAGCAAATCACCTGTCTGATAGGCAGAGGACATATATACTAAGTATAAGTCGAGTTTTCAGCCCTTATTTTTGGCTGAAAAAAATGCCCTCAGCTTATACTCGAGTCAATAAGTTTCCCAGTCTGGGGTAAAATTAGGTGCCCAGATGGCTTGGGGAGGTTGGCAGAGGGCAAGTCCTGATTGGGCGAGTGGTAGCGGTGCCTCCGCTTCCCATATGATTCCAATGAGACGGTTTAGGGTCACCCCCTTTGGAGCTTCATAACTCAGCCCCCTGAACCCCAAATGTTTCCAAATTTCAGAAGATTCCCTAAAAGCACTTTATGAAGGTACCCCTGCTACTTTGGTGCCCCCAAGATAAGTAATTTTTGAGTGCATGTTTTTTTTAAATATACATTCAAAATTTACTTACCTTGGGACTCCAAAGTAGCAGGGGTACCTTCAGAAAATGATTTTAGGGAACCCCTTGAAATTTTGAAACATTTGGGTGTAAGGGGGCTCAGTTAGGAAGCTCCAAAGGAGGTGCCCCTAGGAAAAAATCTTCTACTCCAAAGCTGATGGGCTGGAGATAAGGCTGCTTCTGCTTCCCATATGATTCCAATTAGAATGTTTTTTCCTAGGGGCACCCCCTTTGGAGCTTCATAACTCAGCCCTCTTACCCCCAAATGTTTCCAAATTTCAGAGGATTCCCTAAAATCGCTTTCTTAAGGTACCCCTGATACTTTGGTGCCCCCAAAGTAAGTAATTTTTGAGTGCAGTTTTTAAAATAATATGCACTCAAAATTATTTTTAAAAATATGTAATCAAAATTTACTTACCTTGAGACTCCAAAGTAGCAGGGGTACCTTCCCAAAGTGATTTTAGGGAACCCCCTGAAATCTGGAAAGATTTAAGGGTAAGGGGACTTAGTTATGAAGCTCTAAAGAGGCTGGGGGTAGTACTAGCAATTGTGCACAGACTGTGGAGGCAATCAGGGAGTTTACTCTATGGTATTAACTTCCTAGTTTCCTCCACAGTCCCAGCACACTTGACCCTTACTATCCCCAAGCCCTTTAAAGCTCAGCCGGTATACCGTATATATTAGAGTACAATGAAAAAATGCCCTCCACTTATACTCAAGTCAATAAGTTTTCCCAGTTTTGGGGGGTAAAATTAGGCCCTCTGCTTATACTCAAGTCAGCTTATACTTGAGTATATACGGCATATTTGAGAAATGATTGTGTTAGTTCTTCATTTTACATATAGAAGTTCCAGACAGAAAGCACCAGTAATTCAGTTTAGATAGTAACTTGTTTATACTGAGATTGCTTAATACTGGCATGATGAGGAAATTTGTAGGGATAAGAAACCTGCCACATATTTCCATGGCCAACACATACATGCACTTTAAAATTTTGTAGTATCAATCCACAACCATTCCCAACCACAAATGCACACAAAATGTGTGTATTAGTGGCAATAATGTACAAAATAGCATTTTGGTTTTTATTAAGAAATACCTGCTCAAAATATAGAGAGAGAGTAAGTGAAATGTATCCGAAACATTTGAACTGAATCACTTACAAACTAAAGGCTGAAAAAAAATTGAGAAATTGAGTTAATCCAAAACAGACAGATCTGCCCATACTGAGCATTTTAAATCTTGAAAAAGAATGTGTATTTTTTTTTTAAAAAAAGATTCCTTACCCACATTGCTACTCACATAGATTCATACCCTTGTTATCAAAAGGAACACAGGCATCAGGCATCAAATCCAACACTCCACCCAACAACAGACACATCACAGTATCCTCAACGCTTCCCACTACAGAATTGAGTCAAAGTGTTAGGAAATGGAGGAGCTGTGTTTTTTTTTAAAGTGTAAGAGGCAGAAACGTTAATTTAAGCATCCACCTAACAAAAGGAATGGGCAGCTGGAAGAGTTGAGTCCTTTTGTACATGTGAGAATGTCAGGAATTCCACTGTTTGGACTGGTTTTCTCTGCCAGACTTAAATGTCTAAATTTGGCCAGCCTCCAAGCGAAGCTTCCAGCACTCACCTCCTACTTTCTTTGTATTCACTATTTGGAAATGCATCTGCCTATTGCAAATCCATTCAAATGCCTGTCTACTTCCACCTCCTGCTCCACTGTTAGTCCTGTATGAGTAACAGTGATACATAATTCACTTTCTTTGCAAATCCATCTTCTCCCCCTGACCCTGTGATGCTATACAAGACACTGCCTTGCACTCACGTGCCTGTGATCAGGAGGTGTTAAAAGATTTTGACCATTTCTAAGTCTGCTTCTTTTGGATTAAAGTACGAATGAATGTTAACGGAGGAGTAATGTTTGGGCTTAGATTCTGGACACTCTTTGGGCTTAGATTCTGGCTTTGGGTGAATCACTGGCTCTGCTCACTCCATTCTGTATTCGTAACACAACTGAGGGCTGCCATGAACACATACAATAATGATTGTAAAACACCCCTTGCACTGTGTACAGTGTAAGTACTATAAGGCAGACGTGACTTACAGTACATTCCTTTTTAAACACCACAAAGATTGGCTCTGCATCAAGCCAGAACTGATTTCATGACATGGAAATTCAGTAAATGCAAGGCAAAATATTTTGTGGTCACATGGATGAAAGAAACAGTGAAAGCAACACAACCTTCCTGTCACTATTTTGTTTTCTGCATTGCTCTTCACAAACTTGACCTCAGGAGTGATGGTCAACTACATTCTGGGACTTGCTTTATGCCTAAGCATGACCTGTTTTGGTTTTAGCAACTTGCTGTGAAAATAAAGCCATCCAAGTCCTTCAAATCATCTTATTAACATGGTTTAGACTTTGAATCAGATTTTGTGCTAAATTATAGGCTAGTAGTTTTATGGTACTTCTATTTGTAGCAGTGACTTCATCTTGTATGCTCTTGCCTGCCTTCTAATCACCCATGATCCTTCCTGGGGCACAATGGAGGAATGTAGAGAAGATTTCTGGAAAGAGTAGAATCCCTGGACAACTTAATTAGAACCAGATGGAAGAATCTGTGGAAGATCATGAAAAGGTCAGCCATCTTAAGAGGCCAGAGAACATCAGTGAACTTTGGGGTAGGTAAGTGTGGATAGGCAAGAAGACACCAGAGAAAGCAGAGCAACGGTAGAGAAGAACAAATTGAGAATTATGACTAGTGCCACACCAGGGCAGGGTCACTTGAGAGAATGTTCAGTTCAGCCCCTATTATCCTAGAATCCTATATGCACTGCAGCTCTACATTTAAAAATACAGAGCTGTTATTCCCTTTACCATTTACTACTGGCTAACATTCACAGAGAATGATGAGAATTCAAGTTCAGCCATAGCCACAGATTCTCTAGGCCTGCTCTGGACTCCTACTTTCCATCCTTTCCCCACGCTCCGGTTGTATGTGATGTGATGTGACCCAAACCCAAACCAAATTTCAGCCGCTGACTCTGCAGTCCACCCCTGCTTTGTCATGGCTACAGCACATTAATCTGAACAGACGGACTCTGGAACGAAAACTCTGTCATTAGTGAATGACACAATCCACCCCTGCCACTCCCATAACACTGAATGCCATTTAGTCTGCAATATGACAAGTTGAAAAACAGGCACGGGGATTACCAATATCATACAGAAAACCAACCCCAAGGTACAGTAATCTATGGACTCAGAAGAACTGAAAAAAATCTCTTTAAAACTTGGGGAAAACGTGTGTCATGGCTTGCTGTCAGTATCAGATTTTTTACATAAAACACCCTTATTATTTTCATCATTGTAACAGCAGCCCTTGCGCACATAAGATATTCGGAAAAGCTTATGATTAACAAGCGTCTGAGACTGTGAACCATACTGTGCCCTATAAGGCAGCTGTTGAGTAAAATATATTTTAGCCACTACTATGGGAATTTACCGGGCATCATTTTTATTCTCTTTTGCATTAACTGACCTAGAACCAGCATGAATCAATGCCACCTCAAGTAAACTGCCCTTTGCAGGTGACGGTCTGTGGTTTTCAGTGAATGTGCACAATGAGTTGTGAAATCATTGCCTTGGCTGCAACATCGGCACATTCCCTGGGACTCATGGTGCTCCTCTCCTCCCTTCTGCCGTCTTCCGTGTTTATAATTCCCTGCCTATTCATTGGCTCGCTCTCCAGCCATGAGTTTGAAGAATCTACAAAAAGAGATCCCCTAACTAAACACTGCTCTATAATTGGAGTGTGTATGAGTGCGCGCACACACAGAGAAAAAGGAATGGGGTAAAACACGCTGCTATCACCTATATTTCCCCCCTTTATTGCATAGAATCAGCTTTGTGCCATTATATCACCATATACACTGCAAACACACCGTGGAGGCCTTCATATCATTCAGATGGAGAGCCCACCATTGTAAAAAACTGTATCTCTAAGTGCTGCCTCAAATCAGAAGAAATACAATGTTGAGGCCGACCTAGAGAGCCCACCCCTGATCTACACACAGCCTCCTCGTTATATCAGAAAAAAAGCGGGAAAAGGCCAGAGCATCCAGTCATGTTCACTGTCCCCGTTCCCTCCCACCCCCACCCCAACAACCCACACATGCAGTTCACATTCCTTCTTAATCATGCTCTTTATTACCTGCCTGTAAAATTACCCAGTCACTCTCTGGAGGCAATACAAGTCCTGTAATTCGAGAGGGTACCACCGGCACCAATGCACCCTTCCCTTCCCCCCCCCCACTTCAAAATCTTAGCAGACCACCCAGAGCAAAGCTCTTGCCGTCTATTACTTCTTATGAGCAGACATAAAAGTTTCAAATACATTTAGGAAAGGAGGAAGGACAGTTTCACTAAGCAATCATATAACCCATGGAATGCGCATACACACACTCACACACAGGCATTTCCGTTAAAAAAAACCCAGAGTAAATAAGATTCATTAAAAGGTTTCTAACCCCAGAAACACTTTATTCCCGATGGTGCATCAAAAAACAACCATTTACAAAAGCCACGACGCCAGTACAAACGTAGCTACACTGATGTGACCAGAGATTCAGGCTGCGATCAATGGCTTCTTCAACTTTTGCCCTATTTGACTTTCACACACTTCAACTGCTCCATAGTGCTTCCTTATCTCAGACTCACTCATCTTATTCCTTGAAATAATCATGTTGTCTCCTACTTTGGCCAACACTGGGCATGGTTTTCAGAGCTGGCACCCCATTGCCCCTTCATCCCATTGATGAGCATCCAACAAGGTGCATCTGCTGACCAGGGTGCCTCTGTCAGCAGATTGGGAAAGCACAAATCCTCCCCCCAAAACCCACTCCAGAGGTAAGGTAATGTAACATCATTTCCCCTTCAATATGGTCTTAATCGGATCTACCTACTGGGACTTTTTTCAATTCTAACCCCCCCCCCCAAAAAAAAAACCCTTCCTCCCCGATCCCAGTGGAGAATGTGGTCCTATGCATTAGCCTCTTAATTCATCCCCACCTCTGGCCAATCAGGGGCTCTATGCCTCAAAGAGTCAACAGAGAGATGATGGGTTTAAGCAGAGGGAGGTGCCTAAACCATGCTCCCCTTTGTTTGAACTGGCCTATGAAGTCCAGCCCCAATGGACCATGCTGCTTTGTGTCCTCCAACAAGAAGCCTGGCATCCATCTTGCCGAGCGAACTCTCTCCTGGCAAAATATATCCTTTGCCACTCCTGGACTTTTAATCCAGAGAGCTCACACACTCTCTGAAGCTAGTCTCCGAGTGGGCTGTTGAGCTGAAGGAGAAGCCAATTAGTACCCACTGCCGCATCGCAACCCTGCATTTCTGGACACTTCACAGTCATCTTTTAGAATCGTAAAAATGAAATATGCTCACCTTTCAAACCATCACATGGGAGATGTCCAAGTTTAATTCAAACTATTTGCACAGCATTACCACACAAATATGTGAACTTTGATTGAAGCAGCATAAACATTTGGCAGGCATCAGAGGCCCAACCTAATGCAAGACATTTCCCCAGGAAGGTTCCTGTCAGACCTTCTGGGTTACAATTCCTGTAATCTCCAGCTAAAATAGGTACAGCTACAATTAACCTGTAGATGTATTAGACCTATCCTAAAATATACAATCATCATGGGTAGCTCCCTGCTAAGTGGATATAAATGTTTTAAACAAAATGGTCACATTTCTGGCCACTTTCAAGAACATTATGTAAGCCTTCCTAAGTTTTATTAACTAAACCTAAAAATAATGAAGTGCAAAAGTGTTTCTTGACTGTCAAACTTCAAAGCAGGGAATGGAAGGAGTGAAATCATTTCAAATACTGTGCTTCAAAGATTGAGCCTTCTTCATAAGGCTACTTCGATGCAGCTCCGTGGACTGCAAGAATGACAGCCAGAGACTTTTTAATGTAGGGAATTCTGGCTATTTGCAAATAAGCATTAGTTTCTTGTACCTTTTGTTTCCCAGCCGCAACTTTTGAAACAGAAGAAATTCTGTTTCTCCACATATCGTATTGCTGTCCCTTCCAAATCTTGGGATAACAGAAGACACAATTCGGATAGTTTGCAGGGCAAGCAAGTTTCAAGCCATCCATGCTAGCAATGAAAAATTCCATCAAGTCCACATTTTCTTAAGTTATATGAGGGTCAATGATGATATCGTGTTAACATTAGCCTCTGCCCCAACAGCCTCCATTATCTAAAGGCGATCTCTCTACTATTTCCTCATCATCTTCCCTAGATAAGTTCTGATATCAGCGTCTTCACTTGCCGAAATGTCAAAATGTTCTGGCCTTTCACATGGGCACTATTCTCTCTAGCCACCCTTCCCCTGCCCTTTCCTCTGCCCATGCCAGCTGTGAACATGGCTTGGATGGAGCCATTGTTTTCCAAACACTGGGACAGAGGAGGAGGGGAAGGTGTGAGCCACAACACAGAGGACCATTTGTGTGATCCTCAGTACGCCCCCCTTGTGCCACAACCGTCAATGGCCTGCTTGTCAATTCATGCCCCTAAGATGGAGGAAATCACAACACATACAAACATTAGCATTTGGTGATTGTGAAGGTGCCTGCCCGGAGACACACATTGGGCCATTTATAAAATCAATTTCATTTTCATAGTCTCCTTTGTTAATAGCTCAACATCCCATATACTGTCTCAGGACAAGAGATGGGGAAAGCTGCAGGCAAACATGCTTCTTCTTTAAATATGACGGCTACTGTCCTACTAGACAGCATCAGTTCACATCACACATCAGGGGAAACTGATAAGAAATTACCAAGATTATTCCATAATTTGACTCCCAGCAATGCAAATCCCAAACTGAAACATACCGTGATGTATGTTTCACCTCCACCCTGGCCAGGCTCACAAAATGCTTTGAATGCATTATTTTATTAAAATAATTCAGCATATTATGCTCTCTCAGAATCTTCATGGAAATGCATAAAGAAGAAAAAAATCAAAAACACTCTGGGAACGTGTTCCCTTTCATGCTACAGAGAACAATAGGACGGGGCATGAAAAGGAAGTTGCACACCTATATAGAATCTTGACCTACCGTACAGGGTAGTGCAGGCAGCCTGAACAACATCTTTGGCTTTCGTCCATGGCTTCTTACCTGACTGAAACACTAGTATCTGTAGTTCTTTACCAGTGGAGGGCTTTATTCTTTCCTGGCACCCCTGAGCATAACTACTGATGGAAAATGAAAACAGGGATGGGGTAATACCTTTTATTCATCCACACTCAATCTAAGATTTGAGGTTTCTGTTGCAAACCTAAAGAAGCAGTTGAGCTGTGTTGGTACCCAACTGCCTTTGCTTCCTTTATGGACAAAAGGGACAAAGCAAAGCAAAGCAAAGCAAAGTGTTCTGCTGATATACCGTCCCATACCACTTCACAAGTAGCCTCTGGGTGGTTTACAGTTTCATTACAGTATGCAGGCTACACATTGCCCCCCCCAAGCTGGGTACTCATTTTACCAACCTTGTAAGGATGGAAGGCTGCGTGAACCCTGAGCCTGCTGCCTGGGATTGAACCCCAGGTCGTGAGCAGTTTTACCTGCAGTACAGGCATTTAACCACTGCTCCATGGGGCTCAACAATCATTCAGCAGAGTGTTTATAATGTCCTACTGGCCTGTCAAAACTATCACCCACCATTAGTTTTTTTTATTATTCACATGGGCCATGTGGTTGTGTTTCTTTTTGGGGGGATGGGACTGATGACCTTCATGGGGACAACGTGTTTCAAATCAGAGTGAAATCTTATGTCAACAAAAGACTGCCTAGCTATCTCACCATCATGGTTTCCCCGCTTTCCCAACCCAAGATGCTTGTTGTCATATGCTGCTCTCTGCCACTCACCTGACTATGACATTGAGTCCATTCAACTATACCTCTGATTGATCTGATCACACAGTATTGTACACTGTCTAGATTTGCACAGATTATCTCCCCTTCTAACTTGCAGACTTCATTTTTGCTCCCTATTCTCGGGTCCCATTTAAAAAACAATCCAGTGCTTACAACCCAGTCACCATGGCTGGTGGTGAAATCTGCAGTTAATGGAGATTTCTGTTCACATACAGTAGAAGGTGGGATAGCTGTTAGAATTCCCGTGGGTTCCTATTACCCCTCCAAAACAGTTTCACTCTGTATTAGGCCAGCACAGGCTCTTACCACCAAAAGAAAAATTCCTAGATGTTTTCAGTTATAGTGCAGTTCAGCTGGGCAGTAAATCAACCTCCAATCTAGCAGCAGCCTCACTGTTTATGTGGCTTCCCAGTTTGACAGAGAAATAAAACAGGCAAGCAGATGGGTTCTGTGCTGCTCTGTATCTCTCCCTGAGCTGCACCAGGGTGGCTTTGATTTTATATCAAAAAGATCATATATATATATATATATATATATATATATATATATATATATATATATATATATATATATATATATATATATATATATATATATATATATATATTTTATATATAGATTTTCACGGGTATAGGTATGCATGTTAGGGTGGATTCGGGTTTCTTCCCGTGTAGAAATCTGGTTGTTCTGGCGACGTTTTCGACGAGGTCTCACTCGTCATCTTCAGGCTGGTGTTCTGGCTTCTTTCTTCTTGAAGCAAAGTGTGGTCTCAGTTGAAGTCCTTCTATAAATACTGCTGGGGGTGTGTGGTTTGCTTGCTCTGTT
Source organism: Phrynocephalus forsythii (assembly GCA_029282475.1). NCBI lineage: Eukaryota > Metazoa > Chordata > Lepidosauria > Squamata > Agamidae > Phrynocephalus > Phrynocephalus forsythii. The sequence goes on along the minus strand of JAPFRF010000001.1, from coordinate 89,511,735 downwards.
GCTGATTGTAGGTTCCTTTGTTCCTTTGTTCTTTTGTGATCTGCTGTGTGGCTGAGGCGATCGTTAAGGGATTAACTGCTGATGGCTGTTTAGATGGCTGTTTACATGCTGGTGGGTTAGATGGCTGGTAGGTTCTGGCAGTATCCTGGGCTTTGGTGGAGTGGGGTCCTGTGTCTTGTGAATTCATTTTGGTCTGGCTACGTGTCTGTGGTCTCCCAATGTTTTTTTGGGGTGTGTGAGTGTGCTCCATGTGGTGACTGGAGTGGGGTGCCGCAGTAGATGGTGCAGTCGTGGTTTTGTTATTGGATGGTGGTTTCGTTTCATCTGTGGGAAGGGTCTGGGTTTGTGTTTGGTGTGGATGGAAGGTGGTGGCATCTTGTGTCCTTTTGGACCTGGTGTCAGTCTTTGTGACAGAGGCTCGTCTGTTGACCAGGGCTAGTTTCCAGATGTCAGGCAAGCGGGAGGTGTCATCACGTTTATTCATGTTGTTTGGGTGTTTCTCTATTTCAATGGCTTCCATGATTATTCGACTGTTGAAGTGTTCAGTTTTGGAGATGAGTTTGGTTCTTTCAAAGTCAATTTCATGACCTGTTGTTTTTATGTGCTGGAAGAGAGAGGAAGATTTTTCTTCTTTTTTGACTGCGTTCTTGTGTTCTGCGATGCGTGCGCTTATTCTCCTGTTTGTTTGTCCGATGTATGTGGCTGGACAGACTTTGCATGGTATTTCGTAGACTCCTTGGTTTTCTAGCTCAATCTTGTCTTTGGGGTTTCTTAAGATGTTGGCTATTTTTTGGTCGGTGCAAAAGGCTGTCTTGATATTGTGTTTGTGGAGAATTTTGCTGATTTTGTCTGTGGTGCCTTTGATGTAAGGGAGGAGGGCGGTGCCGTTGTTCTCTTCTGTTTCTTGGTTCTTGGGGGGTGTTTCCTTTTGGATTAGTTTGGTCACATGGTCAACCCAGATGAAGCCAACAAAATCAGACTCGAAGTCACCAATGTCCTCTGCTCCAGCAAACCACCCAGAAGCAATTTACACAAAGAAGAACAAAAAGCCCTCTCCAACCTGAGGAAAGACAACAACATAATCATTCTCCCAGCAGACAAAGGCAATGCCACAGTGGTGATGAACACATCCGACTACCAAGCCAAATTATCCAACCTACTACAAGACCCTGCTTACATACCTTTGAACACAGACCCCACCACCTACCTGGAAAAAACCACCAAAGCCAAAATAAAAGCCTCTCCCTTAAGTGAAGAAATCAAGCCAAGCATCATCCCCAGAGAGAAATCATCCAGATGCCCCAAGCTCTACGGCCTCCCCAAGATTCACAAAGAAGGAACACCTCTCAGACCCATAGTCAGCTCCATAGGCTCACCTCTACAAAACCTCGCCAAATTTCTTGCCAAACAACTCCAGCCCTATGCAGAATCCATCACTTCATACGTACAAAACTCGTTCCACTTCATAGAAATTATAAAGAAACAAGACCTACAACCCAATGACCTACTCGTGAGCTTTGATGTTGTTTCGCTCTTCACACAAGTGCCCATTCAAGAAGCCTTGACAGCTATCCACAACAAATACAACCCCCCCAAACACATCCTAGATCTGACCAACCACTGCCTAACCAACACATACTTCATCCACAATGGACAAAGATACAAACAGATAGAAGGAGCACCCATGGGATCACCCCTCTCACCGGTCATCGCAAACCTATATATGGAACACTTTGAAACCAACGCGTTACAGAAGTCCGAACATAAACCCAAACTCTGGCTCAGATATGTTGACGACACCTTTGTTATCTGGCCACACGGGAAAGATAAACTGAACAACTTCCTCACACATCTCAACAGCCTACACCCCAAAATACAATTCACTATGGAAATAGAAGCCAACAACCAACTTCCCTTCCTGGACGTCCTAATCTACAAAAAACCCGACGGCTCCTTAGGACATACCATCTACCAGAAAAAACACATACAAACCGCTACTTAAATGCACAATCACACCACCACCCTGCACAGATCAACTCCGTAGCAAAACCCCTCATCTCCAGAACCAAACGCCTCGCTGACAAAGACCACCTAAAAACTGAATTACACACTCTCTCGAATGTTTTAATTGCGAACGGATTCCAAAAAAACACCATCACCAAACTAATCCAAAAGGAAACACCCCCAAGAACCAAGAAACAGAAGAGAACAACGGCACCGCCCTCCTCCCTTACATCAAAGGCACCACAGACAAAATCAGCAAAATTCTCCACAAACACAATATCAAGACAGCCTTTTGCACCGACCAAAAAATAGCCAACATCTTAAGAAACCCCAAAGACAAGATTGAGCTAGAAAACCAAGGAGTCTACGAAATACCATGCAAAGTCTGTCCAGCCACATACATCGGACAAACAAACAGGAGAATAAGCGCACGCATCGCAGAACACAAGAACGCAGTCAAAAAGAAGAAAAATCTTCCTCTCTCTTCCAGCACATAAAAACAACAGGTCATGAAATTGACTTTGAAAGAACCAAACTCATCTCCAAAACTGAACACTTCAACAGTCGAATAATCATGGAAGCCATTGAAATAGAGAAACACCCAAACAACATGAATAAACGTGATGACACCTCCCGCTTGCCTGACATCTGGAAACTAGCCCTGGTCAACAGACGAGCCTCTGTCACAAAGACTGACACCAGGTCCAAAAGGACACAAGATGCCACCACCTTCCATCCACACCAAACACAAACCCAGACCCTTCCCACAGATGAAACGAAACCACCATCCAATAACAAAACCACGACTGCACCATCTACTGCGGCACCCCACTCCAGTCACCACATGGAGCACACTCACACACCCCCAAAAACATTGGGAGACCACAGACACGTAGCCAGACCAAAATGAATTCACAAGACACAGGACCCCACTCCACCAAAGCCCAGGATACTGCCAGAACCCACCAGCCATCTAACCCACCAGCATGTAAACAGCCATCTAAACAGCCATCAGCAGTTAATCCCTTAACGATCCGCCTCAGCCACACAGCAGATCACAAAAGAACAAAGGAACAAAGGAACCTGCAATCAGCAACAAAGCAAGCAAACCACACACCCCCAGCAGTATTTATAGAAGGACTTCAACTGAGACCACGCTTTGCTTCAAGAAGAAAGAAGCCAGAACACCAGCCTGAAGATGACGAGTGAGACCTCGTCGAAACGTCGCCAAAACAACCAGATTTCTATATATATATATATATATATATATATATATATATATATATATATATATATATATATATATATATATATATATATATATATATATATATATATATATATCTTTTTGATATAAAATCAAAGCCACCCTATATATATGACCTTATAGACCAGTGGTAGTGAACCTTCGGCACCCCAGATGTTTTGGACCACATCTCATAAGAACATAAGAACATAAGAAGAGCCATGCTGGATCAGGCCAAAGGCCCATCTAGTCCAGCTTCCTGTATCTCACAGTGGCCCCACCAGATGCTTTTGGAAGCGCATGAGACTAGGTATCTGTCTCCTGATACCACTCCCCTGCATCTGGCCCTTGAAGTACCCTGGTTTTAAGCCTGGAGATTACACATCTCCATCATGGTTTGTAACCTGTGATGGACTTTTCCTCCAGGAATCTGTCCAATCCCCTTTTGAAGGCATCCAGACCAGATGCCATCACCACATCCTGTGGCAGGGAGTTCCATAGACTAACAACGCACTGGGTGAAAAAATATTTTCTTTTGTCTGTTCTTACTCTCCCAGCCCTCAATTTGAGTGCATGTCCCCTAGTTCTGGTATTTTGTGAGAGGGAAAAGAGCTTCCCTCTATCCACTTTACTCATGCCCTGCATTATTTTGTACATCTCAATCATATCCCCCCTCAGGCGCCTTTTTTCCAGACTAAAGAGGCCCAAATGTTTTAGCCTTTCCTCATAAGGGAGGTGCCCCAGCCCAGTAATCATTTTGGTCGCTCTCTTCTGCACCTTTTCCAGTTCCACTATGTCTTTCTTGAGATGCGGTGACCAGAATTGTACACAATACTCCAGATGCGGCCTTACTATTGTTTTGTATAATGGCATTATAATGTTGGCTGTTTTATTTTCAATCCCCTTTTTGATCATCCCTAGCATGGAATTGGCCTTCTTCACCGCTGCCACACATTGGGTAGACACCTTCATGGAGCTGTCCACCAACACACCAAGATCTCTTTCCTGATCTGTCACGGATAACTCAGAGCCCATGAGTTGATAGATAAAGTTTTGATTTTTCGCCCCAATATGCATTACTTTACATTTGGCTACATTAAAACACATTTGCCATTTCGTAGCCCATTCCCCCAGTTTGGAGATATCCTTCTGGAGCTCTTCACAATCTTCTCTGGTTTTTACCACACGGAAAAGTTTTGTGTCATCTGCAAACTTGGCCACCTCACTGCTTACCCCTGTCTCCAGGTCATTTATGAACAGACTGAAAAGCACCGGTCCCAGGACAGAGCCCTGGGGCACACCACTTTTCACCTCTCTCCATTGTGAAAATTTCCCATTGACACCTACTCTTTGTTTCCTGGATCTCAACCAGTTCTCAATCCATAAAAGGACCTGCCCTCTCCCACAGTCCTCTGTCACTGGCAATCTAAGCTTGGAATTCTGGGAGTTGTGGTCCAAAACATCTGGAAGGATGAAGGTTCGCCACCACTGTTATAGACCTCTTCCACCTTTATGGCTCTACAGTTCTATGTTTCTGTATTGTAATGGCAGAGTGAATGCTCCTCAAATTATCTTGCACACTTCCACACCAATATTAAAGCTAACACATAAAGGGGAAAACCAAACCTAGACCTTTCTTCTTAACATCAATTCTGCATATACAGATTCTTTTGTGTAGCGCTCAAACATTTTATTCCCTGCCAGCAGTGGGAAACTGTAAAGCAGTGGGCTTCTGTTCTCCCATTTCATTTCTCCACCCTTGTCTGAATCTGATTTTAATGAAAGCCTGTACAACTTTGCATGCAAGTCCACAATCACACTGCCACATGCTATGAACAGTCTCTGGACCTGCTAAAATACTGTTATCTATTTGCAAATCAGTTACCGTAATATTACCAAAAGAAAAACTTGCTAATTGCTGCTGAAATGGCTGGAAAAAAGAAGACAGTGTTACTGCAACAAAGAGCTGGGTTGTAATAATATAATAGGGGGAAGAAGGGAAATTACACAAGAAGAATGACTCATTAGATAACACACTTTAACTAATTAATTCAGTGGCACTCTCCATTGTCAGTACATGACCCCCTCACTACAGCACATTGTCTTGATTCCTATCCAGTTTAGCTGCAGAAGTGACACTGCTGAGTGATAACAGAAAACTAGGGATAGTTCTGGGTTAGATATGGGAGACCAGGGGTCCAATCTAAATTCTTCCTCAGGATGCTACTCTTTAGCACACTGGCCTAGATAAAATCAGTAGGATTTGGACACAAGGAACTCTGTAATCCTGGACAAATTATTATACTGTACCTCTGTTTCTGCTCGCTAACTGTAAAATTAGAATTCTGATTATGGTTCTCTCATATTGACATGAGGAAATCCACAGGGGAACACTAAAGCAAGTACATTATACAAATGGAAAAGAGTCATTTGGACATTCCTTAAATATTAGTGCAAGTCGTTGCTGTGCCTTCATTTAGTCATTTCTGAGTATTTCTTTCAGAAATACTTGAGATTTCTTCCCTTGTATATCTCAAACTGAAGACCTCTCCCATAATAATGATGTTCAGGTGCATGTAGATGAACAGGCTACAGGAGAGAGGCTCCTTGCACTAGGTGATTCAATTATTAGAAACACAGTGGGGTGGATTTGTGATGCACATGATAATTGTATGGTGACTTGCCTGCCAAGTGCAAAGGTTGCAGACATCATGAGAAATCTAGATAGTTTGTTAGAGAGAACTGGGGAGGAGCCAGTTGCCATGGTACACATTGGTACCAATGATGTTGGGAAGGCAAAATGGTCAGTCCTGGAAGCCAAATTCAGGTTGCCAGGAAGAAGATTGGAGTCCTGAACTTCCAAGGTAGCATTTTCAGAACTGCTGCCTGATCCTTGTGCAGGACCCGCCAGGCAGGCAGATCTCAGAAGCCTCAATGCATGTATGAGGTGATGGTGTCGAGAGGAGGGTTTCAGATTTGTCAGGAACTGGAGAACATTTTGGGACAAGCCAAAACTGTTCAGGAGGGATGGGTTGCACTTGAAACATGATAGGACCAGATTGCTGGCACTCAACAACAAAAAGGCTGCAGAGCAGCTTTTAAACTGATAACTGGGGGAAAGCTGACAGGAGCTGGGCAGCATCCAGTTCAGGAAAGTGTCTACTTGAGTAGTGAGGAAACTGCAAAAATTATTGAGCAGAGCGAGGAGCTAGTTACCAGCACATCAGCAGAGGGAAGCAAGAGGCAGGCTAATGATGCAACTGGACTCAAAAGACTGCATCAGAAAAGCATCTACAAATGCATGTATGCAAATGCTGGAAGCCTCTGGAACAAAATAGGGAAGCTGGAATACTTAGCAGCAGTAGATTGTTGTTGCTGCTGCTGCTGCTGCTGCTGCTGCTGCTGTTGTTGTCGTCATCGTCGTCGTCCAGGGGATCACTCATCTATGGAACTCCCTGCCAGAAGAAGTGGTAACAACTGTCAGCCTTGACAGCTTTAAGAAAGGATTAGACAAGTTCATGGGGAATAAGGGTATCAATGGCTATCATTATGGATGCCTAAGGAAAACCTCTGGGTTGGAGAGATAGGCAGGATATCTCTTAATGCCATTTGCGGGGAATCATAAGCAGGTGAAGACATCCGCTTGGGAATACCCTGAAGCAACTGGTGAGTCACTGTGTGAGACAGAATGTTGGACTGGATGGGTTGTGCCCTGTTCCAGCAAGGCTGTTCTTATGTTCTTATATTTACTGGCACATTGTGCAAAGCCATATAAAATTAGCTTCTTACCAACAGCTCTCAATCTCTTCTTGCCCAACTGTTCAAGGGGTTCCTCTCACTGAACCCAAGGAGGTTGTCTAATTAACATGTAAGGAGGAAGAGGGGCCTCTTCTCTAAGCCAATGCCATAAGCAAGCACAGACAAAGCTATTTCATTCAAGAAGCTTCATATAGTTGTTGTGGGTGATTTCTCCATCCTCATTGCTACTCACAACTACTCCCAGCTTCACATCAGCTGCAGAATTCCCAGGTTTGCTTCAGAGCTTCACTTTCAAGGACTTAATTATTCTAGGATCAGCTCTAACACTGATAGGCCCCTTTCTACTCTACTTTCTAAGGGATGATCTGGGGATTACCGTTTTTGTTTACCATGCTTTAGCTATGGCTTAAAAGAAGCTGTGAAGAGATCTTTCTCACATTAAGATAGGAGATTTGTACGGATATTCCCTGCAAAACATGCCCTGCAAACCAGGAACCACATCTGGAAATAAGTACACCAGGCTTCTGTTTTGACCACCGCAAATTCCACAGAAAAAGTGGGCAGCCTACTCAGGATAGCAGAGCCATCACTCTAACACCACCACGTGTGCAGGACGGGCATGCTTTATTAGGGGAAATGGAATGCTTCACTAAGAATTTCATGTCCCCACATCCAAATTTCCTTCTTATCTCAGATAATGCTGAAGCACAACTAACTTTTCCCAAGCAAAGAGGAGGCTGAACAGAGAGATGATAGGTATACACAGAACTTCCTTGTGGTGCCGTGGTTCAACTGCTGTCCTGCAGCCAAAACTGTCCTCATAACCCAGGGTTCAATCCCAGATAGCGGGCTCAAGGTTGACTCAGCCTTCCATCCTTCCTAGGTCAGCAAAATGAGTACCCAGCTTATGAGGGATGGGGGCAATGTGTAGCCTGCATAATTAAATTGTAAACCATCCAGAGAATGCTTTAATCACCATGGGGTGTTATATAAGCAGTACATTTTGCCCCCCCCTTCTCGCAGCACCTTGTATTTGTACTTGCACAAACATAGGTAAGCATAAATCATGAAGGTCTAGTCTTCATGTTTCACAGTGAACTCAGTTTTGGTCAGTACATATGTATAATAAGTACAGTATATAATACTGTGTACAAATATGCCCTCATGGAAACTCATAATGTTGAGGCAGTACATATAATCATAGCCTATAGAAAGAATAAGTCAAATTATTCTGGGATTGTGGACAGTTGATCTCCCCTCCAGAATGTGTATTATATGAAGACAATAAAAATAATGGAAAAGAACATGCAATTCCAAGGTAGAAGAAAGGGTCTTTTGCACCACCTTCACCCTATGTTTTGGAGGCCTGACTGTGTATTAGCCAAAGGTAGGCATATGTTAGGGCACTTTCCTGAAATGCCTTCCCTCCAGATATTTTCCAGAAAACAAAAGTGATGATTATAATCACAAGTCTCAATACCAGACAGCAGCTTGTTTTATGTATACTGGCTGAACTGAGCTCTTCAAACATTATCCCAAATGTGCTGTTTTGATAAGAATCACCAAAGAATAACAAAACAATCATTCAGTCAACGGGTTTACGGCAGAAGATAGGAACATTTAAACTGCCTAGGGCAAATGTGCCAATATTTACACACAAGGAGCAGCAAGGAAAGAAGTAAAAGTGATATGATCGAGTGTCATTTCCTTTTGTTCCTCCTTTGCCAAAAAAAAAAGGGGGGGGGGGTTGTTGGGAAGCTTGCTAATTGACAGCACTGCTGTCCATGGTACTGGAATTGTCACTAGTACTCCCAGGACACATATCACAAGGCGCTTCCCTTGTTTTGAGCACACTTGTAATTAGCACTGAAAGCTTAGATCCTAATGTGGGGAGTGGGGGGGCATTATCCAACCAAATGTTTTTACTTGTGGCTGAACAAGGAGTTACAGCCCTGCTTCAATGCCCTTAAAAGCACTGAAGTGGGCAGGCATTGAAACAGAACAGAGGAAGAGGGAGCTGGTAAGCCAGAAGAGGACTGGATTTTAAAGCCTCTGCATGTAAATCTTTAAAAAATCATACAGAACAGAGGAAGAGGGAGCTGGTAAGCCAGAAGAGGACTGGATTTTAAAGCCTCTGCATGTAAATCTTTAAAAAGGATTTTAAAGCCTCCGTATGTAAAAAGCCAAGCAAATTTCAAACAAAAAAGACCTATAGCAGTGTATGGACAGCTGCATCAATAATACAGTTTGGAGCAAGTAGCAACTGTTTGTCCCCTTCTCAGTTTCTAGAGAAAATGGCTCTAATGGCACCTAACAAGACGACAAGAAATGGGACACTTGGGAGCAACCTAGGATGCTACCAAGAATTTCGGCTGCAGAAGCAACAAATTCTTTAAAATCTACCAGCAATGCTAGGAAGCAAAATGTGGCTTCTTTCACAATACTGCTTGACTTGACCACCACGTGGCAATCGTGGGTTGTGGGAGATGTTGACCAACGTGTCCACCTACCTCTCCTTCACTGTGACCTGTTCTGCAGCAAGTGTTGGAAGAGGTTCCCCTATTTTGCTTGTGCTGAGCAAACACAAAACAAACAAAGCCCAAAACAAGTGGCACCTCACTTGCTCTTGCAACAGGAGTTCCATTTGAATGAACAGCTGCTCAGCAACCTCTCCTCTCCTGGAGCTATGACATCGTGTCCTTTCAGCACCCCTTGCTCCCCCCCAGAAAAGAAAAAAAGATGCTATGGTAGTTAGAGTCTGCAAACAGTGCGGAATGAATAATGCAAATCATACAACCATGCGGTTCAAACTAGAATGCTGAACCATGGTTTGTAGCTGTGTAAAATGAGACTGAAAGGGCCCACGGGGTTGCATGTGTCCTCCTCCCTGGATACTTCCTCAGCTCTTGTAGGGCTTGCGGTTTCATCCAAGCCAGCAGACGTTCGTCACCTCCTTTCTCAGTGCGATTTTTCAGTGGCTACTCCCTGCCTTTCAAGGAATACTATGCCATCAGCCCTACATGTCTGCTGGAGGGGCCAAATCCTTTTGTTTAGGCAGGTTCAAGAATTGAACTAAGTGCTGCCTTCTTTTCTCTATTTTTTTAAAATATAAGCAATAACTTTTGAAGTTTTTTTAACTGCCCTGTTCCCTATTTTTGAACTTGTACTTTAGTTTTCTGATCGTTAGCCACATTGAGCCCTGTTTGGGGGACAAGGGCAAGGTAGAAACCAAACCAATAAAAAGTCTGTCTTGGAAATTGGGATTACAAAACAGGATCTGATGCCAGTTTGCAAACCAAGGGCAAACCAGTTTCACCCATACAGTTAAACTAGCACACTTTGACATGCTTAAAACAGGACCATTCAAACTCTGAAACATTTGAAGGCATGGATGTTTAGGTCTTGTACACCCGACAGATGTTTTGGTACTCTGAACCGTGCTGCCAAATGAAATGCTACCTATTAGCAAAGCTTTGTTAAGTAAGGCTTTAAAGTCCTTCTCATGGTGGAGACCAAATTTTCATTTCTTAGTTAAATGACTCTGATGGTTGCTGGCATATTAACTAGCAGAACAGAGTAATTCCAAAAAAGTAATATAGCAAGTATATTATTGCACTGAATCAGAATGAAATAAATTTAATACTACATTAAATTTGATAACTAGATTCAGCAAGGTGGGGTGTGGAATGCTCTCTAGAATAAAGACTTCAGAAACTAAATCTTTACTATTAGGGCTGAGTTATTGTTTTTTTAATAAGGTAGCAACTCTTAGGTGTTGCAACAAATTATGAAACACACCCACAGCACATGAGAGCACATGTTTAAAAGGCCTTTCCAAAGGTATTTTTAAAAACCCTCTTGCCTCTACCGCATTTGTCCTTTTTACTCTAAAATCCACAGTTGTACATTTTAAATCCACTGGCTAGAATCCTATTAGCTACTGTGGAGCACAACTGCTTTGCAGGTGGAACACTTCGCGACTGCCCCAGAAATCTCTGGGCTTACAGTTATGCAACCTGGAGATTGCCCTGTTAAAAAACAAAGACACTTATGCATGCTCCATGGGGTTGTGAATATCCCCTTTTGCAGCTGGCAGAAAATGGAAACCAAATGTTTAACAAATGTTGCATGTGTATGTGTGTATGTTTGTGTTACTTGGAAAGCACATGGTCTGTTGAGACCCAGTAAACCCTGTGTTTTCCCTTCTAGGTTATTTTATTTTATTTTATTTTATTTTATTTATTTATTTATTTATTTATTTATTTATTTATTTATTTATTTATTTATTTATTTATTTGACTTTTATACTGCTCATCTAGACCTAGGGCTACTCTGGGCTACTCTAGGCTAATTGCTGTGTTGAAAAGAACGGTTTCAATCCCAATTAAGAGCAGGAAGATCTGTGTGTCTTGTATTATGACAAGGCTTTCTCAGGATTTCTAACATTATTTATGCTAAATAAATAAATGCATGGTAGCTCAGCGGACTAAGGCTCCGAAACTGTCGGCTGCAAAGTCGGCAGCTTGGCGGTTCAAATCCCGGGTGCAGTGCAGCAGAGCGAGGTCCCGCTGATAACCCCAGCTCCTGCCAACCTAGCAGTTCGAAATCATGTAAATGCAAGTAGATAAATAGGTACTGTTGTAAAAAGTGGGAAGGTAAAACAGTGTTTCCTTGCAGCCATGTGGCCATGGGCCATGGACTTGCACAACACTGGCTCTTTGGCTTGAATATGGAGATGAGCACCACCCCTAGAGCTGGACATGACCAACACAGATGTGCAGGGAGAACCTTTACCTTTGTGTTGCGTCATTACAGTTGTGACCGACTCTTTGTGAACCCATGTCCATGGAGTTTTCTTGGCAGGAATACTGGAGTGGTTTGCCAGTTCCTACTCCAGGCGCCTACAGCACCTGGCATTCCCTGGTGGTCTCCCATCCAAGTGCTAACCAGGGCCGATCCTGCTTAGCTTCCAAAATCAGGCGAGATCGGATGTGCTTAGGGCATCTAGGCTCCCCACCTTTACCTTTACCTTATACTAAATGTAGTATTGACCAAATACAAACTTTTTTTCCTAATAGAGTACTGCAATTTTTAATAGTTGCAATGTCAACAAACTATAAAATATTTAAATGACTATAATTGACATCATCTTGAATTTTATGGACAGAGGCAGAACAAACATTTGTGCAGACACATATGGGCAGACACAGGGGAGTCCAGGGGCTGAAATCACCCTGTTTTCCATTCTCCTGGACCACCAGACCCGAGGCTTTGTATCTGTTAATTTTTTCCAAAAACACAACTGACTACAGTTTTAAAAATTGTGGATTTTGGTCTAAATGAGGTGCCTTATGAAGCAGCAATTAAATAGACAAGCAAAGGCATCTCTCCAGAAACATGATTCTACGCCCCCCCCCCCGATTTTTGGTTCCCACAGCGTAGGCGTTGAGGTTCCTGGTTCCACAACACGTGTCCAGTTCCCACCCACCCACCAAAAAGAATCACGTGCTCAGATAAGAGCTGCTCTTGGATACACTACTGTATCTTGGCCTGAATCCAACCGATACTCTCAGCGACAATCAATCAACGAACTAAAAGGATTTCCATGGTGCTGAGCTACTGTTTTGCAACTGATTCAGTGGGTCTAGCCAACTGGTTTTAGGCCAATGGCTCCAAGTGCCTTTCGTCAACTGGAGCTGAGGTACCAATTACAAATCTACCTCTGGGCAGAGATAGTTCTTCTGTAACAAGAGTTATTCACACTCTGGTAACATCCCATCTGAATTACAACATGGGCATGTCAGCTCCCATTTGCATTGTTCTCCAGATGCTTCCTAATGCCCATTTTAACTATTAAAGCCCTAAATGGCTTGGAATGAGGTTATCCTAAGACATGTCTCCTCTGTGGAACAAAGGGTGGCTGAAACACACACAGGACCTTTTCAGTGGAGTCACACACACACACACACCCTCTATGGAATGCCCCTCTACAGGCACCTACAGATTGGCCTATTCAGCACCAGGAGGGGACTGATTTTATTATCTTAGAAATGTAAAGTGTTTTAATGTTTTTTCCAGTACATCTCAATAATTTGCTGGTAGTGTTTTTTTCTTATACGTTCCAGTGTTTTAGCCCCTGCCACCAGTATTTCTTTGTATTATTATATTTTATGCTGCTTTCTAATTGTTTTCACATGGATTTCTATGTGATTCCAGAGAACAGGATTCTAGAGAAAATTCATTATTGTGTGGTCTAAATATATTTTTAATTAATATTTTCACCATGTTTCCAAAGCATCAATAAGGCAAGCGGATTAGAACTTTTGAAAACTGCAGCAGACGCCTGGAAGATGGGTTTCCTGAAGTCAGTAATGTATGTATTTATTTATTAAGTTTCTAGACCACTCATTTGGTAACAGGACCACTCTGGGTGGTTTTCAACAATAATACAAAATACAAAGATAATAAAATAAAGCAAACAACAAGTAAATAAAGTCATACATGTTAAACAATAAAATCAGCAAAACTTCCACAAATGACTATATTAAAAACACATACTGTAATTAAAAGTCTTGGTTCTATGCCATTTACCTTAACTGGTCCCAGAAATACAGAACAGCTCTCCATATTCTAAACTAAGGGGGCAATTAGGAAAAATGTAACCATTGGATTTCTTTTGACTACAATTCAAGAACATCCAGGTGAGAGGATTCAGATATGACGGGCAACCAAACCAATGCATATTTTTAAATACCTCATACACTCACACACTCATATATATGCCTCTGGAGTACAAGGAAACAAACCACAGAATCACTTGCACTTATAGTTCATAGCTACAGACTTGCGGACTCCAAGCTCCGCTCTGAAGTTGTCCCTCCTGCCATTTTAAGTCATGACAATATATCAGACAAAGTTCAGCGAGATAAGCGGGAAATGAGGCATCATATTACAACTCCACTAAGGAGAGGGGATCCCTGCCACAGAAATGAACACACCTACATGCTTCAGCATTTGCAGCAGACCCTGTTCCAAGAAGGTCAAGGCTTCCAAGTATGAGACAGTATCAAGTGAAATTTAGCGAAATCCATTAGCACAGAAGGAGCCAAAGACACCCCTACGTATCTACAACTTGTATTTCCTTGTCAGTCAATGCTGAGTAATAACTGGCTACTCACACAGCAACACATAAGCATTTATACTAAAAACGTTAAGCCAGTGGTTCTCAACCTTCCTAATGCTGTGACCCTTTAATACAGTTCCTCATGTTGTGGTGACCCCTTGCTCTGCTTGGAAGAGGCCACAAGTCCCCTTTAGCAGGCCACTATGCCAGAGGTGCCCTTGAGAACTTCCTTCTACAGGCACCCTCAGCTAATCGCAGCCTCCGGTGCCATTGACTAACATCCCCTCCAACCTATCAAGCTGTAACTCACTCTTCCCCTCCTCCTCCAGACCCAAGCTGTTTGTGCCTTTTTCTTCAGTGGATCATGGCAACCCCTGTGAAATGGTCTTTCGATCCCAAGGGGGGTCCTGACCCCCAGGTTGGGAACCTCTGCTTTAAGCAGAAAGGGAATTAGGTTATATGTCACTGTGCAATTAAAGTTGTATTTGAGGCCCAATTTGCAAACTGATACAGAAATAGAACAGAACAGAACAAACTACTCAAGACAACGAAAAGGACCAAGTCATACATCCCTACCATAGCGAAGCAAGATAAATATGCCACAATCCCTTTCAGGAAGCAGTGTGAAGCAAGAACAGAAGGATGTGGATGAAAGCTTGAAGTCAATGGAAGAAATGGCATGAGCCTAGCTGGTAACAAACATAGTCACCTAGTAGTGTTGTAGCCAAAATGTGAAAGGGTCAACAAATCAAGATGAGTTGAACTGGCTTTTTCCAAGCAAACAGATTTTGATGCACACAGGACAGGTGGCACCTTAAATTAGTAGAAGACATGAATGCTGCAGCCAATGATAAGAGGATTTCCTCCTCAGCACCTGCCATTCTCTTATAGCTTCCACCTCTTTTATCTAGTCAATGATCTTTCCACATTACTTTAATCTCGGAACTTTTTTTTTCCGTGCAGCAGGTACAAAATAAGGGGAAGGGGTTATTGGGTTTGTTTGGGAACCACGTGAAAACCTGAAAATACTTTTGGCCAGGGAAGGGAAGGGAAATGACACTCTGTAAAATCATTAGCAATGATCTATTAATGTGCCATCAAGGTCTTGTTTGTGTCTCAGGAAAGCCGCTCCTTTTCTTTGGCACCACACACACTAAGTTAATAATTCCTCAGATTCATTTAGCTCATTGGGGTTCTTATCAGACAGAGCACAAAGTCCAAGGGCAAAAATAAAAAATAACCCTAGCCAATCAACAGCACCTTTGTAATGGAGCGACAAATTACCCAGAATACTCTACAACCACACAGACGCAAAAGTACCCATTCCGGAAGCAAAATGGGAGGGAGAAATGCAGTTGTTTTCAATGGTGTTGATGTTTATTATAAAGTTCAGAGTGGGGCTAGTGGTAGGGTAAATCACAAGAATGCTGATGGGTTTGCCTTTATGTTCAATAATCTCCTCCAGAAAGCAGCCAGCTCAGCAGTTGAAGGGATGCATGTAATACTTACCGTATGAAATTTCAGCTGAGAGAGAAGAGTCTCAGTTCCGTGACATCTCATTTCCAGCTTACATCTATCATTTTCAGTTATCGTTTCACAAAAATGTGGGGAAGATAGGACAGATGTCATGAGAAAATTCTCCATGGCCGAAATTCATACATGAGCAGGCACAGAGATGGTGGGGTTTTATTTGGGTGGGGGGAGTTGTAGCAACTGCACTTTGGACAGCCAGCATCACTAATGTGGCCATATTACAGCATATGAATAAAAAGCTAGAAATTGTCAATACTGTAAAGAGAAGGACTTTGCAATATTTCGGTCACGTAATGTGCAATAACAAATGCCATCTGCTGCAGGTTATCCTTCAAGGAAAAGTAGATGGGAAGCCCATGGTTTACAGTGGGCACAGCTTCTCTATTTAGAATAGCTTTAGGTTAAAAGAAAACAGGTCGTGCTTCTGATCGCCAACATTCTACAAGGACATGGCACTTGAAGAAGTAGTACATAACATATTGTGTGTGAAGAGACAATATGAAAGCATCAGCAAAAATATCATGGTCACTCTATTCATTCCTAAGCACCCTTTCACTTATACACTCTAAGGTAAGAAAAGATTTGCAAAGAAGAAATAAGAACTGGACATCACCTGTAAAGTAGATAGAGCAGCGACAAGATTAAAACCACTGGCAAGTGAAGTGAATAGCCTTGATCAGATCAACACAGTGGTAGCTGTCAAGGGCTTGTTATATATATTGGCAGGAAGTGAACATTCCGTTCTTGAATTTTGTGCACTGGAAGC
The DNA here is from genome assembly GCA_029282475.1 of Phrynocephalus forsythii. Taxonomy (NCBI): domain Eukaryota; kingdom Metazoa; phylum Chordata; class Lepidosauria; order Squamata; family Agamidae; genus Phrynocephalus; species Phrynocephalus forsythii. Next base: position 89,495,304 of record JAPFRF010000001.1, on the reverse strand, counting down.
AGGAAATATAGGTGAGCAAATACATTTGAGTGAAAAGGGTGAAATAATGATGGCTAGACAACTGGGGTCACAGCATCTCCAAAATGGGAAGTTTTGCAGGGCACTCCTGCTATGCAGTGGTCAGTACCTACTAAAAGTGGTACAAAGAAGGACACCTGATGAACTGGCATCAAGACTGCAGGCACCCAAGGCTCCCTGATGTACACGGGGAGAAAAGGCCAGCCTGATCACAGAGAAGAGCTACTGCAGCAAAAACTGCTGGAAAATGTAATGGTGGCTGTGACAAAAAGGTATGAGAACAGCGCACTGCAGCTTCCTGCTTCAGGACCTGTGCAGCTATAGATGAGTCAGAGTGCCCATGGTGACCCCTGTACACAACCAAAAGCACCTGCCATGCGGACGAGAGCACCAGAACTGCCCATTACTGCCCATTAGAGCATTGGAAGATGGTTGCCTCGTCTGATGGATCACATTTTCTTTTAGATCAGGTGGATGACCAGGTGCATGCATGTTATCTACCTGCAGAAGTGACGGCAGCAGGACACAGTGAGGGAAGAAGGCCGGCTGGCTAATAGGCAGCGTTATGCTCTGAGCAGTGTTCTGCTGGGAAACCTTGGGTCCAAATTCCCCCACCTTTCAATCTGATTGGATGTGCTGCAACACTAAATCTGATCCATGGGGATCCCCACCTCACAACATGGAGGACCTAAAGAATCTACTGCTGATGTCTTGGGGGACAGATGCCACACATTCAGAGTTCTTGTGGATTCGATGCCATGATGTACCAGAGCTGTTCAGGCAGCAGAAGGGGGACCTACGCTATATTAGACAGCTGACCTGAAGAGCGAGAGTTTAGGAGTTCAGTTCCCCACTGTGCATCCCAGAAGAGCCAGTTTATATGGTCTTGGCCAAGCTGCACAATCCCAAGACAGCCCCTGAATAAGTGAATGGGAAACCACTTCCAAGTACTCTCTACTTAGAAAAGCCTGAAAAGAGTCACCATAAATCAGAATAGACTTAATGGCACAAAAGTATTATTATATACTTCTGCACTGGATTTGAACAAATGCAGTCGGGGAAACTCAACTTTTTCTGATGAGCAAATTGAAAACTTAAAGCCTCTTTAAGAATCAAAAAGAGATTTTTAAATTCAGTAGGAAATACATGCTAAAAGCAATCTTTCCCAGCATAAAGGCACAGCATTCACTAAATGGCTAGGAGAAATATAATAAATTATAGAAAACAAACATGCATGCACACATGCAGATTTGTAATATTCAAATAAGGAGGGAAGAATTGAGCTTTTCTGGGCACTGAATATGGACTACCATCATGGAAGGGCCATATGTCGTACTGGATGTACTTGAACTATAAGTGATTCTAGGTTCAGTCCCCCATTGGGCTCAGGAAACAGACTTGCAGAATCTGGATGGTTCAAAAGTATCACACACATTTCACTGGCAGTTTGGAAAAGGAGTAACCACCTATTGGTAGACTTATATGGTTTGTCCTCAAAGGGTCCCAGGATCAGCCCCTGACATTTTTTCAGGTAGAATTGAAAAAGACTTCACTTTGAAACTCTGGACAGCTTCCAGCCTTAGTGTATTGTAAGGAGCTAGATGGACCAGTGGTTTGGCTTCAATGTCCTTAAGATGAAGAAACAGTAAGTCAGAGGCAGTTTAGAATACAGTAATACCTTGGTTTACAAGCATAATTCATTCCGGAAACATGCTTGTAAACCAAAGTGCTCGTACACCAAAGCAAATTTCCCCATAAGAATAATGTAAACTTACCTGATTCGTTCGGGTGCCTCTCACCACCAGTGACAGCAGCAGCAGCGAGGGGATGAATGGGTGGCGGTGGTCGGGTGCCAGGGGGTTTCCTCTCCTTCCGCCTCCTCCCTCCCTCCCTCCCTCCCTCCTGGCCCAGATCACCTCTTCCTCCTCTTCCTCCTCCTCCTCATTGTCACCCCCATCACTGGGGAACAGCCCAGCTCATCGTTGCTATGGCAGGCGAGTGCTGCAGCGATCAGGGCTGGGCTGGGCAGGCAAGATGGCTGGCTTGGGTTCCCCCTTGGTGAGGGGGTGACAGCAGAGGCAGGCGTGGTGGAGGAGGGACTGATGAGGACGGCTACAAAGGAGGAGGGAGATGGGGGTGATGGCGGAGGAGGGGAGCGGTGGAAAAATGTGCACCTCTGATGCTCCTTTTACAAGACCAGGCTCATCAACCAAATCAAAATTCATGAGACTTTTTTTTCTCGGCTTGCCAAATACTTGGAGACCCAGGTACTCGTAAACCGAGGCATTACTGTAAGAGTAAAAATTCATTCTAACCAATATTTTGAAGAACTGGATTTTATTTGAATAGATGTTGGTGATCAGATGAATTTAGATTCTCAAAACCAAGCACTTAAGTATCTAGTTCACTGAACTCTTGTGAACATATGCGGGGGACAGAGAGGGTTACCACACTACATGTGCCCCATGATATCTTAGAAGCAGGGAGGGATATTCACAGAATAAATAAAATAAAAATTGCTACTTGCAGGCCATCTTCCCTGCAAATCATCTTTTCCACCTGCAACCTTTTTGATGTGTCATAATTCATGCATTGCAATACATCAGCTTGGAAATTTTACTTCCAGGGCTACAACTGCCAGGAACCCCTAGTGATCATACTGGCCGGGAGGTTTCTGGGAGCACGAGTCCTTAAAAAATATCTTCCCCCAACCCCAACCCCATTCTGTGCCACTTGAACATGATACAGAAGGACCCCCGTATCCACTGATTCATTATCCACTGATTCAGTTATCCACGGCTGGCAGAGGAAAAAGTTAAATAATTCAGCAGCCACAAAGCAAGCTTTAAAGCAAGCTGTTGTCACAAACAGCAGCTGTAAAGCAAGCTATTGTCACCATTAGCATCTGTAAAGCAAGCTACTGTCACAAACAGCGGCCATAAAACAAGTTACTGTATCAAAACAGCAGTAATAAAGCAAGCTACTGTCAGGAAACAGCAGTTTGGGGTGGGGTGGGCAGGCATTCTCTCTTATCCACGGTTTTCATTATCCATGGGAAGGCCTGGAACCAATCCCCAGTGGATACTGGGGTCCTACTGTACTATGATAACCCAAAGGGCACAGCTCCTGCGAACCTTCTACAAAATGTAGGAAGCTCTTGGTAGGTGACACACAAAAGAGGGTTGTGCCCCAAGGTAAGGTATTTAGAAATTGCCACCTATGAGAAACAGACAACTAGTGACTCCCTTCTGGGACTTTTCCACTTTGAATTGCACTTAATGAGGAAGCTGGAAGGGCCTAATAAAATAAATCACAATCAAGTGCAAGACTAGGAAGGAAAAAAGATCCTATCATACAGGATAATTTATTGACGCATTCTTTCATCTCTGTTCATCATTTCTTTGCAATTAACTGTGGAGTGCAAGAACTCCAAGAATCACTCATAATTTTTCCTACCCCTAAAAAAGCCATGCATTTCAAGATGCACAATAATTTGCTGTCGTTCTAGTCACGCTATCCGCCCCACACATGGAAAAAAACAGATATTCAGAGCTAGGAGGGGCCCCTGCAAATTATCAAGTCCAATCCCTTCTGCAAACTACTGCAAGGTTCAGCTCCATCAGCAAACCCTCTCCCATCTCAAGGGATTCCATTAGCTGGGATGAACTTGCCGAAGCCAGGGGTTCTTTTAGACATTTTATTCTGAGCCCTTCAGCTTCCCACTCTGAATCTACATACAGAAAAAAGGATTCATGCTCCTTCCTTTCCCCAACGCTGTTCTCCTCGAACACAACCTGGTGCCACAATGTTTGCCACCTCCCAGGGATGAATTAGTCTTTTGCTTCTGTTCCTATCAAGACTCCCCAGCCCAGCCCTCTTCCCTTTTCTTCCATTCCTGTGAATTAAAAATGGAGTGGCATTAAGGAGAGACACAAACAGCACTAAGTATGCAAAGGGAGAGGAGATCATTTTGACTTACAACAACCTATACTGGACAGCTGGTTAATCCACACCCCCTGAAGCCTTGGCTGGGAACCGCTTTCATTTCTTGTCACAGTATGGGGGATGCCTTCCTCCTGGAAGAACTAAGAACTGATACTGCCCGCCCAATCAGAGTGAGAACTTAAAAACCAAAGAACCTCCCTGTGGGTCTATGTGGCTTCCTGGGATAAGCAAGTCAGTGGGAACCCACCGAAAAGATGCCAAGGGGCTGGGCGGGGCAGGCAGGGGGGCAGTGCAGACCGTACTAGTGCCTGACCCAAGACATGTCATCTTGCTAAGTACGTTTACCTGTTCTGATCCAACGCATCCTTGAGCACAGCAGCACTCAAGGTGTCACGATCCAGTCGCAACCTCAATGCGCCACTCTACCCATCACATTCTGCTGCTCGGGCTGTCTCCTCTGGATCCCAGCAAGGTGGCCTCTGGAGTTTTCTCTTCCTTTTCTGAGAGGCAGGGAGGGGAGCGTGGAGCGTGGCTGTCGGGCAAGGAGTCTGCCACCTCTCTCTGCAGCATCTCACTCCGATTAGGCACACATTGGGATTTGGGCTTGCAAGGGGATTAACCAAGAAGGGCCGGTCATGTGTTTGTACTGTACCAGCTTCCCCGAGACCCTTCTGTCGCAGGCTTCCTCCGCTAAGCAAAGCATTCCTGCTGGAAAGCCTCTTACGTGCCTGACACAGCACCGGTCCTTTCTAAAACAAGACACCATCCTTTAGGACCCATTGGGCGCTCAACCAGTAAAACCAGGGACCTGAACTCCAGAAGGAGGTTCAGAAGCCCAACGTGGCTTCCTGGGGCATGCCAGTCATGTCCTGCAACATCATAACCCTATACACGATGCAACCCTTTGTGGCTTCATCTCCTCCTTTTCTGACACCTAGGGCACTTCTGCTATGATTGCCTGTACCCAGTGATAAGTACTGGGTGAGTTCAGGATTTTATTCCTCAGTAGGAGCAAGAGTTTAAATGAGCAAAAGGCCTGGGGGATTAGACAGTGCCTTGCCCGAGCTCATAAGAACATAAGAACATAAGAAGAGCCATGGTGGATCAGACCAAAGGCCCATCTAGTCCAGCTTCCTGTATCTCACAGTGGCCATAACGTGAGGACAAAAGAGACTTGCCCTCCAGCAGCGCAAAAAAAAATCCGTATCTGTGAATTTTGGTTATTTTTCCAATGGGGAAGAAACCAGAAGTCATGGCTAAGAGAGAAAACATCTAAGCTCCAGGGGACATGGAAAAAAGCGAGTAGCCACCAGTGTACCACAGAAGGAAACTGTGAACACATCTGTTCATAGAAGAAACACGATTTCTCAGTAACAGAAGAATGACTGGCTTTCATTAAGACTGGGGAAGGCCCTAAATTGCAAAGGAACCAATGCTACACTAAAAAGGGAGTAGGCTGTTCTATGACATATCTCAGCAACATAGGCCCTATAGTGCTTGTAGATTATGGCAGGCCCTGGCGCACTTGTGACAGGTGCCAGTGGAAACAGAAGCGGAGATTCTCAATAGTGCAGCTTTATACACTACTGTATAGTTGTTGGTGACAGAGTAGAACTGATTTAAACCAAATTGATTAAATCAAAACGCAATTTTAATCACTAGTCACTAAGCATTTTATTTTTAAAGCCTTTTGTTTGGAGTTGAATAGATGCCTCTTAAGGGGCTTTACTTTTGGGGAGTTGGAACAATTCGTCCATCCCGGGGGGAAACTGACCCGCTGGATTTATTGCCTGCATCAAAGCACCAGCTGGACTTCAGCTCCACCCTTCTGGCTTTTCACAGGTATATCTCAGCCTTTTGCGCACCTTGTGCATGCGCAAAGCGCAGGAAGCACTGCAGATTGTTGTGCAACTACCTGGAGAAGATGTCATTTTATGGAAAAGAGACAGCAAGGCAACAAAAGGAATCCTATTACTACTGTTCTTGGTAGAGAAAGACATGGGCATCGTAAGGTTCATCAATGCTTTATAAGACGGAAGGACTACAGGACTTTAGTAATTCCCACGGTATCTACAAATTTAGAATGCTCTGTAAACCTTGATGACAAAATCCTTGGACTAAAAATATTGCTGTTGAATGCTAGATCAGTGACTGGAAAATCAAGAAGGTGCTGATCTCACTTGCATCACAGAGACTGGGCTGGATGAGACTGGGGGTGTCAATCTCACTCAGCTTTGTCCTCCAGGTTTCTCTGTAGAACAACAGGCAAGACCAGGGGTGGTGGAGTGGCAATAGTCTATCACAACTCCATCCCTCTTACTAGATGTCACATCTCCCAGTTCCCTGGATTTGAATGCATGTTCCTAAAAGTAGGAGGGACAAGACAGGAATTCTCTTGGTGTACTGCCCTCCCCCGGGGCACAACAACTTCTCTACCTGAGCTAACTGAACTGATTACAGGAGTGTTATTGGAACCCCCGGGCTCATTGTGCTGGGGGCACTTTAACATCCATGCTGAGGCAGCTCTATCAGGGGTTTCTGAAGACTTCATGACCTCCATGACAACTGTGGGTCTATCTCAAATGGTGTCTGCCCCTACTCATTCTGCTGGCCACACCTTAGACCTGCTCTTCTGTCCTGGTATGAATATTGGGAACCTAGGGGGTAAAAGAACTTTCTGTAGCCCCATTGTCTTGGACAGACCATTATCTGGTGCGCTTTAGGCTCACTGGAACTCAGAGCCTGGGAAGGTGTGGAAGTCAGACAAAGGCAATTCATCCAAGAAGGTTGATGAATCCAGATGGTTTTGTAGCTGCCCTAGGGGAGTTTCCCACCTCTTTGATGGATGATTCCATTGAATCTTTAGTTGATCTCTGGAATGCGGAAATGAGCAAAGCCATTGACCTGATTGCCCCAGAACATATCCTTCCCTGAAGTACAGACAAACTGGCTGCTTGGTTTACTGGGGAACTGGCAAAAATAAAAAGGGGAATCCGTAGAGCTGAAAGATGTTGGCGGAAAACCCAGAGTGAAACAGATAAAGAAACAGTGAAAGGCCACTGGAAAGCTTCTTCCAAGGCAGTGAAAGCAGCAAAAAAATAAATCATTTTTTTCTACCACCATTGTTTCAGCACGGAATCGCACGGTGGAGCTTTTCCAAATAGCCAAGAGTCTGCTACATGTTGACACACACATGGATAACACAAATCACTCTGTAACTCACTGTGAAGAATTTGCACAACACTTTACAGCCAAAATTGTACAGTTCTGGGCTGACCTGGATGCTGCTATTGATCGGGAGCCTATAAATAAAACTGTTGCCCTCACCTGCCCTGTATTAATGGATGAGTTTCAGCTCCTATAGCCTGACATGTAGCAAGGGCCCTTGGAGAGATGAGGGCCACCACATGACTGTTGGATCCTTGCCCTTCCTGGCTCATAAAAGCTGCCAGAGAGGGTATGGCAGACTGGTTAGGAAGAGTAGTGAATGCCTCCTTGCAACAGGGCACGATTCTAGGATGCTTGAAGGAGGCAATAGAAAAATCACTGTTAAAAAGCCCTCTTTAGAGCCAACAATACTGAACAATTATCGACTGTTGTCTAACATCCCATTCCTGGATAAAGTACTAGAGTGGGTTGTCGCCTTGCAGCCCCAGAGGTTTCAGGATGAAATAAACTATCTGGATCCAGCTCTATCTGGCTTTTGGTCTGGTTATGGGACTGAGGAGACACTGGTTGCCTTGGTAGATGAACTACACAGGGAAATGGATAGAGGATCTATGTCCCTTTTGGTTTTAATGGACCTTTCAGCTGCTTTTGACATTATTGATCACAGCATCCTCCTGACACGTTTCTCTGAAAAGGGTCTGGGGTGGGGCCACTGTCTTACAGTGGTTTCAATCCTTCCTGCAGGAGAGAATGCAGAAAGTGATATTAGGGGACTCATGCTCAAGACCATGGCCACTGACCTACAGGGTACCTCAGGGTTAGGTTCTGCCTCCTATGTTATTTAACATTTATATGAAACCACTGGGGGAAATTACTGGGAGTTTTGGGGTTAAGTGTCACCAGTATGCTGATGACACTCAACTCTACCTCTTGTCACCTCGGGATTCCAAGGAAGCTATTTCAACTTTAGATCAGTGTTTAGCTTCGGTAATGAACTAGATGAGGAAGAACAAACTGAAACAAAACCCAGACAAGACAGAGATGCTTTTGGTCAGTCAAAAAGGGGATCAAGGGATAGGGATGCAACCTGTCCTAGATAGGATTACACCCCAATTGAAAAAAGAGGTGTGTAGCTTGGGGCTGCTCCTGGACTAATCCTTGAGCGTAGATGCTCAGGTCACAGCTGTGACCAGGAGTGCATTTGCACAATTAAAGCTAGTACGCCAGTTACACCCACTTCTTGAGAAACCTGCTCTGGCCACAGTGACACATGCCCTAGTGACCTCCCGGCTGGACTACTGTAATGCACTCTATATGGGGCTACCAATCCAAAGTCTCCGGAAACTTCAACAAGACCAAAACGCAGCAGCCAGATTGCAGACAGGGGTAGGTTACAGAGATCATATTATACCCCTAATAAAGCAGCTCCACTGGATGCCAATCACCTACCGAGCACAATTCAAGGTGCTGACCTTAACCTACAAAGCACAAAATGGCCTGGGTCCATGCTACCTCAAAGATCAAATCTCACAGTATGAACCAGCTTGGGTGTTAAGGTAATCAGGACAGGACTTTCTCTCCATCCCGCCACCTTCACAGGTGCGTCTCACAAGAACACATGAAAGGGCCTTCTCTGTTGCTGCTCCCAGACTTTGGAACTTCCTCCCTCTGGAGGCCAGGACTGCCCCATCTCTGCTGTCTTTCTGGAAGCAGGCAAAGACCTTCCTCTTCAGACAAGCTTTCCCTGAATGAGGGATTTCCTACTATATAACTTTATATGGATTACCATACATGATTGCACTGATCAATTTCATAAGAACACCAGTGTTTTCCAAGTTACTTTCCTTTTTCTTTTCTTTTTGTGTGCTCTTTGTAGCTCTACTGTTACCTTTAATGTTCTAAGATGCCTCTTCTAATTCCCTGTTTTTAACTTGAATGTCTCTTATATATTCTGGGCTGCATATTGTCCCTCATTGCTTTAAGCCACCTTGGGCTCTTTTCCAAGGAGAAAGGTGGGGTAAAATATTCAAAATAAAATAAAATAAATAAATAGGGGGTTGGGAAATAAGATATCGCACTTTAGGACTAAAAGCATGTTTCAACCACTCAGTTTTTAGGCATGCTGGACTCAACCACTCTCAGCTAACAGCTGAGATATGGAGTTTGTAGTCCATCTGGAGACAACTGCCAGACTGGATATGCTGTTTTAAAGGGACAAAAAACAAATACTGAAGAAATCAATAGGAAATGTTCTATTAGGGTTCAACAGAGAAAATTTGCAAGGCATCCCACTGTAAATTTCACTTTTTCTTTCAAAACTAATGATTCATTTAGCTACAGTTTTTTTTTAAAAATCACTATTTAGTTAATGAATTGGTATTTTAAAGCAACAGATCAAGTTATTTCAATGTTAATGTTATTTGCAATTAATTTATGTTCCAATTTTTAACTTTTAAGAGTAACAAATTAATTTTCAAAAACAGTGTTGCTTACCTCCAGGACTTTACCATGACTTGTGCAGACTATTTGGACTATAGATGATTTATCTAGTTCATCAGCATCATCTTCCTAGCAAGTTATGGTATCTATATCTTATTTTATTTGTCATGAAACTCCTTAAAGCAGATACAACACTGGACTGTTGTTTGCCACTTCACTGTGGGCTTGCTTCCCTTTCCACTGAATTGCCCATAAACCAGGTCTTCCACCCATCTTTCTACTAGCCTCACCCTTGTAGATACACACAGGTATCTCAACAAATGTATGTGCCTCTTGGAAGTAAATATGAACAATAAGTTTAAGAATCCAAATCAATACATTGAGAAAGCTTGGACATGTCTAGAATGTCTGTTTGGATCAATATAATCCAAGGCCATTGCACAAAAATAAAAGAAAATATCATAACCAGCATGCTTACATTTAAGTACATCAAAAGTTCTTAAATGGATGACTAACACATTTAAAAGGTGGAGTTAGTTTAATCAGGACAAAAGAACGAAATTCAGGAAGTCTCTGCTTTTCCCCATAGGAAAATGAGTTACTAATTTGCAGTTTTCGTGACAAAGCAAAAAAACCATTTATTCCAAATGCATGTTTTAGTACAAGCCTTTAAAGTGGTAGGTTTCAGTGAATTTTAAGGTATGAAAATAGGTTTGGAATACAATACCAGGGTGATAATTTGGGTGGAGCAACTGGGGCTTTATCCTTGGGTATCAACATTTACAGGACTCTCACCTTTACTGGTGAATGTTAGGAAAATAAGCAAGAAACTCTCTCTTCCTTATTTTATTTTCATTTTTTTCCAAAAGCACAAAGTGCATTATCCTTCTCCTTTTTTTTTTGGTAGATGGGCCCATGGCTCATGGCAGAGTAAGCAAAGGCAACGCCGCTAGCCCTTGGTGCCTAAATGGCTAGTTATGGCTCTGTATCATCCAAATGTTAAATGTTAAATCTAATTGTTAGTTCAAGCTGGTATAGATGCACCAAGTGGATGTGATTAATGTCAACACTTATGGAAGTCCCATTCATTCCATAAATCCAACCCAGTTGAGCCTAACAATTGGATTTATCCCTTAAGGGACTTCCATATAGAAGATTCCTAGCATTAGTGTCAAACAATATGGTACAACAATTCTACTTGCTCCTGCTCAACTTATATATTCTGCCGTAAGGAAAAACCTGGAATAACTAGCGAGAAAATATAGCAGGATTATAAATTGTCGGAATCCTCTGTGAAATTTCAAAACAGAGATTATGCGTTGATGCATGATGTAGTATTTGGTAAACAAAAACTCAACACATTATACCTATATTTAAAGTATCAATATGACTCTACTAATGTATTGTATTCAGTCTTCCTTAAGCAAGCATCCTTATTCACACATGGTGCATGTCCATCCATCCATCCCAGATATGCCAGGCCTTGCTGGCAAAAACTAGCAAATGGAAAAACCACAGGACAGGACTGAAATAAGACAGCCTATGTGCGTACAGGTGCTTTATCTCCTTTCCACTCTGCAAAATAGATTGAAAGGGCAAAGTAGTCAACTGCTATAAAGGAAGTAGTTCCGGTTTCATCTGTTGAACTGAGAACGAGACCTAGTTGTTTTGTACGAGTCCTTTTAGATCACTCCTAGCTGAAAGAGTTTCAGCAAGTGGAATTTTTCTCCTCCCTCTATGCCACTCCCCTTCCCCAATATCTCTTCCACCACTACTACCCTCCCTTCATCCTATTAAAAGTTCTCCAGCACCTGCCAAGCTACTCATCCAACTCTACTCCCCCCCCCGCAAAAGACCATTTGTTCCTCCTTTTAAGCGATTCTGCACATCTTTCCTGATACACATTCTTTAGCAACCTCTTATCTCATAAATTAGCCAAGAGAGCAAGCGAGATCCCAAATAGCTAAGCTCTGTTGTAACTGTTTCCCTTACGTGAGTGTTAGGCAGAGAGGAAGGTAGAGTTTCCAAAGAATGCCAGCCAAGGGTCAGGCTCCTTTCTCTCTCCCCACCCCCTCCCCATACGCCCCACTTTCTCTTTGATATAAAATACAAATGCTCTATGTAAACACTCCCTGAACACCATGGACAGACCAAAATGAATGGCTCCGCCTTCCTGTGAAAGCCTCAAACACACCGCTCTTTTCTGTTCTCAACATTCCTGTTCTTCTAATTCCTTCTCATCAAAACCGTAGTGCCAGGAAATAATCACTAACATTTAATTAATCTGGAACTAATTTAAGATGCCATGGGCAATGCAATATGCTCACTCTTTCTCTCAAAAGAAGGAACAAATTCCTCCCAAAATTGAAACATTTGCTAAATCTTGGGAATATCTCAAACTTGCTTCCCAAAACAGAAAAACACCGTGCAACCTTTCTTATTTCGGAAGGAGGAGGGGAAAAATGAGTGATAAAAAGCACCATAGTACTATCCAGTTGTTGAATCGTAGACGGCAACACACCAGGTTGTTGTGCATTCTTTTAAGGATCCTACAAGCCTATAAGAAAGGGGAAAGGCAGAGACTGTAGTCTTCTTCACCTCTGCATCACAAGGTGCATCTACTAAAATTATGCCTTGAACCTGTTAAAAAGTTTGAAGGGCACTGACCCACCTTTGAATGTACTCGCCTTGAAGGAAGATGGGAAAGGGCATGATTTTGTTTATCACTATAGTACAAGTCATTTGTAGATCTGAAAAGTCGTAGGACTACTGAAATTAATATTCATAGAACTGGGAACCACATAGTTTATTACTCTCCAAAGACAGATATATCAATCCTAACAGGCACCCCTGCCAAGAAGCAGCTGGATAGCAAATCTGTGTATTTTCCTGTATTTCCACTTTTTCCTTGCATTTATGAAATTCTGCAAATGTAGAGCATTAGCCTTCAAGGACACATGAGTATTGCTGCATAATGGAAATACATTTAGTACATCTTAAACAGTACATAAAGAATAGATATGGTGAAAATCAAATGTACCATGAGGTAATTAAATGGCTACAATACTTTGCGTAGAGTAGCAAAAGGGCATGGTGGTAAATTAAGACTTCTTAGGAAGAAAAAGAGGAAAAACAAAGACTACCTTGAAGAAAATTAATATGTATCCAGTTTTTGAACAAAAAATGCCTCCCATTACACAAAGCACAGATGCCTTATCAAATTTTCTCTGCCAGAGACAAAAGGCTAGTAATTCAAAGAATCAGTAAGATCAACCAGTTTTAAAGGAGAAACTGAGGATAACTGTGGTGATTTCAAGAATCCACTTGCTCTGAAATTTCTTTACAGCATGAACCTCTCAGTATGCCATTGCCCCATCTCTCCACGGAGAGTAAACAAGACATTATGAAGTCCAGTCCTTGGGAACATCACCCTTGGCCAAGTTAGCTGGGGGTTTCTGGGAGCCGAAGTCTGAAAGAGTAACTTTGCCAAGATGTGGACAAATTCATTCATTCTCCAGGCAGTGCTGGCACTGACTGAACCAGTGACAGAAATCGTCCTTCATACAAACTAAAGGAATTTTACTTCTTTCTTTATTAGGATTACAGTTCCATTTGCTACACAGAGATGGACACCTTCTGCTTGATTGTTAAAAGATTCTACACAGGCAAAAATGAAGTCCTGTTTCATACTAAGTACTATACTGTCTCTCTTATGGAACTATCGGTAAGTATCAGGGAAGATAAGGAGAAGAGGTAACCATCTCAGGTGGCCTTTTAGATATGCGGGTAAACTAAAGAAGGACAGTTCTTTCACCCATGCACATGAAATCAATTGTGTACTAGGAAAAAAAGTGATTTAATATTGAAATGAAGCTCACTTCTGAGAAACAGAAATGCTATTGCTAAATAGTCTGCCTGGTTTGTTACATGATTATTGGCCTGGAATGGGGCTTACTTCATCTTAAGGAGTAGTCCCTTAAAAACTAGGATCACAATCTGTGAGTGCTGATTTGGATCTAAATGACCAAGCAATCTTGATGACAAAAAGCTAAGGCTGATATGCTTCCTATGAATATTTATTTTCTTTTGCAACTATTTTATAACTGCTTTTAGATTCATTTTTACACTGCAAGCCACACAGGGATTTTATTATATTAACCTGTAAACAAATAAAACAGCTAATTACTTCATTACCTGCCTTGGACAGTGGCACACGGACCCCTGTCAACAGGCTAGCTCATCTATAGCCTGATCCCTAGAGGATCCGGGGGAGAAAGAACTGGCTGAGCAAGCCCTTGGGAACACTGATGAGAAGAACAGAGATGGTAGAAAGAAGGAACAGAAATGGAGGCCAACGACATGAAGGAACGCACGGGTGACTTCCGCCCTGTGAAGCCAGGCCTGGTGAGGAAAGGAGGTCTGGGACTGAATGAGGGAAGTCCTCGAATGAAAGAGGCAGTTGAAGGAAGAGAGGGAGATGGTGGAGAGAAGGGTGCAGACAGAACACTTGCTCCCTGACATGGTGGATGACAAGGAGGGCTATGAAAGGTCCTGGAGGGGCATCCTGGAGAATCCTAGTGAGGGCTACCAGGTAAGGGAGTGCTCTAAGAGGATCGTGTGTGTGTGTGTGTGTGTGTGTGTGTGTGTGTGTGTGTGTGTGTGTGTGTGTGTGTGTGTGTGTGTGTGTGTGTGTGTGTGTGTGTGTGTGTGTGTACGCGTGTGAGTGTGTGTGCATGCTTTTATACATACATACATACATACATACATACATACATACATACATACATACATACATACATACATACATAACATAACATACATCAAGGTACGGCATCAAGACCAGGCATGTCCAAACTTCGGCCCTCCTGATGTTTTGGACCACGACTCCCAGAATTCTAAGCTTAGATTGCCAATGACAAAGGACTGTGGGAGTTGTGGTCCAAAACATCTGTAGGGCCAAAGTTTGGACATGCCTGGTATAGATGAAAGGAGGATCCTGGACTAGAATCCTCATTCAGCTCAGTGTCCCTTGGGATGAGGCTGACCACCAGTTCCACCCTGGCCCGTCTTCTGGTCCTTCATCCTAGGGAGAGTGGGAGCATAGTGAGAGGAAATGCCAGATTAAACAGGCCAGCCCTGGGAAGCTGGTCGTCAGACAACAAAGATGTCAGCAAAGGCTGGGGGAGAAAGCACACCGGAACCAAAGCCAGAAGAGGGCATGAGGAGAGAGACCTGAGAGACCAACCTCATTGCCCTCAGTAAGGTCATATCATCCATCCCTTTTGTGGGGTCCCCTGACTTGGTTCAGCGGGGAACGATTCCTCTGGAAACAAATGGGGTGGAACATCTCCCAGTGCCCAAAACCAGGAGGGAAAAGACATGGACTCTGTGAAGTTGGTGACAGGCACCTGCCAGTGCTGAGAACCAGGCAGCCTAGGACCTAAATAGCAACAGTTCCGTAGCCAATACCCATCCTGTTACAATATACCCGCTCAAGTCATTGCCTGTAGATCAAGGGATGAAGAAGAGGCCCCCTCTTGACACAGACAGGAATAGATGGGCTCACAGACAGGAAGAGTTTGCAGTGCGCATAACAGCTTATGTTGTTATTATTTCAGGCGGATTACTAGACGTGTAAGGAATTTGTGTGCCCCCAAATGCTGCTGGAACACAATTTTCAGTAGTGCTAGTGAGCACAGCCACTAGGTGAGGGATAATGGGAGCTATAGAGCAACAGTATTTGGAAGGCCACATAGGCTCATCCTTGAAATGTTGCAATGCACTGAACAGTTGGGAAGCTCAGAAACTTCAGGTAGCACAGAGCAAACTTTTAGTAATATGTGCCAGAAGCTTTCAATTCATTTAAATTACATATTCCCTTCATCAGATAATGATGTCATCTGATTTATATGGCACAATCTCACACAAGAAGATTTTAGCTATTGAGTCTTCATGAGCCCCCCTTTTTAAAAAAGCTGGGGTCATATTCTTTTTCTGCTATGCTGTTTATATTTTCTCACTTTCATGGGCTGTGTGTTTTATATTATGTTTCAACATCTTTGTACTGTATTTATTGTGGACTTAAACCAGCCAATAAATATCTCACATATGCACACACACAAACGCAGATACACAAAATGATAGTATCATGCCTTTACATCATACCAGACAGCATGGCTGAATAATTTCAAATAAATGATTATAAGCATTGTTGACATCCAAATAACCACTGAGGATAGTAATCTGAGCATTGTTCTGACAGAAGATGTGCACGCAAGGCTGGAAAGGGGTGTATGTGCTGCTGATGTCTAAAACCTTTATTTCCATTGAAACCAAACAACGGAACAGGAAGAAAGAGCTCATTTCTGAATCCAGCCTCCGAACGCCAAGGACAGGATCAAAGGTGCCACGTGGTTTGGATCATGCAAATTCAGAGCTTTGAAAACAACCCTGGAGGTCATCGAGTCGATATAGCAACTGCCTAACATGCACTACCTCTCTTTGCAAGGAAAGGGTCAAGGAGAAAGAGGAGCCAATGTGTCACCCGTGCATTTTCTTCAGGAAGCAGCCATCTATTTGTTTATCTTTGTTTGCTCTGCTTGCTGACACGAAGATAATCAACCTTGTTTGTTGCGTTCAGTCCCATTCACACCATGCTATTTTTGATTCTGACTTTTAATACTATAGTTACCATGGCTAACTCAAAAATGTTCACTCCTGATCATCGAGGTACAAATTGAGCGGTGAGATTTGAATCCATCCAGTACACCCAGAGATTATTCCTGCATTTATTTTAAAAGTTTACATACCTTGGAGCAGTTTACAAATAATATCTAAATAACAAAATCACACAAGTTTTATGATAAAAACCAAAATACCCAAGGAAGTTTTTCTAGTGGACCATGTGGGAGAATATTTCCTTTTAATAGCGAGAAATCTTCCATTCTGGGTGTTCATCTCTCTACGTAGAGAGCAAAGCAGACATAGATTGAAAGGTTGGCTGAGCAGATGAATTCCAGAAGCTATTCAGTCTCTCTGGGATGGATCAGGGGGAGGCATGATATGATGGGAGTAAGTCTGAATAATGGATAGTGAATATTGACATTTTCTAGAAGTTCACTGTATTGTTTCATAGTTGTGAACCGTCTGAACATGGCTAAAATGTGGAGAGGGTCAAGCTACTGGACTAGAACGACCATTTTCTTTCACCCTGAAGGGCTAAAACAACATGAGCGAAGCATGTTATCCATGAGAGATAATTTTAAAAGGAACTGCATTTTAGGAAAGAACTCTCTGTCATCCGTCCAAAGTCATCCTGCAAACCAACTCAGAATGTTTTTACAAGCAACAAAAGAAACGTTTCCAAGTCCGCAGCATGTCGTTTGTGACTGCTGTACATACATACATACAAAGTCAAAGGCAGGAGAGAAACCATTTATGAAACAAATCTACATTCTAACCAATATAAGCTTTATCTTCACAATATAGATGTGACCAAAACAAAGCTCAGTTCAGGCACCACTTACACAAGAATATGCTCATGTTACATGTATTTGTTTGAATGCATATTGTTTATCAGACCCAAAATAAAAGGTCCCTGCTGAAAACCCACCAGCAAAAACATAGATACCAATGCTTATCTCATTAAAACTAATGTTCCAGTCCTCTAAACACCTCACAAAGAATGATTAGGAAAAGAAAGATATGAACATATGAAAGCAGACAAATAATCCATATCAGCAACTCCCTATCCAAAAGGTCTTTGTCCCTCCCTCCTCCTCCTTTCTTCCCCTGCCATTTCCCTTTCATTCAGACCCAACACGTGGCAACAGAATCTATTGAAAAAGAAACAATAATAATATTTTTAAAATTATAATGCCAGGGAAACAAAAAGTTCTTTTCCAAGCTTTTGTGGAATTCACACACACAGAAAGAAAAATTATGTATCTCAGAGACCTGCAAGAGCTAAAAATGCCCTACTTGTCATAATCTCCATTATCAGCAAAACCCAAAGAGAGAAATAGGATTTCAGTTTGGCAACCAGTCTGGATGGGTAGCTTTAAAGAGAAACTCAGGAAAAGACCTTCTTCCAGGACAGAACCTGGGAGGTCTAACCATCATTCTCAGTCTTTCAGACAAGTAAGCCAAGAGACCTAACCCAAACATTAGGGGGAAGTTCCCGAACTCACATATTCACAGTGGGAATAAGCCCTAGAGAACCCAACAAACCTTAGAGCAGTGACAGTGAACCTTCAGCACTCCAGATATTTTGGACCACAACTCCCACAGTCCTTGGTCATTGGCAATCTAGGCTCAGAATTCTGGGAGTTGTGGTCCAAAACATCTGGAGTGCTGAAGGTTTGCCACCACTGCCTTAGAATTCTAAGTAAAATTGTACATGAACCAACTGTACGATTGTAAACCTGACTAGAGCTAACTTTAAATATTTCTTTTTTTTTTTTTTTGCATTTCTGGCCACAAAACTCACCGAGGAGGTTTCCCATCAATGCAGCATTTTGCGTTTTGATTTCTAAAAGAACCAACATCTGCCAATTATCTCTGTTGCACATCGTCGTCGTTAAATCACAATGTCCAGAAACCCTGGCCAGCACAGCTGGTGGTGAACGTTTCTGGGAATTACAGTCTAAGAACACCTGGCTTGCCCCAAGTTGGGAAGCACTGTGCTTAAAAAAAAAATCTGTATCTAAATATAGACAGACAGATACATGAAGGAACGTGTAGAAGATCTGATACGGGCAACCCCACTGCATGCAATGGATCCCAGCAAATATGAACTCCATGGACTTTAGAACAAACCCTTTAATAAAGCAATCTTGGGGTCTGTTTGAGAACTCTTCGCTCCACCTATGTTAATGAATGCCAAGCATGAGACTTCACAAGAGGTGATGAAAAGTTAAAAGAGATTTTAAAAGGTTACATCCAGCTGAAACTGCTGTGTATCAAGTGATCTCAGTTTCCGTTAACCCAAACCACACAACAAGGTCTTCCCAAACTACACAACAAAGTTTTCTTGAGAGAGGGGGAGGGGCACTCAAAATGAACCCAGGTGAAGCTTCCCTCTGACAGTTAAGTCCAGTCATTTCCCAACTCTAGGAGCCAGGGCTCATCTCCATTTGTAAGCCAAAAAGCTGTCATTTGTCCTTCTTATTTCCATGGCCATGACTAAACGTGCAAGTGCATGGGATGCAGTTATCTTCCCACGGAAGTGGTACCTATTTATCTGCTCTTATTTTTACGTGTTTTCAAACTGTTAAGTTGGCAGGAGGCGGGACAAGCAATCGATGGAAGCTCACCCTGTCATACAAATTCGAAGTGCCAACCTTTTGATCGACAAGCCCAGTAGCTCCATGACCTTGCTATAGCATGTCTTCAGAAGCATGGACTGTGGCTTCAGCATACAGTTTGGGGTTGTTGTTTTTTTTTCAGTTCTTCTCCACACACTTCCAAAGACATTTTTTAAATTGTGCTTACAGTCAGCTTCACATATCATCTCCATCTCCATTGTAGTCCATTTGCCACATGAACGCTGCATGAGGAAACAGGTGGCACCATGGAAGCACATGGTAATGTTGGACCTCAGACAAGGGGAACACTTTACAACTCAGTCCATCATACGGCTACTCAGCCTGTCAGCAACAGATCTATCTGGGTTGTGCCTTAAGAATTAATGTAAGATAACCCTATAGCATTTTGCAGTTAAGATCAATGCACAAATGTTTTTAGATGTAAAGTGTACATTTCACCCCACTTGAATGTTTGACAAGAAACACCACCAGGAGAACACTAATACACTTCTATGTATTTTTCCTTAGAAGTGAATGTCACTGGGTTAAATGTGGCTTAATTTCCCCCAAAATCTGTTTTCCCAGCATTACCCTGGGGGCAGAAACGAAAAGCTTCCCTCGGATAGGTATACAAATGACAGGAAATGAGGAGAGGAAGGAAGAAACACAAGAATAATCGCAAAAGAAATTATGGAAATGCTGAGATAGGAAAGAGATCTATAGAACCAGCAGGAGAAAGCCAACAATATGGAAAGGTGGAATGAAAAGCACAAAAGAGGGGCAAGACTTAATATTTTATCACAGAGAAAAAAATAAAATAATACACATTTTTTTCAGTTCAGTGAAGAGTGGCTACAGGGTAGAAGATGGCAACTTAGATAATGACAATTATACCAGTAAGAACTTCACAGCACCAGTCACAACAGGAATCCCTCACATTTCCATTAAATTAAAACAAAAAATATAAGAGAAAAACACAATATGATGGAGTGGTGGGGTGGCGTAGCATTTGATTTCTGTACAACCCATAACATGTTTTAAAAGATGGGGGAGGAAAAGAGTCTTGTGACACTTTAAAAAGTAGCAAACACACCATGGTGCAAGATCCGAGTCCAGAAAAGCTTATGACATAATAAATTTGTAAATCTTCAAGGTGTGACAAGACTGCTATTTTTGCTGCAACAGATTAATGTGGCTAATCCTCTGGAAACTTGAGGCACACAATTAAGGTGTCTTTTTTAAAAAAAAACTATACAAATGAAATATTTTTAAAATATGTTAAGAGCAAGTATTTCTTTCTTCACTTTAAATGAACAAACTTAGCTGTAACTCCCCACTAAGCATATGCCTCCTGGCAAATACCATTTAGTTTACTACAACAAATATGACATCTGAAATTTTCCATGGAGGAAGGCTGCACAGCAGAGAACTCCATAATGTAAAAAGGAATTTATCCCATCACAAAATGTAACCGCTGTGATAAACACAACCCGCCATGTTTCAAAGAACTTCCCAAAGAATGTTCAGGTTCAGTCAGACATATAACAGAAAAAAAAGGAGTGAAGATTGCTTCAATTAGTTACAGAATCAAGTCTTTAGGGCTAATGAGTTAATAACTGACTTGCAATCTAGGAAAAAACAGGCAGCATGGCAATGGGACACAGAGCCTAGGGATCAAAGGAGCATTTCAGCAAAGTGGTCAGTACAGACCAGGCTCAGGGCAAGAAAACTACAGGAAAGGGTGGTAGTGCTGCCTCCAACCTTTTCGTTTTGGAGGGTGTCTGGCCACCCGATGTGATACTTCTTAGTCCCGACTGGGTCTCCAAAGAAGGACTAACAATTCAACTCCGTTGCAGAAATATAAAACAGAATGCACGACCGAGGAACGAAAGTGAAAACACGAAGGCAAGCAAAGCAGATGCACCAAAGGGTTTGGGCTAGAAGACTTCTTTGTCCAAAAATCAAAGAGTCCAGAAAAGCAATTCAATCACCACCTAACAGAAGCCAGTCTCAGGTTTATCAACATTTGTCCCTGACTTTGCCCAGCGGCCCGCGTTACAGGTGTTCCCGTACAGGTGGACATAATTCACTCAAAAGGGGGGGAAGGCACGTTTCTCCGACACTTTAAGAACACGCGACCTACAATCTGGACACAGGACCAAGCGTGTGCCGGAGCGCAGCGCACGATATCTTAAAAAGGCGTTTGCAAAACGTGACGGTTAAGTCGATGACTATTTCCTCTAAGGCAAGGCAAGGTTGGCTCTGAATGGGTAGGTAACTACCTACCGATTCTGAAAGAAAGAAAGAAAGAAAGAAAGAAAGAAAGAAAGAAAGAAAGAAAGAAAGAAAGAAAGAAAGAAAGAAAGAAAGAAAGAAAGAAAGAAAAAGAAAGACACTCTCTGCGTTTCGAGGCGATAGCCGTGGGGCCAAAGATTAAAAACTTAGGTGTTTTTTTTATTTGCGTTGAGGCGGAATGGGAGTCTGTCTCTCTGTCCGTCTGTCCCAAGATCCCCATCCGGAGAAGCAAAGTGGGAAATTCTCAGTAAGTCTTTGGTGGGAAGTCCGCTTCGGCCCGGTTGTGTCCGGGGTCCCCTTCTGGAGACTTGACGAAAACGACGCGACGTTTTCCAAAATCTTGTTACACACTCCCTACTTTTTACTACAATTTACTTTTTTAAAAAAAAAACTCCGCTCTTTCTTTCCTGGCGCCCCGGCATCTCTCCTGACGCTTGGCCCACCAGCCACTCACCGCACCCCGAAGCCGCGGCCAAGGTCGAGGGCAGGAGGACCCAGGCTGGCTGGCTGGCTGGCTGGCACTGCCTACCCACCCACCGAGCCACCCACTGCCCAACTCCCGGGAAGCGCCGGGCTTCGCGCTCCTCTCGCGGGCCGCGTGGTGACGACGGAGCGGCTGGGCGCTCGCCTACCTTCGAAGAAGCGCTGCAGAGCCTCCGTCTCGTCCACCACCTCCATAGCTGGGCCATGCACCAAGCGGACGGCGCTAGTGGCCGAGCCCGCGAAGGGGCATCCCCGCGGCCAGGGTGCCTCGAGCCGCGCCACGCCGGCGCCGCGCGCGCGCGCACCCGGGACCCGCTCCTCCTCGCCGACGGCGCTCACCCTTCGGTCCTGCGGCCGGCGGCGGCGGCGGCGGAGGGGAGGAACCTGGGGGGGCGGGGGGGGGCCGCCTGGCCTGCCTGCCTGCCTGCCTGGCCGCCCCGCTCTCCCCGTCTCCTTCCTCCTCGACCGCCGGGGCCAGGAGGGAGAGAAAAGCGCGCTCCTTCCCGACCGGTCCCGGCGGGCGCTTCGTCTCGGCCCTCCACCCGGCCGCCTGGCGCTCCGCTCGGGCTGCTGGGGCTGCGCTCCTCCGGCTCCGCGGGCGCCGCCGCCTCTTCCCCTCGCGCCCTCCCCTTCTCCCCCCTCCCTCCCGGCCTCCTCCTCCTCCTCCTCCTCCTCCTCCTCCTGCGCCTCCGCGGCAACTGCACTCTGCTGGCCGGCGCCGGCACCGCACCAAGGTCGCCCCGGTCAGCCCGTGCGCGCGCGCGCGCGCGCCGCCCGACCCGGGAGCTGCCCTTGCTGGGAGTCGCTACCTTCCCTGGAGTTGGCGGGTGGGTGGACGCCAGAAGGGTCCTGGGATGGATCCCCCGCCTTTTTTTTTTAAATCACCCCCAAAGCAAGAAGCCCCGAAGGCGGCTCGCACTGACGGTTCAAGGCGGCCGGTTTAGGTTTTAATCCAACAGGTGCAGCTGGAGATGGAGCCCGCCGGGCCCCTATTAGAAGGCGACAGAGCCCAAGGCGGTAGTGGGAGCAGGCGATTTCTGGGTTGGCCCCGGGAAGGACACAGAGGTCCCGGCAAGTAGGTCCACCCCTCAGGGTCCCAAATGCCAGGCGCTCCTTTTCTTCCTCGCCTGAAATGGGCGCAAAAGTTTTTGGGGGGCGGGCAAAAGGCGCGGGGAGTCAAGGCATTGGCGGGTGTGTGTGCGTTTGCAAATGCTCATTCAATACAGTGGACCCTCGTATAACAAACGGTTTGTATAACATAAAATCTGTACAGCATAAAAAATTCCGGAGATAGGGGAAATTTGCTTCACAGAATTGCCTATGGGGCGAATCAGTACAACATAAAAATGGTCGCGATTAGGGATTGCTCCATTTTCAATGTATTCCTATGGGAAATTTGTATAAAGGAAAAATTGCTTAACAGAATTTCATTTGGAACGAATTAATTCCTTTATACAATGTACCAGTTGTATTTCCTTACTTCTGACGTGGATTTTCCTTTGGCGCCACAAAATAGAACTTTCCTCCCCAATAAAAGCAAAGTGTTCTGCTTATATACCGCTCCATAGCACTTCAAGTAGTCTCAGGGCAGTTTGCAGTTTTTAATTACAGTATCACGAAGAGTCGGTCACGACTGTAAAGACACAACACACACACACACACACACACACACACACACACACACACACACACACACACACACACACACACACACACACACACACACACACACACACACACACACACACACAGAGGCTAAAAGCGTCACTTTGGCAGGGCAGGGGAGGCAAACTCCGGAATCGTCGCAGGACGGTGATATGAGCGAACCCTAAACTGCCCACCTTCGATCTCTCGCTCAAGGTCAGCGAAATTTCCTTTATGCCCCAGACTTCTTTCAGCAAACAACCGAAATAATGCCCTTGACCATCTGAAGGAGGATTCCCCCACCACACCAGTTGTAAGGTCCCTAGGTCCACAGTCTAAAATTAGGTAAAGCTCTGAATACCTCCAGCTGCCCTATCACGGAATCTCCCTTATGGGCACACTGTTGTTAAATGTGTGTGTGTGTGTGGTTAATAACTGGGTAGAAGGAGGAAGCTGCTTGGATGAGCCGTGGAAAGGATTCGATCTCACAAGAAAAAGAAGTCCCATTGGGTGGGTCCAGATGGCTCCTGTTTCTGTTCTTATGAAAGTCCTGCCCCCAGAGATGATACCTATTTCAGTTTTCACCCTTCTTTGATGCCAGAGATTGCATGGCTTTTTATGGCTATTCTGGATTTGAATGGGGCAGCTCTAAATGGGGCAATTCTCCATCATTTTTCTGCCAAGACTCTCTTTGTGCACTTCTTTTCACCTCTATTTGATCTTGAACTATCAACTGTAACAAGAAGTACTGATTATTATTTTTTCCTTTCTCTCACTATTTTAGCTAAATATGTTAGGGGGGCATTAATCACTTTTTAAAAAAATCACTTCTCTGTCATTGATGAAAAGCATGTGTTTTTTCCCTTTCTTGCCACCAAATAAATAAGCGGGGTAGCAGCTGACCTTCAAGCAAGCCTGGTCAGACAGAAGGCAGATCACATTCCGTTGGTGAACCACTCACAAGCTTTCAACAGTCCATCTTACACCTGCAGGAAATAAGGTGGCATGTCTGCAGGGTGCAATGGTCTGATCCATCAAGGGACTTTGTAATCTCATTCTGACTCGCATAAATTAGTGATTTAACTGTTAAGAGATTCTACTTATGCCATCTTTGGTGGCTTCTAACACATGGCCATGCTCCAAAAGGTCATGGTATTGAGAATATTTAAGAATTTCCTCTCAGAAAACCTGAACTGCATTTCCCTCTGTCATTTCAATCATTACAGAATGACCCTCTTTCACTGCATATAGAAAGAGGTCTTACCAATTTGATGAAGCAATCCACACATAATTTCTCTGGTCTCTGCGATTTATATGGAAACAGAATAAAAGTCACCTCCTTTAACCAAAACCAACAGTCTGGTGGTAACTTCAGGAACAACAAATGTGTGTTTTTTTTAATTTCAGCATAAGCTTTCATGTACTGCAGATAAATAGCCGTGTATGTCTGATAAAGGAGGCTCCAGTTCACAAAAGCTTTTGCCAGACAGGAAGTCTATATGGTACCACAGAACTCTTCACTTGCTTTTGCAGAAGGCTGGATAAATAAATCAATGATTTAGCCCTAAACAGCTTAGGACCTAGATATCTGAAGGACCACCTCCTTCCATATGAACCTACCCGGCAATTAAGATCAAGCCAGGGAGCCCTCCTGAAAGAGACATCCCTCAAGGAGGTGAAAGGGATGGCTTGTAGACATAGGGCCTTCTCGGCAGCTGCCCCCAAGTTATGGAATGCCCTCCCAAGTGAGATCCACCTGGCACCAACATTAATAACATTTTGGGAATGGGTAAAAACCTTCCTGTTCCAGAAGTTTTTTTAACTGATTATTGTGGGTCCTGATGGTAATTTTAGTGTTGTGTTTAATGTATGATATTTATTGTACTTAAATGTTTTTATTGTTTTAATTTTATTGTAATTTTAATGTTGTAATTGTTTATTTTGATTGTGAGCTGCCAAGATACCTCGGAGTAGTGGGCAGCATACAAGCTATATAATTAGTTAATTAATTAAATTGATTTAAATTATGATATAAATTATTATATATAATTTTTAATTTGAATCATCAAAACAATCTGATTTAAAAATTTAAATTGTGGTTAAATCTACCCTGTTTTGCAGCAACACATGAGCATACACACTCATACCTACTCAGTAGATGAATCATATTTATTTCAGCCACAATAACAGCAAAAACAAATGTTCTTAGTGTATTTGTACCCATTGGCTGTTGAAGAATCACTCAAAACTAAGTATGTATTTTAGAAGATCGTCCAAAGAAAGGAAATATAATTTACTTATTTTACGTGATGTCTATCAAGGAAATTCAAATGAACTTAACCATTGCCACAGAACTTGCTTTTTTATTTATCAAAGAGGCAGGAATGATAAAAAAATAAACAGATTTAAATGGTTGATATTGCTTTCATTATTAAATCTTCTCCCTTCTCCAACTGGGAAAGCACCATCAAAATCAGAGAGGCTTTACTGTTCTACAGATATTCAAGAATTTGGTCAGTGCCCCTACAAGCGTATTGAAAAAGAAGAAGTCACAAAAGCTGCCTCTGTGTAAATTAGCTTCATTTCATTGCTCTTATCGGAATTCAAATCTTCTTCCACCCATATTTCTGGAGATATTTTTTTGCAATACAGAGGAGGGAAAGAATCAGAAATCTAAAATCAATTGCAGGAAGGAGACCTGCATTCTTGACTCCTGTCAACCTTCTCCCCTTCTCTTCTGAGAAGGGCAGCAGAAGGACTGATACTTGTGTTTCTCTCCAGATGGGCCCACAATTGATAAGAACGGTGCGCATGCGCGCATGCACAGAGTACAGTATCTAAATGAAGTTACAGTTATCTGACCACAGTTAACCAAAGGCAGAGACCCTGCCAGGCAAAGACTGTGAGCCCATTCTGTTTTGGGCAGATAAAGCACACAATGAGGTTTTGTTCGGCTCCACAAACCAATTCAGAAGGGCAGATTCTCTTATATATAGATATATAAATATATTTTTCTCCCTTTCACAGCTGTACAGTGACCAATTCTTCCCCAGGGAGGGGGTGAGAGAAAGGGAGGGGTTGAGGTTTGAAGGAAGTAATAGGGCTATTCTTTCAGTGTTGGAAAGCAAGGCTCTTGGGCATTCCCCCCCACCCTTTCTCCCCCCCCCTTCCCGCATTAGCTTAAGACAATTGTTATTCTTTACTCATTCCCTCCCTTTGTCCTTCTTCACAGAGACTCAGTTCAGGCAGCCAGGGAGGAAGCACAATGTTTTTGTTGGTTTATTCCATCCCAGTTAAAGACCTGAATCCAAATCTGCATCTCCAGATGTTTCTCCAAATCAAGAAATCGGGAGAGTAGAAGCTGCTTTCTGTTCTCTTTAATGAAGGACTCGGATGAGGCAAAGCCCTTAGCTTTCTTGAATTTAGGAAGAGGTGTCTTCACAACAGAGGCCAGTGATATAAGAACAGTGGATTATCATCAAAGCATATGAAATGACCCCATGTTCTTTTCTCCATTAGTACAATTTTGTTGGAACTATCCAGTAAGTAAATGTTGCAACTATTTCTGATGGACTATAGTGACCACTGGGCCACTCATCTCTGTTCTACATTTGGTGATGCAGGACTTTTCCCTTTGCAGAAATAATGCTTATTCCTCTTCAGTTTATTCTTATTGTATAAAGGAATTAATTCATTCCAAATGAAACTGCTAAGCAAATTTTCCTTTGTACAAATTTCCCATAGGAATGCATTGAAAATGGATTAATCCCTAATCCCAACCGGTTTTTCTGTTGTACGGATTTGCCCCATAGGCGATTCTGTTAAGCAATTTCCCCCCTGTGTGTGTTGTGTCGTTACAGTTGTGACCGACTCTTCGTGACCCCATGTCCATGAGGTTTTCTTGGCAGGAATACTGGAGTGGCTTGCCAGTTCCTACTCCAGGTGCCTACAGCACCTGGTATTTCTTGGTGGTCTCCCATCCAAGTACTAACCAGGGCCGACCCTGCTTAGCTTCCGAAATCAGGCGAGATCGGATGTGCTTAGGGCACCTAGGCAACTAGGAAGCTGTTTGGATGAGCAGCGAAACGTTTCTGTCTCTCAAAAAAGAAGTCCAGTATCCATGACTCAACTTCCAGATATGTTATACAAACTGTTATACTGTATGAGGGTCCACTGTATTGTGGGCGTACCTCTCATTGCCCAGCCCAAAAAGAAAAGAAAAAGTCAGGAAAAAGATTTGCAATGTTTTACATAGTCCTTCAGACAGTCTCACAAAAGAGATCTGTCTAGCAGGGACACTGTGGGTGCATATTAGCTCCACAGAGCAGTGATTCTATCAGTCAAATGTATGGACTTGTGTGTCAATGTCACAGAACAGGAACACTGACTGTATCTTCTTGTTTGCTGTGCCCTTGTGGCCAAAGGCTCTGCTAAACTGTGCAGGAAGTTCTGATTTCAACCAACATATGGCACTGCCTTAAACAAAAGGTCAAACTAAATGATAAAGGGAGCCATATTATCTCTTCCCCCACTGTATGTCTTTGAGTTCATGGGAGAGGACACCTGAATGTTGTCGGGCAAAACTAGAATTTGGAAAGTTCTATTTTAAATTTTAAAAATTACTGTTATTCATTCCAGGGTTTAGAAACTAATCCATAATTAAAACATTACAGCACTGTCAAAAAAAGCTGCTAGCTAACTTTTGCTGCTCTGCTCACAACTTTATAATTACTTTCTTTTACCATTTTAAAAGAAAATGTTTGTGAAAATGCTTTAAAATGTCCTGCAAATATAATTTCTGAAAGTAAGTTATTTATTATTTATTTATTTATTCGATTTATATACTGCCCATCTAGCAAAAGGTTACTGAAACTAAGTAGAAGGGTTTTTGTTGTACCATAAAGTAACTTTGTTCCCACTAGTCACATTAATTTTCCAATGTAATTTCATTACAAAACGTTACTAGGTATGAAAAACTACATTAATTGTAATTCCAAATCATGTTCAGGCTCTAAGAGAGACACTTAAACTTTCCTGCTGCTTCTCTTATGGTTCCAAATCATCACAACACGAGCTACATTTTTTCATCATGTGGGGACAGAAAGGAGATGAAAATATGGAGAACCCTTGTTTTTTATTTTATTCTGAAATAATAAGTAAAAGGAAATACTCTTGTGTAAATTTAAGGATCATGTGTTACGTAATTTATCCCACGCCGATCCATTTTTCTGTGTCACCTTTTGCGGTCTGTACAACCTGGCACAGGCAGGTTCTAGGATCTTAGATGATCTTAATTCTCTGCCATATCTGTTACCTGACACACTTCATACTTGGGACTAAACATGGACTCTTGAACATGCATGTTGTCAACTGCAGGACTGATCCAAGATATTTTGCTATCTTCAGGTGAAGAACAAAATGCATTTCCCCTGCTGTTCTATGTACAAATCCACCTGGACTGATAACTGAGTTTTTACTTGGTACACACCATTCTTCATCACACATGAAGGCAGCAGCCTAGCCCATGATACGCAGGGCAGGACATTTAAGAAACAGCTTTTTGATGTTTTCCAGCATTGGCTTTGTTAGGTAACCACCTCACTCTGCCTGACCCTTTCAAGTGATACCGCTAAGCAGTGGCTCTTCCTTAACAGCCAATAATAACAACAGAATCGTGGAGCTTGAAGGAACCCAAAGGGTGATCAGATCCAATTCCTGTCTGATGCAGGTAAGTCTCGGCTAAAGCATCCTCAACAAATGGCCATGTTTGAAAACGTCCAGTGAAGGAAAGTCCACCATCACCACCTAAAAGCAGTTCATTCCGCTGCCAAACCGTTCTCATGGACAGATAGGTCTTCCTAAAGTTTAGTGGATATCTTTCTTTTGATTTGAATCTGTTAGTTCAGGTTGTGACCCCTCTCCTAACCAAAGCAGACAAAACAGCAGGTTAAATACCCCTCTGATCATACACTAACTAAGTACCCCAGACTCACCCACAGTTATTAACACAAATTTATTTTTCTTGACATAACTTGGTCATCACCACACTCCCTGACATCCATTTAATTACTGATAGCAAGATGAGGACTTTGACTGTTCAGCATTGGTGATGATAACAATGCCATATATTGCAATTGACGCCCTATTTCTCACCCCCTTTGGTTGTCATTTCTCCACTATGTCCTCTGTGTGCATGAAACCTATGGAGAGAGACAGCATGCACTTCGTCCACATCATCTCCCCAAAGGAAATGGTGCTCACCCTGGTGAAGCAGAGTGTGTGATCACATGGGCATACAGCTCGCATTGTGGACCACTTGTGGCAACATCTGGTGAATGCCGTTTCCTGGCAATTACTGTATACACGCCATACAGCCAAGAGCGCTCCAGCCTTACCTTGGTTTGTATCCAAGCTGGGCTTTTTTGATCCAGCAATTAAGTTTATTCCCTTTTTAGGTCTGCACAGGAGTAATCCCCCAACAGTCAGGAAGGTCACTTGCATTTTAATGTTGAAAATTAAAAGGCTGTCAAGCATTTGTGCGAGGGAACCAATATAGAACACTGGCTGTAAAATATGAAAGTGATGCCTAAGTGGTCTCATTTGGAACCTATAAATGATTACTAGTAATACACAGGCTGGCTTTGCTTGCAGGAAGCACAGTGGAGAGTCAACCTCCCGCCCTCAGTGACCTAAACCACTGGGTTATCCAGCACTAAGATAAGCATTGCAGAGGTTCTGGTGGAATTTGTAAAGTGATTCTTGTCCATCAGCCCAGATGATAAAGATATCCATGTATTTCAGTCAGAGGTTTTATGTGAAGGAGATGAGAAAACATAGTTTCATGTCAGGCCTGAATATGTTTGTACACTGTAGGGCTAAATGCGTGCTGATAGCCCTGCAATTGATCTGGAGAGATAGATTACTGCCAGAAGTGACGTGGTTGGGTGTAAGTACAAAGTGTATGACTTTATGATTTTGTCAACACTGAAATATGTTAGTCATGAAAGTGTCCAAACTCTTTTGTTTTTATTTTTGTTGCATTTGATACAATGAGTAGTATTCTAAACTCCCAGTTCATTCACTTCTAGGTCATTGACCTTTGTTGATTGCAACACCAGTCATGTCATTTCCAATCTAAATTGCCTCTCCATAAGCAATAGTGGCAACATGTCTACCTGATGGGTGAGAGATAGATCAAAAATGTGGAGGGTAAATGAATAAATCTTTCAAGGCTCACTCTGTAAAATTAGATGCTTTCCTCTGTGAAATGGCTAGTATCTTGAGACTCACTGAGCCACCTGTGCTACATTCATTAAGGGGGGGATCTTGCATCACCACAAAGACTAAAGAATGTGTTATAGCACATACTCTACTATGTATTGCAGCCTACTTCCTCAGATCCAGAAGAACATTTGCTTCTCCTTTAAGATGCTGCATGATCTGTTATTTCCTCAGCAATCAACTAACAGAGTGATAGCTTGCCACATTGGATTCTTTCCCTAGTGCCAAATAGCACAAACCACTGGCACAGGTCAAAGAGGATGACCCAGTAGACGCTTTCCTAGTAGCTAAGCACAATAGCGATGTGCACATTTTCTTATAAGAGCACCTACATGTCAAATTGTGGCTTAAATATAATCATGCTTCTCTGAACTCCGGATATGAAAATAAGTACAATTAATCCAACACATGCACAAACTTTAATATTTTAACAAATTTCCTTCTTCCTTTTAAAGATAGAAGTTCTTTGCTGGGATCTCTGTTATAGTAAATGAAAAGCCCAGAGACTGTGTTTTCAGGTTTGCCTTTGAAGTTCTTTGTCATCATGGAGAAATGAATTATGGCCAGGCCAATATCCCGTTCAGTTTTTAAGAAGGGCAGAGCTCCGTTTGTGGAACCTCCTGTAGTGAGGAGCTGCTGCTTTCAAGACCAGGTGCACAGCTGCCATCTCTTCAGATTTAAAGTTTAATGTTGCCTTTTAAAGTTGCAAGATGCTTCTTCTAATTGCATTTTTAAATTTGAATATGTCTTAAATGTTCTGGGCTGTATGTTGTCCCTCAGTAATGCAAGCCACCTTGGGTCCTTTTCCAAGGAGAAAGGTGGGTTAAAAATATTCAAAGTAAATAAATAAATAAAATTATATAAGCAAATTCCACAAATATTACACTGCCCATATAAACAAGGCACAGAATATTGTCCCTTTGTTTTATATATAAAACCGGGAACAGTTGTCACTTCTTTGTCCCATGTGGCTTATGTGCAACCTTCAATTCGTCTTGCCTCTGAGGATGATCCAAGCGTATCAGCACAGCTTCTGTGTGGCACCCAAGACAAACTGCAGGCTTTCCTAGGAAATGTTGACGAAATTCTTACATCCCTTGCCCTGGAGTTTTTAGCCCCACCTGGTCAAGAGTCCCAAAGGACTCAAAACCTTGCTGCCTATTGGTTTTTTAATTATTTGTTTTTGCACAGTCTTAAGAAAGGCATTCATTGAATCATAGACAAATGGCTTTGGAAGGGGGGCTATAAGGCCTCAGGATCCAATCCAGATCCACACTGTATTTTGAATTTTTAAAAAATGGACAAGGCAAATGTAGCAAGAAAACCCACATAGTTGAGCAATGCACATTTATTAAAACCAGCCAAAATGTTCTTGAAGGGTGTTAAGCATTTGCATTTGCTAGACCTCTTCTTCAGTCCAGGCACATCAGGTTAGGTGACAGTACATGGGAGAAATGGAATGGTGTGATTTAATTTTAGGACTTTTCTGTTTCTTCTACTATGCCCTACTTTTGGCCAGAATGTAGGCACGTTTTTCAGTCTACTTGCCTGAATTCTCTATAGACTGCTTCAACCACATTCAGAAATGATGCGCTCATCATTGCTATAGTCATACTTCTGATGCCATTTGCACGCTGGAGTTCCCAATTCAAGGAAATGTGTGTATTGTGTTGTTACAGTCGTGACCAACTCTTCGTGACTCCACATCCACGAAGTTTTCTTGGCAGGAATACTGGAGTGGTTTGCCAGTTCCTACTCCAGGCACCTACAGCCACATGGTTGTGGCTGTCTCCCATGGTTGTGGCTGTCTCCCATCCAAGTACTAGCCAGGGCTGACCCTGCTTAGCTTCCAAAATCAGGTGAGATCAGATGTGCTTAGGGCATCTTGGCAGCTATAATTAGACATGGGCACGACTTGGCGAAATTCTCGTTTCCGTTTCCGTTCCTCGTTTCCGTTACGCAACAGAAATGGTAACGACAATTAAGCCGTCAGAACTCGAACTCGAACCGATAAAAGAAAAATTGGGTCTGATTTGTCGTTGTCGTTCATGGCATCGCGGCGATCGCGCGATGCCAAGCAGCACAGAAAAAAAGAAAAAAAAAAAACCACCCGATTCCCGGCCCAAAAAGCAGGAGAAAATATGCCTGCCTGAGTGAGGGCACATACCAGAGGGGTGGTTTCTGGGGGGGGTCCCTGGCCTCCCCCCCTCTCCTGTCCTGGGCTGCTCTGGTGGGGAGCATCCTCGTCGTCTCGCCATGCCATGCGGTTCGGGGGGATCCAAAATGGTGACCGCAATATTTTTTTTGAAATCGTGGTCCAAAAACCCATCAAAGCACCACACAGAAACATGCAAAAATTAGGTATTTTAACTGCCTGATTTTTTACAGTAGCAGCAGTGGGTTTTTCTTGCAATAAACGTCTGTCTCCAATCCCATTGATTTTATTTTATTTTTATTTTTATTTTTTTACACCTGTGCAATGATGGGCTGGCCATGGGATGGGACCATGCAAATTTTTGGAGCCATTCCACCAATCGCATGGCCACTTGGCCAGGTTTTGACTGAGACTTCTGGGATGTGCCAGTCGGGCATAAAAAGCCCACTATAACCCTAGTCCTAACCCTAACCCTAACCCTAACGCATACACCAGTACACTGTCCTTCTTAGTGGGTGACAGGCACCCAGAGGTGCAGCCCACTAACTCACCCTAACCTTACCCGTAATAACCCTAAGCCTAGCCCTTGCCCTAACCCCAACCCTAAGCCAGATCTGTACTTGCATTGCACTACACGCAAGTACATTTCCCTTCTTAACACGCAAGTACATTTCCCTTCTTAGTGAGCCAGAGGGCGCCCAGCAGAGGCATTCTTCTCTCACCTCGCTCACCAGTCCAAAGTTTGAAAAAACTCTGTACGCCAGTATGCTGTCCTTCTTAGTGAGCTAGAGGCACCCAAAAGAGAGGTGCCTCTGCCAGTGCCACTTGGTACGCAATGGCTACACGGTCATGTACCCTTCCTTTTCCCTTTGTAGGGGGCCAGAGGAGACATCCACCCCAGAGAGGTGCCTCCAGGAGCCTGCTAAATGCCTTCCCTTCGTAGCGGGCCAGAGGAGGCACCCACCCCAGAGAGGTACCTCCAGGAGCCCGCTACCCTACCCCCCCCCAAACCAGTACTAATGACAGACGACAAACGAAACGACAAATTTTTGAAAAATTTCACGACAAACGGAAACGAGCCGAAACGGGCCAGCTCCGACACACGACAACTCGAAACGTCATTTTTCCTGGTTGTGCCCATCTCTAGCTATAATTCAAGGAAATAGTTCTAGCCAAAATCAAATGTGATGCGACTAAGAACTGTAGCAGAAGAGCTCCACCTGCTGGCACAAAGGTTTAGTGTCAATATCAGTTTCCCTTTTCCTGTACTTCATGTTGACCTTCAAATGGGAAATTGTCTAATAAGCAAAGCAGTTCTGGGTTTTGCAGCACACTGTCTCAGTTCCAACTGCTGGCATCTCCTTTTTATGTTTCAAAGATCAACGCCTCTCTTGTTGACAGATGCTAGAACCAAACAACTGGATCAAGTCACTCCTGTCACATGCTGTTGTAGTATTCAGTGGTGTCTAGCTGGATACCAATGCAAAGCGGATGTGCAACTTTTGGTCATAAACAGCAGGGATTTTCTTACGTTCTTGATTGGCTTCAAGTAAAATAGTATAGTGAAAGTATGGCATTAGCTGAGGATCTTCTCGTAGCCTTTCCTATCATTACATTGAAGTATTGGCCAGAGTAGAAGCACATCTAGAAGCACATCTAATCCTATGTGGAATTTGGGATTGGCTGCTAAGAATTTTGTTTCCAATGTTGAAAATCTGTTTGTAATGCATAGGATGTTTCCAGATGTGGATTTAATTGTGCAATAGTCCTTCCTATCCTCCTGTTTCAGCAAAGACCCCCTTTTGCTCAGGAGAAGCCTATGAGAGGTTAGTACAGTACTTGGATGGGTGGAGTTTTTTAAGTATTTTAAAAAAACACCACTGGATCACCATTGATTAGCACTGCTGGTGGCAATTTAATGGCAACTTTTGACTTTTAAAGTCAGTCCCCTCTTCTCCCTTTCCACATGGAGCCTCAGAAGCCAAAAAGGGAGGAGTGGAAACTTGAATTTAAATTATTTTTTGGGCCTCATGTAATTGACACCAGTGCAAAGTTATGCAATAGGATTTTGCTCACTTTATCCTCACCTGATATTCACAAAGCAGTCTATGTTATTTGAACTCAGAAGCCAACTGTCTGAATTCCCTTAGAAGAGCAATTAGAAGATGCCTCCAATCCCTTGCCTCCATGTCCATAAAACTAATCTAAATTATACATTGTATTTTAATGTGAAAAGCTAGAATTATCACATTAGGGTCATCAAAAATTACTAAAAACCCTCTTGGTCAAGTGAATCACTAGAGGAGATCAATTCAACTTACTCATCTCTATTTCTTTCAGTGTTGTGCTCCTTGCCATAACATATGTGTAACGCC
Source organism: Phrynocephalus forsythii (assembly GCA_029282475.1). NCBI lineage: Eukaryota > Metazoa > Chordata > Lepidosauria > Squamata > Agamidae > Phrynocephalus > Phrynocephalus forsythii. The sequence goes on along the minus strand of JAPFRF010000001.1, from coordinate 89,460,196 downwards.
TAGTGCAAAAGCCATTTGTGGTTGCTGAGTTGTGTTTTTTTCCTTTGCTGTTCCTTGCAATGGCATGCCTACATTTCTGGGGCCCTGAAGCTTGAGCTGTTATTTGGGAAGTGATGGCTTCACAACCAGCAATGAGCCTGGTTGTTTATTTATTCAATGGGGTTGTCCAACAACAGATCACTACAACCTTTTTTAAAAATGTGGATTAATGTTCCTTCTGCCCCCCCAAAACTTGGGGCCCTCAGTTTTCATCTTCATCATTGTTGTAGTAGATCCATCCTTGGTTCCTGGTCTGATATTTATTTTATGTCTATATTTGGTCTACTTGCATCTGTCAGCTTTTAATGTGCTTTTAAAATTACTTTTAAAAATGAAAAACAGATTATAGTAAGACTGCAGTATCTGCAGGGAACTGGTTCCAAGTCCTTCCCCCACAGATACCAAAAAGGTGGAGTTATAAATGCTATACAGTAATCCCCTGCTTATTGCAAGGGTTAGGGACCCAACCCAACCTGCAATAATGGAAAATCTGTGATATGCGGATGCTGGGTTGGGTCAGGACTGGGGCGGCTATCTGGGGCCTCCTACACTTACTTGAGGCCTGGCGCTGCCCAGAATGGGCCCCTGACAGGCTTCCCGGGCCTGTTGGAGGCCCTAGAAGTGGTTTCCGATGATCCAGAAGTGATTTCCAGTTCGCTGGAAACCTCTTCTGGGGCCTCCAACAGGCCCGGGAAGCCTGTTGGAGGCCCGCTTGGGGCAGCACCAGACCTGGGGTAAGTGCAAAAGGCCTCAAACACGCCCACACAGCTTGCCCCAGGAGCCCTTTGTTTCATATACTGCGGTCCTGCGATATACTGGGACCTCAGTATATAAAACGTGAAATGGTGAGGGACGACTGTATATAAACCTTTTAGAGACTGAGTGCCCAAACTGCAATTCAAAACCCACTAATTTTTCACAAAGTGCCAATACAGCAATTTAACCTGAATACCGGCAGCTGTGAAGGGACAACGGCGGGTGCCCACAGAAAGGGCTCTGAGTGCCGCCTTTGGTACCTGTGCCATAGACTCGCCAACACTGGTATATAGCCTTGTCTTCAGTTCCCCTCTAGTGGCCAGTTCTGGTAACAGACATTGGAAATGTGTATTTCAGGTGGTGGTGGTGTTACTGTATTTAATATTTTCATGCAGTCGATAAGTGAAATCTGGTACTGATCCTGTGGATATAAAAGTCCTATTCTATACAATCTCATTCTGTATAAATTTACTTACTAGAGAATTAATGCCATGATCACTTTGGCTACATCCAAGTGTTCCTGTTCTACTATCTATACGTCCACTTTTTTGCCAATGCCCTTGTCTGACAATGTAGGCAGTTCCATTGACTAATCCCATACAGTTGGTTTTACTATCCTACAGCTTTTTAAAAATAATTTCCCCTTAACTAGGCTCCTTCTAACATTCAGGCTGTATTGAAACCCCAACCCCCCATGTTTTATTTGGTTGGCTGCTCTAAGACCTAGGAACTTGCATACCATGGCCACCACCCAAATTCCATCTGGTGCAAGCCAGGCAATCAGCTATACCAATAAATACTAGCATTTCATCAAAATTTTGGTTGTTTTGCAAAACACTCATAAACCAAGGTATACGTAAACCGAGGTACCGCTGTACACAAAAATGCACATGGCCCATGTCATATGACATTTCATGTGGCTACTTGGCATACATGTTTACAAGGCCCTTTCTCAGCCTTTGGCCCATGAAAAATCTTTTAGAGGTTACATGCTTGACATATTTTTCATGCCATGCCCAGCTCTTTACTCTTTATACTTACGATTGCATTCCCGCCTATCATAACAACATTATAGTTAAGTTTGCGGATGACACCACAGTGGTGGGGCTTATCTCAGCAGGAGATGAGTCTGCTTATAGGGATGAGGTGGAGCGGTTGATTGAGTGGTGCAGAGAGAATAACTTGCTTCTGAACACATTAAAAACTAAGGAGCTCATAATAGATTACAGGAAGAAGAAAACAGATCTTCAACCACTATTCATTAGTGGAGACTGTGTAGAAAGGGTGACCGACTTCCGTTTGTTGGGAGTCCATATTGAGGAGAATTTAACCTGGAGTGTAAACACCTCTGAGCTGCTGAAAAAGGCCCAACAGAGACTGTACTTTCTGAGAGTGCTCAGAAAGAATAACATCACTCAGAGACTATTGGTGTCTTTTTATCATTGTGTAATAGAAAGTGTAATGACATACTGCATATGTGTGTGGTATGCCAGTTGCACGGTGGCTCAGAGGAAATCACTCCAGCGGGTTATCAATATGGCACAGAAGATCATCGGATGCCCACTCCTCACATTGGAGGAATTACACAGCTCCCGCTGTCTTAAGAAAGCTCAGAATATTGTAGGAGATATTTCTCATCCTGGTCACTCTCTGTTTGTACCACTACCATCAGGCAGAAGGTATAGATCTATTAGAACAAGGACGGAAAGATTCAAAAATAGTTTTTACCCAATAGCATTATCCATGCTAAACTCTGTTAAAAATTAAGTTGACGGGTAATATTGGTGTTGAATGTGTTACATATATATCGTATAGGGGTATGGCTGTTGTTGTTTTTTTAAATTGTAGTTTTTATGGATTGTGTAGGAATGTTGCTAGGTGAAAGAGTGTAGGGATGTGGGTATGTTTGGATTTTATGTCAGTTTTAAATGAGTGTAAGTGATGTTTTGGCATGTGAATGTTGGAGTATGTGTATGGATGGTTTGTTTTTAAATTGTAGATTTTACGTCTTGGATTTTTATGCTGGGTTGTGTGAATGACTGACTGGATGGCACTTTTAATCTCGTTGTATTTATACAACGACAATAAATTGCATTCCTATTCCTATTCCTATTCCTATTCCTATTCCTTATAATTTTAATTATGATCTATTATTTTTATTTCAAACATTATATTCACTGATAATCAATTTTCTGACTCATACCTTTTCCTTTGAAATTTTTAAAGCAGCCGTTTCCTATACTTGTGCTTCTTACATTCTGTAAATTATAGTGCTTTTCTTTTTTCTGTCTCTGATCCTCTTCTTCAAATCTAATGTTTGTGTTCTTATACATCGACTGTACAGTCTTATGAGAATTCAGATGTAAATGCCATTGAATTCAGTAGAACTAAAGATCTGTCTAGGACTGAAGTTTTCATTTTCACAGGTTGGGTTCATTCCTTCTCAAATAAGCTATACAGATGTTCCTACAGATAATTCTAATTAATACATGATCTTTGTTCCCTCAACTCAAGCTTAATCCGGAGAGGACGGAGGTTCTGTTCTTCGGGGTGCCCTCGTCTCGGTACAATGGCCCCCTCCCTAGTCTGGGGGGGTTTTCCCTCCAGCCTACAGACAGGGCCAGGAATCTGGGCATGGTCCTGGATTCGGCCCTCTCCCTGGAAGCCTAGGTGATGGCCGTTTCCAGGGCCGCTTTTTTTCCATCTCCGCAGGATCGCCCAGATCCGCCAGTACCTTGATGAGTCCTCCCTGAGGACAGTTGTGCAGGCTCTGGTGGTCTCGAGGATCGACTAGTGCAATGCCCTCTACGTGGGGTTGCCCTTGGGCCTGGTCCGGAGGTTGCAGCGGGTGCAAAATGCGGCGGCCAGGCTGGTGCTGGATGCCCGTAAATACGAGCACATCACCCCAGTCCTGGTCCGCCTGCATTGGCTTCCCGTTGCCTTCCGGATCAGGTTCAAGGTCTTGGTCTTGATTTTCAGGGCCCTCCACGGCTTGGGACCAGAGTATCTGGCGGAGCGTATCTCCCTGAGGGCATCCGGATCCAGACCCACGAGATCGTCGCAGGCGCGCTCACTGAGAGTGGCTACACCCAGAGAGGTGCGGAAAACGCGCACGCGCACGCGCACGCGCAACCGCGCCTTCTCTGTGGTGGGGCCTTCCCTCTGGAACCATCTTCCCAGTGAGCTGCGCCTGCTGGAGTCCCTGCCTGCCTTTAAGAAAGCTTTGAAGACCTTCCTCTTTAAAGAGGCCTTTGGTGACCTTATCAGTTAGTTTTTTTTTCTTTTTTCTTTGGTTTACCTCTTACTTCCTTCACTCTCTCCACTCCCCCCATCTTACCCTCCGCTGTTTTCTGTTCGGAGGTTTTTGTTTGTTTGTTTGTTTGTTTGTTTTCTCTTATTTTATATGCTTTTTAACATTGTTAGCCGCCCAGAGTTCCTGCCGGGAAGATGGGTGGGATATAAGTTTATAAATAAATAAATAAATAAACTGCTTTCAAAGGTATCTGTAAAGAAGGTATGACCATTTATTATACCCATTTATTGGATCATGCTTTTTCCCTAGGAGTCTGACCTCTCCTCTCTCGCAGAACAACCTTCTGTTATGTAAATATGAATTGTTGGCTGAAATCCAGTAGCAATGTGTGACCACAGTCTGCCCATTCAATCAGTATATGTATCTCGGTGTTCACTCACCAAATCCCAAAGGATTCAATTGTTCAACCCCAGTTGCAATTTACTACTGGATTTCAGCTTTTATGTTCTTTTTAGTGTAACCTTTTTATAACACTCGTGTTTCTTCTAAAAAGTCTTCTGCTTCAGTTTCAACCATTAAAGATGGTGTTTTTAGTTCCTTGGCTGGTGTCTCTGATCACAGAGTAATCCAGTCTGGCCTCCTGCCAATACCAGAAAATTCATTATTACAGTATTTCTGATAAATAGCTGTCACCACCTTTCAAAGCAGTCTCTGTTGCATTGTACTGTCTGAAACAGCTGATAATATATGTGTTAAGTGCCATTAAGTTGCATCTGAGTTCTGGTGACCCTAACAGGGTTTTCAAGATAGGTGAGATATTTAAGGAGTAGTTTACTGTTTACATCCCCCACTGAGTTTTAATGGCTGAGTGGGGATTCGAGCCAAATTCTCCTGGATCTTAGTTCAACCCACTGCACTTCACTGGCTCACAGATAGATATAACTTTATTGTCATTGTACATGTCATTGTACAATGAAATTAATCCCAAATAAAAATATAACTTAAAAGAAGAATTTAAATACACACACCCATCCACCACAACTCCTTCAGATTACACTCAAATTTTAGCCGCATTCAAGGGGTGCTTTTACATGACCCCTAAGATCTGCTGGCAACTTAAATTTGGACCAGAGATTGTGGGGGGTTGTTCTGCATTCTGTGTTCCCACCCCTCCGCACGCCATTGCTCCTGTCTGCGTGAGGGGAGGGAGAAAAAAAGGGAGAAAAAAATCAGGCTCACCTCTGTCTGCCGGTTGGAGCTGGCCCGGAGGCATTCCAGGCTGTTAAAGGGGCAGGAGGACAACAGAAGGCGAGGAGAGCCCGGCATCGACAGCTTTATAGTTCGCACTGGAAATTTTTTTACATCCGGAGACCAGGTACTTGGGAAATGCGCTGTGGCACGCTTAAGTGGGCGTGGTCGTACTTAATTTTTTAAAAAAGTGCGCAGCTGGTGGGAAAACAATTTTAAGCTCCGCATCTGGGAGCTCTTTGCCTCGGATCTTAGGGGTCATGTAAAAGCGCCCAAGGTGACTTGGATAAAACTATTTTAATCTGTTTGTTCTTGTTTTAATTGTCCTATAGCTCTTGTCCAAAGGCAGCAATGCAGACAATATCCAGGGTGAGATGGATCCTGTAAGAAGTTTCTTGTCTTTTTAAGACAATGGGAACAATATAGTTTTTCCAGAGATGGGAGGGGGTGGCCAATAATCTGGGCTGTGGTAATAACCCTCTGGAGTGCTTTTTTGTTCACAGCTGTGTAGCTGGAAAACCAAGCACAGACACAGTATGTCAAAATGCTCTCTATAGAGCAGTGATGGCGAACCCTGTAGAGACTGAGTGCCCAAACTGCAATTCAGAAACCACTAATTTTTCCCAAAGTGCCAATACAGCAATTTAACCTGAATACAGGTGGCTGTGAAGGGGCAATGTCGGGTGCTCACAGAAAGGGCTCCGAGTGCCACCTTTAACAGAGCAATGGTAGGACACCAGCACTTCCTTGCTTAGATTATCTCTCTTGGAGTCTGAGAAAATACATTCTCTGCTGGGCCTTCTTCACCAGAGTATTAGCACCAGAGTATTAGCACTCCAAGTCAGGTTCTGCTTAATAATAATGCCCAGAATCTTAAAGGCAGCTACCCTTTCCACACAGTCCCGGCCAATGTACAAAGGCTGAGTGTCTGTCTTGTTCCTCCTATAATCAACCACCAGTTCCTTAGTCTTAGTGGTGTTCAAGACCAAGTTGGTATCCCCACACTAGTCACACAGCTGCTTCACCTCATCCTGATAGGCGGTCTCATCCCCCAGAGATGAGCCCCACTACCATAATGTCATCTGTGAACTTGGTGATGGTATTGCTACGGTTGATAGAGGTACAGTCATGAGTGTAGAGGGTATAGAGAAGGGGGCTCAATACATGGCCCTGCAAGGAGCTGGTGCTGAGACTAAGAGCTGTAGACATATAGGACCCTACTTTAACCCTCTGGGAGTAGTCTGTCAAGAAGTCCAAAACCCAGAGGCAGATGGAACTGGAAAAACCAAAAGCCCCCGGTTTGGATATCAGTCTTTGGGGGAGGATACTATTAAAAGCAGAGCTGAAGTCCACAAACAGCAGTCTCACATAGCTCCCCAACTGCTTCAGATGGGACAGAGCAGTATGGAGTCATGGTAATGGTGTCCTTTGTGAATCTGTTTGCCCTGTATGCAAACTGGTAATTATGAAATACAGACAGAAGACAGGAAATAATGAGACTCTGTACTAGTTTCTGCAACTGGTCTATAGTCATTTAGACTGCTGATTGCGGACTTTCTCGACAGAGGAACAATAATTGAGGACTTCAGGCAAGGTGGTACAATAGACTGGTGTAAGGACTGATTAAAGATCTTAGTAAAGACCCCCCGCCAGCTGGTCTGCACAGTTCTTCAACACCTGTCCACTGATGCCATCATGTCCAGCAGCCTTCCTCGGATTCACACCCCTCAGTACGGGCCTCACCTTGTGCTCCTCCACAATGAGCACCCCCCCCACTGTGGGCCAATAGCTGTAAAACAGCTGTCTGGTGGCTCCACCTCAAAGCAGGCAAAGAAGAGGTTAAGCTCCTCTGCCAGCACAGAGTCGCCATTGACAGCAGCAAGATTTGGTCTGTGATTGGATCCCCAGCCACCTCTGCCTCATGTTATTACTGCTGAAATTGTCCTTAGTCCTCTGCCTATAATCCATCTTGGGTCTTCGAATGCCTCTCTTCAGGTTAGCTCTCACAGCTCTGAGCATCGCCAGACCTGAAAGCCCAATTTCTGTCCCACAGCAGACACTGGACCTCTCTGGTCATCCAGGGTTTTTGATGCATTTATACACAGTGACAGTATCCGTGCAGTGTTTAATATAGTACAGGTCTGCCACTGTGTGCTCCTCCAAGTCTGGATGATCAAAAACATCCCAGTTGGTTCTCCCAAAGCAATCCTGCAGCTGGTGAGAGGCACTTTCAGGCCAGGTTTTAACAGTCCTTGTCATAATAGTAGGAGCCCATTTCCTGAATGGGGTATATGCTGGCGCTAGGAGCAGGGACATAGGCTCATAGGAGTTATTCCCACGGTTTAGTCATAATCCCATTTCTTGTAATTTCAAACCTGTTCGTTTGGGCCCTACTCTGCTGCCATATTCATACATAATCCATCATCATTAAAAGTAATGTTGCATTATTTGTCGTCCCATGACCCACCATCTGTGAATTAATCTCCTTTGCCATTCTTGTGTTTAATGCATTCATATTCACCTATATCATGGAAGTAAGCAGCCTTCCTGCTGCTCTGGATTGCAACTACCCAACCTCTTACCACTGGCAGCACAGGATAGGGCTGATGGAACATCCAGTGAAACATCTGTAGAAAATGACACTCTTAAGAAGAAGATTTCCTCATGTTAGGGTCACACGACGGCCACTGAAATCAAGGGATCAGGCTGTTAAATTGTTTGGGAATATAGACTTTCTCAGGCAGCAATTCTACAAAACTTCAGACATTGGTGAACCATAACCAGACTCATCACATTTTGTTTGTGTAGCAGCCACTTGGGTGATTGAATAGTCTTCCAATTAAAAAACAACTTGGTTGCTTGAGGCCCTTCCTCTTCATCCCAAGGTACCGGGTTAACCACAGTGCAAAATGGTTCTGGGATCCTTGTATCATTTGCTTAACACATCATAATATTTATGTCCTTTGACCCTCTTTTCGGAGCAGCTGAACTACAGCTACTGCGACACAGGGCAAGCCATTCGTCAGCACTAGGAGGATAGACAGACTGAACCAATATTACACAGCCCAATCATGCTTCAATCACCATCTCATACAATGAAATATACAACATACAGAACTTGTATATACATATATATTTATATAATATGCTATAATAATTTGTATCTTTTTTACAGCAATATTAGTTCATATCTTTCATACATAGGTAAAAAAAAAGTCACAGGAGAATGGCACAAGTAGAGTTTTCAGAATTCCCAAGATCGTTCATGCTGGGGCGAATCAGAGCAGGGAATCCAACAGATAGCATTCCTGAAAAAGGGCAAAGGGGTGGTTTTGCAAGTGACCAGTCAACGAACTCTGTGCCGCCTCTCTAGAGGTTGCATACAAAGGGTGACTAAATTCAAAGTTAGAAATTTGAGGACTATAAAATCAGATGCAAAAGGCGAATACCTTCTCCAGCAGAGGGAAGATGAACTGGACTGAACCAGCAAAAAGGAGGAGTCCACTGGTCAATGCCTGGCTCCAGTGTGCCCCAGCAGAAGAGATAAAAAAGAATGAAGCACAAAAGCAGTGGCGGCTCCATACAGAGAGTTGTAACAGCTGTTCCAAAGAAGGGAAGGGAAGTGCCTCTCTGTACATAAATCTTACCAAATAACCAAAAGGGGCAGGGGGGGGGCAGGGGAGGGGAGGTAATGCCCTTCATACAGGCAAGAGCCCAAGATTCAGTGGCAAACCTGGGTGCTTTACAGTACTGACTCCATGTAAGTGTCCCCCCCCCATCTAGACAACATGGAAAGTGAGCGTAGGGGGATAAGGAGTGGCCATGCAGCCGGATGGCGCGGTATTGAAATCCAATAAATAAGAAGGAGGAGGAGGAGGAGGAGGAGGAGGAGGAGGAGGAGGAGGAGGAGGAGGAGGAGGAGGCTGCCTGGCCTGTTACTTCCTCTGCATGAATCTAGAGGCCACGCAGGCAGGCAGCATTCCAGAAGTACCAACAGAAAGTCCAAGCAAATTACAAGGGCTGTGAAAGGCATAAGATCCCTCCCATCATGCCCAGGGTTCAGAAAAGTGGAGTCATGAAGAACATCTGTCCACTAATGAAAGACTACAGTCAATAAAAGGTGATAATCCAAAGTGGGATATGAATTTGTTGTATAAAAACAACCCTTTTCTAGAACTGTGGCAATTTGGAAGAGGGAAACATGTGCCTACTATGTATTACAGTTCCAATAAGACACTTTTATCCAAGATAGTGTCTGCCAGCAGCCACCACTTATATGCTAATATCAGCATGAATAATGATGTGTTGTAGTGCTTGGCTCCATCTTCTGTGAAACAGCACTTTATACACTATTCACCCAAACTGGGCAAACACATGACAAACCATGCAGTTTAAGTACCGTTAATGCAGCCTGAGTGCTCACAAAGGGCTTATGACTGTGGTAGGGAGGATTTTGAGCACATGAGCCTCGCCAGCGTGACAAATAATTGAGGGTCACGAGTCTGAAGAAATGTTAATGCCTTTTGTCTTTGGTGCACTGATGTCTTCAATATTACGCCAGCCTGTGTCTAGCTGTCAACTTTTTCTAGAGGCGTGAGAGGCTGATGGAACCCTCTCGTATCAAAGAAAATGCTAGATAACAAAGAGCCTGCTCACACTTAATAAGAGTACTGAAACATCAGGATCAAGGAGAGGAAAATGGCCTATATCTAGAACAAATACTGTACATGTAGAACCTAGTATCTGACCAGGCTAGGAAAGTGATTTAGACACTGCGGCAGCACAAATCAGCTGCAGGTTAATTTTGTCCTCTAGTTGGCTCTGCTGTTTTCAAAGAAAATTGCATCCGGGCTGTAACGTGGGAATTGTAGACAGAACATATGATGGCACATTTAAACATACTAGCCAAACCTGTTGTACAAAACGGCACATATAAGGAACAATCCTACAAGCAGTTCCTCCTCTTCCACTCTTGACATTCAGTGTGTGACTATGTGTGTGATGGCTCTGGACATGGAGACAACCAACCAGCTGCAGAGAAAGGGTCACTCATGTGAATGGTCAGTTATGATGCAGCATCCCAACAGGACCAAAAAAATTACAGTGGTACCTTGTATAAATGAATTAATTCATTCCAAATGAAATTCTGTTAAGCAAATTTTCCTTTATAAAAATTTCCCATAGGAATGCATTGAAAACAGAGTAATCCCTAATTGTGACCATTTTTATGTTGTACAGATTTGCCCCATAGACAATTCTGTTAAGCAAATTTCCCGTATCTCCAGAATTTTTTATGTTGTACAGATTTTATATTGTACAAACCATTTATACGAGGGTCCACTGTAATTCCAGTTTGCTAGGGGTACTTTGGGAATTCCCAGTGTGATGTAGTGGATAAAGGTTCTGGAGAACAGGGTTCATATCTCCACTTGGACATGGAAACTCACTGGGGGAGTGGAAATGGTAAAACCACTCCTTAAATATCTCACTTACCTTGAAAGCTCTAATAAGATTGCTGTAAGTCTATTCTGATTTGACCGCACAGAACACACATGGCTACAGCACAACTATGCATGGGCATATCTGAAGATCTGAACTTTCAAGGTGGTGAACAAATAATACAGTACTGTATATCCTTTCACTGAGGCAATTTTGCTACCAGTTGTAGATATGCATTTTGGGAGGGGAATTTTTTGTTTTAGATTTATTAGCCTGGGAGCAATGCTTATGTGAATTATTCTTGACTATAAGAAGTGATGAAGAAAATATCAAAGATTATTGAAAGGTAAGAGAGTATATTTGCCCTTCATGACAAGATTGATAAACTCCCATGTGTATGTAGAGCTTGATAGCTATTTGGGGTCTGAAACCATTTGAATCATTTCAGACCAACAAGTGTATAGGGCTGGCATACTATGTCTGAAAGAGTTCTAGTCCATAGCCATACTCAGAAATGATTTTTTTGCACCCCCTGTTATCAGAAATTGAATTATTTGTGTCCTCAGAGTTTTAAAGAGATGGTTGTAAGAACTGGGCACAATATACTTAATGAGGATATCTCCTAGGTCCATATCACACATTGTAAGATCACAGGAGATACCATACAATGGAACAATAAAAAATATCAGCCCACTTCATTTGAAATATTCAAAATTGACCTGGAAATCACAGACTTGGAAAGCTAAATTTGAAAACTAAGCTAAAAGCATTTTAATGTTGTGTGGTGAAGCACAAAAAGAAATAACTAAAAGGTAATATTGATTTAGTTTCAACTGGGAATAAGGCACAATCTGTACAGACTGCATAAGTAGCTGTAGATTTTTAATCAAATAGATTTTGTATCAGGGTTAAGGCCTTGATAAAAAGATGCCTTACTATTAACTATTTATTGAGTTTTATACAGAGGCAATTACAGAATACCCAATTATGTTTCAAAGAGGAAAACATGCTGTAGGATGGTGAATACTGTCAAGCTGGGGATCTATCCAGTTGATGAATAAAAAGATTTTATTTTATAGCCACTGATCAGTCTACTGCGGTGCCACATCTACAGGTGGGTCAGGTCCTTGACATCTCCAGTTACAAAGGATGTTGGATAGAAAACCTTTGTGTAAGAAACTGGAGAGCATGTCCAAAGCAGACCCTGTTAGTTAGGCCTTTATGGATCAAGAAATGACCAAGAATAAAGCAGCTTCACAGAGTCACCCACATAAGATTTTATTGGTGGTATCATATATGTGCCAGTTCTAACCTAGCGCAAGTTACATAATATCCCAATCTCAGCCAAGAGGTAGAGGGATATCCAACTTTCTCTCTACCCATTTTCTCCACCCATTTTGGAAGCAAAAAGCTAATCAGCTGAAGCAATGAAATGGCTGTATCAAGTCAAAGAAGGAATATTTCAGTTTAAGAAAATTAAGTATGAGAAAACTGATGGATCATATATAGAGAATAACAGATATGTGTGAACATAGTAAAATAGAGTTTATCAGTTGAACTATGATGATGCTGTCTAAAAGCCAATTGAGAAGGAGAAAAGGGTCCCTAATATATTTAAAATCACAGGAAAGCTATCACCACAAATTCTGACTTTGGTCTTTCACTGCACCCCCATCCAAGTGCACTGCCCACCTTTCTTAGAGGAGTTTCATGGCTGAACCCAGAAGGATTCAGTATTAGCATGGCATCATATGCTTAACAAGGAAACTTGGAGCAAAGAATGGAAATGCCTGTCATATGCAGCTCCGCTGTCGACCTGAACCTGTAATTCAAAATCTTTTGAACTGTGGGACAAAATGTTGTCTCTTTCAAAAGCTAAAGCCTAAAGTGTCCTGTACACATGTTTCTGGGTTTCATTTAGGCTGCCTGAAGTCATTAACAATTCAAAAGTGTGCCACAGAAGTGTTTAAGACACAATAAGCCGCATAGCATCAGCTGGGAGATGGCGTCTATGCAGGCCTTCTTTGGCAAAGCTTGAACAGCACAGTTACAGGGCTTCTGCTGATACATTCCAATACTTAAAAGTGCACAAAATTTTAGCTGGTGAGTGCAGATTACCTGGCTCACCCTGTTTAAAACCTTCAGTGGAATGGTGCAATTCCACCCATAATCAACTAGTCCACTGACATGAATGAGCCACAGCAATGAGGATGCTAGGCAGAAGGGTGAAAACCAGTCCATCACAGCATAGGGCATAGTGTGAGGAGCAGGACATAGCGTGAATGAAAGAGGTAGCACCATGTTTAGGCATGAAACTCAGCTGGCTAGTCATTACATGTGAATACTATGAGTTGAGGCTTTTATCATGCACGTACCCTGTCTTATTAACAGAACCTTACAGGGGTTCTGGATTCAGAGGATGTTGGTTTCAATCTGCTATCTATTTTTATTTTCCCATAGCTTTCCCTACCATGTTGGTTTCAAAGGGCAAGCAGGGAAAGCTCCCCCAAAAGAAACCACCAATCTAGAATAACTTTCTATCAATAGTATGGTACTTTCTGTTTTTTGTTTCCTAAAAAAAAGGATTGGAATCCTTATCACTTACAACTTCCATCATTGTAACTACTGAGACAGTGTTACTTTTTGGTACAACCAGTTATGTAATTTATCCCTGCAGGAAGGTGATATCATTAGAATTGGAGTTTTTTGGCAATAAAGAACTTCTTATTTCTGCCCCTCCACTTTTCCAATTGCCTTTCAACACATGAACGCCATGGGAGCTGCAATACAGGAGGAGGGCACTTCCATAGTTCAAGACTTCCGCATCCCATCCCGTGATACCACAGTGTCCATCCACACAATGAATTAAATTAAATGGGAATTCATAAAATCGTGGGACAGAACTAGGAAGCTTTAATTACCAAACCCCGATCTCTGTTGATGATGTCATTATACTTCTAAAGACATAAGTTATGCAACAGGAATTTAGCCACATTTAGAAGACCAACACATGTTTTGAGACGCAAGTGAGCAAAACACATGGGATAATATTGCATCATGCAGCAAATACGCATTCCAAATCAGCTTCCATTTTACTGAACTCTCTCAGTGTCAACACGAGAATATGAGTCACCCATCTGTGTGCCTTTTAACTCATCTGAGCAAATGCTGAGGAGTTAAGACTATACAGACAATCTGTGACAAAAAAAATCTAATGTCTCCTGTTACTGGCAAGGCAATCAGGAGAAAACAATGACTGGCCACAGTCAAGCAGCTTTAAAAAGAAACATAACAAAACAAGCCAAAAAAAATCATGAAATGACAATAAAATGGTGCTCAGCTCAGGCATGGCCCTGTAGTGCAATAGCTTGATCCATCATTCACAGTCGGACTGCAACTGAGACAACAAAATAAGACCTTTATCAAGCAAAGCTGCATCAATGACTCGGTCATATTTGTGCTCTGCTTTCTGAGCCTACAGTACCGTTCTCTCATCAGAATGGAAATCGCCTTCATTTAGTCTTGGTTAAATTTTGGAGACAGCATCAGCTGCATCCGCAAATACAGTAGATAGGTTTTGTGCACACACATACACACCCCTGTGTCGTCTTCCAGACATTCCCACACCCAAAAGAATTAGGAAGATTCATTCAATTTACTTGTAAAGTGCTTTGAAGTTTAAAGCGCTCCCTAGGTGCTTAGCGTTAACACTGGGTGAGGGCAGAATGCACAAGGAAGTGTCCTTGCACAATGCATGGACTGATTCAATTGTGCCCGACCTTCCAGCAGGAGGTGCCTTTTGGAGGGCCTAACCAGCTATAAGTCCCTGCGATCCCTGCACCTCCCTCAATATCATCATACAAACTTGCATTTCATAATGTGCTTTCTTCAAAATTAGAATCTGAAATGATCTTTAATCACTCACGTTTTCTAACTCTGCTTCAGTGAGGAAGGCTGTTTTATCCGCCTAGTTCTGACTAAGGCTGCTTTTACACAACCCCTAAAATCCGCTGCAAATTGCTCGCAGATGCAGAGCATAAAATTGTTTTCCCACCAGCAGCGGACTTTTTTTTTTTTTTAAAAAAGTATGACCACACCCACTTAAGCACGCCCCAGCGCATTTTACAAATACCTGGTCTGGAGGAGGTAAAATCTTTGTTGTTGTTCCTTGTTGCTGTTTTAAAGCATTGCATGCCTGGCCCTCCTCCGCTTTTTGTTGGGTTCTTCTCCCCCCCCCCACCTTTAACAGAGAGGAATCCTAATGGGCTGCAACAATTAGCTGCAGGCGGAGGTGAGCCTGCATTTTTTTTTCTCTCTCCCTTCACCACAGACAGAAGCAATAGAATCAGAGTGCGGGAGGTGGGAACACAGGAAGCAGGACAAAAACCACGTTGGGGGGAGCTGCATTTAAATTGCCAAAGGATTTTAGGAGTCATGTAAAAGCTGCCTAACAGATTTTGAACCACCAAAGTGAACCAAAAACAAAGCAAAGCTCGCTTTTGTAGCAACCATAAAAATAGCCATTAGTTCTGAGCAGAACTTAAGACATTTAAAAATGATATGCAGAAGCTGGAAGTAATTCTTGCTCACTGTGCAGCTGTTGAAACAGCCAAGCTACTGGACCATATTGGTTCATCTCTAAAAAATAAAATTAACAGTTGGAAAACTGCCATTGTATAAATTAAAACCTCTTGTTTCTCTAATGCATTTTATCATTTCAAGGTAGAAAGAAAAGTTAACTCTTATGCTGCCATGTCGATCGCCAGCATTTTAAATTGATAGGCACCACCTTTCTAAAACCCTGCATCCCGTAGGTTCATTTACACGAGTACAGTGTGAATGTACAGTTTTATACCTGTGTGTTTCCAAGTCCAGTTCCATGCATGTTTGCACAGAAGCACAGGAATGGAGACTTACTTCTATGTGCAAATGAATGTTGAAATATGCCAGAAAACAACTTACTTCTATCAAGCTTCCTATAGTAACAGAAACAATGTACAGTAACCATTTTCAGCAACCTCCTATAACTCCTCATCTGAATAAAGTGAGATTTGGTTCTGAGTCAACATGCATAGGATGGCAATATTAGTTCCGATAGAAGGGGAAAAACCTTCCCCTTCTCCTGCAGCTCCCCACAACTTACAGGCTCCAAACCACACGGGCATGAGACGAGTGGATTACTGGAGTTCACCAGATACCAAGCTCTCAGGTTCCTCTATTCTGGCAGCCTTCCAGAATACAGGTTTATGAAGGAAGGACCTGATGAACTGCAATGCATAGCAAGTAAGCTGTGCACATAGCAGGGACTGCATGCTGAACAGGCATGCATTACTCTTTCCACATTAAGGGTGTGCGATATATTTTGGTGCAATCTATGACACGAAAGTCTCCGTAGGCTTACACTCCTGTGTTCACCAGCAGAAGATCCCTGCAGATTTACACAGAACCAACATGCTGTCGTGACTGCTGAACACCGAGTCATCAGCATCAGATTGCAGGATTAACATGGTTAAGGTGCAATATCATGGGCTTATGCCACCCAGTCGTGTGGTGCGGATGAGCCCATGATGTTCGGGTGGGTAAAGAAATGCATTCACAAAGGATTCATCTTGCCATGTATTCTTATTTTCTAACAAGAATTTGGCATAATACTTCCTGCCCAGCCCATTGTTGCTTTTTGCCCTGTTTTGAGAGAGGGATTTGAAGGGGCTGAGAGAACATTCCTCTCACTCAAACAAGGATTTCCCATTGCTTCGATAAATACCTCCCCAAACACTTAGTAGTTCTGTAAATACATAAGACTTCATCGTGCAGTAAAAGTTCATCTTTTCCGGGAACTCAGGCACTGACCAGCACTCGCCTGCCACCAAATGGCAGATAAAAGTAATAATGGGGACAAACCAACTTCTGTCACGAGCAGTTAGGGGGGGAAATATGAAGGCATTAGCAAGCTTCTTGAATTGTAAGAGCTATTTTAAACAAACCAATGCATGCAGGCAGAGCTGAAAATTATATCGGAGAGCAAGATTGTCAGGACTGCTCATAGCTGTGAAATGCTGTGAGACTCAAGGAACCTCTCGCCCCTCCAGTGGGTGAGAAATTGTGGGAGTGACCTTCAATTCTCTGGTACATGCAGGTTCGTTCTTCTCAGAAGAAGTGTGGTTATCGCCAAACACAGAGCTATATCAGGGGAGCAACACACACACACAGCCCGTCCCAATTCTCACTGCACCAAGTCCAAGTTGGGAGAAGTGGGGGTGGGGGGGGTGTCATTCTTCCAGAACACAGCCGAAATGGCTATCAAACAGGAGTGTGTCAAATCAGAAATAACAATAAAATCAGGAAGGATGGCAAGCGTGAGTAGGTGCTTAGGTCAGATATGACAGAGTAGTGCAATAGGGCCCAAAGTCACAATTTCCTTGATTTGGCCCCGACTAGAACAGGAACATTATTTGGCCCCTCAGCTTCTGTAACTCTGGTGCTCTAGCCTGTGGGCAGTAGCTTCCTGGTTCAGCAGGAAAGGCAACCAATCCGCCCTCTTGTTGAACGCATACGCTGAGGTAGGGAAACCAACCATCTCTCTTCCGCGAACAAGGCCCTCAAAGGCAGCAGGCTGTGTGAGGCAGTGATTTCTCTCTCTAACTGAACAACATGGCCCAAGGTATGGCATCCTTCATCCTAACATCTGCTGGGGTGCCATTAAATACAGCACCTAGGAAGGAACACCACCCTCCCCCATACATCTTCCCCAACTCTCACCCGGCCAGTGACCCGCTCCTTCAAGCAAGAGTTACCCAGTCTCACTTTATGGAACTGGCTAGTTGCCCCCCCCCTTTGTGTATACTAGAGGGCTGAGATGACAAGTTCTTCCTGTTTGGCAGGGCTGCTCATATTTCCAGTGGGAGTGGAAGTCCGAATTTTGTCACTAGCCAGGCATTCCTGGCTACTCATGCCTGTAGGAGTGATGTCCATAAGCTCTCCAGAAGAACTCAGGGGGAAAGAAGGAGAAACTGAGATGCCTGAGGAAGGGTCTGTTGAGCCTGCAAATAACCTGGGGGGCTTGGGGACTAAGTTGGGCTCATACTGTGCTCTGAGCAGGATCTCCTGGTCGCTGACCGACTTGGGCATCTCAGCAAAATCACTGGTGCTGTCTGACACCATCATGCAGTAGATGTCCTGGAAGGAGCTGCTTTTGCTGTCCAAGTTAAAGAGGCTATCTATAAATTCAGCAAACTCCAAGACTTGGGGACTGGGGTCATCGCTGAGTCTCCCATTCTGAAGGGTCAGTTCCTCGTGAGGAGTGAAGGGAGTGTGGTCCGTGTCACTGCCAGCCCCTTCGTCACTGTATTGCCGCTGAGGAGTGGTGACGGCACTGTTGTGCCCGGTCTCGGGAGCCTGCGTCTCCTGAGAGTGTTTGGAGAGGCTGTCAGCCGCAAGCAGCTCTGTCCGTGAGCTGAGGGAGGGGTTCTCCTCGGGGATCGCCGGATCGATATAAAAACAGTGAGTCTCGTCTTTCTCCATGACCGCATGGAGACTGGGCGAGCCACGGATACTACGGAAACCAGAGGAACGCCTTGAATCAAAGCTGTAGATGGATTCATTATCAGACAGGCTCTCCATTGTAGCCAGAGGAGCACGCCGGTCCTGCAGTTCTACAGAAAGGCGCTCCTTGGTATCTAGAAGCAGGATCTCCACAGGATCCTTCTGCACAGGAGACAGGAGGTTGGGGTCATAAAACCCTTCCAAACTGATTTCAGATTGAGCCTTACTCCTGCAAAAGGAGAACACAAAAAATATGAGATACACGCAGAGCCACGCGACAATCTCCTGGAACATGCCACAGAAAAGCACAACACAGACATGGCTCCTTGGTCATAGTGTCACGACACTCACCAACACAACAGCAGTTATCACACAGCAGGGAGGAATAAGGGCAACCAGCGACCTTTGGCAGATCTTTCTAGAAAATCAGAGCCATATCCTTACTTAGTGCTGCTGTTCCTTCTGTCCACTGTTATGTCTGCAATTCCGATCTGCACAGAAGGTCTACTAGGCAGGGGTTGATTCTGGAAGATCAATTCCGGATTGAGGTCCACTTCTGTAGGACTCACCATCACTTTGGCTGCTGAAAGCAAAGCTGTTTTGCCTTTGTTGTAATTCTCCAGGACCTAGGCAAAGAAAATGAGTGAAGACAAGATGTGCTGACTTACTCTGCTCAACTCTTTAATTTTCTAGCCCAGCTCTTTAATTTAGTATCAGGTAAGTATTCACACAAAAAGTAAACAGCATAGGAATGCTCTCCGCATTGATCTTGATAATGGTAAAACAGTTGGCTAAATATACAACAATGTAGAGGCTACATTTTACATATAGCTACTCATGATGTGTGCCTTTCCCTAAGTGACACAGGCTGGTTCTTCTGGGACACTGTGGTGAATTAATTCTTAACCTCTGGCTGCGCCGCTCAATACCTAACTCACTGAATTATCCAGCTACCTATTTCAAACCAAGCCACCCCAGAATACCTCTGTTGCAGTACAACAAAGACTTCTCACAACAATGGCTTTTACCTGTTGCTTTGGATAGTAAGTCACAACTAGAGTTGGCCCATTCAATCAGTGGGGATTTGGTGAGTCAACTGCTCTGTAAGTTCCACTGATTCCATGGGTCCACTCTAGTTGTGACTTACGAATGCTAAACAACAGAATTCTGACCTACATGCTGGGGAAATCCATTTCCTACTTAGCTAATACCAAGAGTTGCAGTTGAGCTTGGGGATCGGCCGGGATGAAAGGGGGCAGATGACCCTCTCATTCCTGCCCTCAGTGCAAGACGAAATGTAATATCATACCCTAGAAAAAATAGGATTTGGGATTTGTTTGTCAAGTAACAGCTGTTGTCCTCTCCACCTCTGCAGTACAAACCACGGTCAAGACTGAGGATATACAAACACAGATTCTGGCAAACACTGAAGAGTGGAAAACCAAGAAAGAAAACCAAGGGCCCCATGTGATATGTGCACACAAAATTGTAAATGAGCTTACACTGGATTTCTGGATAACAGTTATTTTTATGCAAAGGATATTACCATTTGTTTAAATTCAATATTATCTTTGTAAATGCAGCTTTCCATACAAAACTCCTCTGGACTGCAGGAAAGACATAGGTGTACACAAACACACATAAAAATATGAATATGAAAATAAATATGCAGTCCCTCTGCTACCCCACGTCTCTCTCTTTTTTACATCTGTAAGCCACAGAATTAGCATTATCTTTTTCTGCAGACCTATTTGGTGATCAAAGGTATACACACACCAAGATATGCAACATAATTCTTATAAACTTTCTTATAATCCTTTTTATAACCTCCCTACTACTTCAAAGTTAGACCCCATTATTACCTTGTTGAGACCCTCCATTACCACATAAGGAAGATGTTCATGCAGCATTGCTGGGGAAATGATCACTTCATTAAATGCTTTATTGTCTCCCCAAATGGCAAAGTACGTGGGGTCTTCCTGATCACAGCAGCTGGAAAGGATGTCATTGAATAAGGAAGAAACGTCAGAGGGATGAACAAAAACTCAAGGAAAGATGCACAGAAATATACAGAAGGAATGATAAGGACAAATTCCACATAATCAAACTCTGGTGCTCCCGAGCAAATCCCATTTCAATGTTAGCTCCAATTCAGCCCTCTAGTGTAAGGCAGAACCACTGAGGAACTAATTCACATGCCTCTTACAAAGGAACCTCTGGTGAATAATGTGATCAAACTTTCAGTGTTGGCACCACGAGCACCACCCCTGTTTGGGAAAAATCAAACTACAATCTCTAAGGAGAAACACAGGTTCACGTGAACTTCCATGGCTTTTTATTATCTTATAATGAAGTCTGCTTAGTGAGGACTGGGAGAGGGCCATTTTGGTGGTTATGAAACCCTCCCACAGAAGGTCAGGCTGTCCCCTTTCTCACTGTTCTTTTTGGCTGCAGATACGAAACTGTCTCATACGGCAGGTTTTAGTAATCGAATCAGGCAGTTCAGAAAGGAATACAGTAGGACCCCCGTATCCACTGATTCATTATCCACTGATTCAGTTATCCACAGTTGGCAGAGGAAAAAAATTAATTCAGCAGCCACAAAGCAACCTTTAAAGCAAGCTGTTGTCACAAACAGCAGCTGTAAAGCAAGCTACTGTCTCAAAAGAGCAGTCATAAAGCAAGCTACTGTCAGGAAAGAGCAGTTTGGGGGTGGGCGTGCGGGCAGGAGTTCTCTCTTATCCACGGTAAGGCCTGGAACCAATTCCCAGTGGATACCGGTGTCCTACTGTACTATGGTGTGATGGTGTACATTTACTGCTGTTTCATATGTCGGCAAAGTGCTTTAAAACAGATTTTTAAAGCAGTGTTTTAAATATCAGTATTATCTTTAATTCCTTATGTTGTGCATGATTCCACAATCAGCACTTAATCAGAGGGGAGCCACTTGGTGCTACCGCCTTTCTGATCCACATTTCCTTCCTATGTATTCTGGTCTGTGTGTTCAGTTATGGCTGTTGTTTTAATCTTTTTGTGATCTACTTTATATCTATTCTTGACATTGTAAGAAAGATGGAACTGAAATAACCAACAAACCAAACCAAATAAATAAATATGTGCAGCAGCAGTGAAAAAATTAGCAACATTACATGTGAAGAAAGAACTAAACAAAACCCCACAATTTTCTGTAGACCAGGCCTGTCCAACAGGTAGACCGCGGGCTACCAGTAGCCCGCGAAGGGTTCAAAAGTAGCCCCCCGGCCACCAATAAAAAAGGGATGAGATAAATTCTCCACCACTCCCTCCCCCATCATCCCAAGGACCACCACTGCCCCAGCAAAGTTTTGGGTCTGGCATGCCACTGTCTCATCTGAGCTGGGCCATTTCAAGGGCCATGGCGTGGTCCCCTGCTCTCCCCCCCCCCCACTGGCCAGATGATTGAGCATGTGCAAGGAAAGCATATGCATGGTCAGCCTTCCCATAGGAATGCATTGAAAATCAATCAATCCATTCCAGAGGGAACAAATTTCAATGCATTCCTATGGCAAACTGCTGCTCTACTTACAATTTTTTTATTTATGAGCATGTGCTTGGAATGGATAAAATTTGTAAGTAGAGGCATTAGTGTCGTAGCCCTCAGGCACTTTGGGGCCAGAAAAAGTAGACCTCGGCCTGTTCAAAGTTGGACAGACCTGCTGCAGAAGACAAACCCATAAAGAATGAGCTAAGGGGGATTTGCCCAGTATTACAGCATGTCCATGTTCACCTACCAGCACTGCTCAGCAGGATGATTATGAACCACGTGAATGATGCGGCCAGGAGGATAGAGTGGTGTGCTGGCTGACAGAGCAATCGTCAAGTCACTGGGATGGGTCCAGAGGCGGTGACTGGGCACGGAATTCACTTCGGGCTCTTCGGGGAGCTCAGATTTTGGGATGCATTTTGTGGCACCCACAATAATTCTCCACTGTTCCAGGGAAGCAAAGGTGGGGAGGAGGAGAAAGGGGACTCTGAGGATAATGGCATTAACCAAAAGGCAGAAATAATGTCACATTCCAAAGGGACAGGAGGGGGACAGTTCACATTAGTATGCTTTGGTCTAGGGGGCCCACCCCTGGAGCCAAGAAAGCTAACTCATTCTTGTAAGTCTCATCACACGTTTTTTTCTCCTTATAAATATAATTTTTTTAAAGTGAAAAAGCTCCTGGCACATGCTAATGGGCACAAAAAAGGGAAAGGGAATAAAAGTGAAGTGAAGAGAAAAAGATTTTCTCTGGAAAGATGGAACTGAGCCGCTTCAGTGGTTTCCTCCTCCCTGTGGAATCGACTGCCTCCCGAGATTAGCCTGGCCCCCTCACCAGGGGTTTTAAAGCGCCAGTTAAAAACTTGGCTATTTCCCACAAGCTTTCCCGGTTTATAATTTTCTCTTGACACTGGTTTACATGATTAGTACCTTTGTTTTCATTATTTTTTCGCCTCTGCCTTGACTGTGATGTCATCGGATTTGTTGTTGATTTACTTTAGTTAAATTGTGGTTTTATTATGTGTATTATAGGAGTAATTGATTTTTTCATTGTTTATCTGTTTTGTTAAATTGACCTGCCTATACACAGCCCAGAGTAGCTCTTGGCAAAATGGGCAGTATAAAAGCCTAATAAAATAGAATAAAATAAAATAAAATAACTTTGGGGAGGGAAGGACCAAAGTTCTTGGGGGACCTTCAAAACATGGCCATATTATTGCCCCTATGCCTCTAGAGCGGTGGTCCCCAACCTTTCTGGCACCAGGGACGGGTTTTGTGGAATACAATTTTCCCACAAACTCTGGGGTGCGCTGGAGATGGTTCCAGGATGGTTCTAATTTTCTCACTGTAGGGACACACAACTTGCCCGACACTGGTTCCATCCCAACCAAAACAAAAAAGTTTGTGAGGAGTGCATGGGGCAGGTAAAGCCTCACACGGGGGTTGTGGGGGGGGGATGAGAGAAGTGTGTGAGCTTGCTTGGGTACACACCTAAATGGAACCTTTCTGGCCACTGAGGGGGCTATATGGAGGGAACAGGAAAAGTCCTTGTTGTTCTTATTAATGCAGCACTATGCTGCCCCATTCCTAAAAGGCCACAGACTGGAACCAGACCACAGCCCCATGGGGGTTGGGGACCCCCTGCCTTAGAGAACACGAAAGGACCTTTTTGAACCATTTTTTTCCCAATTTCATTTTTATTTTGGATATTTATGTGTGAATGGAGGCAGAACCATATTCTGCCAATATGCTCCAGCTGAACATGAGGCTCGTGTGGGGCTTCAAAATAGTACTGATACTTTTCTGCCACATGAATTCAGATACTATGATCAAGGCTCTCTTTAATCTCAACAAGAAGGTCAGAGATTACAATAAACAAAATCGCACAGAGAAGGAGGCACGCATTTAAACTTGGCCTTTTCAGCTGTTCTCAGCAGCTACATAAATGAATCGTTTTATTTCCACGAGACCCAGGAACTCACCTTTGGCTTGGTACTTCTCTGTAGAACATCAAGGAGCTGCCGACGAAATCCCTCCAGTTGCGAAAGGCCAATCCTGAGTGACAAAGTACCAAATACAATAATCTAGGCATGAGTATTATGAACAGGAAGGCAAAGAGATCAGAATCAGAGAGTATTTACCCCTGACACAAGACAGAGAATATCTATCAGTCTACTGAAGGTAGCCCATAATAACCCATTAGAAAGATTCAATTCAAAGATTCAATGCAGATAATAAACAAGAATACACCATCAAGCTAATAATTATCTAAACAAAATACAGTGGTACCTCAACTTACGAATTTAATCCATTCTGAATGCATGCTCTTAAGTCGATCTACCTTTATGTCAGGGTACCTATCTAAAAAAACTGAAAAAAATAAGTTAAAAAAATTTAAAAATTAAAAAAAAATTGTAAGTCGAGCAGACCATATCTAAAATTTGTAAGGCGGATGTTACAACGGCAACAGTTTTCCACTCTTAAGTCGAGGTGCTCTTAAGTCGGGATACCACTGTATTATACTAGACAAATAACCAGTACTGTCTATATAGACATGAGGCAATCACTAATAGGAAGAGGTAGGACACCATAATTCATGTCACTAAAATGATCCAGAGATTCAAAGGAAGGAAAAACAAACAAACTGAGGAGGTAACAACAAAAGCAAAAAGCCCTCTCTCCATATTATATGATGCACACAACTCGAGAGAGGTGTCTAGATGAGATAACAAAAACCAGCTCACAGTCCTTTTAAACCACAAAACTGAAGGTGAATAAAATACCCATGCAAAAGGTAGAGGGATCTCTACCTCAGGGGAAAACTGAAGTACTGTGCCTAAAGAGTTAATACTATTTGAAGCCAGCACAGCCTGTTACTAAGTGATATCACTGTCCTCAACACCCTAAGTTTGCACAGGGATAGATTTAGCAGCAATTGTTTATAAGCCATTCACAGAAATAGTGTATTCCCATTAAGTCTACAATGAAAGTTGCCCTCTGACCACTTCCTAATTCTCTTATTCCCCAATCTTAACACTCAAGTGACGCACTTATGCTCCAAATTTCCAGCTTAACTGCTTCAAAATCACTTTTGAAGCCGTCTTGTCTCTATGCATTGTAAAGTAAAATGCTGTAATCCAGAACAGCTGTTTATCAGCTAGGATGAGATTGTAGAAGGGTGCAAAATGATAAAATAAAACACACACAAAAGAACCAATACACAGACGTCTCAAGTTGTGTACAATGAAGCAGCACACAGGAAGGATGGGATAACAATAGAAATTAAAAACAACACAGTACACAAATGTAAGATGGCACAGCTCACATAATAACAAAGATGCTAGACAGGAGTGAGGTGACAACACTCATAGATCAAGATACAGTGTATAGATGGGAGATGACACAGAAGATATGGCCAGGAGACAATTCACAGGTGTAAGATGCTCAGGAAGAGATGACCTGGGGAGAGTACAAATGTATAAATGACAGTGCAGGTAACCAAGGAGATGGCACATATATGTCAGATGCCCCAATGGACACAACTGTGAAACCAAAATATTAACATTTTCCAGTAATACAAGCAACTGAGATATAGGGGAGGGACTTGCCAACACATCAAGATGTGATACATCATTGCATGTGTCCAAGTTAAAAAAAATACAGCAATACATATATTTAGCAAGAGGGGCAAGCAATAACCACATGAAGATTGTTAAATGGGAAAACTAGATAAACACAAATTTTAAAGGCAAGTAATAATGTCAATAATAATAATAAAAAAACAACAGTGAGGCAAAAAACCCAGACGTCTTGACTTGCCTGGGGACTAGATCTTTGCCAAGCACAACTGCAGTCACAAACTCTTTGGAATATTCCATGGCATCCTCACTGGAAGGAAAACAGGAAGCAAGAAGAAATTTCTGCAAGTCCATTAGTAGAAAGCAGCACTTAATAGGCTATAAATTCTTTGATTCAAAATGTTCAGTTCACAGATCACTAAAGCTTGTACATTTCCAAGAAGTACAATTAGAAAGGAATCTCAACAAGTTAATTAGTCTAATTTATTTATTTATTTATTTATTTATTTATTCATTCATTCATTCATTCATTCATTCATTCATTTATATACTGCTCCATCTAGCAATGAAGCCACTCTGGGTCTTAAATAATTCTCTGGTGATTCTTAGTCCATACACACACACACACACACACACACACACACCATTGGAGGAAGAAGAGAAGGAAAAGGAGGGGAAGGGGAACCACTATGGCAGCAGCTGCCGCTACTGCCACCACCAGCACCAGTCTGGGGAAGGCAGTGGAGGGAAATATTGACTCGGGTTATACTTGAGTCAATAAATTTTTCCCACTTTTCAAAGGCAAAATTAGGGGCCTCGACTTATACTTGGGTAGACTTTTACTCAAGCCCCTAAGTATGATCAGAAAAAAACTCTCTATATAAGGGCACTAATTTTTAATTGTGACAGAGGAAACTAATCTCTATTTCTACATTGAAAGTTGACAATCCAGAACAGCTGAGCATCCTGAGAATTGCATGTATTGTTTTTTTAACCATCTTTGTCATTTATTTCTTTATCTGAAAATATCAATCTGCTACTGAGATACAGCAGATTCGAAATAAAGATATGACTGATTTAAAATCCTTCAAAAATACATTTTCTTAGTATCACAGTCTAAAATGGTAGCCTAACACAAAAATAACTAGGGCCTACTTGACTGCAAAATGCTGACCATACAATTGCCTTATGACTAAATACCAAGTATGTAGTGTCTGTTTTTCTTTTAGCAGAAGTTTTGAGTTTCTCTATAGAAATCCGATTTGTTGTCACACTTGAACTCCTAAGAAGCACATGCAGAGGACAGCATGTGTTGAGCAACTATAGAATTTATTCATCTTGTTAGAGGCAAACAAACCTGTGATGTATCTATATAGGCTTGGGAAAACATACAAAAACTTCAATAAGGGAAATCTTACTGGGCTATCAGACAGCTCTGGAGGGGAAAATAGAAGACACAAAACAGAACCTTTACATGCTTAGTGAAAATATTGGGATCACAGTTAAAGAGTTTGCTCTTTGATTCCAGGCGTATGTGATCCAGCATAATAATCCAAAGTATACATACACCATGAATTTAAAAGGATGCCACTTCTGCTGAACAGGCAGAGATATGCCATGGGATGCTGGTCACCATCACAATTTTTTAAAATTAACACTATTTTTTAAAAAATAGTGTTGCAAGTTTGCTAATTCAGTTTTACAATAAAGACAACATGGAGGAGAACTAACTCCAAAGAGGTTAATTCTATTCCCTGTTCAACAAATTCCTGTAATGGTCTGCAGTGTTTTAGGCTCTGTGTAGGAATGTATAGAAAAATAAATTGCCGGATCAGGAACAAAATATTCTTGGTGGGTTTTTATGACTCAAAAAAACAACCAAATTAACCCAAATCCAGAACAGTAATAACAAAATACAGGCTAAATATTAGAGAATAAGAGTCCAATAGCACAGGCATTTGGTAGACTCATTCATACCTATTTATCTACTTGCATTTACATGCTTTCAAACAGCCAAGTTGTGGAGTAAGGGTTTATAAAAAAAAACCCACTATCTTTAAAAGTAGAGAGACTAAAGAAAAGTGGGCAAAAATTCCAGAAATCACAGGAGGTACAGTTCCCCACTGTATTTTCTCGATAAATCCAAATACCTACCTTAAAAGGCCACCTGGGGGAGAGTAGGCATAGCACTTTAAGGTTGGGTACTGTGGACGGAGGAGAAAGGACAAGATAGCAGCTGTGCCTGCTCCTAAGGAGTGTCCCACCACAATTAGGCCATAATGTTTTGTTCCTCTGCCCTACAAAACAAAAATTCAATTAGATATCTCCAAGATCTGCCGATTCCTCTCAAACCCTTTCCATTTTAACTTACTGCCTCTGTGTCTGGTTTGCCAGTTGCACAGTGGCAGATAGAAGGGCACTCCAGAGGGTTATAAACACTGCCCAGAGGATAGTGGGCTGTCTTATTCCTCCTTTGGAAAAATTATACAACTCCAGATGCTTAAGTAAAATATCTAGAATTCTGAGAGACCCTTCGCATCCTGGCCACCTATTTTTTTGAACTGTTGACGTCTGGCAGGAGATATAGGACTCTTAGTCAAGGCCAAATAAACTAAAGAACAGTTTCTATCCCAGAGCGGTATCTAAGTTGAATGTGACAGTTTTGGCATCATCTTAAGCAGTTTTCAAGTAGTGTTTTAAATGTTGTAAGTGGTTTTAAGAGTTTTAAGTGTTTAAAACCTTGCTTTTTAGGGAGGCATTTGGCAACCTGGATTAGGTTTGGGTTTTTTTTTTTTGCCATCTTGCCAATGACTTATCAACTCCCTTGTTTAACTGTTTTATTCTATATACTATATTTTTTTCTTTTCTTTTTTCCCTATGTACCATTTTTAAATTTTTTTGTCTTGATTGTTATATTGCTCCTTTTGGGTCTATCTTGCCCTCTTTGTTCACCGCCCGGAGTTCTTCCGGGAAGACGGGTGGTATAAAAATGGATAAATAAATAAATAAATAAATAAATAAAAAATTTTAATATATTGTATGGTGTTTTATGTGTTTTGTATGGTGCCTTGTTGTTTTGAGTTTGTAGTGGAACAGCACTCTAATTTCGTTGTGCATATCTTGCATATGCATAATGACAATAAATATTCTATTCTATTCTATTCTATTCTATTCTATTCTATTCTAAAAAATAAAACATAAATAATCTCTGCCTTGCCTAACAAGTACAGACATAGACCTCTTCTGCATCTATTGTCACTGACTGCAATGGAACTCCAAAAAACATAACCAAATCACTGCAGTCAATACTTTGTAGAGACCAGGTAGGGGTGACATGAACCAAGTGGAAGGGGGAGTCATCTCCTTTCATGAATTTTGCAGGGGGGCACTTTTCTTCTCTGGTCGAAAACCACATCTGGCTCCTAACTCAGCGTCTGTAAATGGAAAAGTTTCAAAATCCAAAGACAGACTGCGCCAGCAGAAGGAAAAGCAGCAGCTTTTGCTCATTTTACCCCTCTCCTGCCCAAAGTATTGCAGAGGACCTCCAGCTTTCTGGGGCAGGTGAATGGCAGTACAAAAAAACAACAACCATATAGAGGATAATCAGTGACAATTGCAAAGCTCCACTCAGGTGAAACAAAGGGCCATTTTTCTCAGGACATACCCCTGATTTCCTACTTTTATCTTGAAGAGAAGAATTTATTTCTTGAAGAGAAAATGGATGGAACCTTGACTTCCTTCCAGTCTATTAGCAGTTCAGATAAGGACACAACTCAGAATACAAAGTATCTTAACAAGCTGTATACAAAATGATTCTGGTCAATAACAATTTACCACCTGCCGATTCTCTCACTGCAATTTATTCCTCTCCCTTTGCTCCTACTTGTGACCTTTTGATCCTTAATTTAAAAATAAAATTGCACAACTCTTTTAAAGAGCATGCCAAGAAATGTCTCTCTATGACATCTGGTGCTGTGCAACAGCAAAAAGGAAGAATTGAAAAACAGAACACCCCGTTGGAATCTTCTTTTGGCCATGAACTCCATAAGAGGGCATAAGGCAGGTTTTCTTCTCTGCTCCCTTCCCCAACAACACCAATACAAGGAATATCCCTGGCTGGCCTTTCAGGACTTTTGTTAGGATTGCAGTATGTGAAACACTTTAAGCACCTTAAAGCATTTGTTGCAAAGAAATTACAAATAATAGAAAATCTTGAGGTCCTATGTCATTATAGCCATCTGAAGTCATAGTTTACACAAGGCTCTATTAATTCTGAACAATGTCTGTGTAAAAGCAGGACAAAAAAAAGCTACACGTGTTAACTCCCTACAAATATGTCAAGGGCAAAGTAGGAAATGAATGAAGGAGTTTATGCAATTCCATTATCATTTGTACTTGCTTCCACATCAGCCTGCAGTATAATTTCAGTAAGTAAATACATATTTAAATACATATGTAAGAAGAAGAATATTTAAATGTATACACTGACATATTTAAAATGCCACGTATTGCACTGCAACATTAACAGACGTGCAAAATCCAGTATAAATCTAAACAATAATTAGCACATTAATCAGAGAGGTGTTAATCAAGGTTATTTCATACTGGAATTTGCAAGAATGGAATTCTCCAAGCGTACTGTCAAATGGAAGAAGTTTATTTTCTGACAGAACCTGGAGAACAAGCAAAATAGGCAGCAGCTACAAAATCATGGAAGATGCAATAGTACAGCACATATTACATTGCAGAATGTTTTAAAGGAAAATTCATACATGGAAAACTAGTTTCTAATTTGTTATTTGTTACATGAGCATACTGTAAATGGGGGAACTGATTTTTAACAGAATATTAGCCCTGGTTGTTGTTGCTTTTTTAGCCTCCTGAGATTTAACCATTTTTTATTGTTCCTCAACTTGATTGCTAACGTGATGGCCAAGCGCAAATACAACTGCTAGGAGCTTTAAGATGCTGGCAGTGGCTACAGTCCCATTGGACACTGGCAGAGTAGAAGGTCCCATCTGCCCATCTCTTCCTTATAGAAAAGCTTGATGTTTATGCAAGCAGAAATCCCTGTTATAGGTAGATTACTTATACATGTACAGGAGGTGGCCTTGGATGATTTCTTGTGTGAGGTCTATAAAAGCCCAACACTTGCATTATGGTAATTGCACAAGAAATTTGATCAAATAAAGTCTTGGTCCTGCTTCTGAGTAAGCCAAATAACATATCTAGGAATTAACAGGGAAACCTGGGTAGAAATATTTACACACCTCCTGTCTGTGTTGCAAAAGAGCAAAGACTCACCAAATCACGCCCAAAGGCCTGAGAGAGTACCATCTCCTGCTCTAGTTTCTTCTTGATGTATTCCGCAGACAACACCATCCCCTAGAAGGAAGGAGCAAAGGAAGGGTGGATTTTAGCATAGTTGAGCAGCCTACATCAGTACTGAGATATATGTGGCTAAAGCCCTCCAAACTTCTCATTTGCTAGCAAAGGCAAACAGAACATTCCAAAGTAGCATGGAAGGAGGAGCTAAGTTGCAACTGCATTAGCTGTGAGTAAGTGAGGACGGTCTGGTATGTCATTGTGTTTTGGAATTTCCCCTCCATTAAAAACAATGGAGGCACCAGCAGAGCCAGAAGCCCAAATTGGAGTTTGGGGAAAGGTTTCTATCAAGCACAAGCAAAATCTGTTGTACAGGTCTTGTTTGGACCCACCAATTATAGGAATCACTGCTGGGAGCAGGCCCATATAGAGGCTTCCGTGGGGTGTAGTGCAGGCTGCTGGTAGAGATGTGCCTCCCACCAGCATCAGCGAAGAAGAGGCAACTCAGCTTCACCCTGACTTATCTGGAATGATAACGAGTCTGGACTGTGCAGCAATACACTAGTGCAAAAGAAAGTACACCAGTGGGTTAATTCATATGATTTCCATGGTGCCCGTTATCACACACTGTATTTAGCTTTTTTTTTTAAATAACACATTCATTCCATGAGTTCTCTATCACTAGCGTTAAGATTGAGGGAGGAAAAGGCAATGTTCTTAAATATCATTCACCCGGAAGTTTATAAACGGATGTGAAAGATAAATTTAGTAAATTCCACAGCTTAAAGAGAATGATGAAACTATCTAAATCCATATTCTAAAAACAGTTAGGTAGTGACAGAAGGACTTTCCACAGGCCAAAGAGAAAGGGCGGAGATGGCTACCAGCTGATACTGGAGAGCAGTTACCAGATGGAATCAATTATCAAGGCACAGGAATGCAAGGGTTGACTTGCTGCCACATTCCAAAGGGTAGTGGTTATCTCAAGGAGTACATGTACAAATGTGTGCACCTATCTATATCTATCTATCTATCTATCTATCTATCTATCTATCTATCTATCTATCTATCTATCTATCTATCTAGCAGAGGTTGGTACACTTTAGATTTACTTCATTTTGCTTTGTTTTTGGCTTTTTAAAAACCAAAAACTGTAAGAACGATCTCCCACAGCCCAATGCAAAAGGTGTCCTTTTCAATCCAAAGAAATCTTATCCTAGCATTTATGTTGATTACAGCCCGGCCTTTCCAGATTGCGCTCCTGCTTGTCTGCTGCCCACAACTACTGTTCCATTTCATTCTGCTTTCCTCCAAGCTCATCCTCTTTCTCCTTTTGGTCATCTCCTCCTCCATCCTTCCACTCTTTCTGCCTGTCTCTTCCACCTCTTTTCAAATGGTCTCCACTTCAAAATAGTCAGGACCAGCCTCTTCCCTGTGATCAGCCGCTCCACTATTGCCACTCCACTGCTCAGCAATCAGGTTCCTAGTGTCTACAGATGGCGTCACCAGCAGGCATCAACACTCACAGCCCTCCTGGCTTACCACATAGCATGGCATGATGCAGAGCGTTTGTCATGGCAGAATGATCCCTCACCCAAATTTATTCTGTTTTTCCTACAAGGAGAAAATCAGAATTCACTTCCGTCCCTTATTCTGTATCAACTGATTTCAAAATAAAAAGAGCACAGAACGTCCATGTCCTTCACTTTAATATTTTCTCTCTTATCTCTAATATGTACACTGTATTTTCCCACTAGTAGCACAGGTTTATTACTCATTCCCTATCTCTTATGTTGAAAATGTCCTTTAAAAGCTAAACACATCTATTGATAGTTTTAGCTATAACGTAAAGGAGTGGTGATATTTGTACTCACTTTTTGTTTTTAAGAATTACCAACTTTTATTGTTGCAGAACCCCCCAAATGCTAGAAACAAGAACTGTCTGTCTTTTTCTTCCCAGATAGCCACATATCACTATGTAACATATAATTTCAAAGGAATAATTTACTATTTTTAAATTAAGTCATGGTGGGTTTCCATATGGTTTTATTTATTTATTTAGATTTTATCTATTTAAAATAGTTCTGTCTCCCCTTTCTCACCCGAAAGAATCCACTGGCTTAATGATAGTTATTACTACTGTAACAAGCACATATATCTATATCTATATTTATATCTATATCTATATCTACCTATCTATCTATACAGTAACCCCCCGCCGATCACGGGGGTTAGGGACCCACCCCACCCGCGATGCAAGAAAATCCATGATATGCGGAAGCGGGTGGGGGGCAGGGGGCATCTTACCTCCCGTCACCGCCCGTCCGCGCAGCCTGAGCCTTCCCGGGGGAGCCTGGTTGAGCGGTGCGGAGTGACCTGATCACTCCGCGCCACCCCTCCCAGCTGCCCGGAACCTTCCCGGGGGAGCCTGGTTGAGCGGCGCGGAGCGACCCAATCGCTCCGCACAGCCCCTCCCGGCTGCCCTGAGGCTTCTCGGGGGTGCGTGGGAGGGCGGCGCAAAGTGACCCGATCCCCCCGCCGCCCTCCCACGCACCCCCCGAGGCTTCTATATATATATAGTGCTGCCTGGCATCA
Source organism: Phrynocephalus forsythii (assembly GCA_029282475.1). NCBI lineage: Eukaryota > Metazoa > Chordata > Lepidosauria > Squamata > Agamidae > Phrynocephalus > Phrynocephalus forsythii. The sequence continues at coordinate 89,426,898 of JAPFRF010000001.1, read as the reverse complement.
AGGTGTTGAACTTAGTCATGGACCCATGACCTTGAGGGATGGTGATTCCAATGCTGGAATCATTCAAGAGAAATCAAGACAACCCACCTGGCAGATATCCTTGGATTTGGATTCCTGCCTAATATAAAATAAGATGGCCTTGTAGGCCCCCTTCCAACTCCAGGATTCTAGGATAAACATATTTCTCATGGCCACAGCTGATATGAACTTTGGCTACTTGAGACCTCCATTGGACCCAGTTCTGCCTTAGACAGAGGAACTGAGTTTCCTTCCCCTGCAGTTCTTGAACTTCTCATTTTAAAAATTTGATTAACCATCTAAAGCAACAGGAAGTTTTAAAACTTTTTCAGTAGCAACAAGTTGCCGTTGCTTTGGTGCCCTTTCAGGGAAGGACAACAAAATAATCTGAAATAATTTACCTTCCAAGAAAAATTGAAGGAAAAGAGGGTTGGGATTACAGATCAGCTAGACTATTAACATACCTTGTGCCCAAGCCAGGTCCCGTGATGACCTTCCACTGGGAGGCGCTCAGCATCTCCAGTCAGATCAGTCAGGGCATCCTAGAGGGGAGGAAAAGATGTCTCATCAGATATAAATTTGAAACACTTTCTCTTACACATGCTGACAACATGCTTGTTCCTATGCAGATTTCCTGGAACAAAGGAACATTCAAGGAACATCAAGAATAAACTTAGTAGGACAAAATATTACCTTCGGCGACAAAGTTCCTCGGATACTGATCACCACTTTTTTCTTCTCATGATCCACAGCCACATAAAAGGGAGTTTCATATACCTGAAGATAATACAGTGTCATATTAAAATATTCAGTCTTACTTGAAAGGAATGTCACTTCCAATGTGAGAAAAAGGAAGCCAGTTTATAAATTATTCCTCACAAGTGAGTAAGTGTGCATTCAGACAGCGCTTATCTCGCATTTTGGGGTAAAGGGTGGTTTGCTCCATTTTCTAGTGACCACATGATCTACAGGCAAACAGAAACCAGCCTGACCCTTATTCATGTGTACCCATATATTTTGGTTCATATATTTTTGGGTCAAAAATAGGGACTATTTTTCTTTTTAAGCAGAGGTTGGATTGTTCCATTTTATTTCAGTTTCTGGCATGTGCGATTGCTGCCACTGAACCAAAGTGGTACTGGTAGGTACTTCCCCAGCAATTCAGTGAAATGTCACTTGGGTAGCAAATGGTTTGATGTGATGGGTCACCGATGAATAATTTTAAAAAACCTCAACTATTCCAGTTTACCATTGCTCCCCATAGAGAGGATGACAGGAGAAGATGCAGAGGGTGATCTCCCCCCATTTCCCCTTATAATCCAGCACTGCCTTACTCTGGCAGAAAACCAAAGTGTGGATTGCCACCAGAGAGAGAGGGCCTTCTCAGTGGCTGCTCCCAGGCATTGGAATGCACTGCCCCAAGAAGCCAGATTGGTTCCCTCCCTTTTGTCCCTCTGTTGCTGGGCAAAAACTTTCATTTTCAGGCAGATGTGTAACAGAAAAGTGTCTAGGGAATTCTCTTTTTTAAGCATTTTTTTAAATTAAACAGTTTTTAACCCTGACCAATGTTTAATTTTTTTAAAAAATAGTTTTTCATGGCATTTAAATTAATTATTGTATGATTTTAATTGTTATAAGCCACCTGGGTCCCCTATGGAGAGAAAGGCAGCATAAAAATAAAATAAAAAATAAACCAATGAAGCAGTATGTCACTGACCAATAAATCCAGGCTTTCTCTGCTTCCCATGGACAGGGAAAGAAGAGAGGTCGTGGTGATATGGAGGCTCAGAAGGAAGAATGAGCCAAACAGAGTCACTTTGAGAGGCAGTGTGGCTTCCTGTCCTGAAACTACACAGTCCTTGTGTGTGGATGCAAGGACTGTTCTAAATTTCAGACTGTGCTATCAAGCAACACTGATTCAGCCGGCAATGACTTCACGCTCTAGCTGCACCCTAATATTCTTGAGCTAACTATACTACAGGTCTCAACCAATTGTCACTGAGAGTAACCCCAGGTTTGTTGGGAAATCTTCAAATGTTTCTATCAGATTTATCACCTCAGCATACAGCTCTGAGATGCTGTCCAGCAGCACAGCTCCTGAAATCCTTACCGCATCATGACATGAAGTGTACACAATGTCCACAGATGTCATATTTTCATCAAGGAAATGGCGACGGATGGCAATCGCATTGCACCCACAGCAATTATCTTCCTCAATAGTAACACCAGGGGCATAGCGGGGTCGAGTGGGGCAGAGGCAGCAGCATCTTTAAAAACAAAATTTTAAGTAAATACCCAGTTGAAGGGAAAAGACACAAAATGACCAAAAAAAAAAAGGAAAAAAAAAGAGTAATAAAACAGCAAGGGAAGACACATGGAAAACAGGACACATCTTTCTTGTCTTGTACTTTCACAGCAGTTAAGATGTTAATTAGTGAGCCTTTGCTTACATGCAGGGGCATGTTTTTCCTGCTACTGACATGCTATTTCAACCCAGCATTACAAGCCCAACTCTGTTCAGCACATCCTGAAATATTTTTTCTCTCTATTTCATGCTCAATTTGTATCCTTTGTTTTTAACTCTGAATATTCTCTTTGCCATTCAGAAGCCAGAAACTCTTCAAAATCATAATATGAATGGCCTGGAGTGTGTGAAGGGTTGCATGGGTGTGACTTTCACACAGCCCAGGCCACTGTCCATCTAACAAGCCTATTCAGGCCATTATCCACCCAACGAGCCTATTCAGACCAGGATGGTGTGAAACCAAGGTGAACTATAACGTGGAGGCCTTGCACCAACTTCCCCAAGACTGACGAAGCTACTTAGATGAGTAACAAAATGTTTCAATCACACAAGAAAAGAGGTTCAGTTGCCATGACTCATCTTCTGGATAACCTCACCTGGATGAAGCTGTACAGACTCCATTAAAATATTTTGGCCATAAACAGGGCCCCACCAGATTCTATCAAGCATGTCATTTTTGTCCTATTTTCAGCCTGCCACGGGGCGGCTTCCATTTTCATGGGACACTTTTTCAAAACAGAAAGTGAGAGGTATAGGCAAAAATGTGGCTAGAAATAAACATACTTTTCAAACATGATCAAAGTGAACTGAGCCTTAGCCATTTAAATAAGAATCCCTTGTCTTATATAAGCAAAGAATCTTTTTAAAATGGGATGACAAAAAGGGGGAAAAGGTCCAATGAAGAAGACAAGGACAAGGAATATACTAGCAGAAATACTAAAATTGGGGAGGAGCAATAAAGGAGGAATGCATGTGAAGAGAGAGAGAGGGGGGGGAAAAAAAGGGAATAAAGGAAAGCAGAAGGCAATAAACAGAGCCTGCATGACCACTTACGAGCAGGATCTGGCCAATCGACAGAGTCCACAAGCAGGCTTTCTCATCAAGTACATGGGCCAGCCATAAGCAGCCAATGCAAAGAGCATATAATAACAAACCTCTTTGTATCGCAGCATCTCTTGCTGGAAAAAAAAAACCAAGAAAATTCATTAGATTTGTATCGCTTTCACTCTGACAGACAGACTGTGAACTTGCATGCTACACCCAAAAAGTAGATCAAGAGAAGGAGTAACAAGGATACAGTTACAGTTTGCCAGAAAACTGTATGGGTGTCTTTATGATCTAAAGATCCTCTTTGTGTTTAATTGTTATTATTAGCTTAGAAAACTGCATGAGATGATACCACTGCTTTCATTGGCTTCTTGAGTTGTTGTACGTTATACAATTTTATGGCACGATCACTATTAGAATGTAAAAACTTACTGAGTTTTTCAAGTCCAAATATTTGGTGTTCCTGGTTACTGGCATCCCTGACAAGAAGGCAAGGATATCATTGTTTGCCTATAAATCAAAACACGTATTAGAATAAGCTAGTGCAACCACAGCATTCTGTTTTTACACAATGAAAGACCATTTGACCTAAGTCACTGTAACTTGAAAATGAGCAATTCTTAAGACATTCTGCTTCAATGTCGTAATATTTTATTTTCTTCATAACGCCTCTATATTCTGGGTCTTAAGAAATTGCTCATCAGATATCTAGCTTCATAAAGAATAATTAATTTAATATGAGGCTCCACTTCAGGTGCATCTGGTGAAATAGACAATAATTGACAAGAGTTTGTGCAACCTTCCTTGCTTTGTATCAAAGCAGTACACAACCTAACACCATGGATGCATATGAAATGCAATAATATGTATGTTTGTCTTAACATTCATTTTTTTAAAAAAGCACCTTATTAGTGCGAATACAACAGACTAACATGGCTATCATATTTAAAGTTGCGATCGCTAATCCTTTTGTTAGCAATCCCTATTCTGTCCCTGCACTCATACTCCGGCTACCAAAGTTTAAGCTCTGCCCTCTCTTAAAGTGTGGAGGAGAGCTGCAGTCTCCTATTTAACCAGGGTGCTGCCCACAGATTGCTACATGTAAAAAGACAGTAATTAAATGGTGAACTTCCAGATCTATCTCATAACATAATGGTTTGTGATGACACATTTGCCTCTACTCAGCACAGTAGTCTTTGGAAATCATTGGAATATTTCTTAAAATATATCTGTCCAAGACAAGACAAGCTGCATTATGCTTTATTGTGGGGTACCGTTGAATACATATAATAGCGTCCTAAAAATAACTATTTCTTCTCTATGCCAATACCAAGGTGATCATGAAAACATCCATGGTAATGAAGCACAACGACTATTATTATACATCACTGGAGGATGACTGATCCATCCCTAGCTGGGCTAAGATTAGTTATGTGGACAAAGGTTTTAGTTTTGCAGGTCCATAGCTAAACCGGAAACCGAAACCAATACTTGACTCCAGATCAGATTAAATTACAATTATTTTAAACTTTTAATAGAGCAAAAAACACACAATACATTTTGCAAACTTACTTCATCTAATACTGCATTGCGTTTTGCTCTTTGCCGTTGACGGAGAAGCACCAGGCCTGCGATGATATCAGATGGCACGATGTCAAGGTCACGGAAAAACTCCGCAAAAAGATATGCAATTTCAGAGTAAGCATCCTGAGAAATCCAAAGAGGAAGAAATGGGAAATGAATTTACCATAAGGAAAAAAATAAAGACCTGGGATTACTCAATAGGATAGTTCTGAAAATGTGTGTTTAAACATGCCTTATAAAAATCTTCTCTCTGACATAGGGAACAAATTCTTAATTAACATTCTAATTTCTTTTCCATCCATCCATCCATTTCTCTCTCTCTCTTTTTAACTCTTTCTTCATTTTGTGTTGATTGTTGTACTGGGTTTTATATTGGTTTGTGTTACCCTTACTGTTGACCGCCCGGAGTTCCTCTGGGAAGACGGGCGGTATAAAATAAAATAAATAAATAATAAAATATCTATCTATCTATCTATCTATCTATCTATCTATCTATCTATCTATCTATCTATCTATCTATCTATCTATCTATCTATCTATCTATCTAATTTCTGGGTCCATCTAAAAACTCAACTTTGCTAGATTTCTTAATCATGCTTATATATCACTCTTTCTTCAAAAAGCCAGTGTTAATACCATTTTATCTCATTGTATTATATATACAATAATACTGATTCAGCTTCGAGACTAAATTGGCATTTGAACTCAAGACTGAGATTCTATCCAAGATCTGTTCATGTGTACATATTTTGCTTTGTAAGATGGGGCGGTATATAAATCTAATGAATGAATGAATGAATGAATGAATGAATGAATGAATAAATAAATAAATAAATAAATAAATAAATAGACCACACATACCAACGGACAGCCAAGTGGTCCTGGGAAGCTCATAGCAGGAGAAAGCACCTATTCGATAGCTCCATACTTTTTATAACTGTGATGATTGTTACAACATATCCCAAGTTTGAAAAAGCAATTCCAAACAACCATTAAAGTTGGAAGTGGAGGTCTGTTCACTTCTGGTTTTGATTCCCCAGCCCCCTTTTTAATTATTTCTGGACCTCAGGGTGTTCAAAATGAAAATGTGATTACCAAGCTCCTCAAAGTTGTCAATCCTTGCTACAGGAACACTAATGGCATTTTATCTGCAACAAACATAGTAGGAATGAACAGATCAATCTATGTATATATGTCTGTGAAGGTTCTCAGTTATCCAGGTGAGGTTATCCGGAAGCTGAGTCATGGCAGCTGGACTTCTTTTCTTGTGAGATCAAAATGTTTTGCTACTCATCCAAGCAGCTTCGTCAGTCCAAGGAAAGTTGGTGCAAGGCTTCCAATGTATAGTTACCTTGGTTTCATGCCACCCTAGTCTAAATAGGCTCATTAGGTGGGCAGTGGCCTGAACTGACTTGTTAAGTAGACAATGGCCTGAATAGGCTCCTTAGATGTACAATGGCCTGGTGTGTGTGAAAGTCACACCTATGCAACCCTTCCCAACACCCATTAAGTATGTGTTGTTAGCAGTGGCCTTCCTGGTGGAGTTGTGAAGTGCTTCTAATTTTTCTAGGAATGGATGAAAGGGCTGCAAGATAATTTGTTTCTACTTTTTATAACTAAACAGAAAATAAACAATTCACCCTTACCCTGCTCCTCAGGACTTTTCAGATCATTAAGAAAACAAAAAAATGGTTCTTAATTCAAAAGAAATCAAGTCAATAATTTTCGGATCTTACAGTGGCTTTACTTCTTTTAAGGGGACTTTTGCTTCTTTAAAATGCCATGAATAGCTAGAATAATGGTATGACCATGCAATGTTGCAGAGGAAAACAAAATTTCCTTCTCTGGTCCACTATGAATGTAACAATCCCAATCCCTTAATTATGATTAACAGACAGAGAACTTTGTGTCTGCAACAGGGCATGATCAGCTTCCACTGCAAATCCGTGATCCATGTGTAGAAAAATCTCAACAAAGGGACAACTGGACAAAGAGCTTCTATGCAGCAAGCATGACAAGGCATTAGGAACCATTCCAAGTCTCTTAAGCATGAAATCAAAAGATCTGTGTGTTTACTAAACCATCAAGTTCCATTAAATATTTCCTGAAATTGATTTCCAAAGTTATCTCTTATAGTGCTACAGTCTTAGAGCACCTGATTGCCATTGGAATGCCATGGTAATTGCTCTTTGATGGAAAGATAATGGACACTTACTGACTGGGAATCTTTTGTTCGTGTGCAGCAAAGAAAAACCTTAAGTCTTCGGGTCCAGCTGCTAGCCTGCCCTTCCTCCAGGCGGTGCCTGTAATGAACAGAAAAGTAGAATTTATAGGAGATCATTGAGGCCATAGAGTGCAATTGGAAATAAAGAGCAAACCAGCAGACTGATAAAGGCTACATGGATACCTCGAATAGTTACAAAGAAACTGACTACAGCATGGAATAATTATGAACAGCTTTGGAACGGTATCTGCATTCAAAACTCACACAACTACTGTATATAGTTGCAGAGGAGTTGCAGACATTAAGAAGCAGACACACCCTATAGATATGTTATACAGATTCAGACGTGATTCAAGAAAGTTGGTGCAAGATAGCATTAAGAACCATGACACCACTGGAGTTCAAAACCAGAGGGTTTATATGGACAACCTTAGTTTCCCCTTCAAATATTTGGTACTGCATATGTAACTCTTGATATTCACATGCTGCTCTTAATTGAACCACTGCCAGCCAGTTCATTAGTCTCCTGCTTTGCTAAGCAAATTCATCTTGTAGCCTGGTAGCAAGTGACAATCAAAAACAAAATCAAGAGTGTCTGGTCCCTAAGGATGAGGAACACAATGCTTATATTATTTACATTATATTATAAATTACTGTACTTAGACGAACACAGCTACTTCTGTTTCGGCCTGTGTAAGAAAAATAAAAGCAGAAGTTTTGTTGCACTTTAACAGATTTATTAGAGTGTGAGTTTTAGTTGATTACAAACAATTTCTTTGGATACATGAATCATAATAGCTTTATTTATAGACTCCGCTATGCACTAAAAGCATCAAATAAAGGGCAAGGATTCCTAGCAATATTTATATATAAATATTAATGCTCTGCTTTCATTCATAGTATTGGGTACAGCGAGTAGGGATGGGCCTTTCAATCTTACAGGAAAATAAAAACACGTAAAGGACTCTTATTTGTTGTCATGCATCTCAATTGATTCCCTGGACAGCCTTGAGACTAAAAGATGAATAATTTGACTTTAAAAAGAGGGGTACAAATTTGGGTTTTTATGGGGTGGCTGCCTCCTTCTTGCATCATTTGTGTATACAACTGCCTATAAATATTTTGTTCAATAGCAATTGTCAGCAACCAATCAGAATGTCTTGGTGTCAATGGGAAATGCTGAAACTGTAGAACAGCCTGAAATCCAATAAGCTGTGTTCATTTTGTTTATAGGTCACTGTATGCTGCCTAGGTCCAGGTGCCCCCCCCATCTTACACTGGACTGAATTCTTTTATTATTTGTTTATTTGATTTATTTATTTGATTTATATACTACCCATTTGGCAGAAAGCCATTCTGGGCAGTTTACAACATAAAACAAATTGATTACAGTATACAGATACAAAAATCTAATAAAAAGCAAAAATATTACAAATGAAAACATAACTAAACAACAACATTCATAAAAATCAGAGGTAAATAAGATAAGCTAATGGCAGACAAGATTAGATCAATAAATCAATAAGGCCACATAACACTTAATAACCAGGGAAAGCAGATTGAAATAACCAAGTCTTCAATCTTTTCTTGAAGATCAACAACAAGGAGGCCAGGCAGATCTCCTAGGGGAGTTGGTTCCAGAGTCTAGGAGCCAACACTGAGAAGGCCCGGTTCCTTGTTGTTGACCTGCAGGCCTCCCTCGATGTCAGCACCCTCAGATGACCTGCCTGCGATGAACGAGTGACATGGGCAGAACTCTGGGGTAGGAGCTGCTCTGACAGATAAGAAGGTCCCAAACTGTTTAGGGCTTTTTATGTCAATGTTAAGACCACCAATGCAGTGCGGCCAGAGTCGGGGGTAATATGATGGAATCTTTTAGTACCCAATATTGCGCTTAGTCGCTACTCTGTAAGCCACCCAGAGTTCCTCCGGGAAGATGGGTGGGATACAAATGCAATAAAATAAATAAATAAATAAATAAATAAATAAATAAATAAATACTAGTCTGGCTGCAGCATACTGCACCAGCTGGAGCCTTTGTATTAACTTCCAAGGCAGCTCCACATAGAGACACTACAGTAATCTAATCTCAAGAATACTAGTGCATGGACCAACGTAGTGAGAGCACTAGGGTCCAGGAAGTACCCTCTTCAATGTGTATGTATGCTTGGCTCTGTTATTTCTTGGTTTATTTTTGCTGCTGCCTGGACCTAGTCTGGCGGATGCCGCCTGCTGATATTAAAGAAGAAAACCCATATTACAACAATTTTTGTTTGGAGGAGAGCTTTTATTGTACCTTATGCCTTTAATTACCTGTATACTTTCTGTGGTTTTTAGGAGAGAAGCGGTGTGTGTCTTTTAAAATTTTGCTTTTTACTTCCTGAGAGAGCATGTTTTGGTGGATTGCTTTCTGTGTTTGATTTATTTTATAGATTGTTTCTAATTTCTAATTAATTTAGTTTATATTCATCCTATTAAAGGCATGTGTTTTGGTGAGTCTTTTTCATTATTTTTCTTTTTCATTTATTGCTGCCTACATATTGAGCAGACTGAATCTCTGCTTCTTTGCCTGTGTTTTGGAGTAGTTAAGAGTTCTAAATGGTTTGGGTGGTTATACGAAGGGAAATAAACTAAAAAAGACTTTCTCTTTTACATTAAACAAAAGGACTGGCATGCTAAAAACAAAAAAAATCAATAAAACAATAGAACATCAACAACTTGTCCTTTATCTTTGTTAGATGACCATTTTGATATATTTAAACTGATTTTGTTCCATAATTTTTAATAACAGGGATGAAGATACATCTGTAAGTGTGGTTCTTGCAATATAAACTAAAGCTGCAAGCCTATACAGACCTACAGGGAGGAAGTCACACAGAGTCATCTGCATAGATGTGCACTGGATTTAACTGCAAATTCAGCACAGTACACTGCTAACACTTTTTAACATTCACAGAAGTTTGCTGACTTAACTGCCGTTGGACTTACTGATTAACAGGAAGAATGTCTGCAAAACACAGCTTATAAAGCAAAAATTAAAAAGTGAAATAAGAAATGAAGAGACACAATATACACAATTCAACCCATCCCCGAGGTGGTATTTGACAGGTTCCTTGCCTCAAATTATACGTCCTCAAGTTACGTTGTCTCCTCTTTGTGGCTCGCAGTTTAACAAAGGTCCGGCCTGTTGGGTCAAACACGCATAGGACAGTGATGCAAACACTCAGAATGACGACCCAGTTGCAGACGACCATTCCTAATGGAACAGAGTGAAGATTCAAACGTCTGGTCCACCAATGGCAGATACGACTCTTTTGGCCAGTGTGCCCCATACTGTATTTGGGTTTTTTTCTGTAGCAACAATCTTGATCTTCACCAACCAACCATTTTCGTAAAAAAACAAATGAGAGCACCAATGTTTTTGCATGCACAGACAGATTACTTGAAACATATTTCATTGGATGGAAGGGCATTGATGGTTTATATCTTACTGGTGTCTCTGAAGGGGTTAAGTCTATATTCCAAACTTTAAGAGTGGAAACAAAGCAAAGCAAAGCAAAGCCAAGCAAAGCAAAGTGTACTGCTTGTATACCGCCCCATACCACTTCAAGTAGTCTCTGGGTGGTTTACAGTTTTTTAATCAGTAAGCAGGCTACGCATTGCCCCCCCCCCGCAAGCTGGGTACTCATTTTACTGACCTCAGAAGGATGGAAGACTGAGTTAACCATGAGCCTGCTACCTAGGTTTGAGTACAACTATGTATACAGAAAATGAATTCAAGAAAAACTTTCAAGCACGTACCCAAAGTGACACTCTTTGCAGTAACATCATTGCAGGAGCTGTAGTACTGAGTTAACCAAGCAATGCCCACAATAGCATAGATGAACTCAATCACCAAGATGGCTGAAATAATAAGAACATAGTGCACAGTAGCAGCATTATTCTAATACAACAACACATTATTTGGAGGGCTGTCAGAGACAGCTATGTTGATGTTAGTTCCATTACAGTATTTTTCACATACAGTTTTTGTGCAGCTAGTTTGTTTTGCTACAAGCAGTATCAGTGGTTTCCAATCAACAGTACACACACCAACCTCTTTTTGGATAAAATATTTAAAGAATTAATTTCATGGGTTATGGTGGTTTAAAATATAAAGAAAATGTCCTAATATTTCTCTGCATCTATACTTTATCCTCATTAATCATGATACCAAAATGATACCTTAAGAAGAGAAACACATTTCTATGTATATAATAGAGAGGGGGGGGGAAACAAATATCACAAATCAACTCTTTCTCTTTGACTATTAAAATGCCTTTTTAACAGCCACTGCTAAGATCATTACCATGCTGGCATTTCCCCCTTTGGCCTATGTACCCCCACCACAGGTATCACCACCAATACCCCATACTCTGCACATTAGATAAAGTGGGATGCCCCCAAAAAATATAAGAAATAAAACATGCTAGTCTTTAAAAGCAAAAAGCAAAGTGTGCTGCTTAATATACTGCCCCATGGTGCTTAAAACATTCTCTGGGAAGTTTACAAGTAATTATGCAGGATACACACACTGCCCTCACACCCCAACAAGCTGGGTACTCATTTTATAGATCTTGGAAGGATGGGAGGCTAAGTGAGCCAGCTACCTGGAATTGAACCCCAGGTAGTGAACACATTTATAGCTCAGCAGTTTAATTACTGTGCCATGAGGCTTGGTGGTTTAAGATAACGTTTCAGTCTAAAAGACCAGAATGAAGCTTCTAGAGGTGCTACAGACAATGCTGCAATCCAGGCATTTCAAAAAAATGCTGATAAGGAGTACCATAGTAAAATAGCCTCCATCAGATGCCTGCAGCAATTTAGGGACTTGTTTTAGAATTTTTAAAAAATTAAGTTAACATTTTCACTAGAGGCAAAACTACTCAAACTGGAAGCTGCATTTCTCTAAAAGGGGCTCCATTCATCTTTTGATTTATCTCCAAATGCAGAAGTATTTTATATATCTCCAGTTATACTTGCATATCTCCAGTTATAAACTATCATAAGTGGATGACACTCCATGTTACTGCAGTGAGAAGTTGCTCCTAATGATCCACAAAACAGTGGGGAGGGGACTTCATCTGTACTTGGTTGAAGTTACCAACAGATTCCTCTCTCATTCCTTACCATTTTAAGCAGTTTAGATGCATGGGTCCCATGGTCATACATGCTGAAGTAAATGTGTCATATCAAAAGCACTATTAGATACGACACTACTCCCTATCCCAAGCTCAAATTGTGAATATAAGAAATACTTTTAAAAAATTAAGGGAATGAAAAGGAGCTCCAGTGTGACACAAAAACTTCACAACAACTGCAGAATTTGGATAGTTCCGCATTAACAACATAGAACAAGGATTTGTGGGCAATACCTGCCAGCTTGGCTTAAAACAGCCAAAGTTTTAATGGTTTGAGCTTGGTGAGTTTTAATGTGATTCAGAGCAGGTTGCATACTATTCATGAGGTGCTACCATCCTAATGCACACAAAGACACAGATCAGAGAGGCAGGAATCTTGTGATCACCATGATGTGAAGCTCTTGTGTGAGCCATCATGCAACTGAGGCATATGCCAGCATGTCTTAGGTACTGAAACCACATATCCAAGACCCCTGTCAAGTTTCTGCAGTCCACTACCACTACAGCCACAAGGCTGATTATATTTCTGAAGAAAAGCAAGAATGTAAGGGCAAAAGCAGCTTCTAAGGTAGCAGGGGAGGCAGAATCAGAAGAGAGGATTGAAAGTTCAAATGCATGCCTCCATAAAATAGGGCTTGAACTTTGCTCATATATCTGTGCTCTCCCCCATTTCAGCTCAGTTTTAATTTTAATGCTAAAACTTTTTAAGGAAATCTCAAGCATGTTCAAATACAACGGAAGAAGAAACATTATTTCCCTTTTTAATGCCTATATATCAAGTCAGAAAAGGTATACAGTCACCCCCCGCCATTTTGCAGTTCAGATACTGCGGTCCCACTATACTGCGGGTTCGCAGTACCTGGGGGGGCAGTACCCTCCGAGAGGCCTCGGAGCCGTGCGGGGGCAGCGGGGAGCGATCCGATCACTCCCTGCTGCCCCCACTCGCCCCTCTGATTGCCCCCCGCCCCCACCCGACCTGCTTCCGCATATCGTGGATTTTCATGTATCGCGGGTCGGGTGGGTCCCTAACCCCCACGATAGGCGGGGGGTTACTGTAGTCCCTTTCTTGTGCATGAAAGATACATCCATGTAACAAGTGATTAAGCAGGAATGATCAGCAAGATATTCATCTTCAACTGTGTTCTCGGTCTAACAGCTGGTTTCATGCACCTTCTTCTTTCAAAATCTTTCCAATCAAATTCAATCAATGAAATCAAATTCTATGACAAGTATTTGTATAGGAACAAGATGTTAACCATTTCAAACTACCATGCATAATGAATAGAAGGTCACTAAAAATATTATTCAGCAGAAATGCCAATATCCTCTGGCAATATTAAATTAAGATGTCATAAGAAACAACTGCAGTATCCAATGAAAGGCAGAGACATTCAGTAAAAGAGAGGTCCTGAAGTATTTCATAATTATATACTGCAATTTGTGATAGAAGAAGACTGAGAATATTTGCAATAGGCTATTGAAAACCGAAGACATATGCAAAGCAAGGGGAGAAGCACAGAGGTATTTAGGCAAATAGATATACGTTAGGTTAGTGGTTCCCAATCTGGGGTCCCCAGATGTTCTTCAACTATAGCTCCCAGAAATCCTGGCCAGCACAGCTAGTAGTGAAGGTTTCTTGGAGTTTAATCAAAGAACGTATTGGAACCAATGTTGGGAACTGCTGGGTTAAGTTGTATTAGAGCAGGGGTCCTCAAAGTTTTCAAACAGCGGGCCGGTCCACCACCACCCAGACACCACTGGGGGCCGGATCACAGTCCAAAAGCAGCTGCGGAGGCTGGCTTGCTCACAAAACAGGGAGTAGGTGGGGAGTTGCAATTGGTCCTAGGGGCCGGATTCAGGACCTTGGGGGGCCGCATCCGGGGCCGGGGCCTTAGGTTGAGGACCCCTGTATTAGAGCCTGTATTGGATTGATATAAAGTCATCAGGGCAGACAACAGAAGGGAATAAAAATGTGTTACGTCTGCCTTTCTGAAAAGCAAAGTGAATATACTTTATTGAGAAGTAATACGCTGATATTTGCACCTCTACCTCAATTAAAGGATAATGCGTGTCAGAATGTGTTAAGTAATGTGAATACATTGGACCCTTGTATAACAAACAGCTTGTATAACATAAAATTTGTACAACATAAAAAATTCCGGAGATAGGGGAAATTTGCTTAACATAATCACCTATGGGGAAAATCCATAAAACATAAAAATGGGATTACTCTATTTTCAATGCATTTCTATGGGAATTTGTATAAAGAAAAATTTGCTTAACATAATTTCATTTGGAATGAATTAATTCCTTTATACAAGGTACCACTGTATTGCATTTAACAAATGTACAAAAGAGAACGACTAAAATGCTGGGGCACATCCCTTATGAGGAAAGGCTAAAACATTTGGGGCTCTTTACTCTGGAAAAAGGTGCCTGAGGGGGGAATATGATTGAGATGTACAAAATTATGCAAGGCTTGAGTAAAGTGGATAAAGGGACACTCTTCTCCCTCTCACAAAATACCAGAACTAGGGGACATCCACTCAAACTGAGGGTTGGGAGAGTGAGAAAAGACAAAATAACTTTTTTAACCCAGCATGTTGTTAGTCTGTGGAACTCCCTGCCACAGGAGGTGGTGATGGCATCTGAACTGGTTGCCTTCAAAAGGGGATTGGCAAGATTCCTGGAGGAGAAGTCCATCACAGGTTACAAACCATGATGGAGATGTGTCATCTCCAGGCTTAAAACCAGGGTATTTTAAGGGCCAGATGCAGGGGAGTGGTAATAGGAGACAGATATCTAGTCTTGTGTGCTCCCAGAAGCATTTGGTGGGGCCACTGTGAGATATAGGAAGCTGGACTAGATGGGACTTTGGCCTGATCCAGCATGGCTCTTCTTATGTTCTTATGACATCCATTTTTGAAAATCAAGAATTCACAATTGAGATTTTCATATAAAGTAAGTTTATATAGGTTTCGTGGTAGAATGTGGCAAAAAATAAGAACTTTTACAGATGTGGGCATGCAAAGAAATGAAGCAATGACTACATTTATACACCATATACCCCTCTGTGTAAGGGTATGCAATAGTTTATATATCCAGACTAAAAAGTATCTGTAATGCCACTTATTAAAATTCCTGTGCCTATTAAGACTTTAAAGACAACAAAAATGTTTGGAATAGGATTCTTTCCCTTGCGATATATATATGTGTGTGTGTGTGTGTGTGTGTGTGATTTTGCAGAAGCATCCAAAACACCAAATTTCAGCATCTGCATCTATTTAACCATGTGCTGAAGGAAGACTTGTTTGAAGTGTATCGAAGATGGCTGCATCAAGGTCAACCATTTAAGAAGTCTCCCGGTCACTGCTTCTTACCCAATCTGACGTACAGAACGTATTGCATGGAATCTCGTGGTTCTGTGTACAGGATGCTGCCACGCATGCTGAGCCAGATTATTGCAACTTCTGCGATCATGCAGCTGAGCAAAATTCCCAGGTAGCCTCTGCCGTGGTCCACCAGGTTGAGAGAGCAGGTTTCATTGGGATTGTACACCAGTCCGAACAGCACCACAGAAAGGATTATAAACCTGCCACACAGAAGCCAAATACAACAAACCTTGAGATAGTACGTCCATTACTGAACTGACTTAAAAGTAAGGAGATTGTCTCTTCTGTCTTGACAGCATTGGCCAAGCAAAGAGTCTTCACAATCCCATGGAAGTTTGCACCACATACTATACGAATAAAGCGTCATGTACACAATCATAATTTAGCAAGGTTCTCTTTAAGATGTGAGCCCCCCCCCCCCCCCCGAGAAGGGCTTTTCCTCCCCAGTGCACCTGCTGCGACCATTTTTATTTGGGTGATGACAGTTGTCTTCCATAGAACTGGTCCCTGGGGCCAAAAAGGTTGGGCTCTAAGGTATTGTTGCATATTCAATATTTTATTCACAAAATGCTTCTTTTGTTACTGCTGACGAAGTTTGTCTGAGCTTCAAATTGGTCATAAATGGTACATGGCTACTGATACTATATGCACATGACAATTTTTTTTGGGATTATAGTCAAATAACATATTTAGCTAATGGCACAGCTGTGTTTCATAAATGTAATCCGTTTATTTGTAATATACATTTTGGTAGTGCTCCAATTGTAAAATGCTGATGGTGAGCTAAACAAAGATATTTTCCACCCACACACAGACTTCTGGATGGCATCCCAGAACACATTCTGTGTTCCTCTGTAGCAAAAGAAAAAGACAGAAGCTGCAGTCCCTTTCACAGCAACTTCTACTTTTCCATTGTCCTCAGGAGGTCCTGAGTAAAAATTTGCAGTTACTACTAGAAGCCACCAGAGGGTAGAAAATATATCAGGCACAAACATTTCAGTTATGATGCACCCATGCCAACATAGCACAACCATGCTTGATATATACATGATAGAGAAGAACATTACATTATGAAAGTCAGTTATAAAATTGTAAAAATTATCAAACTTACAAGCTGTCTTAAATGTGCTTGCATACTCAAAAGACATCCAATAACTCATGTTCTCTCTCTCCCCCTCCCCCTCTCTGTGTGCGTGCGCGCGCGCGCACACACACACACACACACACACACACACACACACACAAAGCACTGCACATGCTGATCAACATGTCAAAACATACACGCCACTCAAGATCTCTGTGAACAGCCAAATCAAAAATGCAGTTTTAGACCAGGCAACAGCATGAAAATGGCATCTGTGCTAGTTCTTATTGCTACTGCTTGGAAATTGTTGATGTTTGTAGAAGCCCACTTCTTAAGAGAACTGGGACTGCCAGGAACCCATCAACGCTTTGGTATTTGCACTGACTTCTTTTTGTCTTTTTAAGTCCCACGCGCAAACCCATCTATTCTCCTGGGCCATGTATCTTTTTAGTGCTTACTTCGTCTTGCTAACACATCCCTGCTGCCACATTTCACACACAATTCACACACAAATGGATTACACACACACACACACACACACACACACACACACACACACACACACACACACACTGACACTCACATTCATTTCATCTATTACTTTGCACATTTGAGCCCTTCACAGAGGCTTTCTATCTGTCTGTAATCCCAATACAGTTTGCTATTATTTACTTATGAAAAAGAACTTCTGGTCCTGGGTCTTTGAAACTCACTTTCCATGTCAATATACACAGAATTTATGTTCTTCACTGAGGCTCTATAATATGTCTAAGCTACTGGAGAGGTACCCTTTTGTGAACTAGCTGCTCTGCTATGGAATCTTTCCCTGGCAGGATAGGTTGTGTCTTTTGTTTTGGCCTTGAAATGAGACTGTCCTGTGTTGACAAGATTCTGCTGATTAAGGCCACACTTTTATTTTAGAAAGTCCCCTTGTTTCATTGTAATGTTACATATTTTATCAGTTCTGTTTTCGTTTGAATTTGTTGCATTTGATTTTGTTTTCTAGTTTTATTGTAAACTGAGCGGAGCATTCACAAAATTACAAGAGCAATTCAGAAACATATTTTATTTATTTATTTATTTATTTATTTATTTATTTATTTGACTTTTATACCACCCATCTAGACCTAGGGCTACTCTGGGTGTTTTACAACATGTGAAAACATAACAATTAAACAAAGGAATAATTTTAAAAACTAAAATACAAGGTACATAATAAAATAAAGTATACATAAATCAACAACAACAAAAAATTAAAATGAAGATAAAAATGGCAAGAGATTGATAAAATGGGGGGGAGAAGAGAAGAAAAGTGGTTAAAAATAAATAAAAAATAAAGAATATGAATAAAAGACAATAAGAAATGGAAGATTTGGAACTACTGGGAGGAGGGAGGAGGATGATATTACCAGTATCTGGAAATGAGAGGAACAAAACAAATCAGATACAGCTGATTGGCTAAGATTTTGCAGGAGAAACAATAGAAGTTTTTGTTTTTGTTTTCCTCAGGTAAAAATTTCTACTTACCAGGTGGTATGAAGGAGGAAAAGAAAGATGGCTGGCAAGACAAGGTCATCGCTGCCTACAGACCAGCGACGGCGGAACACTACAATCCCGGGCATGGCTAGTGGGTTTGCGGAGGATCACCAGGCACAATGCTCACCTCCTGTAATGGAAGGACATTGGCAGCAGTGATGCAGGTTGTTTCCAGATATCACATACAGAGGACTGGGCCCACAGCGACTTCATCTGTTCTTCCAGGACAACAGAATACAGTGGCACCTCGACTTACGAATTTAATCCGTTCCGAATGCATGCTCTTAAGTCTTCCCAAATCCTCACAACAATGCCTATGTATCTGCATAGTTACACATACACTGGTGCAGCCTTTTAACAAGGAAAGAGGTATAAAGATTCCCAATGTTGTGCAGTACAGAAGGTTGTTCACGATTGTTGTCAACATTGTACTAAATATAAGTCAAACTTCAAGAGAGCACCTAGTGTAAATTCTATTCGCAGACATAAAGCACTACAATCCAAATTTGCTTCTATTATCTACTGAGAAATGTCAGTTGAGCTAACTAATTTGACAACCAGGATGTACTACAAGTGACTCACAGTCCTGAGTACAACTGTTGCACAATAACTGTCACTGTAGCTTCTCTGTTTAGTATTCTGTTCACCTTTTAGTCAGGCTATTGCAACAAGGAAGTAGTGTGTGCTCATTCCCTTTCACGTATCAATGGGTCTTCTTGTATATGTCAGTGAAATGATTGTGCCAACACACTATTATGCAAATTGTCCAAGCACAGATTTGTGCAGCTGTTCTATTATCGCTGCATGAGAGTGCAGCAATGATCTTGTGGAGGCAAAGGCAATTCTAAAAATGGGGAAGACAAAAAATGTACAGTGGTGCATTTAATTGGTTCTATGGCTCAATTTGTTTTATGAAAAATTTGCCTTATGAAATGCAGTTTCCCATAGGAATGCATTGAAAATGGATTAATCCGTTTTGGACGCTATGGGTCGCTTTGTTTTACGAACATTTTGTCTTACAAAATGTGGTTTCCCATAAGAATGCATTGGGAATGGATTAATCCCTTCTGGAGGGTAGAATAAAGAGAAAAATAATCAGGGGAGGGGGTCCTGGGTACACATGAAACAGTTTTTGTCTTGCAAAGCATACCTATTCCCAGAATTTTTTCTTCCTATGACTTTTTTAATCTTACAAGGTATTTGTACTAAGAGGTACCACTTTATAACTTTTAAGCAGGGCTTCAGATCAGCATCGAATTTGGCACATATGGAAGACAGTCTCTTCCTCCTCTATGCCACGTTTGGGGAAGCATGGGGAAAGAGTTTTCAAGTTATGATATGTAAAATGTAAAGCTGCCCCCATTCAAAAATAGGCAACCCTACACATCCCCATATTTAAAACAGTTCATATAAACTGAAAAGATCAGTTTGGTTTATCTTGAAAGAGAATGGTTGGCCATGACCACTTTTAATTTGAAAAGAATCCAGGCTAAAATACTGCTCCTTTAGAGAGGCTTTTCAAACACAAGAAATTGATTTATTATCACACTGAGCATGTGTGGAACATGATTTTCAGCAAGAACTTTGCAAAACAGATACATTGTTGCAACTTCCTAGGCAGGAAAAGAGATATGTTTGGGTGGCAATGAAAGTGTAGAGTCAAAATACAAGGTTTTTTTAAAAAAGTTTTTTTAAATAAAAAAGTCTTACTTTACAGAAGATAATGGAGTGACATTCTTTCAGGAAAGGCACTATTATGCTACGAATATCCATGGAATAAGCATGCAATTTTGTAAGACACACTCAAAGTATTTCTGCATTACAAAAGGACAGAGCCTTTACCTGCATTTCTTTCACCCTGGGAATTCAGGGACAGGGCTTGTCCTTCACCAGTCCACAAATGCCAGGCTGATTCCTTCACCAGTCCCACAAATGCCAGGCATTGCCTTACCCCTCCCTGTACCTCACCTTGCCTTCAAAATACTGTACCTCACCTGGGGAGGGCTCCATCGGAACTGGGGGGGGGGGGAAGGAGGAGGAGGAGGAGGAGGAGGAGGAGGAGGAGGAGGAGAGACATGATGGGCAGCTTGGCTGAAATTCCCCCATACACACACACACACTGCTGCCCTCTGATGCCACCTGCTGTTGCTGCCGCTGCTTCTAACCTCAAACCCAGCCCTGGTGAAAAAGGGTGTGGAGGTGGAGAGAGAGAAGCGGTATCCAGTGAGGCTGAATGAGAGGCAGTGGCAGAAAGCTATGAGCGGCTCTCGTTGAGCCCCCACTGCATTTGTACCTTATGCAACCACAGAGCCGGACTGCATATGTGCGCCTCAGTGCCTTGACAGATGGACCAGGCCAGCTCACATGGACAAGGGAATGAAGGTTCTCTGGATGGAGCCCTGGAGGCTGCTTATATGGTTGCCTTCATCTGCCTGCCTTATGGGGTGTGAGGGGTCCTTTGGAAAGTGTGCAAAAAGCCAGAGAAATGAGGTAAGGTTGACAACTGAGGGACTGGGAAGCTGAGAAATGGATTCTCCTCATTGTAAAACTAGTCATAAGTCCAACCAGTCATTAAACAGATAGGCTATTAAGTGAGGCTATTAAGTGAGGAGCAACTGTACTCATCCCCCAGTGTTCAGCCTTGACTTGACTGTCCTTCTGGCTGGCTGTGCTATCTGTATCTCTCCTACAACACTCATCAAATGATTTTTGTCCTTGTCTTTTGTAAACATTCAGGCTGTCCTTTGCTGTGTCAAATTTGGCATCTTTTTTTCTAACTGGCAGTATGGGTATAGTATCGGGCCATTTCCTGGTGTCTTAAATTGTGCATACATAAGCAGAATATCCCACATTCATAAACCGGAGGGTTTTTGAAGAAGTTAATTTAGTTTCAGCATTAAAGGGCCTATTCTCAATGTCATTAAAGCACTCAGCAGCTGTGATTTTCAATCAGCCCCTGTTCACTTCCAGCCACAGCTGCCACAAACATACAGGATGATGGCACATGAAGAAGTCACTCCAAGATCAGTTTTGGCAACTAATCCTGTATATTTCTACAAGGTTAATAGCCAACTGTTTCTCCCCTGCTTCCCAATTTTACCTTGACGATGGTAATAGCAACAGGGCAGTCAGGGCTCATACATACACGTAATTGTTTCTACTCGCAAATTCTGCCAATCCACTCCAAATTTTGCTCTTGGGTACACCCAAACCTAACAACAGACTTTGTGTGCTCCTGTACTTTTTCACCTGGAATGCTTCTCGGGAAAACTTAGTGCTTTTCCCATTAGATCACATATGTTATTCCTCTTCCAGGATGGCAGTCCCTTTTTAAAGAACAACAACACATCCACAACATATTCTTTATGATATCAGAATGGATATGAAGAAAACATCAAATCAGCTGGATAGAAGACTATTTGTCTGCTTCCTGAAAACATTTTGAAGGAAATCCTTACTCATGAGCAAATCTACCAGCCAGGAGAGCATTAACCTTCTGAATAAAGCATAGCTATTCTCTGAGCTATTTGCAGCTGACCTGAAAGCTGAACCAGAGTCAATTGGAAGCAGGATGACTCCAAGCCAGCGGTTCTAATGAATGAACTGCCTGTCTTGCAGTTTAACATAACACATTGGGATGCTTGCTTCTAGGCAGTTCTGTTGTTCTTCACAGATGAAAACTGCACACCTGTAAAGAGCACTCGCTATCTAGTTGCCAGGAGCAGGAAAAGGAACAGCTTCTTGACAATTTCCTTCCAGGGGAACAGTACCTAGTATTTGTATCAGCATTCTTATAAATTTAGCCTGAAGACCTGACCGAGGTCCAATAACATATCTCACCAGTAATCTGAATTTAATTTATAACTCGTCTCAATCAGAAGTATTATTTTTGTCACATTTGATCTACCCTAGTTTCTTCTTCCCACAAATAGCTCCTTAGCACTCACCAAATATTCTTGATAATGATATCAACTAAGGAAAAAACAAAACAAAACAAAACAAAACAACCCCCTCAGCAAAAAGAATAGCCAAGGTGCTTTTTATAACTGTTAATTAAAATACAGTAAAATGTGCTTAATTTTATCTAGAGTGATTTAAGAAGAAAACTTTTTCATTTGTTCTCAGCTCCAAATGCCAAAATTCCACAATAATTTCCTAGGTAGATGTTCCAGCCCATGAACACACACCTACATAAGAACATAAGAAGAGCCCTGCTGGATCAGGCTTCCTGTATCTCACGGTGGCCCTACCAGATGCATCTGGGAACGCACGAGACTAGCTATCTGTCTCCTGATACCACTCCCCTGCATCTGGTCCTTGAAGTACCCCAGTTTTAAGCATGGAGATTACACATCTCCATCATGGTTTGTAACCTGTGATGGACTTTTCCTCCAAAAATCTGTCCAATCTCCTTTTGGAGGTATCCAGGCCAGATGCCATCACCACATCCTGTGGCAGGGAGTTCCACAGGCTAACAACGCACTGGGTGATAAAATATTTTCTTTTGTCTTTCTTACTCTCCCATTTCGTCTGTTCTTACTCTCCCTGCGGACATCTTCATTTTACCCATCTGGAGAAAGGCTGTAGCCTTCTTGGAATTATTTCCTGCTGCAGTGCTTTGGTGTATGTGTTTTTCTTCAGGAGGCACCCTATATAAAAAGGAGCAACAAGATGACCTACGCAATGCAACAGAAAAAGACAGTCTCTAGAAATAGGCCTTAGCTTTTCTTCAGGTGAATGAAATGGACATTTCAGGTGTGTGTTTGTGAGCTAGAAATTCCAGAATTTTTCTGGGTTAATTAGTGGAGATTTCTGGGATTTGGAGTAAAAAGTAGAAGAAAATGGTACATCCCTAGATTCAAGCACTTCACTACTGGCTCCTGATAGTGAAGCTGGTGAGTCACCTGTCTTACCTATTGAGCTGCTATATACCTGTAGTATATGAACAACAAACCTCCTAAGCTTGTGACACAGTGGTTCAATGCCTGTACTACAACTAAAACTGTGCTCACGACCTGGGGTTCAATCCCAGGTAGAAGGCTCAAGGTTCACCCAGCCTTCCATCCTTCCAAGGTTGGTAAAATGAGTACCCAGCTTGCTGGGGGGGGGCATAATTAAATTGTAAACCGCCCAGAGAGTGCTTAAGCACTATGGGTCAGTACATAAGCAGAACACGTTTGCTTTAAGCTGTTCCAGTCAGCCTCCCTCCGGACATCTTTCACTCTCTCTTTACACAACATTGCTTCCTCCCATGAAAGATGGCAATAAAAAGTTCTGTACAGTACATGTAGCTACAGTTCTTCCAGCATCTGTCTGTGAACTCGCACATAGGTTTTTGTGCCTGCAGAGAACCTCCTTCAGAACATTGTACAGGTGAGTAACTTTGCAGCAACCTTACACCAGTCCACATGTAAAGGACACTTTAGTTAAGATCCTCAGTCCCAGACAACACTGCAGTGTCTTTGTCAAGCAGGAGAGGTGCAGGGACTTGCATCATCCTGCCTCCCTGTTTGATTGGCCAGCGCCAGGGAGACAGAAAGATGATGTGTCGGAGGCTTCTTCCTGATTGGAGTTTTGCCCTGTGTAAGGTAAAGCAAGGTAAGACACTGGTTGATTCTGTTCTGGAGGGTGGGACTGCATTCTGAACCAGCTGTGCTGGTGTGTTTTGTTTCGGAACCAGTCCCCTTCCAAAACGAAATACCCATGTCTAATGCGAGTTCATGGAGCAAAGTAGGAAGAATTAAGGAGAAATGACAGACAGATAAGGCCAAAACTGTTTGGCATGCAGGCAAGGCTAGTAATTTTGGAGGACTCTTCACAAAGATGAACAAGTATGCTAGTCCAAGAAAGCAAGTATGTTGCTATCTGAACACTCCCTGGAACATTTAACTTGTGTTACAAAAAACTTGATTCCATCTGTAAGGTCAAGACTGACATGTCAAAGTAGCTAAAGAAACCAGAATGAAAAAAATTGCCAACAGTGTAATCATGTCCATATGTCAAATGAGCCAAAGGCCTCAATCTTAGATTTAAAATGGACTGCAAAATGATCTCACGTGTAAACATCAGGTTGAAGCCTTTTTTTGTCCAGCTTCAATGCAGCTGCTGACCACACGGATAGATGCCTCATTGATTACTGTAATCAATGCAATCTTATTTGCATCTCTCACTGTATTTGATTATCTGTAGGACAACCTTTTTACACCAGTCAAAATCTGATCCAATGGCACTTTTCTCCATTTGTTCTCCAGCCATCTCCTTGCTGCCTCCATAGTCTGCACCTCCCCCATAACCCAGGAGAAGGGGCAGACCCTGAAGGAAAGAGGGCATTTAGGAGCGATCATGCCAACCACCCAGGATACATCTGAATACCATCTGTTGACCTCGGCTTCAACAGGTTTGTCAACCAGATCAATAAAAAAAAATCCTCCCAAGGCACAATGAAAATATTTATTTATTTATTTATTTATTTATTAAGCTTATATCCCGCCCATCTTCCCAAGAGGGGGGCAGCTTACAATAAAAATCAAGTAAAACAAGCAGGGACAATAGAAAAGGGATAGTGGGCAGG
This sequence comes from Phrynocephalus forsythii, assembly GCA_029282475.1. Lineage (NCBI taxonomy): Eukaryota > Metazoa > Chordata > Lepidosauria > Squamata > Agamidae > Phrynocephalus > Phrynocephalus forsythii. Next base: position 89,401,957 of record JAPFRF010000001.1, on the reverse strand, counting down.
ACCCAAGCAGAAATGGTGCGGGCAAAACAACAACAACAACAAAAAAAACACCTAAGTAGAAAGGTCGCCAAACGCCTCCCTGAAAAGGTGTGTCTTCAGGGCCTTTTTGAAGGCGGGCAGGGATTCTGCTAGGTGCAGCTCACTGGGGAGATGGTTCTGTAGCATGGGCCCCACTACAGAGAAGGCGCGGTCACGCATACGTGATTTCTGCGCCTCTCTGGGTGTGGCCACCCTCAGTGAGCGCACCTGCACCAATCTCGTGGGTCTGGTCCCAGTTGATCTCTGAGAGATATGCTCCAACAGATACTCTGGTCCCAGGCCGTGGAGGGCTTTGAAAATCAAAACCAGGACCTTGAACCTAATCCGGGGGACAACGGGAAGCCAGTGCAAGTGAGCCAGAACTGGGGTGATGTGCTCGAATTTACAAGCACCCACCACCAGTCTAGCCGCCGCATTCTGCACCCGCTGTAACCTCCGGACAAGGGTCAAGGGCAACCACACGTAGAGGGCATTGCAATAGTCGATCCTCGAGATCACGAGGGCCTGCACGACTCTCCTCAGGGAGACTCATCGAGATACGGTCGGATCTGGGCGATCCTGCAGAGATGGAAGAAAGCAGCCCTGGAAACGGCCATCACCTGGGCTTCCAGGGAGAGGGCTGAGTCCAGGACCACGCCCAGATTCCTGGCCCTGTCCGTAGGCTGGAGGGAAACACCCCCCAGCTTAGGGAGAGGGCCATTGTACCCAGACGAGGGCACCCCGAAGAACAGAACCTCCGTCTTCTCCGGATTCAGCTTGAGCCGGTTATCTCTGGTCCATTCCAGGACCGCCTCCAGGCACAGATCGAGGGAGCGTACTGCCTCCACTGCAGAAGACAAAAAGGAGAGATAGAGCTGCATGTCATCAGCATACTGATGACAGCGAACTCCAAATCTCCTGATGAACTCCGCCAGCGGCCTCATATAAACGTTGAACAGCATGGGTGAGATTGCCGACCCCTGGGGCACCCCACAAGGGAGAGTCCAAGGAGGCGACAAGTCATCACCCAGCTGAACCCGCTGAGTCCGGCCGCTAAGGAAGGAATGGAGCCAGGACAAAGCCTGACCCCCAATTCCTGCCTCGGCCAGCCGGACCAGCAGGTTACTGTGGTTGACGGTATCAAAGGCAGCTGACAAATCAAGGAGAACCAGCAGGGAGGAACACCCCCTGTCAGCCTCCCTGAGGAGGTCATCCTGCAGAATGACCAGGGCAGTCTCGGTCCCACGAAGAGGTCTGAAACCAGACTGGAAGGGATCCAGGATACTATTTTCCTCCAGGTACGACTGGAGCCTGACAGCGGCCACCCTCTCGACAACCTTGCCCAGGAAGGGAACAATGGCAATCGGACGATAGCTGGATAAATTGTCTGACGCCATGCCAGGCTTTTTCAGAGTGGGCTTCACCACGGTCTCCTTCAATCGGGAAGGGAAAAATCCCTCCCTGAAAGAGGCCGTGGCAATAGCCGAAACCCACTCAGGCATGTTCCTTCGGCAGAATTAATAAGCCAAGCCGGGCAAGGGTCAAAAGGAGTGGCAGCCAGCCGGCAACAAGCCATAGCTCTGGAGGCCTCCGCTGGTAACACTGGCCCAAACTCAACCAGGAGGGGAGAACGGGGGGAGGGAGAGGCCCCAGGGACATCAGGGGAAGGACTAGGGCAACCGGGGCAAGTCGGAACGGATGGCCTCTATTTTAGATCTAAAATGGGCTTCAAATTGCTCACTAGTGAAATCACTAGGAGGAGGCCTCAGCTAACTGGGATTGGAGAGGTCTCAAACCAGATCTGTTATCTTCCAAGGAAGGAACAATTTAACAGGGCCCATCTCCCTGCTTGGAGGAGCCACTGATGAAACTCCAAATTTCAACAAGTAATTTGACCATGACAAGGCAATGTCTGTCATTCTCAGATTATACACTCTCTACCTCATTGACAACACCAGGGTTTGAGTGTGCTCTGCTACATGAGTGGGGCTGATGACACGTTGTGATAGAACCAAGGATGGCATGGAATCCATGGACTCCAAAACTACCCAGACATCTTCACCTGAGCATGGATGTTCAAATCTCCCAGAAGCAATATTCTGGAGGACCTCAATAGCACAGGCAACATGAAGTCTGTCAGTCCCATCACTGAAAATTATGCATGTTCCCCTTTACAGTGCTTGCTTTCTTGATAAACATACAAGCCAAAATCCCACTGCGTATTTACACATGCACAACAGGCAGTACGGTAGCTTCTGCAACTGTGATTAACTGTCAAGGTGCTGGGTAAGTCTGTGGGAAAGAAATAAAGGCCCCGTCTAATTGCCTTGCGTGTGGAGACCTGAAGGGCTCAGGTTCATATGGAGTTAAAAACAGGCCCGTGTGAACCAGCTTTTATTGACTTCGGTAGGGTCAAAGACAAAAAACAAATGTTACTAGTAGTTGGGAGGTATGAAGCAATGCAATACACTAACATGTGAAACCATGGTAATTTTGGTGGTACTGTAACATGTGGTAATGTTTGCTCAACTCTGAGAGCAGTTAACCACAAACAGAAATACCCTGTGAAGGAAAAAAAGGAACAAAAGAAGGATCTTGGCCATAAGCAATTTTGTTATCAGGGTTATAAAATGCTCTGTTTAGAGATACAAGGAACATTTGTTTAGAGATCTGTATTGACCTAGGATGCTCTGTGCTATTGCATGCATGCTCTTACATTAAATCATAGAATCATAGAGTTGGAAGAGACCTCAAGGGCCATCCAGTCCAACCCCCTGCCATGCAGGAACGCCCATCGCAGGATTCCCGACAGATGAACATCCAGCCTCCACTTAAAAACCCCAAAGTCTGCACCTCCTCCATAAATGAGTGCTCTTATAATAAAATGGAATAATTCCTGTGAAGAATAGTGTTTAATGATTATAATTTTAAAATGTTGTTAAACAAACAAAACCATAAATGATTTATGTTTACAAAAGACGAAGTACAGAAAAGCTTTGAAGTAGGGTACTCTTTTCACATTGACAGATATAATATGCTTTATATCACTAACTATTGTACTTCCTAAATGTAATGTGAAAATTAGACTAGGCATATTTCCATTCACAGTTTTAAAAAGATCTGGTGTTTCTGGTACACAGGCAGCAAAAGAAATGTAAATCAAAATAACATGCAATCCCAAAAGACAGAAAAAGAAAAAGTTTATTCCTTTCTATATCAGCAGTCCAAAAACTGAGGAATGCACAAATGCACTGACAGTTCAGACAGCCTGCAATTTTTTTTAAAAAATGGAAGGAAGCCCTTCATATATTGTAGTATAACAGTTTTACACTGGATAAATTAATATCAGGTAAGTGTCATCTTTGGTTTTGTATTCACAGTCAGTAAAGCAGAATAAGATAAAGCGCACATGTATGCATCAGAAAAATTAACTTTTATGAGGTTAACCTGTATATATTCTGGTACAGCAAAGAATAACTGCTGTGTGAAATGATTGCGAGTACATGTCCTGACACTTAAAGCAGAAAAAAATCAACATGTTTGATAAATATTTTGACTATGTCTAAAATAATGGGACATATTCTTACTGAGAAACCTACCAATTCAAATGTGTGGCCCATCAGAGAAGCTGGCGAGTAATATGTTCAAGGAGAAAACTTAGGCTAGAAATAAGATATACTTACATAGCATGTAGACCAGTAGAAGCACATTCTTCTGCCCCAAGAAACTTTCTTGGGAAAGTCTGTGTCTGCGGACGGAGGCTTCATGAGTGAAGGCGTAATCAGCATGCTCGGTCTGTAGCCACTGCGAATAACAAATGGGAGAGGAAACAACGGTTTGGTGAGTGTCCCTCAACAAATGCAATCATCACTCTCACATTCTGCCAAGGAATTTCCTCCCTCCAGAACACAACCGTAGTTAAACAAACTGGAGCCACTCAAAGCAAATGAATTGAGGGCCATAATTTCATGCCATCCCTTTCCACCAACATGACCTCATTCTTTGTTGTTTCTCAAATGTTGGGGCGGGGGGGGGAACAGAACTGACAACATAGGAGGGAGTTATCACTCAGAACAGCAGCGCACACACAAAAATCCCACTTCTCCTCCCCTCCAAGGGAAAAACCAGACCAAAAGAATGAGGAACAGCTCCTAACGCTCTCGATTTCCCTAAATAGCAGAACATCATCTCTGCAATGGATGGCTTCAAAGCCAGTATGGCTGAAATTAAAGACCGGAAAGCACTGGACCACTGGCCACTTTTTGGGGCATCTTAGAAACAAAAAAATACAATTTTCTTGGCTGAAGAATGAAATAATGGTATAGACAGCCTCTCTCAAGTATTTTAAGATACTTGTGTCCCAAGATGAATCGGGAAAGTACGATTCCTCCCACAACTGGACAGCCCTCGCATCACTATGGCTGTTTTCTGTTAGAAATAAAGATACCAATTACAGTACATTTTTACACAACAGGTTTAATGTAGCAAATGCTTTATCTGTAGTCAAGGCTGTCTGACCTTCATCTAAGGTATGACAGAAAATGTAATATGAAGACACCACAACTGTAAGTTGTAGGGGGAAGTTTTAATGTGCGAGTATGAGGCCTGCTCCAATAACACAAGAGTTTTAGACTGGAGTGGGCAACTTCCGTGGCGTCAGAGTCATTATTCAGACTGGCTAGCAGCTAAGGGTCACTCTCCAATAGAGCATGGCCAAACTGACTAATCTGCATAGTTATTGGGCAGTTTTAAAATACCTAAACCTCAATTCATAACATACTTAAGATACCTAAACCTCATAAACAAAGAATGCAATTTTTAATAAATAATTTGCTTCATTTTCCTTCCATAAAATATTGTTCATTATGATAAACCAAACCATTAATGATTTATCAGATAAAACCTGCTCAAAACTTACTGAATTTTGTTTAAAAATGCATTTTTAAAATTGTCAGTGTTTGCACTCGAGTACAGTACTCTGTTTAAAAAGTCAGCCACAGTCATTTCACATAATCCCAGCTCTGTGATCCTCTGATGCCCAGAGAGACCCAAGCGGTGAGGCCAGGAGAGAGGAAATGAGCAGAATGTACTAGAGATGTAAGACTTCTGGACATTTTTAAGCCATGTTGGGGGATGGGGCCAAAAACTTTGGAAAAGCAGAAAAATGTGGGAATTTTTATCCACATTTCTAGAAATAAACACCTTTAGACTGTACCCAATGAATAAGAAAATAAGTCTTGATGAAGAAACTACAATGGGAGGTTGAAAACTTCCTTTGTCAATCTAGGAATTTTACCTGCTTTTTAGCATACTTTTTTTTTGGGGGGGGGACCCTCAAACCAAAATTTAACTTTCTAATAGACATCTTTCTTTGAAGTGTTGGAGAAAATTACCACAGAGCAGTAGAGTCATTTCTAGGTGGTGATTTGTGTTTAACTTTATTTTGGGGAGATGGAGCCTTTAGTGTGTGCCAGAAATAGTTTGGCAGCCAACATGCAGCTCATGGAATACATATTACCCACATCTAGATTGATCTTGGAAAGTTAACCATATGCATCATCCTTATTTTATGTGGTAATAGCTGCAGAAGCACATAAATAAATACCAAAAGTGTTCTGGTTATATACTGCCCCATAGCGCTTCAAGCACTCTCTGGGAGGTTTACAATTTAATTATGCAAGCTACACAAAGGCTAAATGGAGAGAAAAAGATATGGAAATATGTGAGAACAATATACAAACTTATATTTAAAAGATTATGCTCAATTATAGAGCTTGGTACAGCATAACCCAGGAGTGCCCAAACTTTTTGTAAGGACGGGCCAGATTTGGTGGCTGAGAATGTGTCAGGGGCTGGTTGCTCCCCGACCCTGCCACCCCACTGCAAGCCCTGCCCACTGACCCATAGGCCCCACCCACTGACCCCTTGCAACCCCACCTGCAGGAAGGAAGGCGGGGACCAAGGGAGGGAGGGAGGTGGGGACCAAGGGAGGGAGGAAAGAAGGAAAGTGGGGACCAAAGGAAGCACAGGGAGCCGTGGCCACCACAGGGGAATGTGTGGGTGAAGGAGACGGAGGGAGGGATGGGCCAGCCAGCTGCGGGCCACTCAGAATGGCCTGACGGGCCGGATTTGGGTGCCCCCAGGCCGGACTTTGGGCAGGCCTGGCATAACCACTCACTTCTAAACACCAAGGAAAGAAAAAAGCTCTGTGAATAGTCCAAAAAGCCAGAGGAAATGAAACCTGTGCTTTAAACAAGTGTTGCCTGCCTACAGTCTACCAAAACCTACAGTTTCAATGTTCTGATTCACAAGAAGGCACACTGAACACCACCTGGGTGTCGTCCTTGAACTGTATTTTCAGCACGTATAGTCACTGTGCTTTACATATACAGTACAGTATCTTAAAATTATGGTACTGATGCAACAAGCTCTGTGGTAGAATATGCTTTTTTCATCCCTATGGCTCAAGTTTAGCTTTTGAAATTTTCTATTAAGAAGTGCTTAGCCAGCATATCTAAGAAATAGATCCATAGAATTGCTACCAAACAGGGACAGCTGGACCAATTGGTCTGACTCAGACATTTAAATGCCTCTGTCTTAACCACTGTCCTAGGCAAACAGAAGAGTCTTGTGACACTTCAAAGAATGGCTAATTTATTTTGATGTAAGCTTTTTTGGACAAATCAGCTTCACGAGATGTAAGATGCTGCTGTGTTAATTTGTCAGGTGCATATATACTCGCACATGGGAGTGAGGGAAATGTAAACAGTGAAACTAGAGGGAAATGAAATGGAAAAAACAAACATTCCTGTGATAGCTTACATTTCAGCTGAAATGCACATGTATTAAGCACACTGCCTAGTCACAAGACTTTGCTGTTGATGGCACTGGGAAGCTAATTAATACTTGTAATGAGATAAAAATGGTCAGTCTAGTTTGTTTATTTTTTTAAAAAAATTACTGCTGTCCTAACATAAGAACATAACATAAGAAGAGCCATGCTGGATCAGGCCAAAGGCCCATCTAGTCCAGCTTCCTGTATCTCACTGTGGCTCCACCAGATGTGTCTGCCAGCGCATGAGACTAGATATCTGTCTCCTGATACCACTCCCCTGCATCTGGCCCTTGAAGTACCCTGGTTTTAAGCCTGGAGATTACACATCTCCATCATGGTTTGTAACCTGTGATGGACTTCTCCTCCAGGAATCTGTCCAATCCCCTTTTGAAGGCATCCAGGCCAGATGCCATCACCACCTATTGTGGCAGGGAGTTCCACAGACTAACAACACGCTGGGTAAAAAAATATTTTCTTTTGTCTGTTCTTACTCTCCCAACCCAGTTTGAGTGGATGTCCCCTAGTTTTGGTATTTTGTGAGAGGGAGAAGAGCATCCCTCTATCCACTTTACTCATGCCCTGCATTATTTTGTATGTCTCAATCATATCCCCCCCTCAGGTGCCTTTTTTCCAGACTAAAGAGCCCCAAATGTTTTAGCCTTTCCTCATAAGGGAGGTGCCCCAGCCCAGTAATCATTTTAGTTGATCTCTTCTGCCCCTTTTCCAGTTCCACTATGTCTTTTTTGAGATGCGGTGACCAGAATTGTACACAATACTCCAGGTGCAGCCTTACTATCATTTTGTAGAATGGCATTATAATGTTGGCTGTTTTATTTTCAATCCCCTTTTTGATAATCCCTAGCATGGAATTGGCCTTCTTCACCGCTGCCATATATTGAGTAGACACTTTCATTGAGCTGTCCAGCAATACACCAAGATCTCTTTCCTGATCTGTCACGGATAGCTCAGAGCCCATGAGTTGACAGATAAAGTTTTGATTTTTCGCCCCAATATGCATTACTTTACATTTTGCTACATTGAAACACATTTGCCATTTCGCAGCCCATTCCCCCAGTTTGGAGAGATCCTTCTGGAGCTTTTCACAATCTTCTCTGGTTTTTACCACATGGAAAAGTTTTGTGTCATCCGCAAACTTGGCCACCTTATGTCATTTTTACAGAGTCAAAATACAGCCTTACGTCTGTTCCACGGAAGATGGTGGAAAGCCTCATCGAAGAGAAAATCTTAAAACACAGAGAAGAACAAACCTTGCTGAGAGAAAATCAGCATGGCTTCTGTAAGGGTAAGTCTTGCCTGACAAATCTTTTAGAATTCTTTGAAAGGGTTAACAGGCATGTGGATTTGGGTGAACCGGTGGATATTGTCTATCTGGATTTTCAAAAGGCTTTTGACAGAGTCCCTCACCAAAGGCTGCTGAGAAAATTGCACAGTCAGGGGATAAGAGGGGAGGTCCTCTTATGGATTGAGAACTGGTTGAGATCCAGGAAACAAAGGGTACGTGTCAATGGGAAATTTTCACAATGAAGAGAAGTGAAAAGCGGTGTACCCCAGGGATCTGTCCTGGGTCCGGTGCTTTTCAATCTGTTCATAAATGACCTGGAGACAAGGATAAGCAGTGAGGTGGCCAAGCCAATCTGTACAATGAAACATAAATATATATTACTTAATAAATAACTATGATACTGGAGGCAGGGGCAACATCCCATTGTGCCATTCTGGCAAAACAATCCTGCACAGTTTGAAATACTTCCACGCATTTTACCTTTCTAGTGCTATTTTCTCTAGCCACTGTAAACAGAGCCAAAGGAGACATGAAGGAGTCGTGGTTTTAGGGTTTGTTTCGTTCACATATCAAATGTGGTATTATGATGTCTTATTTGACCCTCCTCTTTCTGCCTTCTATGATTCAATTCACCCTTTTTTTTCAATAGCTGAAATAAGTTAGGAAGCTATCAGCTGACAGAGTATGGGAACATCTTTCAGACACAGTCAAGCAAGTCTTTCAACAGGCATTGCTATTCATAAAATCAACTTCAAATGACATATTTGTAGCTTTTTTATTTCAATTAGAACTTCAATAGATTTCAGCAGAATGCCTATTTCTAAAACATGTTATTCACAGCAATGAAGAAATTTTGAAAAACAACCATAGAACCGGATGATCCTGTATCTTTATACCAAAAAGACATCTGATTTTAACAATCTCCACCCTGTGCTCACTGTCCTCTACTTTCCAAGCATGCTAGACAAGATACAGTCATTGCTGAACATTCCAAATAATAAAAGTTTGATGATGATCACTCACAGCATTTTCCCTGTATACAACACAAGTATATCAGATAGCATGTACTAGCCCTACCCAGCTCCAACGGAAACCAGCAATTACAATAGCTATACAGAATCATCCATCTTTAAGCTGCTATTTTAAAGTTTATGAATAAGGCCCTTTCTTTTCACAATGTACATCTTCACAATCTGAAGACTGTTCTTGCTTGGAGGATGTGATTTCATCTTCAGGATATGCCTTTAGGTTATTGGGGAGGAGCCACACAAAAAAAACTTCTCATTTTGAATCATGAAGATTGTCTCATAGTAATAGTGCATGGATGCCACTGTGAAATATATTTGTTATATTTTTGTCAAATTGGTGTGTGCTTTGATTAATACTTTCCTTTCCTTTATGATATTTTGTTATTTTATATTTTTGTATTGTAGTTTTATAATTCTTAATAAAAATTTAAAAAAGGAATAAAGATTTGAACAAATCACATCATCATCATAATAATAATAATAATAATAATAATAATAATAATAATAATAATAATAATAATAATAATAATAATAATAATAATAATAATAATAATAATAATAAAGGTGCCGTGCTGTCTCAGAACCACTCTCCCTCTCTGTTTGTCTATGGCCATTAGAGAAAACTCTTGAAGGAATCATAGCAAATTTGCTAAACTAAGCATCAGTAGAGTTTTTCTCCTGATAAAAACAGAAAATGAAATCTTGAAAAGGCCACCCTGCCCCAATCCATAACAAAGGCTAGAAAGATATAGATTGGCTCTCAGATTGCTGCTCATACATCTTCAGAGGGCTGCTTCTTTTGTGGGAAAATCCTGGACTCCAAGTGTTTATTTCTAATATGAGATGATCTCAAAGAGATGTTCAGCAGACTGAGGGGAGAGGCAGTTAGTTTCTGCTGATTTTTGAGATACTCTATGCCTATAGGATGACGGTGGAAAGGTGGAACAAGGGGAGACAGGGAAGGGAAGGGTGGAGTCACCCTAAACCAGTGATGGTGAACCTTTTAGGGACCGAGTGCCCAAACTGCAATTCAAAACCCACTAATTTTTTTGCAACGTGCCAATACAGTAATTTAACCTGTATACAGGTGGCTATGAAGGGGCGATGTCGGGTGCCCACAGAAAGGGCTCCAAGGCACCCGTGCCATAGGTTCGCCATCACTGCCCTAAACCAATGGGTTGGATAAATATAGCATGAAAAACATCTGCCACAGTGGTTCAAGTCTAAATTTATTTCACTGTCCTAGGTGCATTATGGTGGAATATAAATTTTAGAGCTAAACCACAATGACAGGCATTTTTCATACTGTGTTTAAACAACCATCTGGGCTGTGTGTGTGGGGGGGTCCTCATCTTCTCTCCCCCTTTGCTTCATCATTCTATTGTCCCTCTGCATGCACAGAACACCTCAATGTTTGGTAGAGATCCAATGACGATCTAAATAGGAGCTTTCAGAGAATTCATGTGAAAAATGAGGTGCTTTCTCTGTTTCTAACAGATACTCCTGTCTTCTTTCTGTCAAGTTCATATTCTCCAGATGGTACAAAACAGGCATTTAAAAATTTATCATCTGTGAGAGGACATCCCCAGATTCCTACACCCACCAATAATGTCTTGACCAGCCTCTGCAAATTACTCAAACCGTACTATCAATAGCATATTTTTCAGAAACAAAATAGATAAACATTCCCAGCAATCACAGCTAATAGATCTCTTTTCCAATGGTGCTACCTGCAGTCTCACTTGTGTTTAGGAGGAAGCAAGTTTTTAAAACTGGAAAACAAACGTTCTGTAGCTCTGGTTCCCAATCCTTTTTTAAATGACGGTAAAGGAAAATATAGCAAACAAGAAAGGAGGGAGGAATGCCCTGTCAATTAAAACAAAACTGCTGCCAGCAAGTCTCACAAAACTAATTAGAATACTGTATTCCCAGTGCCACCAGATAAAAAATAGGACACAAAATTTAGCATAATGTAACCTAAGTTCAAATCCACAGAAGTTGTTTTGAGGATTGTGGACCCTTCAGATGTTGTGGCCCTCTAGATGTTGAACGGCAAGTGCAAAACATAACATGCTTAACCAGTAGATAAGTTTCTTATAACTAATCAAAGGTGCTGTCCAGCAATATTTGTAGGGAAATGTGTCTCCTACCTGTCTTTTAGATTTTTAAAAATTATGCAGGACAAGGCACTTGAGCATTCTCTTTTTGGGCTATACAGTAGGGAAAACTTTTATTAAAGTAAGAATCTGGTGTCTATATTTGTACATTTTATGAAATGCTGGGTAGTAAATGGAGTATTTTAATATTTATATATGTTTTAATGATGTTTTAATGTTTTAATTCTTGTTTGTCTAATACAAGTATATCCAAACTTCAGCCCCTTTTGGACAGCAACTCCCACAGTCCTTTGCCATTGGCAATTTAAGCTTAGAATTCTGGGAGTTGTGGTCCAAAACATCGGGAGGGCCAAAGTCTGGACATGCCTGGTCTAATACTTTTCAAATAGGCATTTATTATGTTTTTATTAGTCTGTTTTAAACAATCCATACTGACTGGAGTTTCTGGGAGCTGCAATCCAAAAAGTAACACTGAAAAAACAGGGCATTTCTCCCTTTTTTATAATATTAGTCCCCAAGATCATCTAATGAAGTTTATCTGTAAGAGATTCATGGAAAAAAATATGGAACCTTCCCCTATGTGGTGTCTCAAATGGATTACAACACCCAGCACCATTTGTCAGCATGGCCTGGAAGGGAAAGGCTGAACTACATTACTCCCTAAAAGCAGATGTAGTGATGACTACTAATTTAGACAGCTATAAAAGATGGCAAGGGAAATTCATAGAGGATGACGGCACCAATAGCTACTTGTCATAATGGCTATATATGCTAATATAAAGAGCAGACAGCACTTGCCTAGGCACTCGAGGTACTGAAGAACATGAAAAAGTATTACTGTGGCACTCCTGCTTGTGAGCTTCCCACAGGTATCTGGCCAACTAGACAGATACGCATGGAAAGTTACGTAACTCAGAATACCAGTTGGTTTACACTGGTGTATACTTTGTTACATGGATCACTGTTGGCACTGTTTGGATCACTGACAAGACCATGTCCACAGGTTTCTACTTAGAATGATCCATCCTTCCCCTTTAAGAGTTGTTGGAAATCTTTTTGACACTGTGCTTGGATGTGCACAATTCAGTATGATTCAAAATAGCTCTTTGTTTAGCTTCCAGAGACGGCTGCCTTTCACTAAAATCACACAGGGGGTGGTGTTAACTACGATGACAACTCTGACATATATTAGGTGGATTGTGGCACTGAAAATGAGGATGGAGAAAACCCCTCCCCTATTTTCATCTTCTTTCTAAAAATATATCTTCCTAACTTATGCAGTGAAATTTTGGTACCATGCTAGGTTGATGGATTGCCATTTTATATTCCACTTACTTTATTTAACAAAAAGAAAAAAAAAGAAAGTCACACCACGAAAGAGGGCTATAATGAATTCAAACTCTGAACTCAAATCCTAATGGATGTCCACAAAATCTTTGTATTTGGAAGTGACTGCACATATTTATAATAAAATAAAGAAATAAAATGGGGGATCAGTTTGAAGCTTATTCGTGGATGTCAAAAACTGTGGGCATTAGCCAACATAAAGCAAGCGCTTTGTTTCTAAAGCTACAACACATCAGAAGGATCAGATTCTTCGAGTGATCCAGTTCATTGAGAGGTTTTCAAGTTTCATTTATGAATCTGGCACAGTACAGTAATATTAAAAGTACAGTTGACCAATAAAAGTTATGAGAATGTGGCCTACTGGGATGATGACACAATGTCTACAGGATGTGATCAAGTTTGGTGTTGCAGTGTCGAGTTCGGTTTTTTTACCTTGTGACAATGTGTCTGAAGGATCAGCAGCCGATGGCTGTATTTTACAGGCTGTGGAAACTCCAAAACTCTAACACGCTTAGTTCTTTGTAGAGTCGAATAAAAATTTATGTTATTACTGAATGAAATTTTATCTTTTTATCACATGGTCATATGTGTTGAATAAATTGAATAAGTTGAATAAATAAATAAATAAAAATAAAATAAAAAATAAAATGTGACCATTTTATCCAGTGTTGGCTTTTCTCAACTAGTTGCAATATTTACCCACCATCAGGATAACCAGATAAATCCCCATGTACTTGGAAGCTTTACCAAAGTGCTGAGAAGCAGGAAGAAATGTGCAGTTTCCTACAGCTTTACAATAAAATTCTTGGGACTTCTGCACAGTTCTGTCTGACCTTTGATTTAGTCCTAATTCGTGGACCACAAAAGGAAAAGGAGGGAAAATTGTTTTCTGTCAGACATGTGTTTATCAAAAAAGGAGAAGTTTGCTGAACTAACAAAAGTGAAAGTGAAATAAATATGGTTTTCAATCAGCCCCCTGTGTCACTCTTACATTCTGAATGCTGAAATGTAACTTCATTAGATTTCACACAGTGAGAGTTAGCTATTTATTGCACAGATGCCCAAAATATTTGTTTAAGTAACATGTGCTACCCCTTGTTACACTTGTTTAGGACACACTGAAACATACTGGGACCTTGCAAACCTGATCACAAGGAGGAATATCAAAGTTCTGCATTGGATATTATAAACAAGCAAAGAAAATAGGAAATTGAAGTCCCATGTGATTCCCATTCCACCTTCACCTTTCATCACCAAAGCTACCAGAGTAACATTCATGTTTCACAACCTGATATTACAGTAATTCAATCTCAGACATCTCCCTCTATTTTCCATGAAGAAAGTTAACCTATCTATTACATTTTGCTTTTGCTTTTCAACTTCACCTTTAAAACCACAAGGCACAACTCCCCCCAAATTATCCCTGTAGTTTCTGTTTCTCACAAATATCAGCCCACTCTCTTCTTTATGGTACACATAAATGCATGCTTAAAACGATACACTCTCTGACATTATGTTACTATAATCCACCTGAACATATATATCCCTTATGCCAAAAGAATTCACAGCTCATGATTTCCTTACGTTCGGACCGTATTCCAATGCCTCACAGCTACTTTTCATCTGAACTAAATGGCTCAACTATTGTTCATTCAAAATTAAACTAAGCTATACCACCTGATCTCAAAAGCTTTAAATGATATTAATTGTTCTATAAAGACAGGCATGAATGCCACAACCTTTAAAAATATATGTTAGGATAAAATATTAGACAATCTGTTTGAAAGATGAGAACCTATGTCATTCTCGAAACATTTAGCTGGGCCACTGTGATCACCAGATGTCTCTGGATAGCAAATTCTATGATTCACCATTATTGACTATGATGGATACTGCAAACTGCACTTTAATATCAGAAGGATCACAGTTGCCTTCTCCTCCTGTATAAACACTCCATTGAAGTAAGCTGCAAAGGACTTGCAAAATTTACAAAAGTTTTCATGAAGGGACCACACATTGCTTTCCCAATGAACTGATCCCATTTGATGTCAGTGTTTTTTCACAATATTTATTTATTTTTATTTAAACAATTACAGCCTGCCCTGTACAATAAGATTTCAGAGTGGGTTACTCCACCATATAAACTACAGTGGTATCTTGTATAAAGGAATCAATTCATTCCAAATGAAATTATGTTAAGCAAATTTTCCTTTGTACAAATTTCCCATAGGAATGCATTGAAAATGGATTAATCCCTAATTGCGTCTGTTTTTCTGTTGTACGGATTCACCCCACAGGCAATTCTGTTAAGCAATTTTCCCTATCTCCAGAATTTTTCCTTCAAGCAGATTTTCTGTTAAACAAACCGCTTGTTATATGAAGGTCCACTGTATTTTAAAACACAAGATGTTTAAAATAATTTAAAATCAAACCATTAAAAAAAACCCTCTAAACACTTTGGAAAAGCATGCCTGAAGCAAAAAGGAGATGTGGTTCTTGAGATAGCTTGTGGCCAAGCCATTTAGGACTTTATAGGTAAAAACTAGCAATTCGAATTGTGCCCAGAACTGGATTGGCAGCCAGTATTGCTGCCATTGGTGGGGGGAGTATTCTCTGTAACCAGCACCAGTTCACAATCTGGCTGCCCCATTTTGGGCCCACTGAAGTTTCCAACCACTTTCCAGAGGCAGGCTCAAATAAAGTGCATTACAGTAATCCAACCAGGATGCAACTAAGGCATGTAACTCATGAAGAGTGTTCTGTAGTAGTCCAACCAGGAAGGGACCAGAGCATGGACTACTATGGATAGGTTATCTCTGTCCAGGAATGGACAGAGACCTGTTGAAGCCTACCCAAGACACACTGATACAGGAAGCTCACACGAGTCTTTAGTGACAGAGATGAATCCAGGGATTACCCCCCCCCAAAAAAAAAACTACCCATCATCTCCTTCAAAGAAGAGCAGCTTCACCCAGAATAGGTCTCCTACACAACTCTTGGATCTGGGAAGCACCGAACAACAGAGCCTCCATCTTGTCAGAATTCCGGTTCAGTTTACTGGTCCTCATCCACACAATCATAGCCTTCAAACATTGGTCCAGCACCTGCACAGTCTCAGCCGACCCTGATGACAGGGGAAACAGAGCTGAGCCAACCCCGAAAAACTCATAAGACACTATCTGATAGCATCATAGAGATACTAAACAGCATGGGGATAAAATGGAACCCTGCAGCACCCCCAGTTTAATCATCATAAGGCTGAGCAGAAGTCTCTCAATGCCACTCTTTGGAACTGAGAATGGAACCACCACAATACAGTGCCTCTAACTCTCATTCCACAGAACCTGTCCAAGAGGACACAGTGATCAATGGTATCAATAAGCAAGTATACTGATTCAAGCAGTCTAATTCGATCAGGACCAGCAATAGGGTTCCATCTATACAAATTAAACACTGATAAATTTGGCAGCATATTAAACTCTCATATATGCAAAATCTGACAAAGATAAAATTACAGGAGAAAAAGGATGGCTATACACCAGTGAGAACAGTCTGCTGTCACACCTTCACCTTCTCAAGTACATACTTAAATCAACATGCCACGTAAATGACACAGTTAAGTGAAACTGAACAATTGTTCTACACTGAACTGAACCGTGATTAGACCTCTAGGACATTTCATGTCTAACATGTCCAGCAATTAGAGCAACATTTCAAAGGAATATTTTGTATTTAATTTTGGACCTTTAATTTTTGATTTTTTTGACTTAGTTTTGAAAAGCAAAGCAAAGCATTCTGCTTATATACCCCCCTCCCCGTAGCACTCCAAGCACTCTCTGAGTGGTTTACAATTTAATTATGAAGGCTACATATTGCCCCCTCCTGCAAGCTGGATACAGTCACCCCCCACCATTTCATGGTTCAGGTCCCGCGGTCCCGCTACATTGCAGGATCGCAGTACCTACACCGCAGGGGGGGGGCAATCTGGTCGCTCCATGCACCCCCCACCTCCAAGAAGCCTGGGGGGCAGGGGGCGATAGCGTCACTCTCCGTCATCCCCCCGGGCGCCTCCAGAGGGCCTCGGAGCCACGCGGGAGGGCTGCAGGGAGGGCTGGCGTCCCTCTCAGTGGCCCCCCGGGCACCTCTGGAGGGCCTCGGAGCCGCCCGGGAGGGCTGCGGGGAGGGCTGGCGTCCCTCTCCGTGGCGCCTCCGGATGGCCTCAGAGCCTCACAGGAAGGCTGTGGGGAGGGCTGGCGTCGGTCTCCGTGGTCCCCCAGGTGCCTCGGGGCCGCGCGGAAGGGCTGCAGGAAGGGCCGGCGTCCCTTTCTGCACCCCCCCGGGCGCCTCCGGAGTGCCTCAGAGCCGTGCGGAAGGGCTGCAGGGAGGGACAGCGTCCCTCTCCGTCACTACCCCGGGCACCTCCGAAAGGCCTTGGAGCCGCGGGGGTGGTGGCAGGGGGCGATCGGGTCACTCCACGCCGCCCCCCACACTCCTCCGAGGCTTTTGGGAAAGGCACGTGATTGCCCCCCCCCCAGGCCCCCACCCGCTTCCGCATATCGCGGATTTTCATGGATCACAGGTGGGGTGGATCCCTAACCCCCGCGATCGGCGGGGGGTTACTGTACTCATTTTACCGACCTCGGAAGGATAGAAAGCTGAGTCAACCATGAGCTGGCTACCTGAAATTGAACCCCAGGTCGTGAGCAGTTTTACATGCAGTATAGGCACTTAACCACTGTACCACAAGGCTCCTTACTCCTACCAGTAAAAAAATTAATAGCCTCAGCATGAAACACACTTGCTTCCTAGCCACATACAAAAAGACAAGCAGTCCCCCCTTTTTTGTTTATTATTTTTTCTTTCTATTCCTTTTCAGGTTAGAGCATCAAACAACATGCCCATTTCTTCACCTGAAGATAGATCCAGAGATAAGCACATAAATATAGAGAACTGCACTGAAGATTTACTAGCAATAAAAGCTGCAATAAATTCCTGACAGATAACATCTGTCCAGGGGCGGTTCAACTCTAGCACTAGTCAACTGCCGGACATTTTAACAACATGGCAAATTTAACAGCAAGATATCCCTGTTTCACCTGTTTGGGTGGTGGTGGTGGATGAAATGATGTATGTATAGAGTGTTAAAATAATTACAGGGAGGTATGGGGAAAGTAGCCATGAAAATAAAAGTGCATTTAATACTGAGGCTTGAACAATATTAATATAATTGTTTCTAGACAATTGTTTCAGCCAAGTAGGGCTTCCCAGCCGTGCCTCCTCCAGTGCTGCCTCTGAGTGGGTGCCTGTGGGAGGAGGTGGGCCAAGGGAATCGCTGTGCAGTTCAACAGCCAAACCATGCTGAACCGCTGTATCCAGTACTATAACAATCCTGTTGAACAATATTTATGTTGTTGTTGTTGTTCAGTCGTTCAGTCGTGTCCGACTCTTCTTGACCCCATGGACCAGAGCTCGCCAGGACTCCCGGAGTTTGGTCAAATCCATATTGGTTGCATCGATGACACTGTCCAACCATCTCATTCTCTGCCGTCCTCTTTTCCTTTTGCCTTCAATCTTTCCCAACATCAGGGACTTTTCCAAGGAGTCCTCTCTCCTCATGAGGTGGCCAAAGTACTGGAGCCTCAGCTTCACAATCTGTCCTTCCAGTGAACATTCGGGGTTGATTTCTTTCAGGATGAAGTATTTATGTTACAATATGTGATTATAGAGGGGGAATTTACAGGTCCTATAGACTGTACTCTGTGCAGTTCTAACCACAATAGGCCTTTGTTCCTCCATGCTTGCAGAATTCTGGTCAAAACAATGATGTTATTGTTATGGTGGTAGCTTGTTAGATATTAAGTAACAAAATCTTGTACAGTAGTTACAAAGACTGCAGGAACAATTGAGAATTCTATTGGCATTTTTTCTAGGATCCCTGGATTGCCAAACTCCTGGAAAAGAGATTGTTTACAGACTGGTTTACAGAAATATAAATACAGGGAAATAAGATACATACATACATACATACATACATACATACATACATACATACATACATACATACATACATACATACATACATACATACATACATACAGGTATTCAACAGAAATATAAGCAAGGCTACTTCACACAGCACAACATGCCCTGGATATCAAACAACAATCATGTAGATGAGCAGCAGACAGACTTTACAGCAATACCTTGGTTTGCCAGCACCTCAGTGTACAAGGATTTTGCAAGATGAGCAAATTTTTTCATAAACTCTTGCTCTGCACTATGAGCAATGTCTTGCAAAATGTGCACTCAAGATGATAGCAAAATGTGTGGCCACCACCACTGTGGCCAGGCAGTGCCCTATAGCTGCCATGACATGCATGAAGCCAGGCAGGGCCTCATGGCTGCCACCACACACACACCAGGGAAGGGTAGATTTGTCTGTTGAGCAGTGGGCTTTTGGGGGTGGGTGGGAGCTGGGTGGCGGGTGTAAAGCCAGAAGACAACTGCATAAGCCAGGAGCCACTGGCTTCTTATTTCCACTTAGGAAACAATGGAAACTTCACCCCAGAATGAATCATGCAAGTTTCCATTGTTTCCTATGTGGAAATTGTTTTTGATGTACAAGTATTTTGATTTACGAGCATGTTTCCGGAATTGATTATTCTCGTAAACTAAGGTACTACTGTATTTCCAAACCAAGTAACAACAATCATCATGGATTTTAAGGATGCAGTTGAAACATTCTCAATGATATTTTTACTCTTAAAATATATTATTTCTACTGAATTTTGGATTGAATTCTGACCAATGTTCCCTCTAATTTTCCAGCGGTACTGAGCAGAAAATCCTCTCCATGTGCGCCAAGTTCCAGCTGTGACCAGAACCAAATTAACGGCAACACTAACTGTAGGTATGTGGCACCAATACAGCACTTTGTAGCCGTAAACCCGTGCAGCTAAAAGGGAACATTGATTCTGATTTAAATATAACCTGTAACTTTAGTTTTCATACATTTTTAAGTACTTCATATATGTAAAGATTACTATTTTTTTTCAACAGCTTTGAAGTATTTTTATGCACATGGAACATAGAAGCAGTGTAGATAAACAAAGCTAGTAGAATTAGACAAAATGATGTTACCTGGAATTATTGCAACAGTGAAAAGATGTATGCCTTGGTAACTCTTGATGAATTTTGATATGATTGGAAACTATTGTCATTGTGGAATCAATCCTTAACTAGGATAAATGCCTGCTGTGAAAACACATACTTCTGATTTTTCCTTAGACATCTATCAAGTTCTGCAGGAGTCTTAGGGAGATGTTCAAATGTCATAATCCCTGATGTGACACAGCAGACATCAGAGACCCAAGAGGTCAAATTCCAGATAGTGATGGACTCTCAAGGAGCTAGAAGCTGGAACCCCCAGATGAGGGCAGCCCTGTGGATAAGTTAAAGGAGCCGAAAGCATCTCTCATCCCACGGAAAAGCCAAAGATTAAGAACACAAGCCCAGAGAGAGGCTAAAAAATGAAGGGCTCAGCTGTAGGGAAAGTCTGTCTGGGAAAGGGGATTCCTTGGAAATAGGGAGAGGGGTCTCCTGTAGGGAAAGCTCTTCTGGGAAGAACCACAACCCACATCCTGCAGTTGAGCTCTCACACCAGCTGGTCAAATGCCTGCAATTGTGCTCAGGGTGGGTCTCGGGCAGCTCAGTCACATAAAGCTCAGCATGGGACTGTGTTCTCAAGGGAAATCACTTCTCTTCCAGTTCCTGATCCTGCCTGCTCTGTATCCTGATCTTTGGTACTGATTCCATTTGTGTGTGACATTTGGACTGACTATTTTTCCCACCCTCCCCAAGGTTGTCTACATGACACTTGGGACTGGTCTGACTCGAAAGTTTTCTGACCCTGGTTCTGGTCCTACTGCCTCTGTCTCACTACTAGGTCTCTGCTGGTCCTGGGAGTAATCCCACCTCAAAAGTAGGGCACTTGTGCAGACCAGTGAGTGCTTTACTCCAGCGTTTCCAGGCACCAACAGAAGTCTTGGGCTGTCATGACAGACAACTCACAATTAGGGAACTTCTAATGTACAGCGCTACATAAAATGTGCAGATTCAAAAGGGCATTGATAATCCTGGTAACTAATGCAGTTCATATTGTTCTGCAACTTAGTCAAACAATTCCATTCAAAGTAATTGTGTGACCATACAGTTCTTGGCTTGTGCACTGCTGTACCGTGCGTAGAACTCTCTGCTCTGTCCCAGTACCCACACTTGCGACTCCATTGATCTCATGTTCTTCTGTTGAGGCTGGCACGCCACATAATTTGGCCAATGCACTAGTTCAAAAAAGTACAGTCACTAACTCAAGAGGTAGACCGCAATGTCCACAAGGTGATAACTGAATTAATTTCTTAATTTGAGGTTACACTTTCTTGGTGTAAAATTTCATGAAGTATTACCTGGGATATTCTGGTTCAGAAGGGCAATGCACAAGTACATTTCATATTTTCCAGAGCTGTGTAGTAAAAACATGTGCTGACACCACAGAAGCTCTTGTCAAAGACTTCAGATAACTCCAAAGACTAACTCCAAAGACTACAGTGAGGACCATACAACTGTTGAGCCGGAAAAGTAGACCTCGGCCTGTTCAAAGTTGGACAGCCCTGTCTTATAGTAAGAGAATATGGATAGAGTTGCCCTAGCTTTAATGGAGACCATGTCTGTTTCTGCTCTAAGGAAGACTGCTGGCCCCCCTGCGGTACCATCAGAATGTGCCTCAGGAATTTATTCTGATCTGCTTCAAGGGTATGCAGGTTGTTTGGGTCCAAACCCCAGATCTCAATTCCATATTGCATGTGTGCAATCACCCTTCCTGAGAAGACCTTTAAAGCTGGGGATACCAAGTTGCCACCCTTGGAGTGAAAAAAAAATTGATTAGAGCACGGCTAGATTTTTGAGCTGAAAGTAAAGAGAGGGAACAATGCAGTTCTGAATAGAGGTGTTCTAATCCCAAAATTGAAAAAAAAAAGCAGGCTGCATCCATAATACATAACTGCATGGTAAAATGCCCTTACTCTCAATTCATTTATACAGTTGATAGCAACCTAGTCATTTAGCTATTCACATCATTATGAAATCAATGTTGTATCCTTTTCACATTTAATATGAAATAAATAAAGTAGGCTTCTATTTCTGAGCCCATATTAAAATGAGGTAACATTTCTTAACATGCTAAAAACTGTATCAAGGGTCATTTAATAAATAATTCAAAAGGCCATCTACTAAATCCACTGTACTAAAGACTATAATTTAAGGGATGCCACATTCTTTCCCTGTGACTCATGGGCCTACGAGAAAGCCTAGAGGTAGGTGCATTATAAAGAGAAACAGCATGCAATGTGAAAATTTACACTGGCTTCTTAGCCCGAAGAGCACACTTTTTCTCTACACCAACTGGCCATGCTTATACTGTACCTTAATCTTTGGCAGTACTTTTGGTCACTGTTGTTCTCTAAGCAAAACAAGAGGATCCATTATTATTTGACTTGGGGAGCAATACCAGCTAAGCCCAACCCAAGATGAGACATACATCTCTCTGACCTAGTCCAAAAACAGTGTGTGACCACAATGTTCTTTAGAAAAGTCTAGTAGACTTTACGTTCCCATAGCAGCAGCAGTAGCATGTGCCATCATGTCAATTCTGACTTATGACTTATGATGACTTATGATGACTGTTTCCAGAGTTTCCAGGTAGAGAGGGGAATCTGAGACTCTGCAGCTTGCATAGCTTGGTTCTTTTGAAATGCACAGTGGGGAACTGAACGCCCAAACCTATGGTTCAGCAACCAAAACAAAACTCACAAGAGCTATTCAGCCCCAAAATCATATATCTTGTTTATCAGTTTCTCATCCTGAACCTAAACTGCATTGTTGTCTCCAGCTCAGTGGCTGGACACTTAATAAAATAATAAAATATAAATAATCTAAAAATAAAAGATAATAAAACATAAATCATATCTTCTACAATATAATCTTAAATGTCTTTATATGCCAATGTCAACACATGGTACTACTGATCTGAAAGTGTCTGAGCAACCAATACACTTCTCCCTTCAACAATGCTGAGGCTAGGGATCCCAGATCCTCATGTAATCCAATCGGTGTATAATTGTTATAGCCCCCCAAAATAACTAGAAAGTATAAATAGTTGAATCACAAACACACACTGTGCAATTCAAATGTAGTTGTTTCTTAGCAACTTCTCTTTGATTGTAGTCTAGCCTTCCAGTAATGTTTAGTACTTGCAGCCATTATCATTACCAGGAAGGTGACTTCATTTTTAAAAACTTTTTTTGAGATCCCTGTCTGTCCCAAATTCTAAAGAACATTAAATTTTAAATATTGTAATTTTAAATATGCATTTCCTTGATCTCTATGCCAATCTAAGCAAACAGCAGAATCACAGAGGTTATCATGTCACTGCAATAAATAAATAAATAAATAAATAAATAAATAAATATAAAATAATATAATGGAGTCATACCAATAAGAAAGCAGTGTTTAAATGTTCGTGTTATCAGGACATTTCAGAGAATCAAAAAATAGTTGAATTGGAAGCAGCCTATGAGGCCATCAAGTTCACCCCACGACTCCAGGCATCTTTGACATATGATTTGTCTAATTTTCTCTTGAATGCTTCCAGTGTTGGCGTGCTCACCACCTTTCGATTTAATTTGATTCCATTATCATACTGTGCTAACAGTTAAGAAGATTTTCCTGATATTCAGCCAAAAACTATCTTCCTGAAACTTGAACTCATTATTACATGTCCTACAGTCTGGGATGATGAAGAACAGACCCTGCTCCTCCTCTGTTTGACAGCTTTTCAAGTATTTAAAAAGTATGACCATATCTCCCATCAGTCTTCTTTTCTCAAGGCTAAACATGCCCAGTTCTTTCAGTGTTTCCTCATAGGGTTGGCTTCCAGTCCTGTGATCATCCTTCTTGCCCTCCTCTGACCCAGCTTCAGTTTATTGGCATCCTTCTTAAAAAGTATGTCCAGAAGTGGACACAGTCCTTGAGATGAGTAGATGGGGACTAGGAACTCACAGATTTTGAAGACTATATTTTTATTAATGACACATAAATAATTTTGCCTCCCCCCCCCCAGCAACATCAAAGCAAAAAGAGTGCTACTTCTATACTGCCCCACAGCACTTAAAGCACTTTCTGAGCAGTTTGGAAGTAATTATGCAGGATAACCCCGTCCCCCCCCAACCCAGCAAACTGGGTACTCATTTTAATGACCTCGGAAGGATGGAGGACTGAGTGAACCTTCTGCCTACTTCCTGGGACAGAACCACAGGTTGTGAGCACAGTTACAGCTGCAGTATAGCAGTTTAACCACTGCACCATGTGATCCTCTAACTGTTGGCTCATATTTCAGGATGCAGTTTATAACAATTCCAAGATCTTCAATCTTAGTATTACCAACCTAAGTATCTCCCATCTAATTGTGCATTTGTTTGTTTCCCTCTAGATGTAGAATTTTGCATCTAAAATTCATAAGGCAGCAGTTAAAAACACCATTGGTTTCCTGCTTGTAAGCTGAATTACTCAGAAGTATTATTGTAAGTAGAAGTACTACTGTAAAATGTTTTATAGTTGGTATATGACACCACAAAAACTAGCCAAAATATATGGAAATGTATCTGACAGATGATGGAAATGTAAAGGCAAAGAAGGGACTTTTCATCCTATGTTGTGGACATGTGAGGAGGTAAGGCAATATTGGAGAACGGTGCATGAGAAGTTACAAGAAATGCTTATATGTATTAACCTATATAAAACCTGAAATACTTTTTGTTAAATTTCATGCCAGAAATTAAGGATGATCTGAACTGTATATTGTATCTCATTACTGTTAAGCCACTTTGGGTCCTTTTCCAAAGAGAAAGGTGGGGTATAAATAAATAAATAAATAAATAAATAAATAAATAAATAAATAAATAAATAAATAAAATTTATCTCTGTTCAATTGCATTCAGATGTTTTCATCCCAGTGCTCGAGCTTTAGGAAGGGACATATACAGTAAAACCTGCAAACTAATATGGAAATTCAACACAATTTTGAATACTTTCATTAAGTGAAATTTGTTCCAGTAGACAGAGAAGAATTCACCGTGGACCATTCTGTTTCAAGGAAAACATTTTTAAAAAACACATATTTATAAAACCTGTGGTACAGAAGTGTTTTAAGCTGACATTGTTTTTCTTACTCCACCATAGGTTTCTTACTTATACATTGATATAATAATAAACGAAAAGTGAAATTGAGATTGCTCTAAAGCAAATTATTAAGAACCAAAAGTCTAGGCTTATATTGAATATAAGTGGCACATCATGTACTTTGTTTTATTTGCTGTACCCAATAAGCACTATGGAATGGTTTCAGATTAGTAAACACGTTCTTCTGTACTTGAAATTTTGAGCAGTCAAAGTGAATTTAACTCATTATTTGGCAAAGGAGGTGAAGCATAACTAAGAACAAAGGAAATGCTTTAAGTTTTATAAGCAAACCGAGTAGAGATGGGCACGACCAGGAAAAATGACGTTTCGAGTTGTCGTTTGTCGGGACGGGTCTGTTTCGGGTCGTTTCCGTTTGTCGCGGACATTTTCAAAAATTTGTCGTTTCCGTTTGTCGTTTGTGTTGGGGTTGGGGTTGGGGTAAGTGGGCTCTGGGAGGCACCTCTCTGGGTGCCTCTGACATCTGACCCACTAAGAAGGGAAGGGAAGGGAAGCGGTGGAATGGGTCCAAAAATTACATTATGTTAGGGTTGGGGGTAGTGGCAGAGGCACCTCTCTGGGTGCCTGTGACTACTAAAAGGAAAGCAAATAAAATAAAATAAAATTAAAAGTGGGCTCTGGCTGGGAGGCACCTCTCTGGGTGCCTCTTCTCTGAACTAAGAAGGGAAGCACTGCTGCTACGGATCTGGGTTAGGGTTGGGGTTCAGGCATTTTTAAATACCTTAATTAGGGTGGGTTTGGGCTGCACCTCTGGGTGCCTCTGACCCACTAAGAAGGACAGTGTTGGTGCATGGGCTAGGGTTATTAGGGTTAGGGTTAGGGTTAGTGGGCTTTTTGGCCCTCTGGCACATCCAGAAGTCTCAGTCAAAATCTGGCCAAATTGGTGGAATGGGTCCAAAATTTGCATGGTCCCATCCCAGCCTGGCCCATCATCCCAGGTAAAAAAATAAAAATAAAAATAAAATAAAATAAAATCAATGGAGACGTTTTATTGCAAGAAAAACCCACTGCTGCTACTACAAAAAAATCAGGCATTTAAAATACCTAATTTTCAAATGTTTCTGTGGTGCTTTGGTGGGTTTTTGGACCACGATTTAAAAATAAATATTGCGATCGCCATTTTGGATCCCCCCCACCGCATGGCAAATGGAGACGACGAGGATGCCCCCCCCAGCCTGGTACCAGCATCCCAGGACAGGAGGGGGGGGAAGGCCAGGGACCCCCCCAGAAACCACTCCTCTCTGGTAGATGCCCTCACTGAGGCAGGCATATTTTTCCCTGCTTTTATGGCCAGGTATCAGGGTTTTTTTAAAAAAACCTTTTTTTCTGTGCTGTTTGGCATCGCGCGATCGCCGCGATGCCATGAACGACAACAAAAAATCAGACCCAATTTATCTTTATCAGGTCAGGTTCGAGCTGGAGCGGAGTAATTCTCGTTACCGTTACCCATTACGTAACGATAACGATAACCGAAAACAGAAATGAGAATTTCGCCGCTCCATGCCCATGTCTAAAACCGAGAAAACAAGATTCTGGACTCAGAATGCAGTCAGAACAATATGTAATAGATACTGAAATATTGGAATTTGCTATGTATTCTACATTGGAAACTTGGTATAAATTCGCCAAACAAAGTAAAACAGTAGACCAAGTAAGATTCCAAGAGATTTTCACCCCAGCTAATAAAGCTGTAGTTCTAGTAGAAGTATCCATGCCCTCCTGACCTTCTTCATGGTACTCACTAGTTGCAGTGGAAATGAGAAAACAACACAGCAGGGAGAAGAGTACTTGCTCCCCAGTTCACAAAAAAAAATGACAGCCTCAGCTAACTTTTCCCATCTGATTCCACTGCTGCTATAAATAACATACTTCAAAGCTTGGTGTGGGAGTACGGCAACCCAGAAACTCATAAAGACTGTTTAAAAGCTAGAACATCTTTAACACAAGTCATCATAGTGTCCATCACATCTCCTGAATACATAAATATCATACACACCAATATACCTAAGAAACTGACTTATAATACCAGGACAGCATAATCTCCTAAGGCAACAGTAATTCAAGGTTTCATACAGTACATATAAAAAGTTTACAACCCCCTGTTAAAATGTCATGTGTCTGTGATGTAAATAAGTGTGTGTGTGTGTGTGTGTGTGTGTGTGTGTGTGTGTGTGTGTGTGTGTGTGTGTGTGTGTGTGTGTGTGTGTGTGTGTGTGTGTGGTGTCATTACGACTCTCCATGACCCCATGTGCATGGAGTTTTCTTGGCAGGAATATTGGAGTGGCTCGCCAGTTCCTACTCCAGGCGCCTACAGCACCTGGTATCCCCTTGGTGGTCTCCCATCCAAGTACTAACCAGGGCCGACCTTGCTTAGCTTCCAAGATCAGGTGAGATCAGATGTGCTTATGGCATCTAGGCTCTTGTAAATGAATGAGAGAAAGATAAACAATTTCAGAACTTTTCACATCTTTAATGAGACCTAGGAACTGTGCAACTCAGTTGAACCATAAACTGAAATCTTTTAGGTGGAGGAAGGAAGCTTTGGGGCTGTTTTTCTTCAGCTGGGATAGGGGCCTTAATCGAGGTAGAGGGAATTATGAACAGTCCCAAATACCAGCCATTATTGGCACAAAACCTTCAGGCTTATGGTAGAAAGCAGAACATGAGGAGGAACGTCATCCTTCAGCATGACAACGACCCAAAGCATACCTCCAAATCAACAAAGGAATGGCTTCACCAGAAGAAGATTAAGATTTTGGAATGGCTCAGACAGACCTGAATCCTTTTGAATATCGGTGGGGTGATCTGAAGGGGGCTGTGCACAGGAGACACCCTTGCAATCTGACAGATTTGGAGCATTACTGCAAAGAAGAGTGGGCAAATATTGCCAAGTCAAGATGTGCCATACTGATACTCATACCCCAAAAGATTGCTTCAACAAAGTATTAGTTTAGTTTTAAGGGTGTGCACACACATATGCCATCATATTACTTCAGTTTTTTCTTTTTCTTTCCTCCACCTAAAATATTTGTTTGTGGTTCAACAGAGTTGTACAGTTCATAGGTCTCATTAATCATAGAATCATAGAGTTGGAAGAGACCTCAAGGGCCATCTAGTCCAACCCCCTGCCATGCAGGAACCCCTATCACAGTATTTCTGACAGATGGCCATCTAGCCTCTGCTTAAAAACCTCCAAAGAAGGAGACTCCACCACCCTCCGTGGCAGCATATTACACTGCCAAACAGCTCTAACGGTCATGAAGCTCTTCCTAATGTTCAAATGGAATCTCTTTTCCTGTAGTTTGAAACCATTGCCCTGAGTCCTAGTCTCTGAAGCCATGGAAAACAAACCTGTTCCCTCTTCAATATGACATCCTTTCAAATATTTAAACATAGCTATCATAACCCCCCTCAGCCTTCTTTTTGAAAGGCTAAACATTCCCAGTTCCCTAAGCCGTTCCTCATAAGACATTTCTTCCAGAACTTCAACCATCATGGTCGCCCTCCTCTGCACCCGCTCAAGGTTGTCAACATCCTTTTTAAATTGAGGTGCACAGAACTAGACACAGTACTCCAGATGGGGTCTGACCAGAACAGAATAGAGTGGTACTATCACTTCCCTTGATCTAGACACTATGGTTCTGTTGATGCAACCAAAAATCGCATTGGCTTTCCTGGCTGCCGCATCACACTGCTGACTCGTGATCAATTTGTGGTCCACCAAGACTCCCAAATCCCTTTCACAAGTACTATTCTCCAGCCAAGTATTCCCCATCCTATATTTGTGCAATTCACTCTTTTTACCTAGATGTAGCACCCTAAATTTCCCTCTGTTGAAATCCATTCCGTTAGCTTTGGCCCAGCACTCTAACCTATCTAGGTCTTTTTGGATTTTCATCCTATCCTCTAGGGAATTAGCAACCCCTCCCAATTTGCTATCATCTGCAAATTTAATTAGCATGCTCTCTATTCCTTCCTCCAAGTCATTAATAAAGATATTGAACAGCACTGGACCCAGAACAGAACCCTGGGGCACCCCACTGGTCACATCTCTCCAAGCTGGAGAGAGGCCATTTATGGTCACCCTTTGGGTGCAATCAGTCAACCAATTACAAATCCACCTAACAGTAGCACTATCTATCCCACTTTCTACTAACTTCTTAGCAAGAATATCATGGGGAACCTTATCAAAGGCCCTACTAAAATCCAGATAAGCAATATCCACAGCATTCCCCTCATCCACCAGGCCTGTAATTCTATCAAAGAAGGAGATCAAATTGGTCTGGCATGACTTGTTTTTAAGAAACCCGTGTTGACTTCTTGTAATGACAGCATTGTTTGTTAAATAATTGCAGACTGACTGTTTAATAATTTGCTCTAGGATCTTTCCAGGAATTGAAGTCAAGCTGACTGGGTGGTAATTATTTGGGTCCTCTTTTTTCCCCTTTTTGAAGATGGGGACAACATTAGCCCTCCTCCAATCTATGGGGACTTCCCTTGTTCCCCAGGACTTTTCAATGATTATTGCCAATGGTTCAGAAATTACTTCTGCCAGTTCTTTTAATATCCTTGGGTGTAATTCATGTGGCCCAGGAGACTTACATTCGTTTAATGCTTCCAGGTGTTCTTGTACTAGCTCTCTACCTATTCTATGTTGCAATTTCCATCCTACCTCATCTACTCTTTGTCCCAGCGGATCTCTTTCTTCCTTTTTGGAGAAAATGGAGGCAAAGAAGGTGTTGAGTAGTTCTGCCTTTTCCTTGTCTCCTGTTAATAACTGGTTATTATCGTATCATTTCCTTATTTTTCCTTTTGCTGCAGAGATAACTAAAGAAACCCTTTTTACTATCTTTAATCTCTCTGGCAAGTCTAAGTTCGTTTTGCGCTTTACCACCCCCTGCATATATTAGCTGTTTGCTTATATTCCTCTTTGGTGCATTTCCCATTTTTCCATTCCTTGTACTTGATTTTCCTTTATAGTTAGCTGAGTTGAAAGTTCTTTAGCAAACCATTGCGGTTTCTTTAGACCTCTCCCATTTTTATTTCTTGTAGGAACAGTTTTAAATTGTGCCTTTAATATCTCGCTTTCAAGGAACTCCCATCCATCTTGGACTCCCTTCTCTTTCAGTGTGTCGGTCCATGGAATCACAGCCAATAATTCCCTATGTTTACAAAAATTGGCGTTCTTAAAGTCCAGGATTCTTGTCTGACTATGCTTAGCTTCGCCTTCCAACTGTATAACAAATTCCAAGAGGACATGATCACTTTTACCTAATGATCCCACCACTTCGACCCCATTTACAAGATCCTCCTTATTGGTTAAGACCAGATCTAAAATGGTTTTACCTCTTGTTGCCTCATTTACCTTCTGGACCATGAAATTATCTGCAAGGGCAGTAAGGTGGAAAAAGTTCTGAAATAATGTGTCTCATTTATTTACATTACAGACACTTGACATTTTAACATGTGTAAACTTTTTATATCCACTGTAATCATTGGTAGCAAATTGATCCTTTTAACTGAATATACCAGAGTTTGAGCCTAACAAGATGAAAAACCTTTTGTCCTTCAGGTATTCTGGACTTCAGCATCCTGAACATCCAGAATAATAAGGGACTTGCGGAGTTGTCATTCAAAAACATCTGAGTGGTAAAAGAGTTTTCTTCCCCAATATATAATAGCTACCCACAGATTACTCCCAGAATTTACAGGGGGGAGGGACTTGACCACTTAGAAGGAAGGAAGGAAGGAAGGAAGGAAGGAAGGAAGAGCCCACAAAACTGAATGACACCCAAAGAGACTAATATTATAAATAACAGAACAATTAAAAGTAAAAATAAATGAATAGAAAAACTGGAAGCTAATGAAAAATATATACTGGAGAGTACTAAAAAAAGTCAGATATCAAACTAAAAGTCTCCTGAAACAAAAAGCCACCCTTCCATAGAAGACTAACAAATGGCCAAGAGTAAATAATACCATATTATGGATGCTACCACAGATAAAGCCCTTTCCCTGTTTGAACTCAGTCTAACTGGGACATCTAGTGGATCTCAGTGGATCTCAGCAGATGGGCAGTTTTAGGAAATAGAGATGGCGCTTTAAGTATTCTAGATTCAAGATGTTAAATTGAATGTTTTTTCTCATAATCTTCCTGTTTATGTTAGCCACATTTTACAATTTTAGTAGAACATCTCATTCTAAGAAGCAGAATATATTTGTAAAATAAAGTATATATGGAGCATCATTGGTGTCAACACTGTTATGCTCAAGATCTGTCTTAATTTGCTAGGGAGACAGAGAAGCAGATCTGTATTATAAAGGACAATCTGAAAACACAGCAAAGGACAGAAAATGTCAAGATACTGATTTTGCACCCCCTGCCCCAAACACAAAGGAAGTGTAATATAGCTATAACACTGTATTACGTTTAAATCACACATACAACCATCAACAATCCAGAGCTAAATAGCTTCTTTCTTTGCATACAGATTCTTTAATGACTACACTTTCAAACACCCTGAGTATAATCCTCCTACTCAACACCCACACATAGTACACTGTGCACAATTCTATAGCTAGCACATAATCTGCATGCACTTACCTTCTGCATCTTCTCCTGCAACACGGGTCTCAATGAAACGGTGACATTTCTTCCTTACTCACACAATGTGCTTTTCAGATCATCCCTTATGTTCTCTCCACAAGGAAGATTACAAAGAGAAAATCAGAAGCTGTTTTTAGTCTAATTATTTAATTAGTTAACCCCATTTTTAAAAATAGAATTCAATTCCCATATTCTTGTATTATATAGTTCAAGGAACTGCAATACAGTACTGTATTCTGATGCGGACAATGGAATATTTTTCTGTGTCTCCCTTCATCTTCTACAAAGAAGTCAGTAATCAAGCGCTGCCACGTAACTTTACCTGAAAGTTAAGTTTCCTGTTTTTCAGCTCCAAGTGTCAACAAACTTTCATAGAATCATAGAAAGACTGAGTTGGGAGGGGCCATTGAGTCAAATCCCCTGCTCAATGCAAGAATTCAGAGTAAAGCAGACCTGACTGATGGTTGTCTAACTTTTTCTTGAATGCTTGCAACACTGCAGCACTTGCCACCTTCCAAGGGAAATTGGCTCCATTGTCATACTGCTCTAACAGCACAGAAGATTTTTCTGATATTCAGCCAAAATCTGGTTTTCTATAACTTGAGCTCATTATTTAGAAGTCCTGCAGTCTGGGATGGTGGAGAACAGAGCCTGCCTCTGCTTTGTATGACTACCTTTCAGGCATCTAAAAATGCTATTTTGTCTCCCATCAGTCTTATTTTCTCAAGACTAAACACACCCACTTCTTTCAGTGTTTCCTCATAGGACATGGCTTCTAGTCCCCTGATGATCCTTGTTGACTTTCTCTGACCTTGCTCCAGTCTGCTAGCATCCTCCTTAAAGTGGATAGACACAGTGCATGGACATAGTGGTTTAGATGACTCCTAGCCAATTCTGAATAGATGGACACTAGTACTAGTTCTGAATAGAAGGACCCATTAATAAGCACTCTCTAAATGCAATTCTGTAAAATACTGTATATATAGTTTCTCTCTCTCTCTCTCTCTCTCTCTCTCTCTGTGTGTGTGTGTGTGTGTGTGTGTGTGTGTCCACCTTAGAATTGCTCCATCCAGCCTACACCTAGTTAGCTTGATAATCAGAATATTGTGGGACATTTTATCAAAGCCTTTGCTGAAGTCAAGATATATTACATCTACAGCATTCCCCCAGGGAGGTTAACAAATCAAAGAATGAGATAAAATTACCCTGGCAGGATTTGTTCTTGACAAATCTGTGTTGGCTTCTAGTTCTTACTGCATTGTTTTCAAGATACTGGCACAGTGAATGCTTTATAATCTGCTCCAGAATTTTCCCTGGGATTAATGTCAGCCTGACTGGTCTGTCATTCCCTGGTTCTTCCTTTTTGCCCTTTTAGAAGATAACAACTATCCTCCTCTAATCATCTAACACTTCATTCACTATCCATGATTTCAAAAGAGTAACAGACAATGGTTGTGAGACCTCTTCCGTCAATTCCTTCAATATCCTTGAATATAATTCATCCAGCCTGGGAAATGTAAACTCACTAAAATTAGTAAAGTATTCTTTGTCTATTTAATTCAACTTACAATTCTTTCCATTCCCTTTGTACTTCACATTTTACCGGAAGGTCATAAGCTGTCTTTTGGGAGAAGTCTGAGCTGAGGTAGGAATTGGGCACTTCTGCCTTTCTGGGTCATCTGTCCTCATTTTCCCAAAGTAGATAAGCTACTGGTCTTTTCTGTGTCTTTTGCTGAAATTTGCTGAAGCTTAATAGCCAAAAGGGTAATGAAGCAATGCCAGCTTTATCTAAACTTCCAGCAGCTGGGTAGATAGATGAAATTTGATCTAGGGCTACTGCTAGGGGTAAGGGAACTCTTACAATGCATTATAGTCATCCATGAGATTTTATGTTAACAGCCAACTTCCAGTCTCCATGTTGACTTGGTCAGAATACTGCTGGAGGAAAGGTAGCAATAGATGACTCTCCTTAGGTGATTAAATGTTAGTGCTAATGATAAAATAATGTACTGGAAATATTGTCAATTTCTCTAAAAGTTATTTTTTTAAAGGTTACCTTCCAGTGATAAGTGAAGTTCCTATAGAGAGCATGAAGGATGAGGTATATCATTCCGATGATATATAATATGAGTACATTGAACTTACTATAGGGTCCACATTATTTATTTCCCATCCATCTGACCAAGCAGTCACTCTGGGCAGCTAACAACACTCAAGAACATAACAAAATAAACATCCAGATGTGCTTAAACTATGACTCCCACAAATCCTGGCCAGTACAGCAAGTGGTAAAGGATTCTGTGACTGCCCTTACTATAGCAAGTAAAGCAACAATTTTCTTAACAGTAATATATTGTGGCCTCACTGTTGCTCACTTGATATAATAGGGTTTGAATATAGATGACCCTGCTTCCATGAGGCTGTTTTTTTAATTTATTTCTCAGCCCTATCTGTGGTACCTTTGTGGTGGGTAGTGCCTCCAATGCTGGAAGAGAAATAATGCAAGGATGGAGGGTCAAGAGCATAAGCATTATTTGCAAAACTACTTAAAATAATCTATGTACCCCTGATTTATGTAAAACTGTCCAACTATTTCCTTCCAGCATGTTTCTTCATTACTTGAAACAATTAGCAACTTAATCATCTCAATTAAAACATTGATCTATTTGTTCAACACTCGCTACCTGAGATCTCCTCTTACCACTACAAGGATCTGGTTTTATCTTTTGCCTGTTTTCTTCTTTTAGCAATTCTGAAGAAGCTGGCTCTAGTATGCCTACAGTTCAGCTGACTCAATGCTGTAACACAAGCTGACAGGCTGGTGGGGGTGGGAGATGCAAAAGACTGAAACACACACACACACACACACACACACACACACACACACACACACACACACACACACACACACACACACACACACACACACACACACACACACACACAAACACGTAGTTTTTTTTTTCAATCACACATTCTGGTTTCAGATGGGTACATTTCCACTACAGCCCTCTCTACAGCACATAACATAATTCACCATTAGCAGTGTACCAAAGGGGATTCGTTCAGAATAAATAAATTATGAATGTTTTTGGAATCTGTGCTCCTCCATCAAGGCAGCAATCTTCTGATTAGAGGGAGCTCTTAAGCTTCTGCCTAGGATGAAAAAGTAACACATTTGAGGAAAGCTCTGCAATACATTCTGCAAGGATGACATGAAAGACAGAAACAGAAGAATCAGAAGAGACTGCATCACTCATTTCTCAGTGAAATCAAGTGTTATCTGTCAGTTTTTCTAGTACCAAGCCAGACATAAGGAACAATCAAAAACATTAATTTGGGGCTGAATAGGTTCCTGGGTGCCTTTGGTGTGTGATGTTTTACTACGGCAGTGAACTAATCTGGTAATCTGTAATTCACAATTATTCCATTGGACAGGACCTTCCCCCAACACAACAATTAAAGGACAAACCTCCAAGCATGCAGATAATACTCTAGTTCAGACAACACAGTACACCCATGGGAAACTGGTATACCAGCCATGTGCAATGCACACACTGCCTAATCACTCATGTGTGTATCAGGGGCAGCTAAATATACCATCAAGTTTTGCTTCATGGCTTGCTTTGTGTGTCATTTGAACACAGGGGGACAGGCTCTTGTTTGGTTTGTTTCTACACCAACAAACCAGAGAACAAAACCTAAAACAAACCCTCATAAGCCTGTACACTATGGATGTCAAGTTCATTGTTAAATGAAAATCACCCTGAAGAGAACGTGTTTTTCTAAACTAAAGAGTCTACCTCACTTTCATCAATACATAAGACACTATAATGGGATTAACTCCAAGATGGGGGTATTTGATTCCAATGAGTTCAAAGTGACCCAATAGCCTTGTGATCCATTTCAACAACGTTCCCTCTAAGGGGTGCATACGCCTCAACACACACACACTTTATGTAGGGCTTTCTCATCCCCATGTTCCTGTTGCGATGAATGTTTAAAAATGGTCATGACAAACTGTAGGCAGAGGGGAGTTTCATGCACGTGGACATGTAAAACAGCCCTGAACAGCAGGGACAGAAATTAGAGGGCATATTGCATGTCAGAGTTAAAAATGGATGAATCCCTTAATTAATGACCCTAATACGGGTTTCAAGGTAGTACCCCATTAGTATTTACTCCCGCCACCACACTGGAAAAATGCTAAAGAAGAAGACAACCCCACTGGTACTTACTGAGCCAAGAACTAGCATTACAGAAAGCAATACAGTGGTACCTCTTAAGACAAATGCATTGTAAGAAAATAAAGAAAACCAAAAGAAAAAAAAAAAAAATCGGGACTAGCATGCTTTACATGACAAAAAAATTCCCCATGGGATGCTTCACAAGACCTGCATGTACCCAGGGAGAAAACTGGTTATTTTTGTCTTTATTCTAGCCTACGGAACAGGTTAATCTGTTTCCAATACATTCCTATAGGAAACTGCATTTCATAAGACAAAATTTTGGTAAAATGAAGCAATCTGTACCCTCCGGAACACATTTTCAATGCATTCCTATGGGAAACTGTTTTGTAAGACAAAAATTTCTTAAAACAAATGAATTAAATTCATTTTAAGAGGTACCACTGTGTTTAGATGAGGTGCTGGTTGGATAATTAGAACTTGCCAAACAGTACTTCCATGATTATACCTCCATGCATAAAAACAAGACCATCAGGATACTGGAATTTATTTTTATTTTATTTTTTTCACATTTTCCCACATGTACAAATGTTTACAAATAATTTCCCCTTATGCTACAAGCTTTTGTGCATAATTTACCATAATATATACATTTGGTGTGCTCTTGCCCATACAATATTTTTCTACATATTTCTGACTGGATAGCTCAATTTTTTATTTTTTTAGAAAGGGATGAAAGGAAAAACTGATCATCGTCTAAGAGAAAACAAAACATATATCTATATGCAAGCCTTACAAGACTTTCTTTTTAAATCGAGGCCTTGGATTTCTTTCCAGGACTCATTCAATGATATCCGAAACCAGCCAAAATCTAAACTCAAAACTCATTTTAAAAACCTTATAATGAAACAGAAACCGCTTGCACATCTGTCTGTGTCCTTTTCTGTCACATATGCACAAATAACAGCCACCAAATCTGAAAGCAGCATGCTAAATTTCTGCCTCTGTTCAGCAGGGTCCAGATTAATTATAAAATGCAGCAACTGCTCGTAAACTATTATATTGTAAAAGCATCCAACTGTTTTTACTCTCATGCACTTCTTACAGGATTGCCAGCTCAGGCCCTCAGAAGAACATCTAGACCTTGAAGAAATAAATATAATCTTGCCAGATGTGCCTTCCCCCATTGCAATGCTCCTGTCATGAAATTCTTCCTTTCATGAAGTATGAGAGACATTTCAATTTCACAACAGACCTAATTTGACTTGGAATAAAAATAAGATACCCCCCCCTATCTGGATAGACAATGATAGGGAAAAGCAACATCTGCTGAGGTTCAGCTTTTAATACACCTAGCAGAGGGCTACTGTCAAGGGATCAGTATTAATTGGTGGAGTGAATACTGTTCAGTCTCATTTGCCTTTAAGCAGGCTTGTCTGGTCGCCTGTGCTAAGAAATGCTTTCCACTAATAAGGCAAAGGAGATTTACCAAATATTCCCTTACCTCTGTTTTATGCCACACTGGTATGTGCAGAAAGGTGAGTTAGTAAACAAAGATAAATGTGTAGACTAGTCAGTAGCTTTTAAGCAACACTTTTAAAGCCTTTGGTTGTTTTTAGAGATAAGGAGGACGTTGAATATCTGTTTCTATTACAGATATCAAGTATTGTTTTCAAGACAAGGTTTCTCTTTCTATAAAAAAAATACCCCAAGAATTTAAAATTCTGCCAATAGTTGTTCACAGTTGGGTTATCAATGTAAGTTGGCAACTAAATGGTTAAGGGTTATTGCTGGAGCAAATCACTAGACATTTCTGAAATTGTTCTACAGTACCAGTAGAAAATAAATTTTAATGCGTTTATAACTAAGGAAACTAAATGGCTTCTCCCACCTTTTAATCTCTCATTGGAAAGAATGAACAAGTGTCTCTAAACAATTTACAGTGAGAGCCAACAGAGACCTACCATTAGACTTGCTGACGGAATGGATTAAATTCAGTGGTGGGGTTGGTTGTGGTTTTTTTTTAAAAAATGTAAAGTGATTTTTAAAATCTGAGATTGTTTGATAAATCATTTTTAAAAATAAAGTCGGTTGAAAGCTAGTTTTCTGCTTAAGATTAACAATAGCATGCCATCAAGTCAATTCTGACTTCTGGTGACCCTTTTCAGGATATTTCGGGTACAGAATAATCCAGGATTCTCATCCTGAAATGCAGATCAGTTTTTAAATTAATAATTTAATTTAACTCCTAGAATTCTAAGCTTAGATTGTTAATGACAAAGGATTGTGGGAGTTGTGGTCCAAAGTACAGTACTCTTATATCAAAGCAAAATTCCCCATAAGAAATAATGGAAACTCAGATGATTCACTCTTGGGCCCCATAGACCACATACTGTACACACAAAATGCCAAAATTCACAAAATTTGGCTAGAGGTCCATGTCCACAGCATGGTTTAGGTACCTGGCTGTGGAATTTGCTATGCTTGGGACTAACAACTGCATTTAACTCTGTGTTTTTAGTGTGACAATAATAAAATGCAATTTGTAGCCATATTCAGACTTGACTAGCTGCCCCATGGCTAGAAATGGTTTGAAAAATAATAAAGGATGTTGAAAACAAATTAAATAAATATAGAAAAATAAAACAAACCCATAACCTGCACTCCCCTTTGAAATGTTTGTGGCTGGTACAAGAGAAACCTCTGTTCCTCTACACTCTCTCCACTTTGGAGGCTTGCCTGAGAGGGAACATTCCAATCACCCATAATTCAGCCAGGGGGGAGAAATAGAGAGAGAACCACCACTGGCTCACTTGTGATCATGTAATCTGCTCCAGTGCTCATATTGCAAGACACTGCTTGTTGATTAAAGCTAAATTGATCAGAAATATTAACTTGTCTTGCAAAACACTCATAGACCAAGGTACTATACATCTGGTGCAAGTCACTACTTTAAAAGTTAGATTTTTTTCAAAGTATTACCTCTATGCAGAGATACTTCTAATTCCACTGATAAACATTAAGGAGCTAGGTAACTTTCAACTCTTGCACCACAAATAGTAAGTTTGTAAATATGACAGATGAAAAGGAATAGGAATCTAAGTTTGCTGATGACACTTTCCAAAATGACAAAAGTTATTTTTTAAAAAAAAAAAAATCTCTAATGATTTGATAAAGTTGAAACCCACCATATGCAAGAATACCACAAAAAATCCCAATCAGCTTCTACTTGGATAGTTTGGGAAACAGCATACTTATATTAATGTCAAAACATGGTCTTTCAGTTCATTCATCCAATACTGACTTAGCACCTCATAAATGTTTGTGTTCATTTATGTGGCTGATGAATTTATAATCTGTGGTAAATTTATAAGTTCCTCCATAAACCATTTTGCATAGTTTCAAGCAGATGAATGCTTGCTGCCACCACTGGCATACTCCCCATTCAGGATCTGCAGTGTGTGCATTACATATAACTTTAGCCAATATTTCCTTCTAGTCAGTTTTCAGAATGAATCATGTTTTACTGGAGGTCAAAGTTACATAGTAAACATCCCTACTACACGGGGCTTCAAACTTTGTTCTCTCGGTATATTGAGAGACTGATGATTACACATAACAGCTCAAGACCTGTTGCGCAGTTATGCAAATAGTGCATTTTTTGGAAGCAAACTGTCATAAATTAAGAAATCTCTCTAAAGATCACCACTTGCATGCTGAGTTGTGTGACTCAGCATGCAGTAGATATGGCCTGCAGAAATGCATCTGTAACAGTTATACTATTTGCTTAACTGAGAAAAAGCCAATACAGTATATCAACCTCCACTGCAGAGGAAAAAATGTGATCATCTTCCAATAGAAAATAAAGATTTTTGTTGTTATTGCTGCTGCTGCCGCCGCTGCCTTGAATTATATTACAGCCTACAGTGCAAAAATACTCTCTGGTCTGTTTACAACACAATTGTGCAAACTATACTTTTATAGCACAATGAATTTGCAGGATTTCCCAGGAGGAGAATACCTGTACTCAGAAGTGGTTTCAGAGGTGTCATAGTTATTTTGGGAACACAGTACTCAGGTATTAGGAGTGTCTACTCATAGGCTCCTCTGGTGTTTCAGGCCAGGCTGGCTTAGGGTCTTTTTCAAATGGCTCTTCAGTCTGGGAGTATTTTTTCCAGACAGTTGCTGAAGTTCCACTTGACACTGGGCCTAGAATAATAGTCTCTGGAACCTGAAAGTTTACCTGTACCTCCCCTAAATATTTGTATGACAGACTGGAACAGAGGTTCCTAAAGAAAATCTTTCAGAAGAAGGGGATTTTACAGAAAATTGTCATGTGAGAGGAAATTATTGCATGGAATTTCTCAAGGGCTCTACAGGCATTGTTGGAATTAATTCTTACAATCTCATC
This sequence comes from Phrynocephalus forsythii, assembly GCA_029282475.1. Taxonomy (NCBI): domain Eukaryota; kingdom Metazoa; phylum Chordata; class Lepidosauria; order Squamata; family Agamidae; genus Phrynocephalus; species Phrynocephalus forsythii. The sequence goes on along the minus strand of JAPFRF010000001.1, from coordinate 89,361,795 downwards.
AAATTGAGTCTGAGGAAGCAGGCTTGGCTGCTTTCCCATATGCTCTTTGCCAAGACTTTGAAGTTGCTGTGACCCTAATAAGAACATCTACAGGAAAATTGGCCAAAATGACAGTTGAAACAATGTAACAAGGCTCTCATTGCACAAACTTACCATTCAGAAGCAACACGTATCAAATTGTTTTAAATAGCAATACCCTGTATTTCAAGCTTTGGTTAGAATAAATAGCATGTATGGCCAGTTAATTTATCGGCTTTGAGGAGCTAAATGATGAATGGGAAAATCCAAAAGAAAGGCAGTACAGGACAAAAAGAATTCTCCAGCGCCCTAAGCAAGTTATCTTCGTGTCATAACGTCTTAGGCTGCTCCTTATCTTCTGTAGAAACAAATCTCCTGCGGAAACCTAATCTTCTTCCTCCGAAGAATTCGATCCCCTTGTTGAAAGGGGTCCTTACAATGTCTTTCCTTTACTTGGTATATTTAGTGTGACCTTCACTACACCCAGCTATTGTATACCCTGGCACAAAAGAAATAAGCAGTGGTACAGAGGCTGATGCACTCACAAGCAAACGTAGCACTGAACTGAGTGTCAGATGAATCTTAGACATGTGACTTGGCAAAGTCAGTGTAACAATCACTAAACCCAGCTCCACCATCCTTGCATGAAGCAAAGAGACACAGGTCAGCACAAATGCAGATAAAAACCCAACCTCGTGGCACAGTGGTTAAATGCATGCACTGCAGCTACAACTGTGCTCACGACCTGGGGTTCAATCACAGGGAGCAGGCTCAAAGTTCACTCAGCCTTCCATCCTTCCGAGGCTGGTAAAATGAGTACCCAGCTTGCTGGGGAAGGGGTGGGGGGCAAAATGTAGCCTGCATAATTAAACTGTAAACTGCCCACAGAGTACTGGAAGTGCTATGGGGCTGTATATAAGCATAACACTTTGCCTCTTTTGCTTTTCATAGCTTTAATAGGAATAGCTCTTTGTAGTACTCAGGCACTACACTATAGCAGGAAAATCTTTGAGTAGCCAAGAGGTAAGATACTGCACCAAAACCTGGCAGAGGCAGGCATGGAAGCTAAATCAGCAATCAGTAACAAATGTATGTGACTCTGAGACTATGACCTGAAGAATGCTGAGAAGGTCTCATCATGTTTATTCACAGGGAGTGGTGCCTGGTAATTTATCTAGTCATGGTTCAATGAAACCTGGTAGAAAGGAACAGTTTGGGATGGAATACATTGCTCACAGTTTGTTTGCGTTTACATTAGAAACAGGATTTGAACCAGGTATAGCAAGTTTTAATTCATTGTTTTTAAAGGTGTCTACATGATGTACAAGAAGGCTAATCCCCCACCACTCCCGAATTTGTACTTTTGTTTGCGATGGTATTATTTTAACTCCACCTCCGGCTATTTATTTTAACCCATGGTTTTATGAATTGATTTGCCCAATGTGCACTCCTCTGCCACAGGAAACTGCTCCACATCTCTCTCTCTCTCTCTCTCTCTCTCTCTCTCTCTCTCTCTCTCTCTCTCTCTCTCTCTGTGTGTGTGTGTGTGTGTGTGTGTGTGTGTGTGTGTGTGTGTGTGAGAGAGAGAGAGAGAGAGAGAGAGAGAGAGAGAGTCAAATATTCAGGGAGGCAAATGGGAAAAGCCTGAGGTGCAGGATTGGCAGAGCGAACAGCTGTCTTTGGGCCAAAATAAAATAAAATAAAATAAAATAAAATAAAATAAAATAAAATAAAATAAAATAAAATAAATCTGAAACATAAATCCTTATGGATCCACATGATTTTTATAGAGGATGATCCCAAAACAACTCTAAATCATAGACACCATCTCTGCCTATAGTCTGGGCAGTGGCTTGGGACAGATTCCATGTTAAAAGCACGTGGGTTCATGAAGATCCATAGTTGGATCAATGTTTTTGCACCACTGTTAATGCCAGGCACCCCTTGGTTCTACTAAAGGTAAAGGGTCCCCACTAGAGATGGGCACGACTAGGGAAAATGACGTTTTCAAGTTATCGTGTGTCGGAGGCAGTCCGTTTCGGCTCGTTTCCGTTTTTCGCGAAATTTCACAAAAATTAGTCGGTTCGTTTTTTCGTTTTTTCGTTGTCGTTAGTACTGGTTTGGGGGGGGGGTAGCGGGCTCCTGGAGGGAGCCACAAGTGACGGACTGGCAGACTCTTTGCACCCGCTGTGACTCACGTACTTGCATGTAGTGCAATGCAAGTAGATCTGGCTTAGGGTTAAGACGGGTTAGCACAAGGGCTAGGGTTAGGCTAGTTACGGGTGAGGTTAGGGTGAGTATTGGGGTGCACCTCTGGGTGCCTCTCTGACCAACTTAGAAGGACAGTGTACTGGCGTATGGGTTAGGCTTAGGCTTAGGGTTCGGGTTTGGGCTACAATTAGTGGGCTGTTTATGCCCGATTGGCACATCCCAGAAGTCTCTGTGGTCAACCTGGCCAAGTGGCCATGCGATTGGTGGAAAATTTGCATGGTCCACTCCCATGGGCGAGCCCATCATTGCAAATGTGCAGGTGTAAAAAAATAAAATAAAATAAAATAAAATAAAATAAAATCAACGGAGACTTTTTTTTTGCAAGAAAAACCCACTGCTGCTACTGTAAAAATTCAAGCATTTAAAATAGCTAATTTTCGCACATTTCTGTGGTGTTTTGGTGGGGTTTTGGGCAACGATTTCAAAAAAAATATTGCAGTCGCCATTTTGGATCCCCCGCACTGCATGGCAAATGGATGCGCCCTCCCAGCCTGGTACAGTCAGCAAAACCTGGCCATGCGATTGGTGGAATGGCTCCAAAACTTTGCATGGTCCACTCCCATGGGCGAGCCCATCATTGCGAATGCGCAGGTGTAAAAAAATAAAATAAAATAAAATAAAATAAAATCAACGGAGACTCTTTTTTTGCAAGAAAAACCCACTGCTGCTACTGTAAAAATTCAAGCATTTAAAATAGATAATTTTTGCATGTTTCTGTGGTGCTTTGGTGGGGTTTTGGGCAACGATTTCAAAAAAAATATTGCGGTCGCCATTTTGGATCCCCCGCACTGCATGGCAAATGGATGCGCCCTCCCAGCCTGGTACCAGCAGTGCAGCAGTAGCAATAGCCAAGGAGAGGGGGGCGGGGAAACCCCCCCAAATAAAACACCCTTCTAGCCTGGTAGGTGCCCTCAGACAGTTTTCGCCTACTTTTAGGGCCGGGAATCAGATTTTTTTAACTTTTAAAAACTTTTTTTCTGTGCCGCTTGGCATTGCGTGATCACCGCGTGCAAGTAACGACCACGACAAATCAGACCAAATTGTCCGTTCGTCGGTTCGAGCTCGAATTCTGGGGGAGTAATTCCCGTTTCCGTTTCCGTAGAGTAACGGATACGAGTAACGGAAACGGAAACGGGAATACCGCTAAGTCGTGCCCATCTCTAGTCCCCACACACATGCGTGCTAGTTGTGTCAGACTCTAGGGGTGGTGCTAATCTCCATTTCTAAGCCAAAGAGCCAGTGCTGTGCAAGTCTTTGGCCATGTGGCCGGCATGGCCGAATGCATTTCTGCACATGGAACACTGTTCATCTTCCCACGTTTTATTTATTTATTTAATATTGCACTTATTAATCGCACCAACTTTCCCAAAGGGAACTCTGGGCAGTGAACAAACATGTACCAGTAAATAAGGAAATAAGGAAATTACAAAGATACAAAGAAAAAACATTAAAAAGACTAAAACCAACTCAATCTAAATACAAACAACCATAGATATGTTCAGCAAGGCATGAGGGTGGGCAAACAACTGGGCAAACAAACATACAATTAGCGATCATCCAAATGGTCTTTAAAAAGCCATGCTTTTAAGGCTTTCCTGCAAACTGGCAAAGACTCTGATAGCCGAATCTTGCTTGGTACTGTAGTCTGTTCCACAGCACCAGGCCGGCCACCAAGAAAGCTCAGCTACGGGTAGAAAACCTGCGGGCCTCCCTAGGGGTGGCCAGCCGAAGCTACAGGACTTGTGATGCTCTGGTGGGATGGGACAAAGCTAACCTTTGGGATATACACTCTGCCAGACACTCAGGTCCCAAGCCATGGAGGGTTTTGTAAACTAAAACCAATACCTTGAACCTTATTCAGGAGGCAACGGGCAGCCAATGCAGACGAGCCAGGATAGAGGTGATGTGGTCAAGCCTGCCCACACCAATCACCAGCCTGGCCACCACATTCTGCACCTGCCACAGTTGCCTAAAAAGAGTTAAGGGAACCCCCATGTAGGGAGTGTTACAGTAATCTATCCTCAAGATCTCTAGGGCTTGCACAACTGTCCACAGGAAGTTCTCGTCAAGGTACGGGTGAATCTGGGTGATAAACCAAAGTTAGTAGAAGGACGCCTTCGAAACAGCTGCCACCTGGGCCTCCAGGGATAATCCTAGATTCAAAACGATACCTAAATGCCTCACTCTATCAAGCAGCTGGAAGGCAATAAGCCCCAGACTGGGAAGAGGGTCACTATACCCATCCAGGAACCCCCCAAGGAACAGAACCTCAATCTCCGGGTTGAGCCTGAGCCTGTTAGTCTTGGTCCACTCCACGACCACAGCCAGGCAGCGATCAAGGGTCTGCACAGCCTCCCTTTCAGTGGTGGAAAAGAATAGAGCTGTGTGTCATCAGTGTGCTGATAACAGCAGACCCCATGACTCCAGATAACCTCAGCCAGCAGGCTCATATAGATGTTAAAGATCATAGGGGAGATCACCAACCCCTGGGGCATCCTACAAGAGTGTGTCTAAGGGGCCAACAAATCCCCGCCCCAGCTCTAATCGCTGGGCACGGCCACCAAGAAAGGAGCGATGCCAGCTCAAAACAAAGACCCCCAATTGCCACCTCCGTAAGCCGACCCAGGATGATACCGTGGTCGATGGTATCAAAGGCCGCAGACAAATCGAGGAGGACCAACAAGGAAGAGCATCCCCTTTCTGCTCCCCTAAGGAGGTTATATTGCAACGCGACCAGGTCCGTCTTGGTCCTGTGCCGCATCTTGAACCCAAACTGGAAAGGATCCAGGACACGATCTTCCTCCAGGAACAACTGGAGCCACTCGGCATCAACCCACTTGACCACCTTGCCCAGAAGGGAGCATTGGTTACAGACAGAAGTTAGACTGGTTGTCCGCAGCCAAGCCAGATCTTTTAGGAATGGGCTTGATTACGGTCTTCTTCGGGTGATCAAGAAAAGTTCCATCCCTGAAGGAGGCAGACACAATCATAGAAGCCCATTCCGGCATGCTCCCCCCTCCCCCGCAGTCTTAATCAGCCAAGATGGGCAGGGGTTGAATGGAGAAGCCTGACAAATCAAAAATACTTCACACCTCTACCACCAAGGCCATAGCTAACGACCCATACTTAATGGGTGTTGGGAAGGTTAAAGGTGGGACATTCACACAGTTTAGGCCATTGTCCACCTAATGAACCTACTGTCCACCCAACGAGCCCATTAAGGCCATTGTTCATCTTATGAGCCTATTTCAGACTGGGGTGACTTGAGGTCAAAGTGAACTATAAAATGGAGGACTTGCAACTAGCTTTCCTTAGACTGATGAAGCTGTTTGGATGAGCAACAAAACGCTTCAATCTCTCAATAAAAGAAGCCCAGTTGCCATGACTCAACTCACCTAGATAACTGATAGTCTTCACAGACATACTGTACTGCATTTACATGCTTTCGAACTGCTAGGTTGGCAGGAGCTGGGGTTAACAACGGGAGCTCACTCCGCTGCATGGCACACAGGATTCAAACCGCCGAGCTGCCAACTTTCCAGCCAACAGTTTCAGCGCTCTAGCCCGCTGAGTCACCACACCCAGTTCTATTATGGGGATATAAGTGGGACTTATTATCTGAATCTATTAGGGGGAAGATGCCATGCTGGAATCATGTGGGTTTGTGAAAATCCTTGCTTCGATCCCGCTTTCTCTCCTTTTCCCCTGCACTAACCACTGTCAAATTTGAACTATGCTGATATGTTTTACCTGGAACAGTTAAGTGCAGGGGACCCTTGTTGGAGAAGTCAATTGTTGCAAGGTTGAGAAGGTAGATAGAGGCAGCACCACATCTGGGTGCCAGATACATGTACTGTATACTGAGAAAACCATAGATACACATAGCTTCTACTTCATAAAAGCTAGCTATCCAGTTGCATCATCATCACACACACTGTTTTTATAATGATGTTAAGATAAATTCTAATCCCATGACAGCTCTGTATCATTATACAGCTGATCATCTGCATTTCTGTCTGAAAGACTGCATGTACTGGACATGAACCCAACTCAAAATCCAGCCTCTGCAAGATTTGCTGATATGATCCATACTTGTTCTGGTATCTGAACATTTCTGAACATCCAGAGAAACCTAATTTGCTTAAAATATAGAAAAGCAAATGGCTATAACGGGGGAAGGGGGCTACACAGAACTATGCATTTTAGGAATAAGGTAGATCTTGATTTTCTCAATGTGACAAATTATAGACATACAGTATACATTTTCAAATGTCATGACCGGTGACCTACCAAATTGTCTTCTATTTTCTTTATTTTCTAAAGTTGCTAATGCTGACTGATGTCTTTATTGGGGAGGAGACAGCTCCCTAAATGCATCAGGCCACTGCTTCAACTAATATATAAGGCACCTGATCTGTATTTCAGGGACTCACTCGTACAATAGTACTGTGTCACTGCTATACCAGCAAGGAACCAAAGTAGGAGACGGAACAAAGGCATACCCTTGTATGCTAAAAACAGATTTTCTAAATTTGTTTTATATACAGAAGAACAAGAATAGGAAAAGCAAATAAATTAACCCCTCAAATCTCATTCAAGTACTATTTTTACCACACACACATGCAATCCTGATGTCAGTGGGGATTCCCCAGGGGATTCCTAGCAGGGGATTCCCCACTGCCTCCCAGCTGGGAGGTGGCCACAGACAGAGAAGAGTGTCTCAGGAAGACTCGCCCCACCCCTGCGTTCACCTCCGGAACCTGGCAGAGGCAGCCATCCGGAGCCAGTTTAAAAAGGCAGCGGCAGCGGAGAACAGTGTCGGAGGTGAACTTGCTTGCCTCCTAGCTCACTCCTTTGCCTGCCTCGGCGAGGCAGCAGCAAAGTCCTCCTCGGACTCTCTCCCCACTGCCACCTCCCAGTTGATGAGCACTACCAACTCAGCCTCCTGTCGGGGGATTCCCTCACCTCATTTTGTTTCATTTCATTTTATAAGTAACAAAATTCTTTTGAAAATTTTCATTACTTATGATACGAAACAAAATGCAGAGGGAAGAAATGGAACAAAATCAAATGTTTTTGTTTCGTGCTCATCCCTTGACCCTAGCTCTTTTTTCCAATCTGTGGCAGACCTGGGTTGGCGCAGGCAGCACCAGTTCAGACAATATTTTAGCATCTACCCAAAGTTAACTCATAGCTCTAATCTGTATGTATAGACTTTGCCTCCCTTTACCATTTACAAAAAAAAATCATGTAGACACCCATGATGGTGTTAAGGAAAATCTTATTCATAATGCTTAGAAGATAAATATTTTTCCTCCTGCACTCATTTGAATTTTCACAGGCCTCCTACCTTATGATCACAGGACACACACATCATTTAACAGTACTAAATATTTGTGCTAAATGCTTCAGAAGAAAACGTATCTCCCCTTCCATCCCAACCTGCTTTTCTTCCCAGTAAGCACTGCCCACCAGAACCATGATGTTTCAAAATCTGTTTCTACGAAATGGAGCAGAGCAAGAGAGTTTCAGTTTCTTGTCTTTTGTTCAACACAAGCATTAAATTGCTCCAGAACAGCTCCTGGTTTTAAAATTCAGGTTTCTTTCTCTTTTTTAAAATGGGAGCATAATGCTGCAAGTATATTGATAATCAATGGTCTTAAAAGGGGGCAACACTACAGCTGCATTTGGCGGTACACATATCCTGGCTTACCTCCTTCAGAAAGTTTCTACCATTAACAACGAAGATATTGCTTTATTCAGAAAGTGATGGCTATTGTAGCAAGATGGGAACTCTCTTTGTTAAATGACTGTGCCTGACACACATGCTTCTAATCTGTGGTGAATGCAATCCACTACGGTAAACATATACAGTATATCAATAATAAAAGGCTGACTTCAACATGTTGTGAGCTTTCAGTCAAGAAAAAAGGCCAACCTCTTCATTTCAATGGTTCTCAAATAAATTGGTATTCAGTGCTCCTGGTTTATAACAGCCTACTTTACAACCTATCACCTTTAAAATTCAAATGCAGTGGTACCTTGTATAAAGGAATTAATTCGTTCCAAATGAAATTATGTTAAGCAAATTTTCCTTTATACAAATTTCCCATAGGAATGCATTGAAAACAGAGTGATCCCATTTTTATGTTGCACAGATTTGCCCCATAGGCGATTATGTTAAGCAAATTTCCCCTATCTCCAGAATTTTTTATGCTGTACATATTTTATGTTATACAAACCGTTTGTTATACAAGGGTCCACTGTATTACAAATGCTTCCTCTACCATATCTAAAACCACAATGACCACTGTGACTCACGCTGTAAACTGACTTTTATCTCACCAAGTACAACAGCAAAAGAGTAGTGGTGGAAGGTAGAAGAAAGAAGAGAGCAGAGGGGGAGTGCCCTCCAAGCAAACTAGAGAAAGGATATTAAATGAAGGAAATAAAAGACAGTATGCACTCCAGCCTGGCCCCTCCCTGCCAGAAAAAAGGAAATATGAGGGGAAATGGTAAGACAATACAGATTTCATTGAAAAGGCAAGACAATTTTCAAGAACCAAAATCCTATTTTGACATGGAATGTAACAGGAAAATAAAAGTTCAACATATGACGGCTCAGTTTGCCACCACAGCCAGGGAAATCAATTACAGTGGTACCTCTACTTACTAGTTTAATCTGTTCCAAATGCACGCTAGTAAGACAAACAACTCATAAGTAGAGCAGCTGAATCTAAAAAATTAAACATACAAAAAGAATAAAAAACAAAAAAATTGTAAGTGGAGCAGCCTGCATCTAAAATTTGTAAGGCAGCAGTTAAAATGCCAATGGTTTTCCACTCTTAAATCGAATTGCTCATAAGTAGAACTGCTCGTAAGTAGAGGTACCACTGTAGGCTGTAAGTGCTGGGTCTACCATATGTGACTTTTGTGCATCTTAGATTTGGGTGTCAAACCATTAATTTTTGCTTGTTCCTAAATGTCTAAAATTTCATCTATAGTTACCAATATATGAGTAGTCAAGGAAGGCCACAGCAAATGCATCTTACTAAATGAATTTGTAAAAACCTTGCTCCGTCATAAACTCACTGGTTTATAAACGGCTCCATAGGCATTGAGGTAAAGATCTAACAGTAAAAATGAAACAATGGCAAACCATTCAGAATTTATTGCTGTAAACAAGCCTCTGCTCACAACTTTGGTTTGATCCCAATAAATTTTGGTAGCTGGCTCAAAACTGGTGTTGTCTTCCATTCTTCCAAGATCAGCAAAATGGGTAATCTGCTCACCGAGGGACAAAATGCTCCCTGCGTACTGTAATTCAAGAAATCTATAATGTTCAAGAAATCTTTGAAAGCTTTTCTATTCAGGCAAGCTTTTCAATCCATTCTATCTACAAGCCGCTGATTATGCATATTTAACACCTGTAGCCAATATCTGTTTTTAATATTTTAAATATTTAATGTTTATTAATTTTGAATTTTATTCATCATTTAAATAACTTATTGTAGTTGATCTCTGATATTTTGCTCTAGATTATATTATATTCTAATATTATTAAGTAGGACCCCCGTATCCACGGGGGATTGGTTCCGGGCCACCCCATGGATACGGAAATCCGCAGATAAGAACAAACACTCTTATTCAAGGGTAAGGGGTGACAGTAGCAATAGTTGGGGTGGGGTGGCGGAGGTGAAAGTGGTCCTGCCGCGTGACCATCCTACCCAGGAAGGAGCCACCAGGTGGACAGGTAGAGGAGTCAGGCCACCTTCCCCCCACTGCCTCTGCCATGCACCCAGCCCGGCCAGGTGAGCAAAGGAGGATGAGGTAGGATGGCCCAGAGCCCTCAACCTCGAAGTGCCTCCAAGACAGACAGCCCGATTCCCACCCTCCGCCTACCTGCCTGTGTGTCTGGCAATGACGCTCCGTGCATGTTGCGTAGCCGAGGGTGCATCCCCCCACAGCACTGGTGCTGGAGGCAGATTTGGGACCCAAGCAGCAGCAGTGGCTTTGCTGCCCAGATGACTCCCCCTGTGATGTGTGGAGGGAGAAAGGAAGGAGGGGGGGAGGAGGAAGCACTGGGGGCCAAGGCCGCTGGAAGTTCCTCCTGTCACTCACTCGTTCTCCCTGTTTTTTCTACTGCACGCACAGCACTTCGTTAACAGCCAGGCAAGCAGGCAGGCAAACAGCCAGGATAGGTGCACAAAGGAGGCGTCGACGAAAGGAGGCAGCCTGGCTCCTCCTCCTCCTGCCTGCCCAGCAGCTCCTTCCAGGCCAGCAACGAGGCTCTGCACATGCAGCAGGAAAAACAGGGACAGAGAAGGAGAATTAGGAGCAGCAGCACAAGAACAACTTGTCAAGAAATGTAATTTTTAACAAAATGTATGTAATATAATATTTAACAGATTCAAAATGGTTTCTGTGTATAAATGCATAATCATTTGCCAAGACACAGGTGAATGATATGATCACATGAAAAGGTCAGAATAATTATATCCAGGTGCCATGGAAAACTGTTTGACATTATCTGCCTTTGTGGACTCATCTGATTGGTTTATATGATGTCTGCCATATGTACAAGAGGCAGGATTGTAACCCATTTTACTTTGGGACTGCTTTTTGGTGAGATGAGCAGTTTCCCCACTACTCTGTAATATTTATGCTGTGTGTTTTATCTTGTGTATTTGTGAATGTTTTGGTAATACAAGCTTTTATGCTAAAGAAAAATTTCTGGCTCCCAGCTTCAAATCTGTACTTAGCAATTATCTTTCCACGCCAATGCATAACTCTGCTAATCCCTGAAACATTTAAAACCCAACACACTTTTTAACACAACTCCCAGTGTCCTCGGCCCTCAATGCGTCCTCCTCCTCCCTCTGCCTCCACACACACACATGAAGAGCCGCCCAAGCAGCAAAGCCGCTGCTGCCACTCAGGACTCGAATCCGCTGCCAGCGCCCGTGGGGAGATGCATCCTCAGTTGCACAACATACACAAAGCCTCACCACTAGCCAGACAAACAAGCAGCCAAACAAACAAGAGGCACAGCAAACGGTGCAATCGGGCGGGCTGGTTTGGAGGTGCGTTGGGCCCCGGGCTGGCCCTCTTCCTCCTCCTCCTCCTCCTCCTCCTCCTCCTCCTCCTCTGCTCAGCCAGCTAGACTTGGCACACAAAGCACCTGATGATGAGAAGAGGTAGGCTGGCCCCTCCATCCACCTGCCCAGCAACCCCACTCCCCAAGAAGGACAGCCTTGGCAGCAAGAGGGGCCATCTTTTCCTTGCCTTTCTTCAGATCCTTGCGGCCCTCCTGTGACTGGCCTCTGGCTGTCACGGGGGTGGGGATAGTGGGGGGGGCACCTCTCACCATCCACGGATAAGTGAATCTACAGATGGTGAGACAGCAGATACGGGCGTCCTACTGTATTATATTATTAATTGTGCTCTGTTGTACATGACCCAGGCCAGGTAGTGCAGCATAAAATGTAATTAATAAAAAAGTTATACTGTTAGCCACCCAGAGAGTGCTCTAGCACTATTGGGTAGTATATAGGTTGAAACTACTGCTACCAGGAAAAAAATTAATACTAATTCACAGCTCTTAATTTATTTTTACTGGTGCTCATGATCCACCTAGCACAACCATCTGATTCCTTTAAATTCCAATACTATCACTGTTAGCTTTCACAAATGACTCATAGCTAGGTTATGATTCACCACCTTTTGGAGAAGGGAATCTTGATTCTGGGAAAAAGGAGCACATTCAATATGTTTTTAGATACCTTAAGCCTACATTTTTGTCATAAAACTGCTCTCAATTATCCCAGTTTATATAGAATGAGTATCAAATAATCCAAGGAATAGATCACCTGTTAGAGTACACCAGGTGTCCTATATTATGAGGCAATTCGCCACCATTATTACAAAAAGCAGTAGAAAATACGGTGTTATATCTGCTACTGCCTTATACTTACAAAGTGATACTATAGATTTGTATCCCAACAAGCTTTTCAGTTATGTTAATTCATCACCACATGGAAGTAGCATGTCACAAAGCACAAAGGTCAAGCAGAACACATGATTTACTATTGTTAACGGTTACTGCTTTTCCTAACTTCAAAGCTCAGTGCATGAATAATCCTTAAATATACACCTGAATTATTCCAAGAATTGTAGAGACAGGTTTAAAGAAGATGCATATCCATAAGTACATAAAAACCTGGGTGAGCAGATTCAAAGGAGAACTCAACCTTCCACTTTTTCAGCAGCTACAAAAAGACAGAAATTTAGCAAATACAACTTGGATTTACTCATGTCAATAGTGTATAAGAATGTATAAGCTGTAATTTTTCCTTTGGGAATACTAGGGACATGGCATTCCTTTCTTCTGCTGCAATTTAATCACCTTAATGGAGACATAAAAAGGACATACACAATCCATTAACCTTGCCTGTGCAATAACATAAAAGGTAAAGGTTCTCTCTGTACATGTGTGCTAGTTGTGCCCAACTCTAGGGGCAGTGCTCATCTCTGTTTTCAAGCCAAAGAGCCAGTGTTGTGCAAGTCCGCGGCCATGTAGCTGGCATGGCTGCATGGAACACTGTTTGCCTTCTCACTTTTTACAGAGGTACCTACTTATCTACTTGCATTTACATGCTTTCTAACTGCTAGGTTGGCAGGAGCTAGGGTTAATAGCAGGAGCTCACTCTGCTGCATGGCGTGGCACCTGGGATTCGAACTACCGAGCTGCTGACTTTGCAGCCAACCGTTTCAACGCTCTAGTCTGCTGAGCCACCCCACCTTGTGAAATGACATAGTGAACATGAAAAACATATACAGAAAATGTCCATACTGTACTAAAATTAAAACACACCTTTACTATACTGTTAACAAACACAGGCATTTTCATTATAAAATGCTAAATTCCATCGCCATCTGTTCACAGAAAATCTCTTGCTCACTTGTCCAACCAACATAAACATAGGTATTTATGTGCATATGAACACTTCTGTGAGCATTCAGGGCATGCACAGCTCCCTAGAAAGCAGGCAGACGGGTTTCAGAGAAGTGGTCCAAACACTGATGTCACAGTCTTCATTAACAAGCTGTTTGTTAGGTTACTTACTACAATATATAGTAAGCTAACAGACACCCATCCTTCAGCAGTATGAACATTTCATGCAGCAGGGAACGGATTTTACTTCTCCCTCTACTGACTTTCTTCAGCCATGGCCGTCTGCTTTGTTCTTTTTCCCTCTCCCTCTCTCACAAGAGAGAAGGAAACAAAATATGATTATCTAGGTCACAGACATCTTTAAGAATGCTGCATTATGGGTGCCTTGTTCACAGTTCAAAAGAGGCATGTTGTAAATGTGTATAAAAAATTTAGTAGACCATCCTGCAACCCTGCAAATTAATGTAAAAAGATAAGCATTGTTTAAGTAATGTCAACAGGAAAAATGTTGTTTTTCAGAAAAAAATTATGTCTGCTCTTGCCCAGCTACAAATGAGTGTATTATTGCATGAAAAAAATCAAAGTCCAAAAACTGTGTATTCTTGTATGAAAAAAATCAAAGTCCAAACATCAACGACAAAATTCTACATGAAACTGAAGAACCACTGTACTCTTAAAATCAACCTTTAGAACAGGAGCTAAAATAAAAATCTACAGTTAACAGTAGTTTTAAAAGGTTGGTGAAGAGTCAAGTAGAAAGAGGAAGTAGCTGAGAGTTGGTCTCATGTGTAGATACTTCAGGACAAGTATACATAGATGTGGTCTGCTTATGCACCATCATGTACTTTCACAATAATCAGACAGTTGTTTAAAGACAAGAAACTGCAATGTCCAAGGCACAGCCATACAAAATTGTTCCATACAACATGTAGAAAAATTGCCTTGCGGTCTTACAAAGGATCGGCAAAAATCAATTTCAACACACTAGAACAGCAACATATATTTCATGCAACATAGTCCTTTGTACTACATTTAATTATACTGTAAAGTAAATAATAATAATAATAATAATAATAATAATAATAATAATAATAATAATAATAATAATAATAATAATAAACAATTGACAATATATGGAAATAAAAATATAATCATTAGCAGCATTCCAAATTCATAGTTCCAAATTCATTGGTGTTAGCACTTTTCATGTATAACTGAAGAATTTCAATTACTACCACCGCCACCACAACAGAGTAAAACTTTGTACAGTCCTCCTGGCAACCTCTGCTGGGTCACTTCCTTCTACTAGCTTCAATCAACTAAGAGTTATAAGATCAGAAAAATCTTACATTTTTTTTTACTTATCTTTGGATATAGGAGCAAAGAGATAATTTCTGAAGGTTAAAAATGTGACAAACCCACACAGTGAATGAAATACAGTAATATCTTGGTTTACAATTACCTTCTTCTATGTGTGTTTTGCAAGATGAGCAAACATTTCTGATCAATTTTACCATGATCAAGGAGCAAGGCCCTTGCAATACAAGCACTGGAGCATGTCACATGATCACAAGTGAGCCAATGGTGGCACTCCCCCCCAACCCCACTGGATTGTGGTTGATTGTAACACTCCCTCTCTGGCAAACCTCAAAAGCAGAGGGAGAAGAGAGGAAGGGAAGTCTCCCTTTCATCAGCCAGCAACGATTTCAAAGGGAAGTGCAAATTACAGGTTTGTTTTATTTTTCTGTATATTTATACAGTATTTATATTTAATTTGTTTTCAACATTCTTTCTTATTTTTTTAACCATTTCAGTCATAGGGCAGATAGTCAAGTGCATATATGGCTACAATTTTCACTTTATTATTGTCACATTAAAACACAGAGTAAAATCCACTTTAGTCCCAAGCAGAGGAGATTCTGCAGCCAGATACCTAAACCATGGTGTGGACGGGGACTTCTAGCCAACATCTTTTGTGAGTTTTGGCATTTTGTGTGTACAATATGAAATCATCTGAGTTTCCATTGTTTGTAATGGGGAAATTCGCTGTGATATAGGAGTGTGTTGGTTTACAAGCATGTTTCCAGAACGGATTATGCTCGTAAACTGAGGTATTACTGTATTAAACATAATACAAAGAGAACTGTAGAAACACATTTTCTCCCTAACATGTAAGGAAGTTAAATGCTTCATTTTTCAATATTTAATGTCTTCCCAATCCCATTACATTCTCTCTAACTTACAGTGTAAAAAATGTCCCATGACTGAAAATTATTATAAATATGTACAAAATGTAGAAAAGGAGTGCATCTAATATATGGGGTCTCCTAAACTTACCTGAGGCCTGGCGCTGCCCCGAACGGGCCTCTGACGGGCTTCTTGGGTCTGTTGGAGGCCTCAGAAGTGCTTTCTGGTGATCCGGAAGTCACTTCTGATTCGCCGGGAAGCACCTCTGGGGCCTCCGACAGGCTCCAGAAGCCTGTTGAAGGCCTCAGAAATGGGTTTCGGTGATCCGGAAGTCATCTACACTGTTTTTGTAACTACGGTTTTGCTGTGTTGTTCTTTAATGACTTTTATAGTTTTATACCGCAATAAAAAAACTTACGGCCACTATGTTAACTGGGAAAGCAATGAAATTACCCACCTGCCATTAAACCACTACCAACCAGTATACATAGTGTATTACCACATATTCTTAATAGTTACTATGGCAAGGATGAAGCACATTGCATATGCTCTGTGTCAACATCTATAAACTGAAGCATTTTTAAGAGATAGCCATGTTAACTTGTTTCAGCATGTATAACAAAACAAAGCAAAGCAAAGCAATAAATAAAGTCTTATGGCACCTTTGAGACTCATCAGTTTATTTCAGTATGTGTTTTCCATATATAACGGGTCACCTAATTACTGTACTTGATGTGTTTGAGGAAGAGGATTGTACACGATGAAAGTTCAAGCTAAAACAAATCTGTAGTCTCTAAATTTGTTTGTTTCTTTGTTTGATATACTACCCAGGCCACTCTGGGCAGAATACAATAGTGCAGTAAAACAAACAGGCAATAACACAGTAAATACAAATTAACTTAAATTAAATACAAACAACTACATGCTACAATTGTTTAGTTTTTTATTTTGTTATTCACATGTGAATTGAAATATAGTTCATAAGAAAGTACTGACAGGAACTGCAACTATACATCTCAGATCCTAAACTATGTGTTAAATGTGTTTAAATACAAATGATGTACAGTACTACATTTCCATTACATACATAGGGGAGAGAATTTTTTGTCCACTAGATGTTTTGGAATTTATCTCCCCAAAGACCCAAAGAAAGCCTGTGGTAAGGGACAGCTGGAACTCTAGTCTGAAACCGCAGAAAAAAACAATAGATGCTTATCACACACATTCTGTGGAAATAGATTTGTCCAAATTAAATCTTTGTTTTAAATTTCAGCAGTCTTTAAGGCAGTATTTATTTTTGTCCTCTTTTTTCAACATTCTATCAAATATTTTTAAACATTCTGAATATAATCTCTGAGAATCTCTATGGGTAAGTTGAAGCTCTGCAACTATTTTTAAAGAATATTTTAAAAAAATACAGTAATAGTTTTACTTTCAATTATTTTTCAGCAACATCCCAAAATATTCAGTACTCACATTGCTCATTCTTTTTTTATTCAAGTGTTCTGAAAAGAGTTAATTTGAACACATGTGGGGGTTTAGCCCTGCCCTCCCTATCACCATCTTTATCTGAAAAGACACAATCCAAAGAGAAATGCTTTGATAACATAAAGGGGGCTCCTCAAATAGTTTGGAACCTAGGCTCCAACAATCGTGTAAAGAGAGTCCATGTGGAACCACGTTAAAGCTTTCTTTTTCATGCTTTTGCTTTCCACATAAATAGTGTGGCATGGATAAGGCCAGACTAAAACGCTCTCTGTTCAGATTAACTCTTCCTGGACACTACTCTCTCCTGGCTTCATCTGACTTCTCTGGTGTTGCGATGTAAATCATTCTTAGATGGTCCATGATGACACAGGTTCATTATGTTATCTTCTACCACAGTTCACTGCCTTCTTTTTGCATTAGACAGCTGAAATGAAATAAAGAAGTTGTTTCATGACTATGAGGCCTCACAGTATCAGCTATCTTGCTATCATTTAATGCTAGGTGATCTCAAATTTTCCACCTATGTTTTCTTGATGGTGCATGTATAGAACAAGCTTATCCCCTTTCTAACAGTTATCTTAGTTTATGCTGACAGGGCTGTGCCCATGTTCTATTACTCTGCTATAAGGGTTGTACCTATCAGCATGAGCATGGTTGAAAAACTTGGAAATTCCACTATCCTCTTTCTTAAAACAAATAAACAGCAGCAACAAGGCAGTTTCAGAGACAGACAATTTGCAAGGGGGGAAAGCCTCTAAGGTAATTAACAAGATACAGAAGATAAACATAAGGATGCTAGACATGGGTTAACTAATCCTGACCTGACTTGCCAACTGCAACATTTATGATTAGTAGGTCCCTGTTCTTACCCCAGTGTCATGGTCTTATTTGTTATGCCTCTGCAATGAAGTGTGAGGAACAGAAAATCACATGTAGCCTTTTTGTTTGTTTATTTGTTTACAGAATCATAGAGTTGGAAGAGACCTCTGGGCCATCCAGTCCAACCCCAAACATGCAGGAACCCCAGTAAATACAAATTACCCCTGACAGATGGACATCCAGACTCAATTGTTTGGTTTTTAACTTCCAAAGAAGCAGACAATTGAACCCTCCGTGGCAGCATATTACTGCCAGGACCCTGCCTGTCATTGAACCCTAAAATGTGAAGGGTTAAATGCTTAAATACAAATGATGAGGAGCCTTGTATTTCAATTACAGGCAGCTGAGTCTGAGGACGCAGCTGAGGGCACATCTCCTCCTCCTGTAAGGGCTAGGAGCAGGATCCTGCAAAGGAGAACTAACAGGAGAGCTAGGGAAAGGATCTTTAATGATAGGCGTAGAATTAGATCTGAAAGCCATGAGTTCTGGCAGGAGCCTTGCCAGAGATATGGGTGTGCTCCGTTTTAGGATAAAGCTAGCAAGTTTACCCTGAACCCTCTGTGGGAGCAACGCGTCACTTACCTTGCCACCACGTTCCTGTGTGTTATCTTGACTTTGTTTCCTGACTTTGGATCAGCTTTCTGACTACGGCGTTCTCTGTTTCCTGACCTTGGACCGGCTTCCTGATTACGACGTTTCTCTGTTTCCCTTGAACTTGGCATTTGGCTCTGTAAGTTACTCTGGCTTGACTCAGACTGTACTTTGTACTTTATCTGGATTACAACTAAAGTTCCTGGCAAAGAACTGAACTTGGCTTGCTGTGTGTTCTGTGTGCGGGGCTTGACAGTTTGCTCCCACCCACCAAACTTATTTAAGCAGAATGGATAAGGACGGGGCTGTTGGAATGACTCCACTGGAAGCTTCGCAAAACCAAGTACTGTTTTTGTCACAGGCAATTGTTCAGTTGCAGCAAGCTCCAGCATCATTACAGCCTCGTTGCCCTTTGCTGCCTCCTGACCAGTTTGAAGGCAAATTAGAGGAATTCCCTGCATTCTTGGCTCAATGCAAGCTGTTCATTGGAGCCAAGAATTTCCTACTGAGAGGTCTAAGGTCTGTTTTATCATCAGCTTATTGAAGGGACAGGCAGGTAAATGGGCGACTCCTTTACTCCTCAGTGCTTCACCTTTGCTGGATAATTATCAGGCTTTCTTGAACCATATTTCTTCAGCCTTTCAGAATCCCGTGCAGGCTGCTACCGCCAACAGGAGACTTAGAGCTTTGAAACAGGGCAAAGACTCAGTGTTTGATTATACCACTGCATTTCGTTTGATAGCTCAGGATTTGCAGTGGAACGAGCCGGCACTGATTTCTCAGTATATGGAAGGTTTGGCAGATGAAGTGCTGGATGAACTCTGCAGGGTAGAACAACCAAACACATTGCAGGAACTCATTACCCTGTGTCTGAGAATAGATGGACGCCTGGAAAGCCGTCGTCTCTCCTGAGGCCAGAACTGCAAACAGCAACCTCTGCCAGCTGTGTCTCATCTGCAATCTCGGGAGGCCAGTGAAGTGGATCCAGAGTCTATGCAACTGGGAGCTGCTCGACCACGCCTCACCCCAGAGGAAAAGGCAAGACAACGCTCTCATCATCTCTGCCTGTACTGTGGGGGAGGAGGACATTTCGCTTCTAATTGCCCTTTGAAGCGTTCCTCAATAAGTGCTGCTATCTCTCCAGCAAAAAGGGCAGCTCCATCCTTGAAGGAACCCCGAGGAATGGAGCATACCGAAGGGTTCCCAGGCAATGCTATCACACCTCAAGGACCTTTTCTGATACCTGTGACTCTAGGGATCCCTGATGGTCGGGAGATTCCGGTGTATGCTATGGTAGACTCTGGGGCGGCTCACTGTTTTGTGGATGCTGGGTTTGTGCGGTACCATCGGATTCCAGTACAAAATAAGGACACTCCTTTGTTAGTAGAATCCATTGAGGGTCAGTTACTTCATTCTGGGCCGGTAGCTCAGGAAACCTGTCCCCTTACTCTTCAGGTAATGGATCATAATGAGCAGATTAGCTTTAATGTAACCCGAATGCCCCGGTTTCCTCTTGTTTTGGGACTTTCCTGGTTGCGAGCTCACAATCCACTGGTGGATTGGGTGCAAGGGGAATTATATTTCAAGGTTCCTTGTTCAAAGCAACATTCCTCTACTGTACTGGCATCTGCCCATGATACATCTGACCCTGTCTTGCCCCAGGCATACCAAGACTTTGCAGATGTATTTGAGGAAAAGGGGACTGACAAGCTACCTCCACATCGACCCTATGACTGTGCCATTGATTTGATTCCTGGGGCACCTCTTCCTGTGGCGCGAGTTTATCCCATGTCCGAACCAGAATTAGAAGCGTTGAGGGCTTTTCTAGATAAAAATCTTCTACATGGGTTCATACGGCCTTCCAAATCACCATTGTCTGCACCAGTGATATTTGTCAAGAAAAAGGGAGGGGAGCTTCGTCCTTGTAATGATTATAGAGCACTAAACAAGATCACTATTAGGGACCGGTACCCTTTACCCTTAATCTCTGAACTTTTGGACCGGTTGAAAGGGGCTAAGTGTTATACTAAGCTGGACCTTCGGGGGGCGTACAATTTGGTACGTATCCATAAGGGAGACGAGTGGAAAACTGCATTCCGGACCCGGTACGGTCAATATGAACATTTAGTAATGCCTTTTGGTCTGACCAATGCACCCAGTGTGTTTCAGAGAATGATGAATGACATTTTCCAGGATCTCCTAGATCGTTGTGTGATTGTGTATTTAGATGACATTCTGATTTACTCCGCTGATCCAGCTCAACATGTTCAAGATGTTCATCAGGTCTTACAGCGTCTGCAGGAGAACGGACTCTATGCTAAGCTGGAAAAATGTGAGTTTAACATTGAAGAAGGCGAATTCCTGGGGCATATCATTTCTCCCCAGGGAATCCGCATGGACCCCAAGAAAGTAGAGGCTGTGTTGTCATGGCAGCAACCACAAAATCGTAAGGACTTACAACGGTTCCTTGGCTTCGCTAACTACTACCGTCAGTTTATTCCTGCTTATGCCGATATTGCTGCACCTTTAAACCGTATCCTTCGGCCCAAAGAGCCTTTCCGGTGGACTCCAGAAGCAGAGAAGGCTTTCTCTACCTTGAAAACCCGCTTTACTTCGGAGCCTTTACTTCGCTACCCTGATCCACAACTGCCGTTCATAGTAGAGGCTGACGCATCTAGTGTTGCCCTGGGAGCAGTATTATCTCAACAAAAGGATCCCTCCCAAATCCCGCGTCCCTGTGCCTACTACTGTCGGCAATTAAAACCTGCAGAGAAGAATTATACGATCGGGGAGCGTGAACTGTTGGCCATCAAAACAGCTTTTGATGTATGGAGGCATTACCTTGAGGGAGCTCGACACCCTGTGCAAGTGTTAACTGATCACAGAAACCTGGAACATTTACAAACAGCTCGGCGATTGTCTCAGCGACAAATCCGGTGGTCTTTATTCTTTTCTCGGTTCGATTTTCATATCAAGTATATTCCGGAGGCTCAGAATAAGAAAGCTGATGCATTATCTAGAAAACCTGAATATGCGGCACCAGTGAAAGAGACCTTAGTGGCACCCATCTTGCCTCCCTCTGTGTTCGCAGCCATGAATCCTTGTCCCAGCTTGGCAGAGAAAATCCGGGAAGCTCAAGCTCGAGATCCATGGACTCAGCAACGTCTTCAAGAACTTCAGAATGGGGAACACGGAGAGTTTTCTGCACAGCAAGGGTTATTACTACATCGAGGGAGGTTATATGTTCCTGCTGGTCCCCTTTGTAACCAGGTATTGCATCTATCTCATGATTCTTTACCTGCTGCACACTTTGGACTTTACAAAACCCTGCATCTGCTCACAAGAGAGTTCTGGTGGCCACGGGTCCGTGCTGATGTTGCCCGATATGTGGGTTCCTGTGAAGTTTGTCAGCGAGCAAAGGATGTGGTGGCTAAACCCTCAGGTCTGTTGCATCCTTTGCCAACACCCTCTGGTCCCTGGAATGCTGTCTCCCTAGATTTTATCACAGATCTTCCCCATTCAAAAGGGTTTACCTGCATCCTGGTCTTCGTAGATTTATTCACCAAAATGGCCCACTTCGTTCCTTGTCCTAAATCTCCTACCGCAGCAGAAACAGCTCATCATTATTTACAACACCTCTTCAGGCTTCATGGTTTACCTGAACACCTTATTTCGGATCGTGGACCCCAATTCACCTCTCGTTTCTGGCAAGCAATGCACAAGGCACTAGGAACCCAAGTTCACTTGTCATCCGCTTATCACCCACAGTCAGATGGTCAGACTGAGCGCACCAATGCCACTTTAGAACAATATTTACGTTGTTATACATGTTATCAACAGGACAATTGGGCGGATTTGTTGCCTTTAGCTGAGTTTGCATACAACAATGCTATACATTCATCCACTCGTCAAACCCCATTCATGGCCAACTATGGGTATCATCCTCGGTACTTTCCAACCACCCTTCCTTCCACCTCTGTGCCAGCTACCGATGCTTATATCCAAGAACTTCATGGCATTCAAGAATTATTGAAAGAACAACTCAATCATGCCAAGCAAGCATATAAAAAAGCAGCGGATCGGAAAAGACAAGAAGGTCAACAGTTGAATCCAGGTATGAAAGTTTGGCTCTCTACCCGATATTTGAGACATCCTGGGCAATCCCGGAAACTAGATCCTCGATTCATCGGCCCTTACCCCATCCTAGAAAAAAATCAACCCAGTGGCATTCCGTCTACAATTACCTGCATCCCTCCATATTCATCCCGTGTTCCATCATTCCCTCTTGGTCCCAGCCAAAGATCCTGACCCCAACCAACCATCAAATCCTGAACCTCCTCCACC
The DNA here is from genome assembly GCA_029282475.1 of Phrynocephalus forsythii. Classification (NCBI taxonomy): domain Eukaryota; kingdom Metazoa; phylum Chordata; class Lepidosauria; order Squamata; family Agamidae; genus Phrynocephalus; species Phrynocephalus forsythii. The sequence continues at coordinate 89,339,063 of JAPFRF010000001.1, read as the reverse complement.
GATCTTAGTAGAAGGAGAAGAGGAGTATGAGGTCCGTCAAATTTTGGATTCCCGGATACATTGGGGGGGGGTTGCAATACTTAGTAGACTGGGAAGGGTATGGACCAGAAGATCGATCTTGGGAACCGGTGTCTAACTTACATGCACCGGAGTTGATTCAGCAATTTCATGATAACTACCCAGATAAACCTGGCCCATCGGAAGAGGGGGACCATGGGGAGGGGGATAGTGCCAGGACCCTGCCTGTCATGGAACCCGAATGTGAAGGGTTAAATGCTGAAGAGCAGCAGGAGGAGCCTTGTAGTTCAACCCAGCAGGCAGCTGAGTCTGAGGACGCAGCTGAGGGCACATCTCCTCCTATAAGGGCTAGGAGCAGGATCCTGCAAAGGAGAACTAACAGGAGAGCTAGGGAAAGGATCTTTAATGATAGGCGTAGAATTAGATCTGAAAGCCCTGAGTTCTAGCAGGAGCCTTGCCAGAGATATGGGTGTGCTCCCTGTTTTAGGATAAAGCTAGCAAGTTTACCCTGAACCTTCTGTGGGAGCAACGCGTCACTTACCTTGCCACCATGTTCCTGTGTGTTATCTTGACTTTGTTTCCTGACTTTGGATCGGCTTTCTGACTACGGCGTTCTCTGTTTCCTGACCTTGGACCGGCTTCCTGATTACGACGTTTCTCTGTTTCCCTTGAACTTGGCATTTGGCTCTGTAAGTTACTCTGTCTTGACTCGGACTGTACTTTGTACTTTATCTGGATTACAACTAAAGTTCCTGGCAAAGAACTGAACTTGGCTTGCTGTGTGTTCTGTGTGCGGGGCTTGACAATTACACTGCCAAACAGCTCTAACGGTCATGAAGTTCTTCCTAATGTTCAAATGGAATCTCTTTTCCTGTAAACTAGTTTGAAACCATTGCCCCTACTCTCTGAAGCCATGGAAAACAAACCTGTTCCCTCTTCAATATGACATCCTTTCAAATATTTAAACATAGCTATCATGTCCCCTCTTAGTCTTCTTTTTGAAAGGCTAAACATTCCCAGTTCCCTAAGCCGTTCCTCATAAGACATTTCTTCCAGATCCTCAATCATCCTGGTCGCCCTCCTCTGCACCCACTCGAGGTTGTCAACATCCTTTTTAAATTGAGGCTCACAGAACTGGGCACAGTACTCCAGGTGGGGTCTGACCAGAGCAGAATAGAGTGGTACTATCATTTCCCTTGATCTAAACACTATGGTTCTGTTGATACAACCAAGAATGGCATTGGCTTTCCGGGCCGACGCATCACACTGCTGACTCATGTTCAATTTGATGTCTAAAATGACTTTTAACCAGAGGCAAGCACTTACCTCGATGGCTAAAAGTCATTTAAACATTGCACGCCATTCCCCCACTACACGGGGGCAGGTGTGTGTGTATCAGGAGAAGCGGTGCACAATGTTTAAAATAACTTTTAGCTACCGACCCAAGCACTTGCCTCAGTGCCTAAAAGTATTCACCCTAATGTAAGTCGAGGGCTCCTTTTTTTCAGCCCAAAATTAGGGCTGAAAAACTTGACATATTCAATCATATACAGTAAATTCGTTTAGGATTTCCAGGTATTCCTGTACTACCTTTCTATCTATTGTATGCTGCAATTTCCACCTACCTCATTTACTCTTTGACCCAACTGAACTCTTTTTTGCTTTCTGGAGAAAATGGAGGCAAAGAAGGTGTTGAATAGTTCTGCCTTGTCCCTGTCTCCAGTTAGTAACTGATTATCTTTGCCATGCAGATACCGTACCATTTCCTTATTTTTCCTTTTGCTGAGGACATAACACAAAAAACCTCTTTACTATGTTTAATCTCTTTGGCAAGTCTAAATTCATTCTGTGCTTTAGCTTTTCTTACCATCACTCTGCATATACTGGCTAGCTAGTTGCTTATATTCCTCTGGTGCATTCCCCATTGTTCCATTTCATGTACATGGGGTTTTTTTATAATTAGCTGACTTGAAAGTACTTTAGTCAACCATTGCGGTTTCCTTAGACATCTCCAATTTCTTCTTCTTCTTGGAACCGTTTTAGATCGTGTCTTTAATATCTCACTTTTAAGGAATTCCCATCCATCTTGGACTCCCTTCTCTTTCAGTGCCTCAGTCCATGGAATTACAACCTAAGTTTACCTAAGTTTACAAACATTGGCTTTCTTAAAGTCCAGTGTTGTATATTTGGGTTGTGTATGTTATAGTTGTGAATTGTGGGGGATTAGGATCTAGGCTTCCTCTTTCCCGTTGGGCTTGCCTGGGGCAAGGCCTAACCATCTGGAAGCAATTAGAATAATGGGTTTAGTGTGTGTGTTTAGGGGTGCATCTTTTTTCCTCCCCTTTTCTTAGTAGCATGCTGTTGTGGAATCTGCAACAAACAACCTGTTTTATTACACCTGTTGTGGAGTCTCCTTTGTTCTGGGAACACAACACTGGCAACAAAGGCTGGAGTCTCCTACTACTGCAGAATCTTCTGGGGAAATAAAAGTATATGAGAGCCCGAGGAATGTGGCTGGTTCAGCATAATGCACAACGCCGCAGGTAATTTGAGCTAGGACTCATTGGAATTTGACCTCAGCCACCCAGAAGGGTGGCCACAATGGTTTCGTAAGATCAAAGGCTATATCCTTATGCAAGATATTTATTATTTATTTGTTTGTTTGTTTGTTACTCTTATACCCCGCCCATCTTGCATGAGTTATATCTTTTTAAGAAGCGGGCATTGCTGATGACTGTTTTGGGCATTCTGGCCATTACCTTGCTCAATAGTTTGATGGCTCCTAGGGACATTGATGTCTGCACATTTGATGAACTGAATCATCTGAGTTTCTATTATCTGCTATGAGGAAATTTGCTTTGATACAAGAGTCTTCTGGTTTATAAACACGTTTCCGAAACAAATTACAGTATATTAAAAAACCAAGGTACAGTATTATTGTAACTCGAAACCCCACTAGACGATTATCTTTCCATGATAACAGATCTACAGGAGTTCCTCCATAACCAGATCATTATCAATGTGGCCAACACAGAAAACATGGACCAGATTACACCTTGTAACATGAATGGGGTCAAACATTACCTGTGACAGCACCATTACTATTGGAGGACATAAAGTCCTGAGCCTTAGCAGGGATGTTAAAATCTCACAACAGAAGCCAGCATTACCCCCAACACCAACTCAACCAGCCCAAGCAAAGTGACTGCTGAGCAGCAGAGTGGGCAATATACTAATAAAATCTCTCTTTTGCATGACACACCAACTTTCAGATAAGCACCTACAAATCCAGAAACCTGAGGAATGGGACATTTGGCAAAGTGGATAGAATAATAATAATTCCATCCTTCTCTTCACCAGTCTAATTTACTGCTCTACAGAAAATCTAGACAGGCAGGCCTGAGAGGAGCTAATCCTCAGATACAGTAATTACAGAATTCTCCTATAAAGCATGCCAGGTCATTTTGATCATCCAGAATCAAGTCTTGGATAGCTGATAGTTTTCCTTTCATTGATCTGGCATTTAGCAGTACAGTGCCATTTTCAACCAAATGTGTTTAACAAGGCTATCTACATTAAGGGACAATTTGGGGTAACTAACATCCTACTTATTTGCCATCTTCCCAGATATCATTTCTTTTTTCCTCCACCATATGTCCCCTATTCTCCATAGGTCTGATGGTTGCTCCCTGTTACTCATCAATTTAATTTCTCTTCTGATAATTCACTTCTTCACAACAGGCAATTACCTCAGCTGAACTAAACAACTAAAAGCAGCTCAGACGAACTAATAAAAAGTAAGCTATACCTATAAATTCTTCTTCCTTCTCTGATCTTCATCCTCACATTCCTCCAAAGTGGTACCCCCAAAGGAATATCTGGCCCAGAGAAACTTAGTTGTTATATACCTCTCCCCCAAATAGGTGTTGCACGTCCGTGTTGCAGGGGAGAGACAAAAACTGCTAAGCAGTGACTCACAGCTGGACAAAGGACATACCAATCCTGCATTGCAGCAGCAAACACTGGAGACAAAGAGTTACAGGTGTTTATTTTTTTGGGGGGGGAGGGAGAACCACAATTCCCACTTATTCAGATTTCTCATTTTCTCTCTGCACAAAGATCTTTACATCTTATCCAAGAGCATCTTCCAATATGTACCAAGGTAATAAACTCCACTATTCATCAGCCTCAATGGATGCCTTTGAGGGTCTTAGTATTCAGGTACAGTGATCCCCCTTTTATCACGGGGGTCAGGGACCCAATTTGAGCCGCAATGAAGGACAATCTGTGTTATGTGATGCTGGGTTGGGTCGGGACCTGGGGGTCTGTTTTGGGCCTCCTGCACTTATCCCAGGTCTGGTGCTGCCCTGAATGGGTCTTTGATGGGCTTCTTGGGCCTGTCAGAGGCCCCAAAATGGTTTCCAGCAAACCAGAAATCTCCAGTTTGCCGGAAACCACTTCTGGGGCCTCCAACAGGCCCAGGAAGCCCGTCAGAGGCCTGCTCAGGACAGTGTCAGACCTGGGGTAAGCACAAGAGCCCCCTAACAGATCTATGCATCTTGCCTCAGGAGCCCTTGCCTTCATATACCTAAGTTCCACAATACACCAGGACCATAGTATATACAGGGCCGGCGCTAGGTTTTTTTGCCCTAGTCAAGGGGCGGGGCAGCGGGCGGGGGGGGGGGCAGGGGCAGGGCAGCAGGGGGCGGCGGATGACGGGGACGGCAACGGGCATGGGGGCGGACGGCAACAGGCACGGGGTGGGCGGCGATGGGCGGCTGGGGGGCAGACGGCGGTGGCCAGCAGCGGGGGCGGGGGCGGCGGGGGGACAGCAGGCTGGCCAGTGCCCCCTCTCCATTTTGGCACGCTAGGCAACTGCCTAGTTCGCCTTAATGGATGCGCCGGCCCTGAGTAAATGAAACGCAATATAGCAGGGGACAATTGTATGCCATTGCAGGGAGCGCAATTTATTCTTGAGGTGAGCACTCCATTCCTAATTATACTGAAACTGATAATCCAAGTGGATTTTCCAAGAAGCAGCAGCAAGAAGGAGGAAATCAGCATTTTGCTGAAATCCTGAAAAGTCTACAATGAGTTCCAATTTCAGTGTCCAGCTTTCCTTATCTATACTTCTTCTGGCATAAATCCAAAAGTATACCAAGTATGTATTGATAGTCTGGTTAGCACAACAGTTTTGCATGTAGCTCAATATTAATAAATCTTCCAGAACTCTCTCCAACAGATTGGTATGACCCACCCTTTGAAAATAACTTTTTATTGTTTTATGTCAAGAACAACTTCAAAGTATAAACAGCATGGAAAATTTGCTTAATCAGAACTTTCCAGCACACCACCAAAAGTCTGTACTAGATAAAAGATTCACACCGCATTGCCTAGTGGCCAGGACATATTTACTGTATTAATGTAACTGTGAAGATTCTCAGTCATCCAGGTGAGTTTATCTGGAAGTTGTCATGGACTTTTATTTCTTGAGAGACTGAAACATTTCACTGCTCATCCAAACAGGTTTGTCACTCTGACGAAGCTGTTTGGATGAGCTGCGAAACATTTCAGTCTCTCAAGAAATAGAAGTCCAGTTGCCATGACTCAAATTCCAGGTATTAATGTAACTGTCCCTGCTAATAATTCTGCATTTAAATTCACTCTCACCTACCTGCAACCATACCTACTATAAACATCTGCATGCCATGTATTTGAAGAAGTGAGGAGTGTGTCTATAAAACACTCTGCTGTAATGTATTTTCTAATCCGATTGATCATAGAATCATACAATAATGGAGTTGGGAGGCACTTGTACAATAAAGCCATTGAATCCAGCTCAGTGCTCAATGAAGGAATCCAAATTAAATATCTCCTAAATACCTTCCATGTCAAAGTACTCACCACTTACAAAGGTAAGCGGCCCTACTATTGTATTGCTCCAACAGGAAGTTTTTCTTGATATTTTGCCCAAATATGGGTTCCTGTAACTTGAGCCTATTATTACGTGTCTTGCACTCTGAGATGATCAAGAACAGATTGTCCCCCTCCTCTGTATGACAATTGTTCACGTATGATGCAACACAGCCCTCTTGTATCTCTCCCTCTATTTTCTCCCTATCTTACAGGACTTCTGGAACTTCTGAACAACACAGTTCCTCAAAACCACTCAAGATAATCTGGTTAGGTTAGTTAGGATGACAGACAACACAGACTGCTTAGTAAAGTTAAGCTGAACTATTTGTTTTTCTCCTACCCAGATCCCATATGCCTTTGAATGTGGTCTTCCAAATTTATATAGTATATGTCTTGAAATTACAGAAATACAGTAGTGTCAGTGGTAAACATGTATGTGCACAATCCATCAGATTAGTAACAAAACTGGTATAGGTATAGGTATCTTCCACAAACTATGAGCTTCAGAAATATCAAGTATTTTAAGCTTTCCTTGTTGCCTTCATTGCCAAATATGATTTTCTACACTGAGCTTGAGCTAGAGTGCAAACCAGTTTCCTGTTTCAGTGAGAATGAATAAAAACTGAGGTTACAAATAAAAAAACAACTGGATTTTAGGCACCAAACCACTATTTTTAAATGTTGAAAGAAGTAAATAGTGAAGTTATCTTTCAAAAATGGCCTGGATAAATTAACATGAGTCCTACAGCTAGTGAACTAGTTCATACAGATTGGTAAACTATAATTTAGCATTACACTCGGAAGAAATGGACTTGTCCATAAAAGCTCACATTAAAATATGGCAATTTGCCTTTTAAGGTACCACAGTTTTGTCTTTATATTTCTTTATATTTCTTTTTTCATTTTGTATAACTCCGTTTGTCCCCTCTCCATCCTCTCTGCATTCCTACTATGGCACAGGTGCAAGGAGAGAATGGAAGCAAGTGCTTCCATTTTCAGCTAAACATGGTTTGTCACTGTATCTAAAATGGAAGAAAGTGAGATTATTTTAAACTGGTAGTTGTTCAGAACATCAGCTTCAAAATTATCCTGATTTGTTCAGATAAACCACAAATAGCACTAACTCTAGCTTCCGGTTTGGATCTAACAGTAAATTGTGATTATTTTAAAACAAAAACAAATTCTTCTAATTTTCTAATGGTCATACAAAAGAGTGGAAGGGGGATACATGTGCCTCATGTTTCTGTACAAAAAAACCTAAATTATGGTTTGCAAGTACATGAGGACCCTCATATAATAAGCAATTTGTTTAACAGAAAATCCACTTAAAGGAAAAAAATTCCAGAGATGGGGGAAATTGCTTAACAGAATTGCCTATGGGGTGAATCCGTACAACAGAAAAATGGTCGTGATTAGGGATTAATCAGTTTTCAATGCACTCCTATGGGAAATTTGTACAAAGGAAAATTTGCTGAACAGAATTTAATTTGTTTTTCAGCCCTAATTTTGGGCTGAAAAAAGGGGGTCCTTGGCTTATATTTGGGTCAATACTTTTATCCACTGAGGCAAGTTTGGGTCGGTGGCTAAAAGTCATTTTAAACATTGTGTGCCGCTTCTCATGACACCCCCCATGTTTAAAATGACTTTTTAAAAAATTTTAAAACAATGTTTAAAATGACTTTTAGCCACCAACTCAAGCACTTGTCTTGGTGGCTAAAAGTCATTTTAAACATCACACACACACCCAGCTCACAAAGGAGGAGTTGCCAGGCCCTGCTGCATTTTCCGCCCTAGGCTTATACTTGAGTCAATAAATTTTCCCAGTTTTGGGGGTTTAAATTAGGGCCCCCGACTTACACTCGGGTTGACTTGTACTCAAGTATATACAGGGTAGTTCCTTTATACAAGATACCACTGTACATGTAAAACCTATTTCTAAACTAAACAAGTGTTCTCAACAAGACATACTGTATCAAGTTAAAAGAAGCTTTTACCTGTAAATGGAAAACCAATATGTTAATTTCTCAAATATCAGTGATTTGAACACATACCCTTCATATTCACTAGTTTGCCTGGTATTTATTCTTTTTGCTTCAACATATCAGTCAGCAGCATTTGAATACTATTTGCTCCTTTACTTTTCTGAGAATGAAGGTGGTTTGAGCAGGAAGGAGATTTAATGGAAAAATGGAAACAAGAAAAAATATGTCTACTACTCAGTTCCCTATGTCGCACAAATATCCCACTCAACCAGTCAAAAACAAGCACTTGTGTGAACCGATTTTAAAGAATTTATCTCTACAGTACTTGATTTTTAAGAGTAATCAATTAACTTTACACCAATTATTTCAGTGGGCCTCCCACTACCACCATTACATCCAATTCAAAGTGCCTCAGTTTAAATTGATCATTACCAAACCCTATTACCCTTTAATAAAAATATGACTTCCTACAGAGCAGGAGAGGGGAACCTTTGGCCCTCCAGATGTTTTGGACTACAACTCCCACAGTCCTTTATAATCAGCAATACAGGCTTGGGATTCTGGGAGATGTAAGCCAAAACCTGGAAGACCACAGATTTCTCTCCCCTGATATAGAACTCGGCTCAAACTCTCATGAAAGCACTGAAATACTAGCTCCTTGGTTCTAAGTATGAATGCAGACTGCAGCCACTAATATAAAACCACATGTTCAGAAGCACTTTATGGGTTGTGTCACCTAATCCAGGTCTCATCCCTAGTACTGAAAGCAGAGTCCGTGGTTGAGCCCTAAGATCCATTTATGTCTGGCACCATTTCTTTTTGATCTCTAACATTTTCTTATTTCAAAAAAGGGCAGGAAAAGTCAAGGTCAAAGGTGTTAAGAGGACACTACAGACATGGTCAAACCTTTTCTGCTTCTATGCTTAGTGGTTTAGGTATCTGGCTGTGTAGCTAGAATTTGGGAGTTTGATTTGCCACTGTACCTCTTGCACAGTGGCTCTGGGCAAGCTACAATCATCCCAGATGCTCATAAAACAAAGGAATGGTAAACTGTTTCTGAGAACTCTCTACCTAAAAAAACTTGAAAAGTGCCACCACCATACGTCATAACTGACTTGATGGCACATGATTATTATCACAGTAGACAGTATAATAGCAACATCCTTTACATAATTCCTAATGAACACTTGAAAATGCACTTAGCAATGAAGAACCCTAAAGAGGGCTTACAGAGAGGAAAAAAACTAAAATACAACCAAAGCATGCTGTGTCTGTTACGTATAGCTTCATCGGCAGTTCTAAGTGTAATTTCATCCTGAAACATGGGAGGATTTCAAAGCAAAATGTTGTGCTTGTATACCGCCCCATACCACTTCAAGTAGTCTCTGGGCGGTTTACAGTTTAATTACAGTATGCAGGTTACACAAAACTACAATAACTTGGTATAAATCTGTTTGACCAGCTCATCTTTAGCAGTCATTCAAACTTACAAGATCAAGAAGAAATTTCAAGTGCTTTTAATTTTTATTTACACTAATGTAGCATTACTCAAGAAAAGCCCTATAGATATGCCCAATCTACTTAAAGAAAGCAAAAGTGGTATCTTCTACTAAGATCACCAGAAGGATATCTTTGTAACAAATGAAACAAAGCATACTTCCTCAAGTCATAAGGTCTTTGAGCCTTAATAGCATAGTTTGCACCATATACCCATTCTTCTGAATTATGTTTTATAATACTGAATTTCATTACCTGCTCTGTTTAGTAACAGTTTGATAAAAAGAACACAGAACTAATCAGCTGTTTCAGATGGGAGAAACACATCTGAATCTTCAGTAAATCCAATGCCATACATTTACGCTTCTGGAAATCAGATCTATAATCTATTTCAACCCTGAGCACTGTTTTCTCTAGGAATACTACTTCAGTTCAACCAAATAAATTGCATAATTCAGTGCACTGAACTGGAATCCAAAGCCCACCTGGGGCTGTAAAATTAAAAAAAATCCAAGCTCTTCAACATTTTCAATATATTACCATCCTTTTTTTACACAGTCTTCATTAACCTTTTAACAGAGCCATAATCTCCATCACTAAGTGTTTCACCTATTAAGCACACAAAATACCTGGTCACATACTCAGCAAATGTAATGGCACATTCAATTTACAGTATTTGAAAGGTTAGCCTTTAATTCCTTCTAGCCAGTTTTATCTGTGCCTTCCTAATCTCACTCCTTTGAAGCTGTTGGCTGCAACATCTAACATTTGTCTGATTTCCAGCTCAGTAGAACTGGCAAACCCTCTGGGCAATAATCCAAAAACAAATGCAAAACCCGTGAAAAATCAGACATGCCTAAAATCTAAGTTAAATCAATGGAATTAAAATTGAAATCCTTACACACACTTGGAACTGTCAGAATAAACTAAGAAAAACTTCAGAGAGTAAGATTCATTGGCAAGATGTTATTGAGTTCAATATAATGTAAGCTCACCTAACATTCAAATGAAGGCATCCAGGGCAATACTATAGTTACAATTAGCATATATCTTTCTGGAAACTATATCCAGAGATGAAAGACCAATCCCTTCCTGTCCTGCCAAGGTACAGCAAGATCTCCATGCTGATGTGAAGTAAATTCTTATGAATACCAATCTAATTCCCAGAATGCACATGCAAACACGAATGGTATTTTCTGATGAAATTCAAGCCAGACCAACCAAAATGCATGAAGGAATAATCTTCAATACCCCAACACCTCCATTAACCGATCAAGCTCATTAATTGTGCAAAAAAAAAAAGACATTTCCAGATCAAACTGGGTGTGGGGGATCGGCAGCATATATTTCAAAAACCGTTAACCCAAAGGCCACACATTTCTCCTCTTTACATTCAGAAGCAGAGAGGGAGACGCACACGAATCGACAGAAGCCTGCTAGCCAAGCCGTTTTCTGCACAGCCCCAAACCTCGCGCTCCTCCATTCCCCGAAACCTCATTCCGCAACCAGAAACACCCTGGTCATGCTTACTTCTGGGAAAGGGGGTGCGGGGCGTCGAGGCGGAAGGAGAGGGGGGGGGAAGGCACTGGAGGCCACATGAAAGGCCACTGCCACAGGCGATCCGAGGATGCTCTTCCTCCTCTCACCCCCCCCACGCCCTGCCTCCTCCTCCTCCTCCTCCTCCTCCTCCACGCCGCAGAGTATCCCCCACTCCACTCGCTCCCTCCAGCGCCACTGAGCCTTGGGAAAAAGGGGGGGGGGGTTGAGAGAGAGGACATTTCAGCTTCTTTAGGCGCCGCCGCCTGAGGCACCTGTTTGGCCCCGCAAGGGAAAGGCTGGCTCCTGACCCGCCCTGGGTCTCCCATGCCGGTCGCCGCGGAGGGAGGGAGGGAGGGAGGGAGGGAGGAGGGATGCTTTCCCCGCTCACCATGGCAACGGGGCCCTGCCACTTCAGGCGCCGGAGCTGAGCGGAGGGTGGGGTGGGGGAAAGGGAAAGCGCCTCGTCCCTGCCCGCCTTGCCATATGCTCGGGCAGAGCGCGCGGGGGGAGGGGAGGAGGACACCTCGTCTTCGCCGGCTCCTCGTTCAGGCCTTCCCTCACCGGGGAGAAGAAGCGGGAAAGTGGCCGTTCCCCAACCCCATGCCAGGCACAGGCGGCCACTCAGCCCGCAGCGAGACCGGGGTGGGGGGGGGCAGGCGCCCTTCCTTTGACTCCCCTTCTCCCTCCCCGCCGCCTCCACACGGCCGCCGCCACTCAGACCAGCACGTCAACCCCCTCACCCGTTTGCCTCCGTCTCCGGCGCCGCCGCCACCGGGCCAGAGCCGCCGCCGCCGCCGCTGCCGCCGCCTCTACCTCCATTCCAGGACGAGCTGCCGGCCTCCTCCCCTCCCTCCTTCCTCCCCGCAATTCTCCAAGGCCGCCTCCGCCTGGGCCAAGGCCGCCTCCGCCCGCCGGGCCGCCCACTGCGTCAGCGTCGTAAGACCCGCTACGTACTCAGCGGTAACCATAGAGACCGAGGAGTCTTCAAGCGCCCTCTGGTGTCCAGAAGGAGGGCCTGGCTAATGGTGCGGGCAAAAAGGAGGCCTCAGCGGTCGGGGAGGGGGCTTCTCTGACTTGACCTCAGAGCAAAAGCAGGGAAGGCTATGGAATTTAAAATTAAATACATAAATAAACACCCAGCTTACCAATGCAGGACATCATGCCTGGACATGGCCCGGCATTTGCTGCACGATATTGTGCCAAACTGCCAGTAGGAAAAAGAATGCCAAGCTTGACATAGCAAAGGGCAGCCTGAATGTTGAAAACACCAATTGCAACAGTCAAGATGGTCTGTCTACAGATACCCTCTTCTGCTCACTACCATTCACAAAGTGACACCACACAAGGGAAAATCCCAGAACCTGACTCTCTTTTTCCATTCTCAATTAAGCACATTTTAACCAAACACAAAACTGTTACCTGGACTACAGATCAATGTGTGATTCTCAAATCAACTTTTTTCAGATTCAGTTTAACGGATCTACCCTCAACTAAGAAATGATAACTCCAAACCCTTTTTCTCAAACATTCCTGAATTTGGCACAGACCAAGAGTCTGTTACATCTATAACATTTTGTGTCTTTTGATTGAGTTGCCCTATATTTTGAATTGCCTTATGGAATGCTGATTTGCTCCAGAGAACAATAGCTAACTAATACAGAAAGTGACCATTATAAAAATGCTTTAGTTTTTTAAAAGGGTCCTTTTCAAACTCAGTTGTGCCTGCAGACCCTGCTTGCTCATCCTAAATGTTTATGATGGAGCAGCTGTGGATTCTCAGAAAAAACATACGACAGCCTACAACTCTGCACGCAGGCTTACAACTATGTTCTATTTAACCAAGGGGAACATGGATTCTGTGCACCCCACAGTGGTGGTGGAATAGTAAAAAGTATAAAGACTATTTTGTCATTTTGGTATGTCCCCACTCAGCATGGTGCCTGGGAAATATACCCTGCTTGCTCCCCTCTGCCAGTTGTGGCCCTGTCTGCACATATGTAGAAACCTATTAATCAGTTCTCATATTTTGGAGATGTGCTCTGTATGGAAACCAGACACCACTGGTGAAGTCTGAGATGAATTAATGCTGCCTGCTCACTGTACAATAAAATGAATGAGGGGAGGGATTTGAAGTGTAGCAGTTCGCCAATTTAGGTTTTTCCTAAATAGGGGACACATGCCTATTGGCAACTCAACAGTTGGATGTAAGGAATGCACTGAAAGTAGTCCTTAGCTGATGTGATGAAATTCCTTGCTCCTTATGGCATGAGGGGTTTACAGATGTGTCTCAGTGGTATGTAGACAGATGACTTCCTCACTTGTTTCTGAGGTCATTCTGAGAAGTCAGAAACAATGTACTTTCTGGAAACTGGATATGAAAAATGCCCCCTGCCCTTAAACCTCTTCTGCAGTACAAGGAAAATTAAAACCAACATCTACTTGATATACCAGTAACTCAAAGAGCCAATCCAATGTCTAAAAATAATAATAATTAGGTCACTGTTAAGGGCAAAGTCCTTGCAAAATAGCTTTGATGTAATAAATACTGGATGGTAAAAATATTAAAACTATCATATAGTATTTTAAACTAATAGAAAAGGAACGTAAAGATAGCAAGTGTGAATAATCAACAAAATAGAGCAAAACACCCAAACAAACAGCAAAATGAAATTTAGTGTCATTAAAACAAAGTTGTTGATATCAAGATGAAGAATAGAAGCAAAATGTGCTTACTAAAAAAAAGTAAAAATAGTTTTACTGGATAACTCAGTAGTTTGGGGTTAGAGAGGTTAGGAGTCAATTCCCCACTGAGTGTCCTTGAGAGGGACTGGACTCAGTGATTTATAAGGTCCCTCCCAGCTCTACAGTGCTAAGATTACAATATATTTGATAGTTCTGCTCCCCTAGTGAGTGTCCTTGGCTGAGCAGAGATTCAAACCCTGTTCTCTAGAGTCCTAGTCTATCACTCTATCCACCAGATCACACTGGGAATTTTCATCCCTAAGTACATTACAGGAATCTAACCTTCATGTCACTTTTGCAAACATAACTACACCTAGATCCATTCTCTTGGTAGTATTATAATTGGCATATTAAGCTAAATTGATGAAGAGGATTCCTTAGCACCTCTTCTTCCATAGACAGCATCAAAACCTAGGAACAACTGAGTCTGTGTGTTGTCAGATGCAGAACAATCTGTCAGTCTGTTTTCAAACTTTCACCCAGAATGGCTTGTTTCTTTATCCACAGCATTCCCATCTTGTCTGGATATAAACATAGGTTTGTTTGCCCTCATCCTCAAATTATTCAAAAAAATATGATCAAACGTCCCACATTCTCCCTTGATAAGCAGGTCCAAATAGGCAGAGCTACATATCATCAGTAGATTCTATAGCTGGGAAGCAAGAAGACAGCTCTGAAGCACACCATAAGCCAAAAGCTGTGGACTAGAACAAAAATCCCCCAGAACAGTCTTCTAGGAAAAACTAAAGCCACTATAATGAGTCCCAAATCCAGTCCAGACAAGAAGTCAAAAATAATATGGTCAAAATATTGAAAGCTGCTGAAAATTCCGTGACAATTAATACAATTTGATATTTTTCTGAAAATTTCCTAATATAGGGCCTTTTTACACGACCCCTAAGATCCGCTGGCCACTTAAATTCGGACCAGAGATCTTAGGGGTTCCTTGCTCTTCCTCTGTCCCTACCCCCCTCCGCACTTCCTGGTTTCTGGCTGCCCGAGGGAGGGAGAAAAAAGAAAGAAAAGCATGCCGGTTACCTCCGTTTTGTTCCGGGCAGCATTCAGATCTCTTAAAGGAGCGAGGCGCAAAAAAACAACAAACAGAAGCCAGGAGAGCCCCGCACTCACTATCCTTACACCGGATCAAAAATTTGTCACATCCAAAAAGCAGGTACAAGAAAACTGCTGTTTTGTCGCGCTAAGTGGGCGGGGTCGCACTTAATTGTCTGCAAAGTCCGGAGCTGGTGGGTAAACATTTTAAAGGTCCGGACCTTGCAGCCATTTGCGGCAGAGCTTAGGGGTCGTGTATAAACGCCCATAGAGAAACAGTTGTTTCTGTCCCAAGCATAAACCTAAAACCAGATTGCTGTTGAAATCCTTATAACTCAGTGCCCTTTTCAGGCATTATATCTTCACCACGCAAAGAAGGAAGCACCCTAAATCTACTTCTTCTTTGTCTCCATCACATTTTTACACACCAAGGAAGTCAGGTCTGATATCCATGCATACACGCCTCATGAGTTCAGAACTCTTCTTCATTAGGCATGTGTCCCCGAATATATAATGACTGGATACAGCTCCAATCTACTCTCCTTCCAGTCCCTCAAATGTACCTGATAATCTGGATAATCCACTTGAGAAAGGTTCACACATTACCTCTTTGCTTAAGAAGATGTCACTAACAATGGCCATATTGACATATTCTCCAAAAATCAAACCCAGTATTTAAACTCTTTTGTTCCATTAGCTGGCCCAATATCATGTGTTGGAAGAAAAGTCCCAGATCATCCTTTTTGAATTCAGGAATAACTTGCCTCTTGGAGGGAGGTTAAGAAATAGTTACCTTATTTATCCAACGTAGAGCTTTTCAAGTACTATTCCATGGCACCCTTGTGTTCTATGAGTACTCACAGTGATGCTGTCAAATGTTGCAGCCTCCCACATTTGTCCCCACTTTCCCATATTTTGAAACCAGTCACTATCAAATCCAGCTATCCAATTATCTTGAATTTTACACATTACAACAAAATACTGTACATTGTTGCATTAATATATAGTAATACAGTATAATACTATAGTAATCATTAATAGAAATATACAGTATCATTTTTATTTTTACTGCATTTTAATTTATTTATTATTTTATTGTATTATCATTTATATTATTTTAAGCTGCTCTATGTAGTGCATTGATACTAGAAAGGCAGAACACAAAAGTCTGTAAGTATACATACATGCATAGGTAGGTAGGTAGCTAGGTAGCTAGCTAGCTAGGTAGGTAGGTAGGTAGGTAGCTAGGTAGTTTTTTTCAAATATTTCTGTTCCATCTATTAGCAATAGAATAATTTCAGTTATGGGTTGCACAGGGAATTCTGGGAATTCTGTTTTTATTTAAACCAGTAATTTCCTATATGCATTATAGAACTAAATGCATGGGAAGGTCTTCTGTTATCATCAGTTAGTTGTAAAACACTGCAATATCTACCAAAATAAATGAATTAATAATTTAGATTAACAATAAGAAGGTAGTGGAAACTGAGTGAAATCCAGCACATCAAAAGTACAGTACAGTGTTTAGATAGATAGATAAAGATATAGAGATATATATATAGATATATAGATATATAGATATATAGTTGTTACTTAACTTTTAGATAAATCGTATGAGGCATGTGGAAAATTAAAGTTACTTCATCTATAACAATTGGAGGAATACATTGGTAACATTTTAGATAGAATGGAGTCTCCACCAACATTGCTCCCAAGATGCATACTAAAATTTGCCTAGCTTGAATTTCTCCCTGACATGCACATGGTAAGAATTTGTGGCCCTTCCTTTATGAACTACAAGGTTACAGTACTGCAATAACCAGACAACAGCAATAAACCAGTTAAATGTACTTGATTGCTGAGTTCAGTATTTTCTCTGTATATATAACCCGTGTTATATACTTCTGAGGAGAGAAAACACTGGAAAATTTACTACCCTGTTTGTTTTACAATGATGGTACTTCAACTGATGAAGCCAGCCTGGGACTGTCTGGTGACTACCCTGTTAAATTAAAATTATTTATGCCAGGAACACTGGAAAAAATCTGATCAAGGCGTGCCAGTCCTCCCTATCTATCTAAACTACTGTACTGTACTTTTGATGAGCAGGGTTTTCCTATAGAGACAATTTTGGCTACTGCTTGCCTGTCTGTGCCCTAGGTAGACCTCCTCAAGGACAAGACAGGAACTGCAGAAATTTGGACCATGATTGTTCTTGGGGAAGAGACATCTCCTTTACTATTAAAGGCAGAAAAAATATTGATACTGGAACCAGAATAGTGTGACAAATGCTTTCAATCAATGTGGAGAAAACTGTGGGCCCAACAACATTTAGGCTTTATGACAGAAAGCGGATGTGGAAACTCATCCACCTCACAGCCAAGCTTTCCAAGCAATGCATTAAGTGCAACAATGAGATATAATGCAGAAAGTGGTGTTAGGGGACTCATATTCAACACCACAGCAACTGACCTGTGGAGTACTTCAGTGTTCTGTTCTGTCTCCTATGTTATTTAAGATTTATATGAAACCACTGGGGGCAATTATTTGGAGTTTTCGGGTTAAGTGCCACCAGTATGCTGATGACACTCAGATCTACCTCTCGTCACCTCCAGATTCCAAGGAAGCTATTTCTACTTTAGACCAGCGTTTAGCTTCAGTAATGAACTGGATGAGGATGAACAAACTGAAACTAAACTAGACATGGGCACGACTCGGCAGAATTGTCGTTTCCGTTTTCGGTTATCGTTTCCGCTACATAACGGAAACGGTGAGGATAATTAAGCCGTCAGAACTCGAACTCGAACCGAAAAAAGAAAAATTTGGTCGGGTTTTTCGTTTCCACTTGTGGCATCACGGCGATCGCACGATGCGAAGCACAGAAAAGGTTTTTAAAAGTTTTTTTTTAAAAAACCCGACTCCCGGCCAAAAAAGCAGGCAAAAATATGCCTGCCTGAGGCTTTGCCACCTACCAGAGGTGTGGTTTCTGTGGGGTCCCTGGCCTCCCCCCCTCTTCTCCTGTCCTGGACTGCTTGCACCAGGCTGGGGGGGGGTCATACTCGTCGTCTGTCTCGCTGCATGCAATGCCATGTGGTGTGGGGGATCCAAAATGGTGACCGCAATTTTTCTTTTGAAATTGTGGTCAAAAAACACACCAAATCACCACAGAAACATGTGAAATTTATTTATTTTAAATGCCTGAATTTTTATAGTAGCAGCAGTGGGTTTTTTATAGCAATAAAACGTCGTATTGATTTTATTCTATTTTATTTTATTTTTTATTTTTTTAGACCTGCCCATTTGGGCTGGGCATGGGATGGGACCATGCAAATATTTTGAACCATTCCACCAATGGCATTGCCAGGTTTTTGACTGACACTTCTGGATGTCTCGGAGGGCATAAAAAGCTGAGGCACTTTCCAGAAATCGCAGTCGAGTCGGGTGTATGGATGTGGTTGAGGGAGGAGGGCTGGCTGCTGGTGCTGGTGTGATCTGATCGAGATTGAGGAGGGAGGCTGGAGGCTTTAGGATTTAAGTTAGGCAGGCAGGGGGGAATTGAATTTAGAAAATAATTTCTTTGATTCCCTGCAGCTTTGTCTGCTGAAGGGAATAGCAGTTTATTCTTTATTTCTTCTCTGGCAGTTTGTGAGGATTTTTTTCTGATATTGGATAAAGGGGGAGGTTTGACTGGGAGTGGGAGGTGTGGATTTATTTTAAAAATATATTATATACTACCATTTATTTTCTATTTTCCCAACTTCAGTTTGCTTGCACACACACACATTTGGGGTGCAAGCCAAGAACAGAACCTCTATCCTAAGTGATATCCTAACTGCCCACTCGCCCGTCCGCCCGCGCCGCCACCCACCTGCAGCCCGTGCCGCCGCCCGCCCACTCGCCTGCCCGCAGCCACCACCCGCCCATGGCCCCCCGCCACCGCCCCCCGACCCCTCCCCCCCCCGCCTGCCCCCCCGCCCGCCCGCTGCCTAGGGCGCAAAAATACCTAGTGCCTGCCCTGATTGCAGGACGCCCCTATGCTCTGGGAAGTCAAATTGAGCTAAATCGCGGTGGAAATGACAAATGACAAACGGAAACGACAAATTTTTGAAAATTTTTGTGACAAACGGAAACGACCGAAACAGACCCGTTCCGACAAACGAAAACTCGAAACATCATTTTTTCTGGTCGTGCCCATCTCTAAACTAAACCCAGACGAGAAAGAGGTGCTTCTGATCAGTCAAAATGGAGAACAAGGGATAAAGATGCAACCTGTACTGGATGGGGTCACCCTCCAATTGAAAAAAGAGGTGCGTAACTTGGGGGTGCTCCTGGATTCATCTTTGAACCTAGATCCCCAGGTCACAGCTGTGGCCAGGAATGCATTTGCACAATTAAAACTAGTACGCCAGTTATGCCCGTTTCTTGAGAAACCTGCTTTGGCCACTGTGACACATGCCCTAGTGACCTCCTGGCTGGACTACTGTAATGCGCTCTATGTGAGAGTATCGATGGAAAGTCTCAGGAAACTTCAATGTGTCTAGAACGCAGCGGTCAGATTGCTGACTGTGGCGGGTTACAGAGATCACATTTCACCCCTACTAAAACAGCTCCACTGGCTATTAATCACCTACTGGGCACAATTCAAAGTACTGACCATAACCTACAAAGTCCAAGCTACCTCAAATATCAAATCTCACAGTATGAACTGGCTTGGGTGCTAAGGTCATGAGGAGAGGCCTTTCTCTTCATCTCGCCACCTTCACAGGTGCGTCTCACAAGAACACATGAAAGGGCCTTCTCTGTTGCTGCTCCCAGACATTGGAACTCCCTTCCGCTGGAGGCCAGGACTGCCCCATCTCTGCTGTCTTTCCGGAAGAAGGCAAAGACCTTTCTCTTTAGGCAAGTTTTCCCTGAATGAGGGACTTCCTACTATGTAACTTTAAATGGATAACCATACATGATCGCATTGATTGATTTCATAAGAATGCCAGTGTTTTCCATGTTACTTTTCACCCCTCACAATGGATTTTTCTTCTCTTTTTGCGTGCTCTTTATAACTATAATGTTACCTTTTAATGTACTAAGATGCCTCTTCTAATTCCCTGTTCTTGACTTGAATATATCTTAAATGTTCTGATTGTATATTGTTCCTCATTACTGTAAGCCAGCTTGGGTCTTTTTCCAAGCAGAAAGGTGGGATATAAATATAAAAAATAAAATAAAATAAAATAAAATAAATTCTCATGCATTAGTTTTTTATGTAGCTACGGCATGACAACTTTTCTCTAGGAAAGTTAACATAATGGCTAATACAGTTATTTTAAAATGACCTGTTCCAGAAGTTTTTTAACTGACATAGATTATGGGTCCTGATGGCAATTTTAGTGTTTTGTATTTAAATAATTTATTGTTTTTAATTGTTCATTGACATTTTAATGTTTTAATTGTTTTAATTGTTCATTTTAATTGTAAGCCGTCCAGAGACCTTTGGGTAGTGAGCGGCATATAAGTTGTATAAATAAATACATAAATAAATAAATTTAACAGGTAACATCTATTTGTTACTTGAGGAATTTTTTTGAGAGAGGATAAGAGGATTGTAACCCATTTACACACACACACACACACACACACACACATTCCTGGCAGTATACAGTACCTGATTGATCTGCAAAGTTCCTATTCCCCATTGCTACTGCCATCCAGTCAACGTCACCTGTGTCATGAGAAGACAAATGGGTTTGGGGATACATTCCAGAACTTTTTGTTATGCTTAGCTCCTTGGGATATTTATTTTTTGTTGTTCTATTTTGTCATATTTCCCTTTCCAGTCCAAGTGTGTCTGTAATTTTTTTCTCTTCCTCTTTCAATTTATTTTTCTTCTGTGAAATGATTCAGTGCCTATATGCTATAATGGTATGTGTGAGAGAGAGAGAAGTCCCCATACTTTTGAAAACATAAAATAGAAGGCTTCAAGAGATGCCATCTAAGCAGGAAGCAGAGTGATCTGGAACACTGGATCCGGCTGTGGGCAGCAGGATGGAAAGAAGCACGCAGGAAAGGGAGGTGAAAGGAAGTTTCAATGTCCAGTCTCCTTGTCATAGGACATATTAGAGGTGATGACAGCAACTATGCAGGAAGAAGTATCAAGAGGCAATGGTGCAGGGAACAGGAGACTAGGGACACAAGACACAAACTCTGGGACTGACCAAAGTAAAAGAAGTGTAAAATACTATTAAGCATCTGAACTAATATCCTGTCTAGAGGAGCCTTACGAAGCAAGAAGACAAATGCTACTACAATTAGTTACTTTTTGAAAGAAGCAGTGAGTTATTGTTTTGTTGCACAGCCACTTATGACAACAAATGTCCAAGCTTCGCTGTTTCTCCATGCTATCACCTCCAATGAAACAGCAATAGTTTCAAAAGACAAAGAGATTTAAGAGACCCATCATATGATCCCAACTGAAATTACTGTCCTAGGATGCTAACATCTAGCCCTGAACATTCTATCTTTGTTACATCATTAATTTTGTTTTATTTATTTCATTTACACTGTAGCCTTCTACCAATCAGGGGACCTAAGGTGGCATAAAATTTTAGAAGACAAGTATTAAAACACCTAAACTATAGTACATTAGTATATTATCCCGAACCCAATCCTTTTCAGTTACCAAGCTAAATCTAATAGGACCAGGTTTATATAGGTTTGTTACCTCAAAAAACTGTTGATCCTCCTTTCCAGAGCATCCACAGAATGCTATTTCCTTCTCACAGGCCTCTCCCCACCTTTATAACACCTATATAAATAAGACTTTAGTCTAACTTCTCAACCTTGGCCTTCTATATTCTAAGTATATATAATTATGTCCATCCCTACTTTTCTTGCATCTGTCTTTTCTCCCTTCTCATTCTCTTATCCTTTCTTTGTAGAGCTTTAGATGGTATATTCCTGTGGGCAGGCACCTGTCTCTTTATTTACATTATGCTGTAAAGTGTTATCTGCATAACTACATGAGTCCAGTTAATTAATAAAAATTGAACAGTAACTGCTACATGTTGTTGGGTTTGGTGCCTTTTTTTTTTTTTTTTTTGCAACTCACCTCTTCAACGGCCAATTTCTTGATGAAAAAGGCCTTTCCATTAAACAGCACTTGAGAGCTTACATATCAATTTTGTTTGATCTCATTCATGTCTCTGCTGTAGCCTTTACTAAACAGTAAACAGAATACCAGTAAACAGCCGCTATAGGAATTATTTTCAGAAGATTCCATGACTCTTTTTAGCATTACAGCCTCATGCTATCCATATTTTAACATCTGTTTCATTGGTTTTAAGGGGATTTTCTTCAGAGCAAGAATAAAAAGATGTCAGTCTTTGCATCTAGGGATTTTTTTTTCAGCATGGCTCAATAGGGATTTATCAGAACAGTCTATTTGGTCTATTTTTTTCCCCAATTAAAAAAATCCCAGAGACATCTGTGCTGGATGGTCACATTTTGGAAACTAATGTACAATGTGAACCCAGGAAAACTGTGTCCAAATTTCTTAATCAGATATGAACTCAAACATAACCTTGCTCAGAGAAGTGGACTTCTCAGCTGTCAACAACCAGTAAATCAAAAGGAAGACAGCACCTATAAGCTTCCTGGTCAGAACCGAAATCATTATCAGATGCTACCCAGGAGGACATCAAGCAAAGTTTCAGTCTTGGTGTTTCTTTCCAAGCAAAAGCTTAACATTATGTATCAAATGAGATGGTTGGCTCGGAAAAGGCGGTTATGTGGTTCTCAGGGGGCATTTTTACTGCTCAGAGGGACTACCCTTGATATGGATTTTTTTAAAGGCCAAGTAATACTACATGACTCATGCTTGAAAATTATTTGGATCACAACTCCCAGTTCTTTGAGACTTAGGGCGCTTTTACACGACCCCTAAGATCCGCTGGCCACTTAAATTCGGAGCAGAGATCTTGGGGGTTTGTTGCTCTTCCTGTGTTCCCATCCCTCCGCACCCAATTGCTCCTGCCTGCTGAGGGGAGGGAGAAAAAAAGGGAGAAAAAATGCAGGCTCACCTCTGCTCTGCTGTCGGGAGCTGCCCCGGGAAGCATTCCAGTCTCTTCCAGTCTCTTAAAGGGGCGGGGACAAAAAACGAAAAAACAAACACAAGGCGAGGAGAGCCCGGCACTCACTGCTTTACATCCGCATCAGAAATTTTTCACCTTCGGAGACCAGGTACTTGGAAAATGCGCTGGAACACGCTTAGGTGGGCGTGGTCGTACTTAATTTTTTTTAAATCTGGAGCTGGTGGGAAAATAATTGTAAGCTCCAGATCTGGGAGCCCTTTGCCTTGGATTTTAGGGGTCGTGTAAAAGCGACCTTAGTTCATGAAGACATGGGTGCTTTGTTAAGAGCCTTGTGTCACAGTGGTTAAATGCCTGTACTGCAGGTAAAAATGTGCTCACGACCTGGGGTTCAATGCCAGGTAGCAGACTCATGGTTGACTCAGCCTTCCATCCTTCTGAGGTTGGTAAAATGAGTACCCAGCTTGCTGGGGGGGCAATGTGTAGCCTGCATAATTAAACTGTAAACCGCCCAGAGACTACTTGAAGTGGTATGGGGCGGTATATAAGCAGAACACTTTGCTTTTGAAAAATAATAGTAATATATGAGAGGTGGATACAGTTTTAGAAAGCTATGATTCTGAGGACTAAATGATTTATTAGTTTGTTTATTTCCCCAATGACATTCAGAGTAAAGACCTTTTCCAAGTTGGCCACATCTTCAGAACTGGAGCTTGGAAAAATTACTGTTTTGGGATAACACTTGTTAAGAGTTCTTCAAAAGTATCACCACTCAAGTCCAAAAAAGTATCTACTTGGACCTGTTACTGCTAAGAAGATAACTTTCTCATTTGCCTGGTTGCTTTGCAGTTATCTCCTTTGGGCGCAGCTTATTAGTGGTGCAGAGGCTGACATTCTTTGCATCTTGTGCTATGAATCTGCCGAGAGCTTGAGTCATGACAGGTAGAATGGAAGCTTCTTAAAAAGCAGCATGTCACACTACATATCCTGTGATAAGCACATATTCCCACCATAAAATTAGATTTTTTTTCATAGACTTTAGTAAGAAGAGATGGACCTTGCTCACTACTTGCTTAAGTCAGTAAGAGTCATATCTGATACAGTGGACCCTTGTATAACAAACAGTTTATATAACATAAAATCTGTACAACATAAAAATTCCAGAGATAGGGGAAATTTGCTTAACATAATCGCCTATGGGGTAGATCTGTAAAACACAAAAAATGGGATTACTCCATTTTCAATGCATTCCTATGGGAATTTGTATAAAGGAAAATTTGCTTAACATGATTTCATTTGGAACGAATTAATTCCTTTATACAACGTACCACTGTATCTCTGTTTGTTTTTGCAAAGCAACATCTATGGTGAGATATGGCAGTGGGGGGAGGGGGCAGGCAGACTCTAGTTGCTGTATTTTGTTGAATATTACCAGTAGTTTATTGACTCCCAAGTTTGCGCAGAATGTTGCAGTTTTATCAAATACATGTCAAGAACGCAATAAATCCTGAAAGCATATGCCCACTCCCTAGCAGGCACTAAGCCAGCAACAGATTTAGCTATACAGTATGTTGTACTACCAGCCACAAAAAACACTTCAATAAGTGTTTACATTTCAGTGCCATCTTCTGGTAAACCACAGTAACACCAGACCGGGCACGCCATTGTTTTGTTTCATTCCAAAATCAGAAGCGTCATGTAAATCAGGTATTCAGTGTCTCTATATAGTATAGTACACATACTTTTTTTACAGCTGTATTCCACTTGCATTAAAAAAAGACCGGAGTTGCTTACTCATAAGAAATATTAAGTGTACACACCACTGGTAAATATTGATGGGGGAATGCTATCATTTTCTTGATCTAAATATAAAGCATTCATTTGGCGAATGGTAATGTTTAAACTAAACTCTGAGGGGCTGTCATAGACGGTCTCAGAAAGGATTCCAATATTTGCTTTAAAAAGTCACTTTGGGAGCTTGGATTCTGTGTCATTTTTCCAGCATGGTGGTTTTGGTAAAACTCTTAGAGATTGAACACATCACCAGCCACAGGACATGTTTCAAATGGACAAATTCTTCACTCTGCTGATCTTTATGTACTAGAGACCCAATGCCATCTTGTTCTAAGCAAGATTACAGTTGTCACTGGTTGTGAGTAGTTCTGGATCATTTCCCTGTTGTTTCCAACCACAGTACAGTGACTTTTTTCTTCTTCTGGGATAATCTTATTGACAATTCCTATTTAATTTCATTTTGCACTTTAATGTACTGTACACATTTTCAGGATCAAACATTTCTTCTGCTCATTCACAATTCCTTGATCTGATTTCTAAAGCCACCTTTATACAACTTCAGTCCTGTATTATCAAATTCCATCAAGAATTGTATTGTTTCTTTTTCTGTCATCACATCTCCCCTTTGGGAGACTACCTGAAAATATTTTATCTTTTGGCAGTTTTTGCTACTGTGAAGGAAAGCCCAAGTTCCGGTGGTGGTGCAACTTTAGCTGTTTCTGCCCCAAATGGCAGTTCTTATCCTGTTCTTCCTTGCATCATCTTGTACAGTGTATAAAACTGCTAGGAAATGCTGTGGCACAGTTTCTTTTGGCTGCCATGGAAAGGGAATGGGAATAAAGAAATTCCTGATTTTGCTGGATAAAGAAATTAGATTTTAGCAGTAGCCTTTTAAAATTAGTTATTGAAAAATTTAGGGTATCTCTAGATACAAGATAGTAATTGAGATACAAATTAAACTTGGATCAAATACATCAATTCAAAATTAACAGTACCTAATTTTGTTGATCTGTGACATAATTAGACCTCAGCCATTCCTTAGAAACTGGTAGTGCTGTAAATTATGCCCATTGACAAATAACATTCTTAATTGACAGGTAGATACATCCTGTAACTTTCCTATCCATTTTTATTTTGTTATGTTATTTGCCAAGATCCAATGGTATACTCTGGCATGCAAAGCTATGGCAATTTGGACTTCCTTCCCACCCCTTCTGCTGCTGCTGCCCTCTGAAGTACCCCCCCCAAAAAAAACACTGCTTAAGAGAGTTTCTCCACCTTGGACAAGAGTTTTTAGGTGTGTCTGGAGCTGCAAAGTTGCCTAGATGTCCTAAGCACATCCAATCTTGGCTGATTTCAGAAGCTCAGCAGGGTCAGCCCTGGTTAGTACTTGGATGGGAGACCACCAGGAAATACCAGGTGCTGTAGGCGCCTGGAGTAGGAACTGGCAAACCACTCCAGTATTCCTGCCAAGAAAACTCCATGGACATGGGGTCATGAAGAGTCGGTCACGACTGTAACGACGCAACACACACACACAGAGCTACAAAAGGAAGGAAAGGTTATAGATTCTGCTAGAATCAGTGGGATGCAGTGGAGCAACATAATTGTTTCAGTCTTAGTACTCAGCAATATTGGTGCAAGATATCACAAACTTCTGTCCCTCTTTCTCATATAAATTTCAGGTAATTATTCAGGCTATTCTGTTAAATCATAATTGGTTGGATGCTACATTTCTATTCTCATTTAGCAATTACCTTTTCAAACGTAGGGGGTGACAACATTGACAATTAATACAGGAATGGCTCCAGATTGCAACGGTCAGAGTCCTATGATTTTCTATTGACTGCATGATGGATGTGTCAATGTGAAACAGCCCCGTGTTTCTCGCTCAATACAAACTTTTTTCCTCCATTGCTCAGGCTTCTAACTTTTTAAGAACAATGAATGCAAAATGTGAACATGGTGAGATCATATGTACTTATGCATATGTTTGATCTTTTTATAGAGAGGTTTGTAGACATTCTATTTTAATTGATTCCACCCAGATACAGCAACATCAGGGCAGGAAAGAAGCCCATTCAGATGAGAAGCTGGCTGCCATTTTAATCATCTTCTGCTCAAACTTGGTGCCTGGATCTGCTTGTTTTTCTCTTCCCTTTCCATTCCATTCAGCTTCTCTTCCTTCCTTCCTTCCTTCCTTCCTTCCTTCCTTCCTTCCTTCCTTCCTTCCTTCCTTCCTTCCTTCCTTGAGGACTGAAGCTGCTATACTACGACATGTGAGAAACCAAAGGGGAAGAGCAAGGTGGACATTTCTAACCAATACTTATTTGCAGCTTGTTAAAGTAGTTCTGCTGTAACCTGCACATCTGAATGGGCATAGCAGAGCTACCTTAACAAACTGCAAACAAGGCTGATTGCCAATTTTCTCTTTTCTCTCTGCTGATTACTGTGTGGCCAGCTAAAGCAAATTCACACAGGGAAACCCAACTCCCCAGCCATAAAATTATAGCAGATCCATTCACATTTCCCCATTGCATAGCTGCACCCTTAATAAGGCATGGTGATTTTTAATTCATTTCTAAAAACATAGGATAACTTGATTTAACAGTATGGGGGGGGGCATGGCTTTATTCCTGTGGAAATAAAGTCCAGTTCACTAGCTGATTTAATGGTTCTTCCTAGGAGTGGGAAATGTTAGGTATTCGATGATGACTCCCAAAGCATTCTGGGGTAATTTCCCCCATGAATCTCTAATAAAACACAACCTGAGCATTCCTCCTGCCTGACATATGGATCTGAATTAAGCAGCAGATCATTTAAAATTTATGCCAAAGGTGATACATAAGTAATTCTTTCTTCCACTCTTGCTCTCTTTTTCTTGCAATTTCTGTTTCTGAAAGGCCATTCAGTATGATAAAATCTTTCTCATGTTGTCCAATTCTGAATATATATTGACCATATAATGGCACTTTAAATAAGTAATTACCACTATTTTGTCCTATCTAGTAACCTATTTGTATGATAATCCAACAGATCTGATATCCAACTCCTTTCACCCATGTTTAAGTGATAACAAAGTGCAATGTTTTCAAATTACTGTAGATATTACCTAGATAGTATTCTTTGTCATTCAGCTGATGTTGCAAAACACATTGTGTTGACAATAACCATCTTGACGGTGGTTCCCAACCATTTTCAAACTGTGATGTCTTTTTGTAATACTAAAGTAACTGCCACATTTTCAGAAAAGGGAATTTTAAGTGGATAAAGAAAACAAATTAAAATGCATCTCCCCCAAATATAATTACTTCCTTATATTTAATGTGAAGGCTGTACTTGCATCTGGGTAGCCAACTTCAAAAGTTTAGACTGCAGCCACTGCAGAAAAGGCAGGTTGTTTTTAAAAATGTCCCTTCCCTGTGTTGTGCATGTCTTCTTCTTCTTCTTCTTCTTCTTCTTCTTCTTCTTCTTCTTCTTCTTCTTCTTCTTCTTCTTCTTCTTCTTCCTCCTCCTCCTCCTCCTCCTCCCCCCATTCATTGTGCCTTCTAGAAGTGGGCATTTCACTTTTTGGTTAAAAAATTAGTCCTGGCCATCCCTTCTCAGAAAGTAGAGGCTTCTTTCTCTCCTACAAAGCACCTGCCACTCATACGTATTAATATCTTGCTCCTAAAGGCAAATGAATAAGATATTAATAAGCAAGGGCTGCAACACATATAAGGTGACCCCCAGCTTGTCAGAAAACACTTTGCAACCCCTTTGGGGGCTACGCCCCCCAGGTCAGGAAACTCTGATTCTAACACTCCTGTCCTTAAACTTACATTTTTATTTTGAGAACTGTTCATTGCAGGTTTTAAGCTCTTGGGTATTTAAGACAGAAGAAACACACTATTAATCATTCCAGTAGCATTTTTAGATTGCCTTTTTGCATTGCTGGAATGTCCAGTTTGTTGCTTTTTCACATTAGACCATTTCTAAGGGCGTTTATACACGACCCCTAAACTCCGGGGCAAATGGCTCCCAGCTCCGGAGATTAAAAATGTTTACCCACCAGCTCCGGAGTAAACAGGAAATTAAGTGCGACCCCGCCCACTTTAGCGCGTCCCAGCACAGCTTTCAGGTACCTGCTTTTTGGATGAGACAAATATTTGATCCGGTGTAAGGATAGTGAGTGCAGGGCTCTCCTGGCTTCTGTTTGTTCTTTTTTTGCGCCCCGCCCCTTTAAGAGATCTGAATGCTGCCGGGAACAAAATGGAGGTAAACCGGCATGCTTTTCTTTCTTTTTTCTCCCTCCCTCACGCAGCCACCAACCAGGAAGTGCGGAGGGGGGTGGGGACAGAGGAAGAGCGAGGAACCCCTAAGATCTCTGGTCCAAATTTAAGTGGCCAGCGGATCTTAGGGGTCGTGTAAAAAGGCCCTAAGTCTTTTGGACCTCTTCATTTTGCCCAAACTTCTCCCATTTCACCATACTTGGTCAGCCAGTTGATATTACTGAATCACAACTTTATATACAAATTGAACCTATAGCTATTCTTCAAAATCTTGAGTTACACTGAAAATAGAGACTAAGCCATGCAGGCTTAGGTTTCAATTTAAAAACCATTTTCCCTTTGGGATTGTCCGACATCACTTTCTCTGACCCTTTTTTGGCTAAGATATTTTCCTTAGATAATTAACCTGATTTTATGACAGTGGTAAGACACCAGATTCTCTCAGTGCCCTAAATTCCCTTCCCTCTCTTTTCTCTCTCCATCTCTGTCTCATGCACAGAGGTCACCATTATTAGAAGAGAATTTTCAGGTCCTTTGGAGATTGCACTAATGACTTCTTTCTGACTTTGTTCTAATTACTGCATATTTCTCTGTCATTAGCCAGGACTGAACAAGATGGACGGGTTTCATTTGGACCAAGATGGAACCAGACTGCTGGTGCGTAATATAAAAAAGGTGACAGAGCAGCTTTAAAACTGAATTGTGGGGGAAAGCTGACAAGGGCTGAGTGGCATCTGGTTCGGAACACTGCATCACCGTGGAAAGAGGTTGGGGAAGGCAGAGAACCACAAAGTGATGACATATGTATTAGGACTGGGAGAATAATGGAATGTGATCGTTTGTCTACTGGAATGAAAAGCTGCAGGGGAAAAGGAACAAACAAGGAGTCCTTCTTGGGGGACCCCTATACAGGTGCTTTTACGGAAATGCTCAGAGCCTCTGAGCAAAGACAGGAGAACATGAACATTTGGTGGCTAGGGATAACATTGATAGAGTGTCCGTAACAGAAACCTAAGGGAATGCAGAGAAGCAGTGGGATACCACAATCCCAGGCTATAACCTTATAGGAGGGATAGAGAGGGGTGGGCTGGAGGTGGAGTGGCCATCTATGTCAAAGAAGGGGTAAAATCCAGCAGAATGATTGACGGTGGGTGTGATTCCACCATAGAATCACTGTGGGTTAAACTACCAGGTCCAAGGTAATGTGATAGTGGGAGTGTGCTATCATCTGCCACTGCCAGATCAAAAACTTGAGGGGGACCTTGAAATGAAGAGACAAATCATGGAGGTATCTAAGAGGGTCAGGATAATAATAATGGGGGACTTCAATTATCCGCACATTATTTTATACCCAGCCTTTCTCCTTGAAAAGGACCCAAGGTGGCTTACAGTAATGAGGGATAACACACAGTCCAACACAATTAAGGCATGTTCAAGTATTGAGAACAAGGAATTGAGGGACATCTTACAGCATTAATAGACAACATTACATTAAAGCTATAAGGTTATAAGTAGTCATAAACTCAAAGTTTTGCGAACCTATAGATTCATATAAAAGACACATAATGGTAGACCATCACTCAGGGAAGGCTTGCCGGAAGAGAAAGGTCTTTTCCTGTTTCCGGAAGGACAACAGAGGGCGATACTTCACGTCCATCTCGTTGCTCTTCGCGGTCCCGCTGTGGACCAGTACGTAGAAACGGAAACTCACGTCCATGTTCATCCCAACCACGCCCCCCGAACTGCGCCCCAAGCGGGGTGAGAAATTCCCCTCCTTGGCCTCGGGAATCTCCTCAACTCGCTTCTCGTTCCGGAAGGAGAGGACATGTGGTTAGTCTTATTCCACCATTGCACCAGAAGCCATCTAGTGTCAGAAGAAGGAACAGGCACTCGACTGGACATGCCCTATGGAGTTTTCAATGCAATGTATAGTTTGAAAAAAAAATTCAAAAGTGTGCGTGCCACAAACCTATGACGGGAAGCTATCGAAGAATCAAAACATCGAAAAGGCGACGTGGGAGCGGTTAGGACAAACGGGAAAAAGCACACGGAAAATCACAGAACAACCCAGAATGAGGACGTGAGGTTACAGTCCTGCCGGTTCCATTCATCACGCCCGTGAGTACACAGAAACAGGGACAGAACTGGAATGAGAACACGTGACAAGAACCAATTTCAACCCGGAAGCAACTTCACCCCAGTACGAGAATGGACGTGAAGTAACCGTCAGAGATGAGGCAGTCCTGACCTCTAGGGGGAGGGAGTTCCAGAGTCTGGGCACAGCAGTTGAGAAGGCCCTTTCATGGGTTCCCACAAGACGCACCTGTGAGGGTGGTGGGATGGAGAGAAAGGCCTCTTCAGATGACCTTAACACCCAAGTCAGTTCATACTGTGAGATTCAATCTTTGAGGTAGCTAGGATCCAGGTTGTACAGTGCTTTGTAGGTCAAGGTCAACACCTTGAATTGTGACCGATAGCTGATTGGCAGCCAGTGGAGCTGTTTTAATAGGGGTGTAATGTGATCTCTGTACCCCACCCCAGTCAGCAGTCTGGCTGCTGCATTTTGGACCCATTGAAGTTTCCTGAGATTTTTAATTAGTAGTCCCACATAGAGTGCATTACAGTAGTCTTGCTGGGACATCACCAGGGCATGTGACTCTGTGGTCAATGCTGGTTTCTCAAGAAATGGGTGTAACCTGCGTATTAGCCTTAATTGTGCAAATGCGCTGTGACCTGGGTATTCAAGTTCAAGTAGGAGTCCAAGAGCACACACCAAGCTGCATGCCTGATTTTTCAATTGGAGGGTGCCCCCATCCAGAACAGGTTGCATCCCTATCCCTTGTTCTCCCTTTCGACTGACTAGGAGCACCTCTGTCTTGTCTGGGTTTAGTTTCATTTTGTTCATCCTCATCTAATTCATTACTGCAGCTACACACTCATGTACTAGCTCCCTTGGAGTCCGGAGGTGATGAGAGGTAGAGCTGGGTATCATCGGCATACTGGTGGCACCTGACCCCAAAAGACCTGATAATCTCCCCCAGTGATTTCCTATAGATGTTAAATAACATAGGAGACAGAACAGAACCCTGGGGAACTCCACTGGTGAGCAGCCGTGGTGTGAAACCTGAAACAGCTAACACCACTTTCTGTGTTCTATCCTGCAAGAAGGACTGGGACCACTTTAATGCAGTGCCCCCAGTTCCCATTTTAGAGTGATGAGTCAGGAGGATGCCATGGTCTATAGCAGTGTTGGCGAACCTATGGCACGGGTGCCAAAGGTGGCACCCGGAGCCCTTTCTGTGGGCACGTGACATCGCTCCCTCACAGCCACAGCACTTCTGCCTCCACTCTGACCACACCACTGTGCTCCGTGCAGAGACCCAGTCAAGGTACGGAGATTATAAGGTCTTTTGGGGTCAGGTGCCACCAGTATGCCGATGATACCCAGCAAAAGAACATAATTTTGTACCCAGCGTGTTGTTAGTCTATGGAACTCCCTGCCACAGTATGTGGTGATGGCATCAGGCCTGGTTGCCTTCAAAAGGGGATTGGACAGATTCCTGGAGGAAAAGTCCATCACAGGTTACAAGCCATGATGGAGATGTGTAATCTCCAGGCTTAAAACCAGGGTATGTCAAGGGCCAGATGCAGGGGAGTGGTATCAGGAGACAGAGATCTAGTCTCATCCATTCCCAGAGGCATCTGGTGGGACCACTATGAGATACAGGAAGCTGGACTAGATGGGCCGTTAGCCTGATCCAGCATGGCTCTTCTTATGTTTTTATTATTCTCCTTATGCTCTTGTACCAAACTTTGGTGGTAAATAATAGTAATGCCTTTCAGGATGCACGTGAAGGGTTTAAGATTTCTCTTACCTTAGATTGATATTAGTATTTAAAGAAATCATAATAATATAAATCATCATCATCAACAACATAATTTCTGGAAGAGACCCTATGGATTATCCAGTCTAGCCCTTGACAATATCTGCTATAAACCACTCAATATCTGTTTAAAAACCACTCAAAGAGTTGCAATATATATCATAAGGGCATAATTCCTTACCAGTACAGCTGAACAATAATCAGGCCAATAGAAATGAGAGAAGGATGAGTACAAGCCACAAAATAGGCCATGAATTGTGAAAAACAACAAAATTAGTTATGTTGACATTAAGGTACTTAATAGCCAGAGTCCAGTGCAGGAGTAGGCATACTTAAATAACTGTGGCCAGTGAGTTTAGTGCTGCTTTTTTGTTTATTTTACTCTTTCAAGTTAATTTGAGGAATAATGGAACTGGAAAGCAGTATACTTTTAAAAATATATTTCTAAATATACTCATGTGCACAGTTGCATATACACACATGCACACATACAGCTCATATGTTTGAAACCCGAGGAGTTTTTGATTACTAGAGACAACAATGATATTTGCAATTTGCTACAATCTTCCCTGCTCACTCTCAACCCACACGATAGCTGGGGAGAAAGTAGATTTATTAGAGATGGGCACGGCCAGGGAAAATGACGTTTTCGAGTTGTTGTGTGTCGGAGCCGGCCCGTTTCGGCTCGTTTCCGTTTTTCACGAATTTTTTCAAAAATTTGTCATTTCGTTTGTCGTTTTTTCGTCTGTCGTTAGTAATGGTTTTGGGGGGGAGCGAGCTCCTGGAGGCACCTCTCTGGGGTGGATGCCTCCTCTGGCCCGCTATGAAGGGAAAGCGGGCTCCTGGAGGCACCTCTCTGGGGTGGGTGCCTCCTCTGGCCCGCTACAAAATGGCTTGCATAGCCAATTGGATATGCATACCAAGTTGAGACTCGAGGCACCTCTTTTTTGGGTGCCTCTCTCTGTTGACCACAGGCCCACTGCTAACTGCAGTGTCACAGTGCACACACTGGGGGAAGGCTCCTCCTCAGTCTGGGCGTTCTGTGGTTCACCAAGAAGGGAACTGTACTTGCGTGTGTAGTGCAATGCGAGTACAGATTTGGCTTAGGGTTAGGGGGGTTAGCGCAAGGGCTAGGCTTAGGGTTGTTACGGGTAAGGTTAGGGTGAGTTCGTGGGGAGCACCTCTGGGTGCCTCTCTGACCCACTAAGAAGGACAGTGTACTGGCGTATGGGTTAGGGTTAGGGTTCGGGTTCGGGTTCGGGCTACGGTTAGTGGGCTTTTTATGCCCGACAGGCACATCCCAGAAGTCTCGGTCAAAACCTGGTCAAGTGGCCATGCAATTGGTGGAATGGCTCCAAAAAATTGCATGGTCCACTCCCATGGCCAGCCCATCATTGCGCAGGTGTAAAAAAATAAAAATAAAATAAAATAAAATAAAATCAATGGAGACGTTTTGTTGCAAGAAAAACCCACTGCTGCTACTGTAAAAATTCAGGCAGTTTTAAAATAGCTATTTTCGCATGTTTCTGTGGTGCTTTGGTGTGTTTTTGGACCACCACGATTTCAAAATAAATAAATATTTTGCGGTCGCCCAATTTTGGATCCCCCGCCCGCACCGCATGGCATGGCGAGTTGGCGAGACGACGAGGAATGGATGCGCAGCCCAGGAGAGGAGAGGGGGGGAGGCCAGCCCCCCCCAGAAACCACCCCTCTGGTAGGTGCCCTCACTCAAGCAGGCATATTTTCGCCTGCTTTTTTGGCCGGGAATCAGGTTTTTTTTTATTTTTAAAACTTTTTTTCTGTGCCGCGCCGCTTGGCAAGTTGGTGAGATGACGAGGATGCGCAGCCCAGGAGAGGAGGGGGGGAGGCCGGGGACCCCCCAGAAACCACCCCTCTGGTAGGTGTCCTCACTCAGGCAGGCATATTTTTGCCTGCTTTTTTGGCCGGGAATCAGGTTTTTTTTTTAACTTTTTTTCTGTGCCGCACCGCTTGGCGAGTTGGCGAGAAGAGGAGGGGGGGAGGCCGGGGACCCCCCCCCAGAAACCACCCCTCTGGTAAGTGCCCTCAGGCAGGCATATTTTCGCCTGCTTTTTTGGCCGGGAATTGGGGTTTTTTATTTTTAAAACTTTTTTTCCTGTGCCGCTTGGCATCGCGCGATCGCTGCGATGCCACCAGGAACGACCACGACAAATCAGACCCAATTTTTCTTTAGTCGGTTCGAGTTCGAGTTCTGGCGGAGTAATTGTCGTTCTTCGTTTCGTTACGTAACGGAAACGAGGAATGGAAATGGAAACGAGGATTTCGCCGAGTCGTGCCCATGTCTAAGATTTATATATTAACAATACTGTATATTTTTCATGAGTTATCTCTGGTGTTAACGAATGCAAAATATGTTGGGTTTAATTGGAATGGGCAATAATCCATTGGCTGCATGAAAGACCAGCTTCTGGTGGACATGGAAACACCTAGAATTGGTTGGCTTACATGGATCAATATACTCGACTGTATTTTGGACTTTCCTTGGGGCTGTGATGTTGAGGACTGTCAGGGTAAGCGCCTACACTTTAAAATTGTTACTACTATCTGCTCTGGGTATGTAATCTTATAAACTTGATCACCAACAACCTCCTGTAGTTAAAATTATCATGACAGACCACCATGCTTAATATGGTGTCATGTTTGCATACTTGTTGTGGGGTTAGCTACCATTTATGGACCACGTCGAGTTTCAGGATGGGGGCCACACCCTACTCAAGGATCCTATAGGCTGCTTGGTGTATAATCTGGAACTTTCATCTATCTTGGAAATACTGACATGCATATCGAAATGTTGGATAACAAAAGTCATATCAACTGAAGGTTAACTAGCATCAAGCAGACAAATCCTTCACTGAACAGTTATAATTATCTGAGTTTGGATCCTTGTGAATAGTGGTCAGGGACCATGCTACATGGTCTAAAACAGGTACTTTCACTTGGTTGTGCTTCATTTTACAAATAAAACAGCACCAGCTTCCTAACTGCTGCTTTTTAAATACCTCTCTAGTAATCTAGGACCTCCAAGCAAATGTTTCACTGTTAGAAGAATGGGCTGCTTTTCATATTTTGTTCTTTGTTCTCTATTCTATAATTAATTAATTAATTTTGTTCTTTGTTCTCTATTCTATAATTAATTAATTAATTAATTTTTATCTCACCAGTCTTCCCAAAGGAACTCTGGGTGGTTAACAACAACAGTAAAAACAGATATCAGATACAATACAACAAAAGCAGCAAAAGAGATAGACTTTAAAATGCAAAGTATGCTTGAACCTTGCAGCCACAGTAACAAAACTATGCCCTAAAGGGATACCGTACCGCCCCATTAAGTAATCAACTGGTGCTTCAGCCTCCTAATTGATGGCTGCAACTGTATTGCTCTTTTAGAGTGGAATATTCTCATAAATGTATTTTGTGGTCGGTCCCCCAAGACCAGAGTAATGTTTGCAAAAATTGCAACTCAGCGGCCATGAATTTTAGCTCTCCAAACTGCTGGAAAACCATCCAGCGATGCTGCATCTTATAGCAGAAGAATGAGTCATACAAGCCAGTCAGGTGCAGATGGAGAATTTCATTTGTCAACCAACCATGTTCGGTAATCAGCGCACGGTAAGATTATAGCAGCATGTATCTCTCAGACATCCCTCCCTTGGAATGTTAATGTACGCTCCTTCCATCTCAGCCTCACTCCCCCAGAATGTTAGGATGTACATCATACCCAAAGGCCAGGCAGCAAGAGGACGTCACAGGTTTACATACAGGATATGCAGAGTAGTGACAAATCGGAGAGGAAACAGAAGAGAGGTAGAATGGAGGGGAGGGGGACAGTCAGGCTCTGAATTTGCTTCAGATACCTCTGAAGGACAAATTGTTGCTAAGGGAAAATGAGACAGATGGTTGGAGCAAACAACTTGGCGACTCTTCCGGGCCTTAAAATTTCCCAGATCCTATCACGAGGGAAGGGGGGGGAAGGAAATTAAGCTGCTTAGTCCCAAACAAACAAAAATAAGCATATCCGATCTCTCCTGATTTCGGAAGCTAAGCAGGGTCGGCTCTGGCTAGTACTAGGATGGGCGACCACCAGGGAATACCAGGTACTGTAGGCGCCTGGAGTAGGAACTGGCAAACCATTCCAGTATTCCTGCCAAGAAAACTCCATGGACATGAGGTCACAAAGAGTCGATCACTACTGTAATGACACAACACTCACACAAAGCCTTAAGACACAATTTCCAATGCAAAAAGGGCATGGCTCAACAGGGAACAGGGAACACAGTGGGGCACACACACAGCTTCTGTTCTGGCCTATCCATCATCTAAGGAAGACCTTCTGCTTCCCCCTTCCCCACCATCAGCCTCCTTCTCAACTGCTCTGTCATATTGCTGCCTCTGCTTTACTAGGCATCTCAGAAGGCAGCGTCTATGAAGCCAGTGTGTTCCTGCCAGCGGTTGGTTGTGTGGCATTTTGACTACATCCTTTGTTTTCCATGCCCCTAAATAATACATGCAAAGTGCCTCAGGAGCAAAGATTGACTGGCTTAATGTCATGACCCCAAGGTACTGCCGGGTAGTTGTGTGCGAAATGACAGATCTGGAACGGAAGGCATCTCTCTGCCATAGGGTGCCAGGACATATTGTCTCCAAGGGAGTACATTTTATACTGCACCATGGTGACATTTAAAGCCATCTGATCATTTGGGTGTCTGCCTTTCTCATTGCTGTGCCAGGACCTGCTTGCCTAGCTCACAGCACTCCTCTCTGATTTGGAAGAAGTGCCTTTGATTAGGAATGGCATCAACTTCGCCTATGAAACCTTTGCTGTAATTCCAATCAGAGCGAAGATGGGGAGCTGAAAAGCTCACACTGGGTTGTGGGCAAATCCGAGCCAATCATTCATCAACATTGCTGAATGCAAAAACAACACTGGTAGGTAAAGTTGGAAAACAAAATACTGTACAGCAACTGAAAGATATACCCACAGGCTATTGTGCATTTAGACAGCCAAGAGGAACAAAACCAGCCACCATTCTACAGTATATAATATGTACACTATCTTTTAAACAATTTATGAAAAAGCCTTTAATCTTTGGAAGATTTCTGAATGCTATTGGGATGCAGATAGGCATAAAGTCTATCCTAGTCGCAGAGAATTAAACAAGCATTTCCCATCTCATCTGACAGTAGTAGAATATTCCTGTCTCTGCTACACTGAGATTTGTGTGGTCTAATTTTAGAAATAAGTCACACAGGTTCAGTGGCTGAAATCAAGTAATACGTGGCAGTTGGAAGAGTCAGGTTGAATCAATGAAAATTTCAGAGAAGTTGTCTCACCAATGGGCCTCTCCTACTGGATTTCAGTCAGTGAAACTAACTCCAGAGCAAATGTGTAGAAGATTGCAACCTAATCACCACCACCACCACCACCACCACCACCACCATCTTAGAACTGCATAACTGGAAGGGCCCCCAAGGAGGCACAGTGGCGAATCAAACTCCCAACCTCATGTTCTGAAACCAGATATCTACAACACAGAGCTACCCAGCAGTTCCTCCAGCTGCTTTCATGGTTTTAAGAGTATCAAATGATTTGTTTGATTTATCACCATCTTTTAATTAACTGATCAATTAAGGAAAAAGAGGTCTGTAACAGGTATATTAACAAAAGGCAGGCAATGGTGCCTTTTTGAGATGCTGATGCAAAACTATGAAAGCTGACAATTTAGTGAGCAAAAGTTACCCTCATTTTATTTTACATAAAATAATCACATCCTACCTTTACATATAATATTTTGGCAGCAGGAAATAAGGCGTAGTTCCCTCTTCTAAACCCACGTCCATAGAGGCTACCTACCAAGTATCCAGATCCTCAAAGTGACTTGCAAAAAGCTTAAGAACAAATTGAAATGTATGAAATGAAACGGAAGAACAATAAACTATATTGAAAGCAAAAGGAAACAAACCGGGGTGTGTGTGTGTCTGAAATTAAAGGAGAAACAGATCAAAACCTTGGGAACATTAAAAAAAAGTATTCATCTTTTGTCAAAATGTCACAAAGACAAGCTCAGGAATAAGCTTCTCTGGGGATAATAGTCCATAAAAAGGGTGTCACCAATTAAAAATGCCACATCGCCACTGAAAACATTACAGTTATGTACAGGAGTCATTACTGTATTTATTTGTAAGAGGCTGCCCTGTTGGTCAGTCATAACAAAAGCAACAAAGACCTGGATCCAATTGGCAGTTTTAACTGGAGTAGACCCATTTAATCAACTGCTGAGCAAACACCTATGTACATTTCATTGATTTAATGGGTCTGCTGCAGGATTGCCATCAGAATGTAGGCCACGTAACCTAAAAAAGCAAAAAGGCTAGCAAGTTTTG
This sequence comes from Phrynocephalus forsythii, assembly GCA_029282475.1. Lineage (NCBI taxonomy): Eukaryota > Metazoa > Chordata > Lepidosauria > Squamata > Agamidae > Phrynocephalus > Phrynocephalus forsythii. The sequence goes on along the minus strand of JAPFRF010000001.1, from coordinate 89,299,869 downwards.
TTTATCAAAACATAGTCTGCAACCCATTATGTTTTATGCATTACGTATTTCCCATGAGTTAAATCAGCATCTGCTAAAGCAGTGTTCCCCAACCCCCGGGCCGCGGACCTGTGCCGGTCCATGGATGAATTGGCACCGGGCCGCCGCCACGCCACCCTCCGCCGTGACCCCCCGCAAGCGACCCCGCCCCGCTGCCGCCGCCGCGACCCCCCGCCCAATGATTATATATGCAAACAATCACCCCGTCCTGCCTGCCGCCGCACCGCTCCCGTCCCGCCGCCGCCGCCGCATTGTCCTGCCGCCGCCGCTGCAATACGCCCCTGCCGCCGCGCCGCCGCCTGTCCGCCCGCCGTCCTGCCGCCGCCGCCGCGCCCCCCTGCCGCCGCCGCCGCCCGCCCGCGCCCCCGTCCTGCCCTGCCGCAGAATGTCCCCCCCCGTTGCAATCGCCCCCCGCAATCGCCCCCGTCCCGCCGCCGCCGCCGCGCGACTCCCACCATCGCCCCGTAATCGCCCCCTGTCTCACCATCGCTGCCGTCGCTGCGACCCCGCGCCCCCGCCCAGAAAGAAAAAAGAAAAAGTAAGGAGGGAGGGAGGGAGGGAGGGAGAAAGAAAGAAAGAAAGAAAGAAAGAAAGAAAGAAAGAAAGAAAGAAAGAAAGGAGGGAGGGAGGGGGGGGGAAGAAAAGGGAAAGAAAGAAAGAAAGAAAGAAAGAAAGAAAGAAAGAAAGAAAGAAAGAAAGAAAGAAAGAAAGAAAGAAAGAAAGGGGGAGAAGGAGGAAGGGAGAGAGAGAGAGAAAGAAAAAGAAAGAAGGGAGAAAGGAAGGAAGGAAGGGAGGGAGGAAGGAAGGAAGGAGAGGAAGAGGAAGGAACAAAGAAAGAAAGAAAGAAAGAAAGAAAGAAAGAAAGAAGGAGGAGGGAGAAGGAGGAAGGAGGAAGAAAGTAAAAGGAAGGAGGGAGGGAAAGAAAAAGAAAGGGAGAGAAGGAGTGAGGGAGAGAGAGGAAGAACGAAAGAAGGGGGAGGAAGGAAGGAAGAAAGAAAATGAGGAAGAAAGGAAGAAAAAGAAAGGGATGGAGGGAGGGAAGGAAGGAAATAAAGAAAGAAAGAAGGGAGAGGAGAGGAGAGAGGAAGAAAGAAAAAAGGGGGAAAGAAGAAGAAAGGAGAGTGGGAGGGAAGGAAGGAGAGGAGGAGGGAGGGAGAAAGAAAGAAAGAAAGAAAGAAAAAAGAAAATGAGGAAGGAAGGAAAGAAAGAAGGGAAGGAAGGAGGTAGAGTGGGAGGGAAGGAAGGAAGGAAAGAGAGAGAGGGAGAGGGAGAGAAATAAAGAAAAAAGAAAGAAGGGAGAGGGAGGGAGAGAAAGAAAGAAAGAAGGGAGAGAAAGAGGAAGGAAGGAAGGAGAGTGGGAGGAAAGAAAGAGGGAGGAAGGGAGAGAGAGAAAGAAAAGAAAGAAGGGAGGGGGAGGGACGGAGAAAGAAAAGAGAAAGAAAGAAAGAAAGAAAGAAAGAAAGAAGGGAGGGAGGGAGGGAGGGAGAAAGAAAAGGGAAAGAAAAAGAAAGTAAGGAGGGAGGGAGGGAGGCCTCATGTCAAGGAAGGGCATCCCAAGACCTCACGGCGGCTGCAATGCGAGGAAGTTAAAACAGTGTTTCCTTGCAGCGATTCATCGCACAACACTGGCTCTTCGGCTTGAGTGGAGATGAGCACCGCCCCTAGAGTGGGAAACGACTAGCACGCATGTGCGTCATTTACATTTTTTATCTTATTAAATCAAAACAAGCGGGCCAGGGAAAAATTATCAAGCATTTACCGGTCCACGGTGATAAAAAGGTTGGGGAGCACTGTGCTAAAGAAATGAAATTTGGATTCCAATGATTATATATGCATATCTCTGTCCTTCACACATTGGCTGATATCCTATTTAATAAGCCAGCCCTGCAGAAGGTTGATGATGTCACCAGCAGAGGGAGAGTTTGGGCAGTTAAAGACATCCCTCATTTCTTCCCTATTCCTACTCATCAATAATCAGTTTCATCATGGGGGAGTCATGAAACCCAACTACCTTGGTATGGACACGTCTCACGTGCCAATGAGGAAACTCTGGCCAAAAAGGGTCTCACCCAGGAAGTCAGCAGATCCCAACCAGGGGGGATGTTCAAAACAGCACTGGATGAGCACCTTTGACAATGACATGAAATTGTTCCAGTTTCACCCGGACCTAGGCTGCGACCGTGCCATGGAAAGCAAAACCCAAATGCGAAGAAGAAAAAGGAGGAGGAGGAGGATCATTTAAGAAGTCGTAAGAGCTGCAGGACAGAAGAATGAAGTCTCTAAGTACCAAAATTACTGCCATGGAAGGATATTACCATTGTGGAAAATTTTTGATCATTAAATATTTCCTCCATGCACATATCATGATTCAATTATATTGCCAATTAGATTCGACTAAGCATTGATGTCAGATAAATTCAGCGTGAGAACAGTGCTTTCTGAGCATGCAAATAATTGCAAAGCCTGAAAAATCAACAAAAGGATAGGATAGCTTTCCATGTTACTATAAATGTCCATTATAAAAACAGTGTGAATAGATGTAGCTCTGCTCTAGTTAACACCAGGCTATTGTCTTACACCCTGAATAAAAATATTTTAATGTGAAAATTGCTTATATTTTAATCAGACTGAAGAAAGACGAAAGAGTCTGCCTGCAGATTCAGCATCCAGCTGCCCTAGCTGCTCCCCTCAGAGGCACTGGCACATAGTAAAACTGTACAGTATAAACTGTACGTGTATACACCATATACACGGGGAATTGCCACCCGATATGGACATCTAACCTCCAAAAATCTCTCAAGTCATGGAAAACACAAGTCAAGACCAGGGTAGGAAAGCAGCCATGAGGCTCTAGAGAACTGGCTTCTTTCCAGGATTTGCTACTATGGACACCTAAGGCCCCCAAATCTCCCCCAAGGTCCTGAATCATGGAAAATTGCAACCCCCACCACCACCTACCCCCTGCTTTCATGGAAAAGCCAGCCTCTGCAGCTCTTCTATTGCTGAAGCAGTTCAAAGCAGTGGGCTATATTGCTTCTCCCACTCCCCCAACTACCGCCCAGATGATCAGCATGCTGGCTAGGGGGCATTCAGAGTGGGAGGGTCTAGAGAACTGTGGTCTGGTGCTTTCCAGGATTTGCTTTGAGGACCCCTGAGCTAAAGCATGTGCACAAAAACATCCCTTCACGCATTCTCCCCCACTTCCCCACCCCACCATTACAACTGGATATACTTGCACTGGTCGGCTCTATGCGTCTTGCTGTGTGGCACCAGGAATCTTCAGTTCCACTAAGGTTACAGGCCAACAAAGGAGAGACGGCCATAAGGAGGAGGAGTACAGAGTCAGTGGCTTGCTTCCCAGGTGCTGGCGGCAGAAAGCAGAGGCAAATCGCAAGAACGTTCCATCAGCAGTGAAGGACAACAGCAGCTGGTAGATAATAGCAAACTCTCCACCCCCACCCCCCACCCCTTGCTAACCAGGCCTTGGCAGAAAGGATCTGTTCAATAGTAATAGTCTGCCATCAATTCAACAAGGACTGCTGTCTCATTTTTCATCCGGTGGTCAAGGTTCACAAGTCCATCATTATGAGTGGCATCCTACTTAGGTTTTTTAATCTATTGACCTAAATCCTCATATGTAGCTAGCAACAGAGAAAGGGCAATCATGTAATTTGGCAGTGGCAAATTGTCACTAAGAATCCCCACTGCACACCAAGTGGGGATTCATTAATTAGTGACAATTTGCCACTGAAAGTTACTCCATTGAACGTAACCTGGCATAATGACTGAAAATGATTCTGACCAATGTACAAAGGAGAGATGGGCAACATTTATAGCAGGATTTTTGTCCTCCATACACATGAGCCCCAACTCTTTGCTCTGCAACAATAAATCTGATGCTGTATTTCTCTTTCTGGACAAGGAGCCAAGGGAACACAGTGATGAACCCAGGAGTATTTAAGGCACGTCACTGTGCTTTAAAACCACACATATAAATAAATATGCTCCAAGTATGACTTTGTCAGTGGATCAGCTTTAAAATTGGACATTGGGTGGCATTCATTAGCTGCCCATCCTGCTGCTGATAAAAGCAATTATTTTTGCCTGCTGAAAGACATTGTTCTGAGGATACGGATCTATTAATAAAATATGGGCTAAATATTATATCTAGTAGGTTTTGCAAGTTCTTACCACATGGAATATTCAGTTGCTAGTCTTATGAGTTTATGCATGCTGAAATTATGAAATCTTCTACCAAATATAACCTCCCAGCTGAAAAAAGGAGCATTTTGATCTCAGAATAATAATAATCTGAGATCAATTCCAGGAGCTGGCTTCACTTTTGAAGCCTTAAGTAGCTTGGACGTGGGTGCTTCAGAATCTTTGTTTCATATAATCTTTGCTAGGACTTCTGTGGGGTTCTTTGCCCACTCCCACTCCCCTATGTTTGCCCGAATTTTCATTTCAAAAAATTCTGGTATCTGCAGGGTAAGTCAAAGAAGCAATCAGTGTCCTCAGACAATGGGAAAGCAGTAGTATTAGTTTAAATGGCTGGATAGCTCAGTAGTTTAGGTGTCTGGTTGCAGATGCAGAGATTGGGAGTTCTGTTCTCTCTGTGCTTCTTGTGAGTAAAGCCAACCTATGTGGGCTTGGGCAAGCTGCCCAGTCCCAGGGCAACCCCCCACACACACATAATGGGATGTCAAGCCAATGCTGAGTATTCTCTACCTAGAAAACCCTGAGAAAGTGTCACCAGAAATCTGAATTGATCTGATGGCACTTGGTTATTTATTAGTAATAATTAATAAGAAAGGATCCAATGATATAGAAAATCACAAGCTTGCAATTTGTGTCCTTCTTTGTCAGCATCTTGGGGCATCTGACTGCTCATTGATCATGTCCAGGCCCAACATCCAACAGATCTTTGGTCTAGGTACCAGATTGGGGGGGGGTATAAAAACCCAATCAATCACTCAATTACTCAATCAATCAATAAATAAACTAGGTCAGCCAGGCAGTTCTTGTACATATTTCATGCAGGTTAGGTGTAATGTCCAACAGAAGTATGCATTTTGTTGACTCTATATGCTTCATACATCGGCTCATCTCTGCCACAGTAGTGGAACCACAGCTCCGAAGTCAACATAAGAAATGTGGATTTTTCCCCCACAATGTTGCTCATTCAAACCCTAACAATGGATGCCTGGCAAGGGGCCACTCAGTTGCCAAGGAATCCCGGATGGCTTTAGAACATAAGTGACTGTTACAAGGAACAATGTGGTTTTGCTTCAGAACAAGGGCTCTTATTTGCAACTATTTTGAGAGAGCCACACAGTAAGAGGAACTTGCATTCCCAAAGGCTGCACCAGTTTGCCAAGCAGGGTACTGTGGCTATTATCTTCCTCTGAAGCCAAATACTAGAAACCAATCTCCTTTTCCCCTTGGAGGCATTTTGGATGCCTTGTATTGGCTTTTTATGAACTAAAAAGGTCATTCTTGTTTATCAAGTACAAAATGTCTCATTATGATATAGGCCTCTTTCCTGGGTCGGTGCTAGAGCAGCTTTAACTCGGCATTTCTGTAAGCAAGTGTTCCAAAATAAAATGCAGCCAGGATGTAAAAACACAGAGCTGTATGTCTTTTGTCCTTCACCTCTAATCCAATGAGTCAAAGTGCCCCAAACAGCGTGCCTTTTCAGGGGCTCATGCAAGCTGATAACAACTACACATTGGGTGTCTGCAACATATATGTAATGAATTGAATTGGATTAAACTAATTACAGTAAATCTTCATATTTATTTTCTTTAAATGGTTCTCATTGTTCCTGTAAGTGTAAGAGAGGTGTCCTATGGGAAAAAAGATGAGTTCTGTCTAATTACCAACCTGTCTTTATGGCTTTTTGCCCCAAGACACCTGCATGGCTGTTCTTATGTGCCATCAAGATCCTTCTGACTAGGGATGTTGGCAGGTCTTTGGATTCAAAGTCCAAAGTCAGATCCTTTGCTACCAATTCCTGTTAAAAACAAGCTTTTGTTCCACATAAAAATGGAGGGTAGGTGGGTTCCAGGTTGCAAGTTGAGTCTGATGCATTTGGAGGGAAATGAGTCAAATCGAAGTCACATTACCGGTGAGACTTAAGTCTGACCTGACAGCAAGTCCAGCAAATTGAGTCTCCATCCCTGCTTCTGATGAAGGGCAACCTTCAAGAGTCTTGCCACTAACAGGCCTGCTCAGCTCTTGAAAACTAACATCCACATATTTGTTTGTTTGTTTGTTTGTTTGTTTGTTTGATTTCTATGCTACCCATCCAGCAATGCAGGCCAATCTGGGAGGTTTACATTACACAGACAAAAATAACAATCAAAATAAGAAAATAAGAGACAGCAATGTACACAATGAACTAATCACAAATTAAATCTGACAGACAGAAGCACTAAAATTAACTAAAACAATTTGCATAATTTGAAAGCAAGGTGGGGGAACTGGTGGTTTAATGCTAAAAAAAACCCCACTGCATTGTGGTGTTAACGGGCTCTGGGAAAGCCTGCCTAACAACAACAAAATGTTTTTAATGACCTCATCAACCCCAGCATGGCATCCAGGCAGAGCTCAAGGGATGGGATAGCATCCTCTGCAGAAGGATGTAAGGAGAGCTGGGTGTCATCAGTGTATTGATGAGCTTCCTTTATTGAGTTAGTCCATTTTATTTTAGGTCTTCCTCTTCCCACAGCTTCCCATTTTTCTTAGCAGTGTCCTCCTTTCCACCGACTCCTGTCTTCTCATAAAGTCTCTCATGTCTAATATCCTCAGTTTAACAATACGTTGTTGACCCTCATGCAACCCATGATGTCCGTAAAGCCCTTCCTTGTTTATTTATTTATTTATTTGTTATACTTATATACCGCCCATCTTCCGGACGGAACTCTGGGCGGCTTACAATTAAAACAAAAGCAACAGTATATAACAAAAAAGAACAAGAAAGTGCTGATAAAATAAGGAGGGGCAAGACCCTCCACAAGAGACGACGCGGGCGGCAAAAATAAATAAATAAATAAATAAATAAATAAATAAATAAATAAATAAATAAATAAAACAATTGAGTAAAAAGGTTGCCATATGCCTCCTTAAAAAGGAAGGTTTTCAGAGCCTTTTTGAAGGCAGGCAGGGACTGTGCTAGGCGCAGCTCACTAGGAAGATGATTCCACAACGTGGGGCCCACCACAGAGAAGGCGCGGCCACGCGTGAGCGGTTTCCGCGCCTACCTGGGTGTGGCCACCCTAAGTGAGCATGCCTGCGCCATTCTAGTGGGCCTGACCCCCAGTTGATCTGTGGGAGATATGCTCCAGCAATGCATCCTGATACTTTAAGGTACATTTCTAGTTCCTCCATAGCTGCCTTGCCAAGTCTCCGTCTCCGTCTTGAGTTCTTGGCTGTAGTCACCCTTGGGATTGACAACTGAACCGATAGTGATAGACATGGAGAGAGAGAGAGAGAGAGAGAGAGAGAGAGAGAGAGAGAGAGAGAGAGAGAGAGAGAGAGAGAGAGAGATTTAAAAGGCTATAAAAACCAGCCAAAAAGACAGCTTATGCAAGGAGCAAAGGATTAGAGGAGAGCAGCTGTAGGAGGGAAGAGAGCTGGAAAGGTTCGGGGAGGGATAAGAAATATTTTACAGTGTTATAGAAATGCGCTTGATATCGTTATGTAACTGCCTATGCTGTAGAAGTTAAGATGGCAATTTAGATGTGTCTTGATGGAAAATTTTTAAAATTTAGTTACTCTCCTTTGTTCTAATACTTTGTTAAAGTTCTTAATACTTCATTTTGAAATGCTTCAATAAGTTTTCTAAGTTCTGACGTCACTTTGAAACTGTTTAGTAAATTCTAATTTCAGTTTTGGACACGGAGTAGGCCAAAACACAGTTACACACATACTATATATCTGTTTACATATGCTTCTTAATAGAAAATATTTTTTCCTGTAGATTCAATTTATGTGCTTTGCACAGAGCCAGAAAACATAAAGGATATTCAGAAAAAGAGAGTTAATTGTAAAATGTCCAGAATATTTCTCTGGCTCACTCTGAACGAAACCCTGAGTGGGAAAATACAAACTGTGATGTACAAAGGTTTGTGCTTTTTTCTGAGAAGGCTATACAGTTCTATAGGGTTCTTTAGGAAGGTATTCAAGCATCAGACTTTGTAACTAGGGTTGGGAATGAAATGGAAAAATGTGTTTCATTTTATTTAATTTTGTTCCCTCATGATTTGTTGTGTTTCATTAGAAAAGATTTTTTTAAAAATTGTACAAAATGAAACAGAAATGAAGTGATTCATTACTCTATATAATTGGTCCCCTAAGTCCTAGAGGCACCAAATTTTGTGGGTATCTTCCTTGGGCTCTCAGTTTTAAGATTCCCAAATTTGGAGAGATTTGGGGTTCAGGGGACTGAGTTATTCAACTTCAAAGGGGGGTGACCCCGGAAAAAAACATTTTTAATTGCAATGTTATGTGCTTGACAATAGTGATCCCAGGCAGCTAGCAGCATGGAAATTACAGTGGGGCTTCCTCAATCTCTCCCCTTGAAGCACCCCAAATTTGGAGAGGTTTGGGATACAGGGGGCCATGATATTCAGCTCCAAAGGGGGCCCCCAGGAAAAAATCATTTGTAATTTAAAAATATTTGAATATATTGATCCTAGGAATCTAGCAGCATGGAAATTGAAGTGGAGCTTCCTCAAGCTCTTCCCTTAAAGCATCTCCAATTTGGAGAGGTTTGGGGTACAAGGGAACAAGTTATTCAACTCCAAAGGTGTGCCCATAGGAAAAAAATGTAATTTAAAGTATTTGAAAATAGTGATTCCAGGCATCTAGCAGGATGGAAATTGCTCTTCCCTTTAAGCCCACCAAGGCACATTGGGCTGTATCAGAATTGCACACCGCCAGGCAGGGAGGCAGGCAAGCAGGCAGGCAGGCAGGCAGGCAAGAATTAAACATCGCGCTTGGGCCATATGACCCTCAGATATGAAGAGAGGGTACGAGTAGAACTCCATTGAATGTCCAAGGTATAAAAGACACCTCTATGTCCAGGGCAATTGCAGGCTCTTCTGCTGCCCACATGACCATTTTCAGAGGGCTCCTATCAAGCTGTCATTGGCTAGGCCCCTTTAAAAATGGCCCATTCGGCAACAGGGGATCCCTTAAAGGGCCCCAGCTGATGACCGTTCAGCAGGAGCCCTCTGAAAATGGTTGGGTAGGCAGTTCTTGTCTCTTGTGCTGAACTGAGGATAGGATGAAAATCCAAAATACCTTGACAGATGAGTGCTGGGCCAAAGCTAACAGAATGGATTTCAACAGAGGGAAATGTAGGGTGCTACATCTAGGTAAAAATAATGAATTGCACAGATATAGGATGGGTGATACTTAGCTGGAGAATAGTACCTGTGAGTCTTGGTGGACCACAAATTGAACATGAGTCAGCAGTGTGATGCGGCAGCCAGGAAAGCCAATGCGATTCTTGGTTGCATCAACAGAACCATAGTGTCTAGATCAAGGGAAGTGATAGTACCACTCTATTCTGCTCTGGTCAGACCCCATCTGGAGTACTGTGTCCAGTCCTGTGTGTCTCAATTTAAAAAGGATATTGAAAACCTCAAGTGGGTTCAGAGGAGGGCAACCAGGATGGTTGAGGGTCTGGAGGAAATGGCTTATGAGGAACGGCTTAGGGAACTGGGAATGTTTAGCCTCTCTAAAAGAAGGCTGAGGGGGGGATATGATAGCTATGTTTAAATATTTGAAAAGATGTCATATTGAAGAGGGAACAGGTTTGTTCTCCATGGCTTCAGAGACTAGGACTTGGGGCAATGGTTTCAAACTGCAGGAAAAGAGATTCCATTTGAACATTAGTAAGAACTTCATGACAGTTAGAGCTGTTCTGCAGTGGAATATGCTGCCACAATATTGTGATGGGGTTCCTGCATGGCAGGGGGTTGGACTAGATGGCCCTTGGGGTCTCTTCCAACTCTATGATTCTATGATTCTAAATGAATTTGCAAAGTCAGTGAGAGGATGAGATATTCCCTGCATGCATATGTTATATCATTGTGTGGTTTTGTGCGCCAATGGAAAATGGTCTCTAGAGGTTCCATGACCATCTAACTATAAAGATGATGATTCGTGTGGCAAAATATTTGTTGTCATTCCCCACCCCACCCCCTGGATAACTACCGAGAACAGTGTTTCCAAATCAGGGTTCCCTGATGTTGCTGGAGGGGACCCATCCTCATCCCCCCTGAGCCAGCTGGGACACTTACCAGGTGTAGTGTAATGACAGGGTCCTTTTTCCCCAGTGACGCTCCTATCCAGGTAGGAGCACAGCAGTCTTATTGCTGTCCTTGCCTGCTGGCAGCTGACCACTCTGGCCAGAGGATTCTCCTCCTGCAGCCTATGAGTAGTCAAGTTTATTTATTTTATTTATTTTATTTTTACAGCTTATATGCCGCCCACTACCCAAAGGTCTCTGGGCGGCTTACAACAAGGAATTAAAACAGTTAAGACATCAAATATCAATAAATAATTAAAACAACAGCAAAACCTTATACTAAAGTTGTGCAGGGAAGGGCCAGCTAAGCTCCTTCCCGGGTTGGAGGGCATTATATTAGAGTAGTGGGATTTCACCAAGCCTATAAAAACTGGTCACATCAGGGTACATTGTTGGGAAGGAATGGCAAACTATTGTGCTCATACCAGTTATTTGAATGCCATTTTGAAAAAAAGCAGGTTTCAGTTTCCAGGAAAATCAAGCCGGGCTCTTTCTCCAACTATAAATTGACTTTAAACAGGGAAATAAATATTTTAAAAGCTTCCAGAGCAATCTCTGCACAACACATCAGTTATGCAAACACTTTAGCAGTTGCTCACATAGGCTTCGGGAATGGGTTGGGAAACGCTGTTCCCAGTGGTAGTCCATAATTAGAACAGAGGTTTTCAGGCTTTGGTCCTCCAGATGTTTTAGAATTCAGCTCCTAAAATGCATGGCTTTGGATTCTGGGAGTTGAGATCCAAAGCATCTGGAAAGACAAAGGTTAAGAACGACTGCTTCAGAAGATAAGATTGATTTTTTTTTCATATGCTATGTCCATTTTTCCTTGTTCTGTTCACTGCATGGTGAAAATGTTTCTGTCATTAAACATGATATCTAACTAAAACCACCACCCCATTTCTGCTGAATGAAGTCAATCTATACCTAATTTGCATTTCTCAAGAGTATGAATTGAGCAGTGCTGTTCTAGTAATAGTATGATATGATATAGTCCTTGAAGAAGGCTGATAGGTCAAAATCTGTTGGGCATTTTATACTGGAATAAAGTGCATTTTATTTTCTTCATCCTGGACTACAGTCTACAGCCAAGCCAGGTCTTTTAAGAATGGACTTAACCACTATCTCCTTCAGCTGAGAGGGAAAAATCCTGTCCCTGAAGGAGGAAGTGGTGATTAGTGAAGCCCATTCTGGCATGCTCCCTCTGGTGATCTTAATCAACCAAGACAGGCAGGGGTTGAACAGAAAGGCTGCCAGTCTGCAGTGAGCCAGCACCCTGGAGGCCTCAGTTGGTGAAACAGGCCTAAACTCAACAAACCGAGGAGACTGAGGGGGTGCAGCACTGGCCATCCTCATGGATAGATCAGTGCAACCAGAGTCTGGATCAGAACGGATGGCCTCTATTTTAGATTTTTAAAAGGCTGCAAATGACTTACTAGTGAAATCACTAGGAGGAGGCCCCTATGGACCAGGATTGGTGAGGTCTCTAACCACCTGGAACAATTCTGCCTGATGATTCGAGGCCTCACCAATTCTCAGGGAGAATCTTTTAGCATCCCTGATTTCTCTGACACAGCATCTATCTGGTCAACGCCATAACCACAGCCTGATTTGTTTCTGTTGGATCCTTCCTCCATCTGCTCTCCAGCCTCCTCTGCTCTTGCTTCATCCACCGCAACTCCACTGTGAACCACGGGAAGGAGTGGGCCCAGCATCAGATGAGGCAATTGGGGGCGATTCGGTCAACAATGCTGGTAAAATCCTTAAACCACTTGTCCACCAAGAAGTCAACCAGATCATCAACCAGGCTTCCAACCAGGGCTTCTGAAAAATGTGCAGGGTCCTGGAGCCTTCGGGGCAGTCCCAAATGCAAGGGCCAGGCTCTCCATGGGGTGAGGTGGCAAACGATAGGGGAAAAGTCAGCAAACAGTGATCTGACCATGACACAAGCCAGGAATGCAATTTCCTGACCCCCAAATCAAAGCCCACAGATGAGGAGGCAAAAAACAGGTCCAGGGTATGTCCACCCTCTTAGTGGGAAAGAATACAAACTGGGGCATGTTAATGGATGCCATGGACTCCATGAATTCCAGAGCCACTCCAGACAGCCCATACCCAGCATGCACATTGAAATCCTCAACCACCAAAAGGCAGGGGGACCTCAACAGTGCCGCCAAGATGAACTTGGAGAGCTCTGGGAGAGTGCTGGGTCACGGGGAACATGGTATACAAGCACAATTCTAACCCTGTGCATCTGACCACAAGGTGTAGACATTCCAACCCCGGGCATATCAACATTGTGGATTTGCTGACATGAAAAGATTCCCTATAAATGATGGCCACCCTACCTCACGACCCTCCAACCTGCCCAGATGCTGAATACAGAACCCTTGGGGGCACAGCTGGGAGAGAGAAGCTCCCCTCTCTGCACCCACCCAGGTCTCCATAAGAGAGGGCAGTTCGGCCCATTTATCCAAGATCAAATCATGGATGATGAGGATCTTATTGTGGACTGACCTGACAAACAGGACAGGTCGGAGGCGCGGACAGAATGGTTCCCTAGCATGTGGCTGTGGACCAGAGGGTCAGAACGGGAGACAGGCACCAAATTCCTATTCCAAGTTCTCTTTACCCGATCAACCCTCTGGCCCAAAGCATACCTCCCACGGTCCAACTCCACCCAGATGGAGGATTCCTCTGACATTGGCAATTGTAAGGGTAAAACATAAGGGAAGAGTAAAGACATGACACCTACACAGCACAAGAAACCAAACCAACAAACCCCTCCCACCCCCATCAAAACAAAGGGAAAAAAGAAAAAGACAACAACAACAACAACAACAACAACAACAATATGTCAGTCCTAACAGCCATCCAGCATCCACAAGCCCAGAGTGGTAATAGATGATGATCTAAAAGGGGGAAGGGTCTCCTCCCCAGTCTTGAGTCCCAGCTTGAACTCCAGAACCCACTTGCAGCCAGCTAACAACCAGGCAGAGTCCCAGCTGAGAGATGGTAATGCCTATGAGCCCCGCGGCCACTCCAGGAACCTCAAGAGTGCCCATGGCTACAAACGGGCACATTGAGTGAAGGTCCTTAGTTTTCCAGGGGAGCGAGAGGGAGAAAACAGCGGCTCCCCTCAGCACAGTTCACTTTGGCAGCAAACGCGGCTCCTCCATGGCACACCACGTGGTTGCTACAACTGAGAGCAAGGCCGCAACCCCAGCGAGAGTGCTGCCACCACCTACACCGTCATCGCCTTCACCCCCATTCTTGCCACCCCTGTTGCCTCACCACCGTCGGGTGGTGTCAAAGTGTCACTGCCTTGACTCCACCACTTTCCACACTGCTGGGACCAACAGCATGCCTCTGCACTGTGCCACCATTAGCGAATGCAGCATCAAGGCTCACTGCTGCTCCAGAGACTGGACTCTCTCTGCCGCCACAGCCATAGCCTCCATAGCCCCGCCAGGTGCCGATAACAAGGCCCCACAAGCCAGCCAGCCCAAGACGGAACCCAGTAACTGGCCAAACAGCGGTACCAACAAACCACCATGGCCTAGGGGAGGGTTCCGGGGAAACAGATAGAAAAGGACGAGGGGAGGGTGAGGGAGGCCACCCCCCAACCCCGAAAGGTAAAGGCATAAGGACCAGCAAGAAGAAACTAAAAATAATATAAAAGCAACAAGAGGAAGAAAACAAAGTCAAAAAATAAACACACACACACACACACACACAAGACATACTCCCTCTGCCGCCCACTATCTTGGTATTTTGTGTATTCTTTGTAACTTTGTGTGGCTATTTTAGCCTTTGTAAGCCGCTTAGAGTTCGGGAAGAAGATAAGCGGGGTACAAATTCAATAAATAAATAAATAAATCTTGCCTTAATCTCATTTCCTTTTCTTTTCATTCTGTTCTATCTGAACAATTTATATCCTTCAACTGTTGTATGCCATTCATAGGTGTCATCCCACCATGTTCCAGTTATCCTTATCAAGTTGTATTTACCCCCCTGAACTTAGATTCTGAGTTCTGACACTGGAAATTGTACACTTTGTGGCCTGCTTTGCTTCATAATTTTTAAAGAACATTATCATTGAATCACACGAGAGCTGCTCTGTCTGCTCCTCTTATTGTGCATAACGATTGCATAATTATTGTACATTGTACAGTTGCACAATTGTACATTGACCAACTCAGTAAAAATGTGCAAAGTTGGTGGCATAAGGAACCCTCTGTCTCTTTCTCTCTCACTTGAAGCCCCACTCCCATCAGGAATAGAGGGATGAGAGTTCTTAGTGATTTAGTTATTGCAAGGCTTGCCACCAAGTTTGGTATATAATGAGGCCCGCACACTCCGAAGTGCTGCATAAATGCCAAGCATTGTTGTTATTAATTTGTCATGCTAGTGAGTATCTGCTCATCGGACTACTAACACAACCGGATGGATATGGAAAATGCAGCAATTATGCATACCTAATAAATGGAAATCATTGTTTGCCATGGAACTTTCAAAATCTCTTTCAGTGTCAGCTTGTAATTATCACAGTGGAATGTGAGACAGTCACAAGATTGTGATGTTGCATATTGGTCTGAGGACACCATAGCCATTTTTGAATGTGATATAATAGGATTTTTCTTTGTTTGTTTACATTCCTGTAACTCAAAATGCTGTGTTGGCTACACTGTACATTTGATTGCAAACTTATGAAGGATGTACGCTAAGTTCCCATACTGAATGCAACATTCACAAAAACTCTCCACTGTTAGGTTAGGTTCTGTGCTTACAGTGGATCTGGAACTGGTGATTTCATCCCTGCCACCAGCCTGTCCAAAAGAAGAAACTCAAGAAAGATTTCGGCAAATCAAAAAAAAGGGAAACCTCCATTCTTCAGTGGGTAGAAACAATTATTATTCTCTCTGATTCATAGACAAGGCTTTGAAATCCAGCTGGCGTATGCATCTGAACAAGTAGGAGGCATGCTTCTGCTACCTAAAAACAATTTAAAATATAATGAAAGCAGATTGAGCACTCCTATCTTGGCTTTGGTTCCTCTCTGACACTGACTGGTTTGGTCTTTTAGTCCTGTTTTGCTGACCCTAAGATATATATTAGCATAATACTGAAAACGGAAGTACTGTATAAATTTTAAGAACATGGTGCAATGATACACTTTAACCACTACCTAGACCTACGGTACAGGTCATTGTCTGTGCAGTCATGCATGCATCCAGTAGTTATGGTTCAGGGTTCTCCATCCTGCAAAGTTTTCTCTGTTGGTCATTCAATTTTAAATGTTCACATTAGTAGAGACAGCAAAACATATGCTCTGCAAAAGAAGTCCCACATGGATATGGAAAAATCGCAAAACAATCCTTCCATCCAACTACAGTATTTTGAATCCCATGCCTTATTAAAACTGAAAAAGAACTTAAAGACTAATGAAAATGTGCGGGCCTCCCTGGCACATCATTTCAGTCTATGAGCCATGATCTCAAAATTTTTCTTTTCTACATTTTACCTTTTTAGCCCCCCGCCCAAACTATTTTATGATTTTAAAAAAATTATTTTGCTTGAAAATGCAGATTTTTAAAACTTGAGCATTCATGACATGCACAAACGGTGATGCATCACAAGCATGCAGCCCACTCCTGTGCATGTTTCCTCAGATATACAGTGGTACTTCTATTTAGGAATTTAATCAATTCCAAATGCATGCTCTTAAGTCAAACAACTCTTAAGGAGAGGAGCCCTATCTAAAAAATAAAAATAATAATTTAAAAATATTTTTTTAAAAAAAAGCATTTGCTAAGTAGAACAGACTGCATCTAAAATGTGTAAGGCAGAAGTTAAAATGCCATCTGTTTTCTGCTCTTAAGTCAAATTGCTCTTAATTTGAGCCGCTCTTAAGTAGAGGTACCACTGTATGCCCAAATTCCATGGAAGTCGCTCATAAGTTAAGCAGTTAAGGACTGCAGTCTAAAAATGCTTTCCCAGCATCACTTGTGAAAAATGACCTCTATATATGACATCTCAACACTTTATTGATCAAAAGGCTGGATATGCCATATGGCATGGCAGGCTGATGAAATCCCAGCAAAGGGCAACACAGACCTCAGCCTCCTGATCTGAGCTCTCTTCAAAGCGTTCTCTAGCCTGCAATGACTTTCACTAAAGAAAAAAGCCTGCTCGCCTGCTTACCTGTTGTCTTTCCAGGTATGCCAAATGGTGCCAAGAGTGGTTAGGAATAGGGATGGGCACCAAATGAAAAATGAAACACTGGTTTGTTGGTTTGTTAGGTAACAAAACGAAAGCAGCATTTCTTTAGTAACAAAATGAACTGGTGTTTTTTTTTTCATTTAAAAAACAGATTTGTATCTCTGAAAAATGGTTCCCCTGGTTCCTAGAAACACCAAATTTGGTGTGAATCTTCCTTCGACGCTCCCCTTTAGGCTCCCAAAATTTGGAGAGACTTGGTGTTCAGGGGGCTGAGTTACTTAACTTCAAAGGGGGTGACCCCAGAAAAAAAACTCTAATTGCAATGTTATCTGCTTGAAAATAGTGGTCCCAGGCAGCTAGCAGTGTGTGGAAATTACAGTGGGGCTTCCTCAAGCTCTCCCCTTGAAGCACCTCCAATTTGGAGAAGTTTGGGGTATAGGGGGGCAACTTATTCAACTCCAAATGGGGTGCCCCCAGGAAAAAATCATTTCTAATTTAAAGTATTTAAAAATACTGATCCCAGGCATCTAGCAGCATGGAAATTACAACAGAGTTTCCTCAAGCTTTTCCCTTTATGCAAAAGGTACAAAAGACACCTCAATGTCCAAGGTAGCTCTTACAAATATTACGGGCCATTTCAGATCCTCAGGTATGAAGGGAGAGTGTGATTCTCCCTGGCAGCATCAAGAAGACCAAGGCAGGTCTTACAAATAAACGGGTCTTTCATACTCATAACATGTAGGCAGACTCGCAAGCCTGGAAGGAAGGCAGGAGTTTGCCTGCCTCACTCTGTTTCAGGGTCTCAAAAGGCCCAGCGTTTCTAATGCCTTCCTAGGCCATACTGGGGGGGGTCCCCACTTTCACTGTGTTTCAGGGTTCAAAGGGCCCAATTTCTCTAAGGCCTGCCTTGGCCATACCGGGGGGGGGGTGTCCACTCTCTGCCTTGGTCTTCTTGATACTGCCAGGGAGAATCACATTCTCCCTTCATATCTGAGGATCTGAAATGGCCCATAATATTTGTAAGAGCTGCCCTGGGCATTGTGGTGTCTTTTGTACCTTGGACATTCAAGGGAGTTCCACTCACACTCCCTCTTCATGCCTGAGGGTCATATGGCCCAAGCCTGAGGTTTAATTCTTGCCTGCCTGCCTGCCTGCCTGCCTGGTGGAGTGCACTTCTGATACAGCCAAATATGCCTTGGTGGGCTTAAAGGGAGGAGCTTGAGGAAGCTCCACTGTAGTTTCCATGCTGCTAGATGCCTGAGATCAGTATTTTCAAATACTTTAAATTAGAAATTATTATTTTCTTGGTGGTACCCCATTTGGAGTTGAATAACTTGGCCCCCTGAATCCCAAACCTCTCTAAATTTGGGGTGCTTCAAGGGGCGAGCTTGAGGACGCTCCACTGTAATTTCTACACTGCTAGCTGCTTGGGATCACTATTGTCAAGCAGATAACATTGCAATTATAAATGTTTTTTCTGGGTCACCCCCTTTGAACTTGAATAACTCAGTGCCCTGAACCCCAAATCTCACCAAATTTGTAGAGCTTAAAGGGGAGAGTCCAAGGAAGATACCCACCAAACTTGATGCCTCTAGGATCCAGGGGAGCCACTGTATATAGTAATGAATCAGTTTGTTACTGGTTCATTTTGTACGAATGTTGTTTTAAAAATATTGTTTCTAACGAAATGAAATGAATCACGGGGGAATGAAACTAAACAAAACTAAATACAATTTTTCTATTTCATGCTCATACCTAGTAAGGAACATCCACCCATAGAACTGTATGTACTAGAAGAGCCGCGTGTTATCTTGTATTATTGGTGGAGCATGAAGAGCAAATAATTATTGGATGGTCAATGGGCTGCATTGCCACTAACATGGTGATTCATTCTCTGAACCATTAAAACTGAAAGTTGACTTAATTTCTGCTAGTAATCCAATCATGTCTTTTACCTTCTCTGCATTCCCACCTCCTCCAACCTCGTCCACTCTCCTTTTTTAGGTATCCATAGAAAGAAAGCTTACACGTTCAACATCAACCTTCTTCATTTATGGTAGATTAAATCCTTCTTTCTCCTTACCAGAAATCAACAGATAGGAAAAACATGGGCTGGTGGTACAAATGATTTTCAGGACAAGACAATGGTAGAAGAACCCCATTTAGATGCTGTAGTAAAAATGTGTCCCCCAAACTGATAGCTCACTTTCAGAAATATGGTAGAGCCACTCCAGCAATGGTCAAAGTGCAGTGATCTTCTCAATCCATTCAGTCATGTCCGACTCTCGGTTTGTCACTTTGTGCATCTCTGCTCTCCGTGCCTTTCTATCTCTTACTGCTCTATTTAGTTCCATCCAAGTCATTTCAGAATCCCTTTTGATGGGGTTAATCCAGTGAGTCTCTGGGCGGCTCCTTCTTCTTTTTACCACTGACCAATCCCAGTGTTATTGCCTTTTTGAGTGCATTCGCTCAAATAGTATGATTGAAGTATGGACAGTTTTTGTTTGGTAATCTTGGCTTCCAGAGATATTTTTGATTTATCTAGGGCTTCCTTGTGGATAATCCTTGCTGTCCACGAAATATGCAGTAGTTGTTGCCAGCACCGTAGTTCAAATGCATCTATTTTTGTTTCTACCTGGCTTCCTCAAAGTCTAAGATTCACAACCATACAAAGCAATTGGAAATATGATAGAATTACCATATTTTTCTGTCTAAAAGATGCTGCTGCATATTAGACGGTCGTTCCCCCCCCCCATTTTAAAACACCCAAATTAAGAAAACTCATAAATCCTCTTTCAGCCCTGCTCCAGAGAAGAGTCTGGGAGGGAGAACCACTCCTTAAATAGGCCTTCCGTCCAGTTTTCCAGGTGGGCCTCATGAGTGGCCTCGTAGCTGCTGCTCAGGCCAGGGCTTGAGCCTACAAACACTAGGCAATTCCTGGGTCAGGCTGGCCCTGGTCCTGCAGTCGCCTAGGCCGTGTAGGCCGAATCCTGACACAAAGTTACAATGTTAGTACCTGCGTTGTTGCCTGTCTGCACGCTGGGCACAGAGTGAGCTACTAGCACGCCTGCACAGTCTCATTCTCAGTGGACAACTGACTGCATACAAAGTCCCCCCTGCTTTCATTTATGTGTGTGGGGGATTCCCTCCCCCTTCAATTTCGTAACCCTTGGGAGAGGTCTACATTATCTGAGTGCTCTTGTTATTGTTGTATGTATCTGTATGTGTTTTTTTTTTTTTCATTTAATGTGAGGGGCCCTTTTTGCGGATCCTGCTTCTGCTGTACCATTTGCTGTATTGTACCATATTGTCCATGGTAAATTCAGCTATAGAACATTTCTGTGATGCCCCCTCTTCCCTTGATGCTTCTAGGCCCATGCTTATTGTGCTTAATGGTTAATCCACCCCTGGTTGTATCCTGTGCATATAGAAGGTTGTCGATGTCCTTAGTGCCAATTTTGACCCCAATGAAAGATTCTTCCAGATGTGACTTCCTGATAACCACTTCTGCATTCATGTTAAATAACGAAGGTGACAGAATATGCCCTGATGCGTTTTCAAAATCCACAGATAGTGTACAAGACTCAAGAGAGAACATAGGGAACATCAAATTGATCCATGAGTGACACCTGCTGGTGGACAGCCTTTGACTCTATACAGGTCTGCTAGTCAATATTCTTCACAGGGTGCCACGAAGCTGGTGTTTGTGTTGGGTTGTTGGTGAACAATGTGACTGATATTTGTTGAAACAAGTCATATTGCTGCTGGTTCAGTTGTTAGCCTAGGTGACTTAAAAACAGTGCATTCTCCTTCCCCAGAACTTGGTTTTTAATACTTTGTTAACACTTCTTTGGGATAAGTGCCTTTTCCTTCAGTCTATTAGGCCCAGTGCTTTCCCACCAAAGCACAGTCCTTCCAAGTTTCTATGCTTATGCAAGACATTTGCAACAAACCCCCATCCTTAACAGCGGATGACAAATTATCACCAAATGAAATGAAGCTGATCTGCAACATTCAGAGTCAGGATACGTTGGACTAGAATAAAGAAAGAAAATGCACTACTTAAAGGAGATCCTCTTATAAGGATGGACTCGCTGTAATGGCCCCCTTTTTTATCTCTAGAGGCCAGCTGCAGGTCTGTTGCAGAAATTCAGTACACTAAGGAATGCTTGTTTGCAAAAAAGGGCAAGACAGAAATTGAGATAATAAGACATATTCTCTTTTATTGTTGCTGCTGTTTATTTTCTTTTAAAAGATATTACCATATTTAAATATTTCTAGTAAATACCATTTTTCATTTAGAGGTTAAAGGTAAGGAAGTAAACATCTCACTGAAAACTGGAATACAGAATACAAATTTGCTCTTAAAGGAGATCTAAATATTCATATAAAATGTCTTATTTGGTCAGCCCTGCATAGTTTCTATTCTTTTTCTTCGTTTTTCCCTTTTACACTTTTGATTATGTGAAAAGTAGATATTTCTTTTCAGCTGGCAAGATCTCCTTTGTGTTGATATTTGTTCCCTCCCTCCCTGTGGTGTTTTAGGGTAGCCCAAAGGAAGACACATAAAGCCCTTGGCATCTTTGGGGGTTCCTTCATAGCCAAGGGTCTGATGAGAGCAGATTACAGCCCTTTCCAGCTCTGCTTCCTTGACAGGTGACCTCCTTCTCTTGAAAATGAAGCCGTTTCTCTGTTATTGCTGCCCCTGTGTGGCTTCTATCAGGTTTTGCAGCTCTGTGGAGCCTTTCCCACAATGCTGGACATGTTGGTTGCAGCAGCAAAACAACCAGCCAGCAGTCATGTATGTGTCGTGTTTAAGATTAACAGATGATTGTGAGATGGGCATTTATGGACACATAGCCCACTTCTTCTGATGTTCAGTGGCATTTTAAAAGCTGCTTTAGAAGGGATGCTTACAGGGTTTTGTTCTCCCTCAATTGTGAAGTAATTTTAATGGTTAAAATAACACTTCAGTAAGATTCTGTTTGCCTGTTTGTACTATTTGTGTACTGCCTGTCTGTGAGATCTCCAAGCAGTTTACATTAAAATATTAAAATTTCTGAATATTGAAAAATATATTAGAATACCTCTCTTCCATTCGGGGTTGCTATAGCCCAGTGATGGCGAACCTTTTAGAGACCGAGTGCCCAAACTGCGTTTCAAGACCCACATCCCCCCCCCGCAAAGTGCCAATACAGCAATTTAACCTGAATACAGGGAGCTGTGAAGGGGTGATGTTGGGTGCCCACAGAAAGGGCTCTGAGTGCCACCTTTGGCACCTGTGCCGTAGGTTTGCCAACACTGCTATAGGCTGTCCCAGTTTAAGAGTGGGACTTAATCATTCTGGGTTTTTAGGGTCTTTCTGTTAGGGTTTTTTTCTTTTGGATTTTTGTTTTTAGAGTCTTGATTTTAGACTTTTTAAGCCACCACTCAGAGAGCAAATATGAAAAGCTGAGCAGAAGATCCACCTTGCTTCCCTTTTGTGCATCTCTCAGTCACAATGTAACAGGGCTGTAAACCAGAATAATTCTACTACTGGGATTTCCACACATTTCAGCAACACCTTCTTCACGTCTCCCAGCCTCTTCTTTACCATCATCCGATCCCCCTTTAACAATAAATAAATAAATAAATAAATAAATAAATAAATAAATAAATAAATAAAAGCTTCCTAAAATCTATTGGAATTAAAAATTAAGCACAGATGGCTTGGGCTGGCCATAAATTGCTGCTGTTGCTGCTGCCCCTGCTCTTTTGACTCTCTGGGTGGCTCCTTCATCCTTGCCGTACCCCCGCTGCTCTCTAGGGTGCCACAAAAAGAGCCAGGGGCAAGGCAGCATATTTTCTTTGTTTTCCCACCAAGGTTGTTTCTGCTTCTTCTTCTGCTGTTGTTCTGGCTCAGGCTCCTTCTTGCTTCCTTGCTTCCCTTCGCAAATCCCCTCGCTCCATTGCCACTGCTGCCACTCAGAGAAGCCACAAGTGAAGAAAGTTTGGGAACCACTGCCCTTGAATAGAACAAGGATTCAACGTACATTATTGTGGATTTTTTTAAAAAGAATTCCTTGCAGAATTGTACTTTCAACAACATCTCAATGTACCTGCCAGGACATGAGGGAAAAATAATAATAATGTGTGAGTCACAGTAATGGCAGCAACCTTATACTCCCTGATTTACAAAAGGAGCAGAGTAGGTCATGCACACATGCCAAACCAGTAAAGAATGCACCAGTACAACAGACGTACAAATGAACACGGCCCTCATGGCGATGGGGAAATGTTATGCTGTCACCCCACTGGAACAGAAATTGTTAAGGCCTTGACTCTGAGTCATGTGACCAGAAAAAAAGAATCCATTATAACACCTGGATAACTATATAACATTTCCCTCACGTGACCAGGGAATGTGACAGATCAGGGTGGCACTGTGGTTGTCATGGACAAAGCAAACTACACACAACAAGTCAAGAGACAATTGTCTAACTTTCAATTTTACCACTCCCTAACAACAGATGCAGCCACCAAATCTTCTTCTTCTTCTTCTTCTTCTTCTTCTTCTTCTTCTTCTTCTTCTTCTTCTTCTTCTTCTTCTTCTTCTTCTTCTTCTTCTTCTTCTTCTTCTTCTTCTTCTTCTTCTTCTTAGCATTTGTCCCATTTGGTTGTGGCATCCACCATTCTTGTTTTTGCCTTCCACTTGGCATGGTAGTGGACTAGGTCTGGGTGAACCCAGGACAACTTCATCTGGTTGTCAAGGGTGTTCATCCAGTGCTGTTTTGGATGTCGCCTCGGTTGGGATCCTCTGACCTCCTGGGCGAGACCCTTTTTGGCCAGACTTTCCTCATTGGAGGCCAGACTTTCCTCATCTAAGACATGTTCATACCGCCATAGTCGGGCTTCACACATCTTGTCAGTGATTGGTGCAATGCCATATTTTGACTGAATGTCATCATTGCGAACATGATCCTTTTGTGTGAGGCCGGAGATCCATCACAGCATCTTTGTCTCCATGACACCAAGGCGATGTTCGACGTCTTTTGTTACCAGCCAGCATTCTGCACCATAGAGAGCAACAGGTTGTACAATGGTGCGATAGATCTTTGATTTTAGATGCTCACTGATCTTTTTGTCACATGTGATGCTTGATGTTATACACCATTTTAGCCAGGCACTGGTGATCCATGATGTGACTTCGCAATTCAGACGCCTGCCAGCTGTGAGGTTATCTGGAAACTGAGTCATGGCAACTGGACGTCTTGAGAGACAGAAGCCAAGTAGCTTTTTCTCCATTTGCAATGGTTTTTGTGTCTCATTTTGGTGGCCCATCATTTGTTTTGGTGATTATACTGACACTCCCCCCTCCGCCCAATTTTCTTTTTTGCCAAACTGTCTTTTACAGGGCAGTGCATCTGGAGGAAGCTCTCCAGGTTGGCAGCCTTTCTCAGAGTGTGCAAAGCTATCAAACAGGAGTAAAGCCAGAATCAGTAATGGCTACTACAGCACAGACAAAAGGCTAATTTGAAGAGGAAATAACAAGAAAGGCTACGGGGTGGTCGGAGTCACTTGAATGCCCTGGAGCACATTGTCCGAGGCTTAGATAACCTGCGGTTCAGGGGCTGGAAATAACCCACAGAGCAGGAGTGCCCTGCCTCTTTTAGTTTATTTGCCAACTGTTGTTTTATGGGTCATATTTTATTTAAACTTGCTGGTTATAACACCGGGTCCGGTTGTAATTGCCTATTAATCATGCACACACATACACGATTGCTTGGCCAGTTGGCATCTGTTCTCTGGTTTTAAAAATATATATTCAGCAAGTGTCTTTTTGAGATCACATATTTAATTTAACCAGAGGTCAGTCACGTCAGGTCAGGAGTAAAGACGGATGCAAGTGGGGCAGTGTTCTATAAAAAGCAACTTACCACTGCTGTTTTCAAAAACAGATATTGATTTTCCCCCCTTGCGTATCTGTATCCGTTGTTACATACAGTTGGAGGCCAGACGTCGCCAGCACCGTGGCTCGTTATGCAGCCAGCCTGCAGTTCATTATGCCCGATAAAGATGACTGGATATGTCAGCTGAGGACATTCAAAGGAATAAGGCAGTGTGGCTCAGTTGTGACTCTGCATCACAGGGCAATATCACCCCTCTTGTCATCAAAGGACCTACATGACCATCTTATCAGATGCATTTAGATATGTCATAGATAGCCTGCACTGTAATGTCCTTCCCATTCTGCTTAAGCTATAGTAAGCTGCATGGCTGCATTCAAAACTCGTCCCTTTGCTCTCAGAATGCTTTCCTCATCTAGCAAGAAAAAAAAGCTATACAACTCTAGCACATTTGCTGGGAGCAGAGATACTTGCAACTGACAGTATGTTCCAAGGCAGGGTTGCTAGATTATGTCTGGGAAGTTGCAGGTTTTTGATGAAGGGTCTGGTAAGTGACCTTCATTTTCTTCAGGCTGCCTGGATGTGAGCGTCATAAAATGGAGGTGAAGTTTCTCTCCCCAAACTATCAAGATGCTTAACACAACGAGGCACAAAGGGTTGGCAGTTTTTCAGAGAAAACCTGTGCTTCATGATTGCCACCAGAACTCCTAGATAACCAGTCTGTGAGACAAAAGTGTCCATAATTCCCATGTAAAGAGAAAGCCTTGATGTGCCAAAACTGTATTATAGTCACTCCTCGGTTAATGACCGTGTTCCATCCCTCTGACTAGGTCATTAAGCAAACTGGTTGTTAAGTGAGAGAAGCTTAAAGACGGATGTCTTGTGGTGTGTTGAGACTGCCCTCTTTGCAGGCAGGGCAGAGCGGGGAAGCTCTCAGAGAGGCTATGGGAGAAGCAGAAACAACAAGGATGTGTTTTGTGCGTACAACACTTTGCCATTGATTGATGCAGCTCTGGTTGTCTTCCGTCACCCGGTTTGGCACCTCTTCATTGATCCGCAAGTTGCCTGGCAGCTTCTCCAGCCATAGCAGTTCTCTACGTGCTTCAGCTGCAGCATTGGATTCAGACTTTGTGGTGAACAAAGCTACAGCTTACATATGACTCGCCCATGAAATACGGCCATCACTATATATAACCAGAAAACCTCGACTAGATTTATCCTCTGCCCAGTCTGCATCAGTATACAGTGCCCTACAAGCCTCAGGTTTTCACTGGCTGACAGTCTTTATTAGAAATCCATGGTCCCCTTCAAATACCAAGCTACCCTTTGGGCAGGTTTCCAATCACACCAACTTTTCTGCTTAATATTCCTACAACAGTAGCTATATCTGGTAGTGGTTGTGACTGAGGCACGAAAGCTGACTTATAGCTGTTCTGTATTTACTATTGTATGGTAAAATGCCACTTGCCTCCTTGTTTTTCAGAAAAACATCTGTTTGCATGGGTTTTGTAACACTGTTGGTATCTTGGAGGCCTAATGTCTTCAGAAGCTCAAATGTCTTGTTTCTGATTTAATGAATATGACCCATCTGCCTACCGTTCAGTTTTCATGCCTCCTCTGACTCTTTGATTCTTGCCTCTTCGTCAAGATAGTTTTGGAAAGCCCTGCTTCCTGAACCATGAGGTTCTATTTCCTCCATTTAAGC
This sequence comes from Phrynocephalus forsythii, assembly GCA_029282475.1. NCBI lineage: Eukaryota > Metazoa > Chordata > Lepidosauria > Squamata > Agamidae > Phrynocephalus > Phrynocephalus forsythii. The sequence continues at coordinate 89,273,702 of JAPFRF010000001.1, read as the reverse complement.
CCTCACCATGCTTTACTGGGGGAAGAGTTTGACAGGATGGTAGGAACCTTGGTTTCATATGCTCACTTGTAGGGGAGTAAGGTAGTACAGACTGGTGAGCCTTATGGAGCAGTGCTTAAACTGCTGTACTGCAGCTTTAGCTGTGCTCACGGTTCAATCCCAGGTAGCTGGCTCAAGGTTGACTCAGCCTTCTGTCCTTCCAAGGTCGGTAAAATGGGTAACAACTGCATTGTATGCTGAGATCAATTTGTGAAGAAGGGGGAAGGTAATGCATTGGTTAACCTGCAGCACTGCAGCCAAAATTCTGCTCACAGCCTGGCTTTAATGCCAAAGAGCTGGCGCAAGCTTCATTCAACCTTCCATCTGAGGCGGGTAAATTGAGTACCCAGCTTTGGGCAGGGGTAATGTGTAGCCTGGATAAATAAATTCTAAACCACCCAGAGAGTGCCTTAAGGACTATGGAGCAGTATATAAACAGAAGACTTTGCTTTTTTGGGAGTTGAGCAACATAACTGGGGAATCACGGGCAGAAAGGACAGGCCATGGCAACATCACTACTTATAGTTACTTTGCCTTTGACCCCGCCCCACCCCATAATTCATAGTCTTTCTTCTTGTCCTGCCAGCCAGGTGTATCGTGTGTAGGCTTGAATTTCTAACTAGTGCTTCATGCCTCTGATGGGGATGTGTGTGGTCCACCAAAGCTGATACTGTAGTAAATTGGTGGGCCTTGATAAAGTGCCACGGGGCAGTCTCCTGCAACAGAACTAACACAGCCACTGCTCTGAATATCTTCCCTCTAGAATTTCTCCAGAGCACAGCTGGGTATAAAAGAGGACTTCTCATTGAGAGGGCAACAGACAGATTATGACGGAGGAAGCAGCATCCCCGTGTGAAGGTCACCCAGTGGGTAAGCCATAGCCACCTGCATGACTTCTTTCGCTAGCGGGGTTTGTTTTCCTCACATGTCACATTCCCAAAATATAACAGAGCGGCACTAATTGTTCACCTTTCAGATTTGGGAGTTTTTTCTTCCTTCCTAATAAGCCTTCTGCCAACATAAACAAAATTGCTGCTCCCAGCAGAAAGCGATCTTCAACTTGCAGCTCCAGGCGGCTTCTTTCTTGTTTCCTGACTGCGGCTGAAAAAAAAATCATACTTCATGCATCGCGTTAATGTCTCCCCGAAAGCAGGCAGAAACCTTACCCTTGTAATGCAGCTGTTCATGTGGGGGGCGTTATTTTGGGGCAAGAGACGGACACTGTTTATAAAGATGCCAAGCACCAGCAGCAAGAGCAGCGACAGCAAGGCAATTCCCACTTGTGTGGATCCATATCTTACTGCATCTCCTATCTGATTACACACAGCAGAGTAAATGGAATGGCCAGAGGTGGCCACTGCTGCCATAGTCATTGTCTTCATTATTAGCCTGAGGGCCTGTTCAGACCAGCTGTTTTGGGCATTGGGTGGATCAGCCTACGAGGGGTTTGTTGAGGTCAGGGAGAGGAGTGATGTGCCACTTGGCCTGCTCCTCCTGTCCAAATGACCCCTTGCAGCCCAATCAGTTACCAATTAAATGCTTCTCTGATTGCATACAGAGGGTCAGGAAAGTGAAATTGTTTTTTGACACCACTCCTCTCTCTCTCTCTATTGGCATCATTTTGTTTTCTTCCTTTCCCCTCCCTGCTTCCCTTGTCCTCCTCCCTCCCTTCCTCCCCCCAACACTTTCTCTCTCCTCCTTCAGAATCTGCAGCCATGATGAGAAAGGCTGCTGGAAGCTGCTTATCTCTAGGCTAGACAATGATCATGCCAAAAAGAATGCATGCCCTACTGCTAAGCCAGAAAGGTGTGTGTGACAGCTGTCCAAGGGAAAGGAGGGATTGTTCTAAATAAAAGATGAGATTATTTTTCCTGATCAAAATGTTGCCACCAGTGATCCATATGCTATAACTACTGTATATGCCAGTGTGGACAGACCTTGGCTTGCCCATCATAGAATCATAGAGTTGGAAGAGACCTCAAAGGCCATCAAGTCCACCCCCCTGCCATGCAGGAAATCCCATCACAGGACTCCTGACAGATGGCCATCCAGCCTCTGCTTAAAAACCTCTAAAGAAGGAGATGCCACCACCCTACGTGGCAGCATATTCCATTGCCGAACAGCTCTAACTGTCATGAAATTCTTCCTAATGTTTACATTGAATCTCTTTTCCTGCAGTTTGAAACCGTTTCCCCATGTCCTAGTCTCTGAAGCCATGGAAAACAAACCAGTCCCTTCTTCAATGTGACATCCTTTCAAATATTTAAACATAGCTATCATATCCCATCTCAGTCTTCTTTTTGTAAGGCTAAACGTTCCCAGCTCCCTAAGCCGCTCCTCGTAAGACATTTCCTCCAGACCCTCAATCATCCTGGTCGCCCTCCTCTGGACCCGTTCAAGATTGTCAACATCCTTTTTAAACTGAGACACACAGAACTGGACACGGTACTCTGGGTGGTGTCTAACCAGAGCAGAATACAGTGGTACTGTCACTTTCCATGATCTAGACACTATGTTTCTGTTGATGCAACCAAGAATCGTGTTGGCTTTCTTGGCCCCCGCATCATACTGCTGACTCATATTCACTTTGTGGTCCACCAAGACTCCCAGATCCCTTTCACAGGTACTATTTTCCAGCCAGGTGTCTCCCATCCCATCAGTAGTTGTATTCTCAAAAAGGGAGGCAGCATCTCGATGCGCTGCTGTCATCCAAATGCATAGAGGAATCCTGGAAATGTAATAAAAGGAAACACTGAGAAAAGGGATTTGCCTTGTTTCCATGGTCCCTCCTCCATCTTTCTTCAGACAAACAACATGCCATCAGTATGAACAGTATTAGCCATTTCAGGTGTGGCAAAATGCTCAGAAATTAGCAAAAGGCCTTATGGAACTTAATAATGAAAGAATCTGAGCTGATGAATTTATGTAAGAGGCTGTAAATTTGAGGCAACTCACAGATCAAATGAGGCTGCTTACCCCAAAATTGGGAGGACAGCTCTGCCCTGCTCTGCCCTTGAGCTACCTAAGCTTTCAAGACCACACAAGTTCCTAGTCCACAAACATTGACTCATTCACAGTGAAGCTAGTCTCATTATACTGACATTGATCAAAGCTTTGAAGACCCAGCCCACTTCTGTCCCCAAGAGCGACAAATTGAGATGGTCTCTTCCTGCAGAGCAGGGCTTTTTGGAGTGGGCAGACTTTTTATTCGAGTGCTAAGATGAGGCCTTGAGTGTGCTGCCAGTTTTGGTGCCATAGAGCAGGGGTCCTCAACCTAAGGCCCGGGGGCTGGATGCGCCCCCCCAGGATCCTGAATCCGGCCCCTAGGATCAATTGCAGACCCCCCCACCTACCCCCTGCTTTGCAAGCAAGCCAGCCTCCGCAGCTGCTTCTATTGCTGAGGTGGGCTATAGAAGCAGATGATCGGCATGCTAGCTAGTGGGACCGTTCAAAGTGGGAGGGCCACGGCAAGGTCTCCCGCTCCCCCACCCGCCGCCCAGATGGTCGAGGCACCGGCTGCAGCCAAGCAGGGCAATTTAAAATGTCGGCCTTTTGGGGGGGGCGGCGGCTGGGGTCCGGCCCCCCAGTGGTGTCTGGGGGTAGTGGATCGGCCCTCTGTTTGAAAACTTTGAGGAGCCCTGCCATAGAGTAACAGCTAAGCAGGATAGCTGAATGCTAGTTTCCAGGGGGACTATGGCTGTGCTAGATGCTCACAGACGAGGTTTTCTAATGCACATCTTGTCTGCGTAAAAAAAAGGGGGGGCAACTGCTTTTCTCCCCCATCTCTAGCAGTGGCAGCAGCAGTGGCAGAAAAGAAGACATAATTCTCACTCAGGGTCAAAAGGTACCTCACATTTAATGGGTTATCTCACAAAACTGGCTTATTAAATTAAAATAGCAACTGGCAGATAGGAGCCAGACTAGGTTTATTGCCCAAGAGTGGACCGGAACCCTCCCAACCTGCTGCAGATGCTATTTGTCTTGTTTTTATTTTTCACCTTTGGCTTTATGACAACTCCACACCTTGCTTGCTTTATTTGCTTTTGTTTTGTTTATAATGCAGCAGGAGACACAACAGCATGTGTGGTTTTGCTCTACGTTTGGCTGGGTCTCTGTCATTCTGCTTTCCTTCAGCACCATAAAGCCCAGGGAAAGAGAGAGAGAAAGGAGGAAGCCAGACGCTGGAGTTAGAGAGTGGAGAGCTTCAAATTAGGTACAATGGGAAGGACAAAGCAGATGCCAGAGGTTGCTACTGTCTGAGGTGAGAAATTGCCGCGAAGCTTGTCCGTTGGCTTCCACCAAGGTATTCTCTTGAGATTAACAGCTGACAGGGTTGGTGTGAGAGATGACAGTCAGGTGATGATAGTTTCTAGAAGGACATTTGAGTTTTCCATTTCCCCATAATTTTGAACAACAGCGAGACACTGGGGGCCATGGTACTAACATTATAAATTGATTCATGGGTACCCTCAAGGGTTTTTGTATCTCGAAAGGGCAGTATCCTAAAGTAAGTCCTCAGGCGTTGACCCTCTGAGGGCTGCCTCCAGTATACCACTGCCACAGCTACATCTTTAAAGGATCAGATATGGTTTCCTAGCTGTACCACTGCAGGGCTAGGACTTGGTTTGATCCACCTGGATCCCCCTCATATCTGGTAACTGGAAGGAAACAAACACTGCAGGATATATTTGCCCCCCCCTTCTTTTTCTCTCAGTTTACTTGAAAATGCATTCAATGTTTGACTGGTGGCATTGGTCATTCTAATAGGCAAATATTTCCCACCTCCTCCATACAGGAATGCTTTCTTTGGCTGGTTTTCTAGAAAGAAAGATATATTTTGGCAGCAAGAACAACAAGCATGTCTTGTAGTATCTCAAAAAGCACTCTATCATAAGCTTTCACGGATCACAGGCAACTTCAGAGGGATCTGATCAAGCAGACAGTCGGCCATGAAAGCTTAGGCCTTAATAAATGTATTAGTCTTTAAGGTATCAAGGTTGTCATTAGTCTTCCTTCTGTTTAGATCATTTTATATTCAGCATGACAAATCCCACTTGTGGAAGATGTGACACATAGATCATGCCTTATTTGTTTATTAATCATGTATGTGTGGTTTGATCCTAACTCTTCCACAAGGAAAACCCAGTTTGTGTTAAGTAAATAAGGTCTCTCCTCCCGCATGCCTCAGGTGGACAATGACCACAGAATGTTTTTATTTATTTGTTTATTTATTTATTTACCAGATTTTTAGCCGCCCCACTACCAAGAGGTAGTTTTAGTATGATTAGTGAAATTTTGAACAGTACCCCCCTCTCTCTGGTGTGTGTGTGTGTGTGTGTGTGTGTGTGTGTGTGTGTGTGTGTGTGTGTGTGTGTGTGTGTGTGTGTGTGTGTGTGTCTACGTTGTGTATGCTGGTGACTCTAATACCATGGGTACAGTAAATCCACTCCAGGTTTTAGTCCAAACAGAAATGAGTTACACAGGAACCTAGTACTTTAGATGTGTACTTCAGATTAAAAACTAGAGCAGATTCACCACCCTTGCAAAATGGAAGTCACCAGCCTCTATGGTATGTATGTATGTATGTATGTATGTATGTATGTATGTATGTATGTATGTATGTATGTATGTATGTACGTACGTACGTACGTACATACATGACCTTACTTGGGAGATCGCTTACTTCCTTTCTTTTCCAGGACTTTTCCGCTCAGAGCCTCCTCCTTCCCCTCCGCAGCTCAGGACACAGCCGTCTCTTCAAGCTTTCAATAATTCTTGACAAGAGAAGACAAGATGGAATGAAACAGCAATGCACACACCCTCCTCCTCTGAGAAGGCAGATTTCAAAGGGTTGACCCCCCCCCGTAGCTTCTACTCAGTTTAGACACAGTGTCTGCCTTTCCTGTAGGGTAAAGATGGAGTTTGGGTAATCAGGCAATTTGGGCTCTGAAGGAAGCTGTCCTCAATCCGTCATGCTCCATGTGTGTCATGTCACAGGGGATTATCTCACAGACAGTTCATAAGGAGGAGAGCCAATTTAAACCACAACCGACGCCCACCCCCTTTTCACCGCATACACCACAAACCTCCTGATTCTTCACATCAGGTCTCATTTCCAACAAAAGGGGTGGCATGTGAAGGACAAACAGAAAGGATATGACCCCTTTCCCCCCCTAGAAGTTTGGGATTATGAGGTCCATCCGTGTCACAATCTGTGGGACTCCACAGCACATAATCAGATTAAAAGATGAATATCTGATGCCATTAATCAGATTTATTAAAAATGCAGACTTGAGGGCGAACACATGAATATGAAGGAGATAAATCAGCATAAAGACATGGCTTCTTCAGGCCAAGCTGAGGTTGCTGTTAGTGTATAAAGAACAGCCCCTTCCGAATGAACAAGACAGCCATCTCTTGTCTTTTGCACAACAATTAGAGGCCTATTCCCCACCGAAGGCAGTGCTGATTGCCATGCTAAGAATGCATCAGAAAAAGGGGCAAGGCAGCAAAAAATGCTTCTTCTTTCAGTTTGCTACAGCCCAACCCTTGGCGATTCTATCTTGTATATATGCATTCACTGTGCAAAACTGGCCTTCCTTTCATGGTTTGCATCCTTTCTGATAATCACTCTGGTCCTGCACCTACCAGTAGCCCTGCAACTAGGGTCTGTGTCAACCAGGACAAACATGAATTCTGTTCCCCACCCCATCACCACCAGTTGGCAAGGGAGGTGTTAGCAATTTTTATCTTTCTAGTATACATAAAATTAGATTTCAGATCAGTTTGTAATTTTCTTAGATTTAACCATTTAAGCAACAGAAATATATTACAGTGGTACCTCTACTTAAAAGTGGTTCAACTTAAGAGCAGAAAACTGTTTGTTGTTTTAATTGCTGCCTTACAAATTTTAGATGTGGTCTGCTCTACTTACAAATGTTTATTTTTTATTTTTATTTTTATTTTTTAGATAGGGCTCTTCTACTTAAGAGTTGTTCGACTTAAGAGCATGAATTCTGAATGGATTAAATTTGTAAGTAGAAATACCACTGTACAGTCATCATTGGTTAAATCCCGTCCTCAGTTCTCCACATCTTCTTTTTCCTGCGCCCGGCTCCCTTGGGTGCAAAGACAGGAAGATGAACCCTACCATGCACACAAATTGCCAGCACCACAGATGGTTGGCTTTGAGGCACTATGTCTCCCAGGCCTGTCCAGGAAAGCTTAAGGGAAGGTTTGCCACCATCACCCCCTCATTGCTGCCCTCCTGGAAAACCCTGAAAAAGCTGCCGTTAAGTCAGAACTGACTTGATGGGACATGAAAACAAATCTAGCTCTAAAGCAAAGCAAAGTGTTCTGCTTATATACCGCCCCATACTACTACAAGTAGTCTCTGGGCGGTTTACAATTTTTTAATTACAGTGTGCAGGCTACACATTGCCCCCCCCCCAGCAAGCTGGGTACTCATTTTACCGACCTCAGAAGGATGGAAGGCTGAGTGAACCTTGAGCCTGCTACCGGGGATTGAACCCAGGTCGTGAGCACAGTTTTACTTGCAGTACAGGCATTTAACCACTGCACCACGAGGCTCTAGCAAATGTTTACCCACTGAACAGCAGCGTTCAGGAGGTAAGAACTGCTACTATGGATTAGGCTGAAGGTCCGTCAGGTCCAGCCTCTTGTTTCTCATAACGGCCAACCACATACTGCTCTGTTGTACAACTTCAGTATTTGTTGATCTGCTCCTGTAAGAAGAATCCCCATTCCTAGAGATCACTGTTCAAGCCATTATAAAAAAATCCCCTCTGAATTAGATCAAATGAGCCAACCAGAGGCTTTTGGAAATGTTTTTGGGTCTACCAGTTCCAGAACCAAGAGCCAGGAGGACCACAAATGATCTCTGGAGGACTCTTTGAGTTGTAGTCTACAAAACCAACATTTCCCAAGCTGTCCCTGGCATGTAAAATTACAGGCCCCCTGAATTCAGTGAGTGAGACATGCCTCCCAAAACTCCCATCAATCCCATAGGTAAAAACTGATGGGAACTGCAGTCCTACATCTGAGGGCCACAAGTTGCCCAGTTCTGACCTTATATTTCTGCAGATGTCCTCTGACTTATGGAGACCTTTAGCTCCTGCAAATTCAACCCTGTGGCTTCCTTCACAAAGATGAAGACCATCTTGTATTTGGACTTCTTTCTTCCATTTCCCCCAGCATTCTTCTCTATAGGGGCAGTGTGTCATTTTTGTTTTTAACAGACCTCCATCTTTCCTTCCTCTGGTGGAAATGCATTCCAGCTCAGGACACAGATTCAGCTGCACCTGAATCCTTCTACTTTTGCATGCTTCTCCTTGAACTGCGTAGATGAGAAAGAAAGAAAGAAAGAAAGAAAGAAAGAAAGAAAGAAAGAAAGAAAGAAAGAAAGAAAGAAAGAAAGAAAGAAAGGGTGGCAATGTGTTCACACATGAACTCAATAGAGAACACCAGACTGCTCAGGTGCATTTTGCACAACCACTTCTTTTACTGCACCTCCAGGAATTTCAGCAAACTGGAACCTCCTCCTTCTTCCCATAAAAGGTAAACGCTCCCTCTGCACATGCGTGCTAGACATGTCTGACTCTAGGGGTGGTGCTCATCTCTGTATTCAAGCCGAACAGCCAGTGTTGTGCAAGTCCATGGCCACATGCCCAGCATGGCTGCAAGGAAACACTGTTTTACCTTCCCACTTTTTACGGTGGTACCTATTTATCTACTTGCATTTACATGCTTTTGAACTGCTAGGTTGGCAGGAGCTGGGGTCATCTGCATGGAGCTGGGGTCAGTTGTGTGGCACCCGGGATTTGAACCGCCGAGCTGCCAACTTTGCAGCCGACAGTTTTTGGAAGCCTTACTCCACTGAGCCACCATGCCCCTTCCTCTTTCCTATACCAAAACCCCAATCTCATCACATTCCCTTTCATCTGCCTCTCCCCACCCAGCTTCACCACAGCCCCTTCCCCCAACTTAAGACCACAGAAGCACTCCTTCCCTCCTGTTCCTCCCCCCCCATGAACAACTGCCAACTGCACCTGCTTTCCCTTCCTCATATGTAGCCTCTGCTGCCAAAAGCACATTGGGGGGGGGAGAGAAGAGAGACAAACAAACAGGGAGGGAAGGGCTGGAGCTGGCCAGCAGGCAACATCCCCTGCCCCAGAGAGAAGAGCACAGTGGGCTGGCCTCCCTTTCCTTTCATCTCATTGGCTTTTCTTTCCTCCCTGCTGGAGTGCTGGAGGTCATTTTGCCCCCTCCCCAGCATAGCGCCCAGGGCACATGCCCCTCCTGCATGGCGTCCTGTCTACCCAGCACCAGCGACAGTAGAAGAATGGTCTCATAAGGCTAGTTCACATTGCCAGGGTAACATGTTTTCTCTCATCAGTCCTTGTATGATGACCTCTGGGGCATAATTTTCTTCCACCTGTGGGATGGTGCAGAAGAGAGCGACTAAAATGATTACTGGGCTGGGGCACCTCCCTTATGAGGAAAGGCTAAAACATTTGGGGCTCTTTAGTCTGGAAAAAAGGCGCCTGAGGGGGGATATGATTGAGACGTACAAAATAATGCAGGGCATGAGTCAAGTGGATAGAGGGAAGCTCTTCTCCCTCTCACAAAATACCAGAACTTGGGGACATACACTCAAACTGAGGGCTGGGAGAGTAAGAATAGACTAAAGAAAATATTTTTTCACCCAGCGCGTTGTTAGTCTGTGGAGCTCCCTGCCACAGGATGTGGTGATGGCATCTGGCCTGGATGCCTTCAAAAGGGAATTGGACAGATACCTGGAGGAAAAGTCCATCACGGGTTACAAACCATGATGGAGATGTGTAATCTCTAGGCTTTAAACCAGGGTACTTCAAGGGCCAGATGCAGGGGAGTGGTATCAGGAGACAGATATCTAATCTCATGCGCTCCCAGACGCATTTGGCAGGGCCACGGTGAGATACAGGAAACTGGACTAGATGGGCCTTTGGCCTGATCCAGCATGACTGTTCTTATATTCTTATGTTGTTCTTATGGTCTTGTACAGGGATGGGAGGGAAAGGTTGAAGGAGAAACCCTCAATTCATTTGAAACATGATCTTGGAGAAGAACTTTGCAGAGGCTGGATGGCCACCTGCCGGGAGTCCTGTGATGGGGGTTCCTGCATGGCAGGGGGTTGGACTAGATGGCCCTTGAGGTCTGTTCCAACTCTATGATTCTATGATTCTATAATACTCTGGCATGCCAGAAAGACAAACAAGCAGGTCCTGGAGCAGGATTATGTCCCATGTTTTTCCAGGCATGATGGCATTAAGGAGGTTGGTTTTGTGCTTCTGGGCAGCAATCAGGAGAGTCCAGAAAGCTGATCAGAAGGATTATATATAGTTCTGCTATTCCTAGTTCCACATCTTCTGCAATACAAAATGAGATTGTGGCCCCTGACTTCATTAACTGGAACCCATGCAATTTGGAACGCCTGGCTTTTGTATCTGGCAAACCACACCACCATCAAGAGAGGTTCAACATCATGTGTCACTCAAGCGAACCCAGAGAAACTTGGCGACCTATTGTGTGTTGAGCACTGCAATGGTCCATTTGTAGCCTCTGTCTCCAGCCAAGCGTGGGCCATAAACCAACACCTTCATCACACAGCAGGCATGACAGCATGCAAGAATGTGGGGCCTGTGCCAGGACAATGCTGTTTGGCATCAGGAATCAACTTGGTGCATTTTTAGCTATAATTCCATGGGAACAACATAGCAATTCAATCAGAAAATTGGAAAACGCTGTGAAAGATAGGGGCGTGGCAGTCAAAGAGCTATGAAGATTGTATACATAACCTAACAATGCACTGGCTGATTAGGAGAGGTTTTAAAACTAGATGGTTTCCCTTCTGTTGTTCTAAAAATCCATTTAGTAATGCTTTACCTGACATTTTAAATCTAATAGGAGTCATTTGTTTAATATTTGAATGATTCACTGTTTTGGCTTTAACATTGTGTTTTAATTATGTAAGCTGCCTTGAATCCTTTCTTAGAACAATATCTTAAATAAGTAAACAAGAAGATGCTGAAAAATACTGTTCTAAATGTCTGAAGTTCTACACACACAAGTCACATAAACATAGCGTTTCAAAGCTATATTGTAATCTGTCAAATTAAAAAATGTGTACTAAAAAAAGAACAATAGAGGCCTCTGGCAGGAGAGGTTCAAATGGGATAGATCAGGATCTGGTTCTGTGATAACCTAACAACATCCTTGCTATCCCTTTGAACTGATTTGCATGCATTCCCGGCATTATATGGTGGGTGGCAAGTGAGTGCAACATACTGTGAGTTAAATGGAGAAGGTGGATTTGCTGGGAATACTGTAGGGCTTGTATTATGGGCCTTTGTTTTAACTGTTGTTGTTCTTGATATTGTTAGACTTTGCATTGTGTTAAATCATTGTTGACACTGGTTGAGCAGTCCTGGCCATAGAGGGAGTATAAAATCAACTTCCTAAAATTGTGCCACTCGGTTTTCATTTGGCTTTGAACGCTTCATCAATTGTTGGTTTTGTGCCATCAAGTCACCTTTGACTTATAAGGAACTCGTGAATGTGTGACTTTCAAAAGGTTCCACGAGGTGTGGCCCCAAGTATTTTTAGACCAACGGGGCTCATTAAATTGGCACGTGCCAAGTGCTGAATTGGGAAACTTATGGGGAGGGGAAATTTATGCAGCCTCGTTTCCACTTGATGCATCATAATGCTCAATTCATTTGGCAATCTTGTTTTCTCTTCATTTGTGATCTTGTGATCTCTTCATTTGGACATTAATTAAGAAATTCTATGTGACTTGGCACCCTGCATTGGAAGGATTCGGGTGGCTAGGCTAAGGTATCAATGATACTGTGATACAGTATCAATGACACTGTGAGTAGTTGCACCAAAGTATCCAGCAGGGGGAGCCTTTAGCTTGGGCTTCTGATTTAGCCAGAAGTACAAAAATCTCTAGGGTAGGCAGTAATCCCCCCCCCCCAAGTCTCTCCCTCCTCTCTTCTAATACCCAGTTTCTCTTAGCCTTTATGAAGGAGAGCTTGGGGGACCTGATACAACCCACCAAATAAATTAAATCTTTTCTTAGTTAACACATTGCCTTAGGCTTTGTTTCATAATAGAGTTCTACAGAAGGCCAAGGCTGTTTGATGGACAGGAAATTATGAATGCCTGTTTTCTGTGGAATGAAGGGGGTGTGTCTGCATGGGAATTTCCTGCAGCATCAGAATTAATGCCAACTTGTAAGCAGAAGAAGCACTCAGTTCTAAAATGGGAGAATGATTTGCACATGGGGAGGACACTGGGTATTATTACAAGGACCGAGCCTCCTTCTCTTGACACACGATGCATCTTGTTTTCTACAGAGCTTAACACATAACACTGCAGGATCCAACACAGCTGTAATATGAGGTTGCCTGTTTTAATTGTTTGCTGTGGCTCAGCCCATGAGGAGCCTCCGTATTTCTCTTTCGGCCTCTCTCTTGATTATATGAGAAAATCTGGATCCAGAGAACTATTGTTACTGGTTTGAAGATAGCCCCAGACTAAATACATGTCACCATTTCAGTATGCACCAAAACAGAAATGTGTGTGATCAAAAAGAAAGCTAGGGAGTGAAGTAACGAGTATCACAGTGCACTGGTCTCGACAATGGAATTCAGAAGTCAACAGCGTCTTATGTTTTTAAGGCAACATAGTTCAGGGGTGTACAGAGCATTCAAAGTGGCTAACCCAAGTAATAATTCCAGGATTCCACAGTGTCAAGACAGGGCAGGAAAACTCCTATCAAACTGCTATAAATGTGTAGTGTACATATACCTGTAGGGAAGCTAAAATCCCCATTTTGCCAAGAAATGCTAATCCACAGCCTCTCATAGCAGTGAAGGTATCAGATTCAGAAGGAAGCATGCTGAAAAAGTTGCTGAATGCAAGACCTTGTCTGAAAGTGTTGTCGACTAGATTCCAGAGTTCTCATGCCTTTAAAAACAAAATTAGAAATATTACTACAGTACTCCCTCCTCCTCACATTAAGAACATGGCACTGGGTTCTATGCAGGAATGGGTTTGGAACCTCTTACTGCCAGTTGGGGACTATGAATAATTGTATCTGTGTTACTTTCAAAGTAAAAAGGTCGGCAGCTGGGCAATTTGAATCCTGGGTGCCTTGCAGAGGAGTGAGCTCCTGCTGTTAACCCCAGCTCCTGCCAATCTAGCAGTTTGAAAACATGTAAATGCAAGTAGATAAATTGGTACTGCTGTAAAAAGTGAGGGAGGTAAACAGTGTTCCATGAGCAGAAATGTTTTCAGCCATGCTGGCCACAGGGCCATGGACTTGCACAACACTGGCTTTTGGCTTGGAAATGGAGATGAGCATCGTCCTTTGAGTCAGACACAACTAGCAAGCATGTGCGTGTGGAACCTTTAGTGCTTAAAGTAGGCTGTGTGTGGTTTACAATTTATTTATGCAGGGTGCACATTGCCCTCAACCCACCCCCAAAGCTGGGTACTCAATTTATCAGCCTCAGATGGAAGGCTGAATGAACCTTGAGTCATCTACTTGGGACTGAAGCCAGGTTGTGAGCAAAGTTTTGGCTGCAGTACTACAGTTTAACCACTGTACCACCTTCTCCCTTCTTCAAAAATTGGATCTAAGCATACAATTCAATTGTTACTTGAACACTCCCAGTTTGCACATCTCTTCTGGTGGTGGAATGAGATGTGCACCACAGGTTGGTAGTTCATTCCTACTACCGATCCTTGGTCTTCCTCACTGGAAATGTGACACTAGGAGGGAGATTTGCACAAGCCATTTGGGGTGGAATCACTCTGGGCTTCCTTCCCCCAACCCTTTTGCCTTCTGACAAACCTATATTTGTCATTGTGAAGTTTTTGCAGCTTTGTGAATGGAATTGCTACCGCTTTTTGTGGAGGATCAGATCAAGGCATACATTTTTACATTTGTTAAGACTAAGGGCAGGGGAAACAGTTTGGTCTTGTTTGGTTTTATTGAGCTGGGAAATTAGAATAACAGCCTATGTCTCTTGCTTATTTATTGCACACACATCACCAGTAGATAAATGGGACAGGACAGTCCCAGGAGTATGTGATAACTACACATCAAGTTGCCCTTGTGAAGGTAAAGGACCAGCTTAATGTTTGCAAGATTTGAGAGGGAATTGTTGGTTGAGGGTGTGATTGGATCCTGCAAAGGTGTGCATCTGATCACACTGGAAATGTGCCACTTTAAAGGAGCCATTGTCCTTAAAGCAACCCTTCCATTTGCTGGGGAATCACTCCAACCTTGATTCAGAAAGTAGAAATCCTACATTGTGTTCTCAAAGGGTTTCAAGGTCAGGATCTGATAGCTGTTGTGAATTTTTCAGGCTGTTTGGCCGTGTTCTGGAAGTTTTTCTTCCTGACGTTTCGCCAGACTTTGTGGCCAGCATCTTCAGAGGGCAGGAGCTCAGGGAGCTAGGAGTTTTCTCTGTGCTCTGGGGTATAGAATGAGTGAGACTGTGGGTTTTTAAAACATTAACCCATTATTCCCCCTCCTGTATAGTCACATACACTGTAAAAGGGTGAATGATACAGTCACTGTATTGTGATATGGACGGATTAGATCTTTCACTGCAATTGGGGTGGTGTGGGGTGGTGATCCTTCTCTGTGGTTGATGGGTGTTGTTAGCTGTACTATTGTGTGACTTGATCACTGGTGCTTGTGGCTGGGTGGGAATAATTGAACATTGATCTTTTGCAGGCTGTTGTTTTCAGTACTGGAAGCCCTGCAACTGGGCCAAAAAAGTTCATCTGGAGCAGAGACTGCAGTCAGGGTGAAGCACAATTTCTTGTACAAGATGTGATCACTGGGAAATAGAGTGCACTAGATTGCCTCATAATCAATCCAAATTATGACACACACACCACTGTAATCACATTCTGATTTGATTGTTACAGAGATATTGCTCTTTAATATCTCAAGAAGATTTGCAAAGCATTTAAATAAATCAGTAATGATGCATTAAAGCAATATTTTAAAAAAATTAGTGTACATCAGGTGTGTCTAAACTTTGGCCCTCCAGATGTTTTGGACCACAACTCCCAGGATTCCAAGCCTGTACTGCCAATGACAAAGGACCGTGGGAGTTGTGGTTGAAAACATCTGGAGGGGTGAAGTTTGGACACCCCTAGTGTACACAGAATTCACAATGATTTAGGTCAAGTAGAATTTGTAATGTTATTGACACAGTTAAAATGTCAGTTCTAAAAAAATGTTCCATGTCTCTTAAATGTTAGCAAAGCAGGAGTTGACGTGGGGTTTCCAGAAAACTGGAAGGCACAACTATTTCCCTTAGTGACTCCTGGGCCACTGAAAAGAGATCATCACCAGATGAGCCAGATTCAGGACCAGGCATTTATTGAGGTCTCCAGCCATGCAGAGCTCTGCAGGTCAACTGCAACAGTTATAACAAACCACATGGCATTGGAGGACATCTTGTGGCCCATAGTAATGATTGCCATAGCCTGTTCAGAAGGATGACATGCACCAGGATCTCCGTTAAAGCCCTCTGTCTGCTACAGTTGTGCCTGTATTAATGTTCCAAAAAGCAAAGTGTCCCAGATGTTCTGCCAATTGGCCGCATGAGGTCTGTGTGCAAACATCTGCCACCATATACTGTAAATCCATACTAGTGGCTACCTTCTATTTGTGTCAGTGGGCCATTTTGGGGGGGAATATACAAAACAGAATCAAAAGAGATGCTGTAAAATGACATATTGCATTTTGAAGAAACTAAAATACATCTGCTGGGAATCTGTCAGAGGGCACCTTTCTGCCCAGCTCAGAAACAAGACTAGTAGCCCCTAGTTTCAAAACTAGCCAAAGATGTTGCTCATAGATTTTGCCAGTTAGAATTCTAAATATTTTAACAGCATGGTTTTGGATGCCTTCATCATGGGCTTGGCCACAAAATGCCAAACATGGTTTATGGTTTATGTGAATTGCTTTCCAGATATTTGCAGATAAAATGATGAAATAATCAGCGATAACATAGCTAAGATAGAGTGACAATAATCCCCAAACCTACAGCTCCAGGTATCAGCATTCTGAGCTAAAGAAACGGCCTTCAGCATGTCCAGTATCAGACCAATAGCTCCCATTGACCCTAGCCACCATTTCCAAAGGTGAGTGATTATGAAGGAGGCAGTGCAAAAAAATATCTAGAGGGCAGCTATTGTCTACTCTTGGTATAAGTGGATGGGAGAAACAAAGAGAACCAGTCTGAAATAGGATGGTCAGGACTCAGTTTTTGTTGGAGTCCTTGCAACCTTGCATGCTGCCTTTAGTAAGCTCAGCTGGGAGGAAACTTTCTGAGTCGGGGTGACTATCAATCTACCTGGCAGTAACCAATTCTTCCGTCTCTGCCTCTGAATTCAAAGGGAGCAAGGAACGGAACTCACAACCCATGGCTGAGTCCAACTTAAATCACACTTGTGACTCAACTTGGACCAAACTCGGGCCTTTTGAAAAAAGACTTGGATTTGAGTTGTGACTCAGACCCATTTTCCTGAGCCACGTTTTTGAGTCTCTAGCCCCATACTCCCTCCTTCCCAGAAACCAAGTGGTGAGGAGGACATGGGGGAACCCCATCCCTCGGTCACCCTCCCTGCTCTGGAGTGCTTCCTAACTCTTGAGGGAGGTCTCTGTGCCCAAATGCATATGCATGGAAGACCTTTATGGCAGCTTCAGAAGGACATGGGAGTCCAAGATGGCAGCTCCTGTGACTACAACTCCCAGAATTCTCCAAACAGAAACTTTCAACTCAGACTCAAGGCTTGAGACTCAGGACTCAAACCCCAAAACTCAAACTTACATTTGGGACTTGGATCCCAAGACTCAAACTTGGACCCCAAGGCTTGCCAACATCATTGAAAGAGAGCCTTGCCTCTCTGCTCTGCTTCTTTCTCCCCCTTTCATTTGTCTATTGTCTATTGGAAGCAGTTAGTCTGTTGAGGCCTGTTGTTCAATGCAGTTATGTTTTTAGCTTACTGTTACGTGTTCACTGTAAGTAAATGAAGTATTTTATCCTTTCTACTAGCAATATCTCAGAATGAGTTAGACTATAAATGGCAGTTCATGAGAAAGGGGTGGAGTATCAAGGGAAAGGGAAGCTATTCTCTTCTGTGAATTCCTGCACTTCTGCTGGGCAGCTAGAAGAATTTAATCAAAGTTCAAAACACTGCAACAGGTTGTAGGGTTCATTCTCCAGATCTCAGGCTTTGGACCTGGAATCTTAGGGAAAGAGATGCTGTCAACCTCACAGCCCAGAAGTTTGAGTTCATTATCATTGTGACGTGTCCCACAACACACACTGGGTCTCCACTCACTGCCACCACCAGATTAACTGGACATTTGTATATATTTAAGAGAGTCAGACAACAGGTTTTATAGTTTTAAAACATAATATGAAATGTTTATTAGTTTACAAACAGATATTCAGTAGCACAATAGCTTTAGCCGACGTTAACTTGTTTCAATACAATCATGGGTTTTTATAATAATGTATTTCTTTTATAAACCAGACCTTTTTCAGTGGCAGGATCTCACACCTGACCAACTGACCAAACCACCCTGACTCTCTGATAACTGACCCTCAACTCTCTTAACTGAATTGAACTCAAACTAAACTCTCCAGCACCTATTAGGTTTCCATATATAACATTCTTAGCCCCTCCCACCCGCTTGGCGATTGGCTATTCAAAACAGACTCAGGAATATCCAAGTCAGGCTTCCCTTTTCATCACAATCATGGCTTCAGGGCGCATAATTTAGACATGGTCAGGGGCACTCTTATGGTTTTTTATTGTCTTGCGTGCCATAGAGCTGGGGCTGCTGCTGCTGCTGGAACACCAACAACAGCCTTAATCGTAGCATCTCTACAAGGCAAATTCCTTGTTGGGATTATTGGTTTATTGGCCGACAGGTCCCCTGGAGCCCAACTTAGTATGCTACTTGTTGGTTCAGACAGGTTTGTTACACAGCAAGTTGCAAAGTTTGCGCTGGCAGCTATGAAAATCCGGGTCAACCGCTAACTTTGGGAGGACTGTATTGCTCTGCAAGTGTCACACGTTTTTTTTTTTTTAAAAAGTCTTAATTATATTTGTTGTATATGTAACCTTATAAGTTTTTTTCTTTTTCTTTCTCTGTTGTAAATCAAGATTGCGGTGACCAATGATTTTTAGCAATAAACTACTACCTACCTACCTACATTTTCTGTCTGCCAGACACATACCATCTTGCAATTGTTACTGAAAGGCCCATGGCACAACCACCTAAATGTCCACTCCCTGTGACATCATAAAAGTCTATCCCAGGTCCCAGACTTTGGACCGAAAATACCAGGAAATGGAATACTCTTACTCTGGCAATCCTCAGCGAGAATGGGTCCATTGTATTTTCTACTGAAGAAGTGAATGTGAAGCAAATCGGGGAAGAAGGAAAGTTAGATGCATGGGAGACACTGAGCTTATTATTCCAACCCAGCATCTCGCATTCCTATAATGACTACCAAAATCTACCCTTTCTGCCATATGTATGTAGATGTTGGGTATGTTTAAAAGATTTTTGAGAAAGCTGGAGTAAACCACTCAGTGTTGAATGAATATTAAATGGTGTGTATGTTGGGAAAACTGTCAGCCACTTAAAGAATTTTTAATTAATCATTTGTCTCTTGGCCAATTAATTGATCAATTAATCCATTAAATGTAAACAAATGTGCAAGGTGTCTTTTTGAGATAATGGAACGAAATGCGAGTTAAATTACAAATCAATAAACAAAAGCTATCACTGATTGTTAGAGGAAATGGGAGCCTTTAGCAGACTCTTTCTTTCCTGTTATGGTAACTTAGCATAACCGACCTAGCCTCAAAAGGTATCTATCTGTCTGGTCTAAACAGTTGCAAATTTTATTTGCAGCCCAGTTAACTGAATGGATAAAAATGGGATATCCATGCAACCACTCTTGGGACCAATTCATAGGTGCAAGATCTTGAATCAGGGTGGTCTTTTATAGAAGATAGGTCACTATCTAAAGCGCTGCCTGAGGACAATTCTCTACCTGTAGTGCAGGCATCTTCTGTTTCAAGAGCTGATTGATTAAATTCCTTTTACAAGATTAAGAGCAAAATGGGGGATTAAAGAAAGAAGCTGAAAATGTCCATCAGGACTTAACCCCTCTGCAGCAGGCATCCAGGTCACCAGGCCTTTCCCATTATGGTAAATATCAAAAATTTAGGTTTACTTTACATCCTTTTTAAAAAGGGTTTTGGTTTTAGGTTTTGTCCCTGTTTTATCCCATTGTTTTATAATCATGGTTCCATTTCTGTGTTTTGCTAGACAGGTCTTGTTCCTGACAAATAAAGAATTTGTCTTAATGAATTGGGGGTTAATTCATTAAATTCAAATTTTATTATTTGTCATAGAACAAGTCTTACAAAACACAGAAATGGAATCATATTATAAAACAATGTGATAAAATACTACCTAAAACCAAGAACCCTTTTTAAAAATATCGTAAATAAATATTTTTCGATATTTCGATTTACTGGTCTTCCGGGATTTAACAATGTTAGGATTTTCAGTAACCACTTTAATAAACATTTGTTACATGGTGTTTCCCCTAATGTTGAATGCCACCTCAGCTGCTGACCACTAGGTAGACACTGGTTGTTGCGTGACAGTTGTTACAACACGGTCCCTTGTCTCAGAACAGAAACTGGGAACAAAACGTGACAAGAGAATACCCCAACCCAGCACCAGGTACAGTATTGTCACGCTGTGATCCTGCTCCAGGGGCATGGTTGAGACAAATTTCAGCTGTTGCGCTACAGATGTGAAGTAAGATTTTTTTTTGTACGGGTCCGAAGTGCAACACTTACAGAGACAAAATGGATGTGAAGTAACCGCCTTATACTGTATTTCAGCTGTAGTAATCGCTTCTATATTTACATCTCTACTTATAAATAATCCTCATCTCCTCACCCTTCTCCCTGCTGGCTACCCTGCTTTAGATTCTTGATCCAAATACAGTATGCTTAAGTGGAGAATCCATTCTGAGCTAAAACATGGAACAAAAGATGCTATATGTCAGGCACTAACATAGGCATTTGATAGGCTTTTTTTTTTTAAAATCATGGCACAGCATTGGCTGGAATATGCTTTCACAACAGGTGAAAATACAACACTTATGTTCTTAACTAGTCTGTGGAACTCCTTGCCACAGGATATGGTGATGGCATCTGGCCTGGATGCCTTCAAAGGGGGATTGGACAAATTCCTGGAGGAAAAGTCCATCACAGGTTACAAACCATAGAGATGTGTAATCTCCAGGCTTAAAACCGGGGTACTTCAAGGGCCAGATGCAGGGGAGTGGTATCAGGAGACAGATATCTAGTCTCGTGCGCTCCCAGAGGCATCTGGTGGGGCCACTGTGAGATACAGGAAGCTGGACTAGATGGGCCTTTGGCCCGATCCACCGTGACTCTTCTTATGTTCTTATGTTCTTATGCCTGAGAAGGTAACCATCTATTTTTCTGAATGTCCAATTAATCAAGATCTTCTACCAACCCCTGCTGTCCAAGTAATGGTGCAGCTGCTGTTGCCTGATCCTGCCATGGAGGAACGAACCCTACCTAGAGATGTGAAAGCCCGGAAAAAAACTAGAACAATTTGGGGAGGGGGATGTCCCCCCCTTATTCCCTGAAGCCTTTGGGGGGGGTTCTGAAAAATTGGAAAAATTGAAAAAATAAAAATAAAAATTATTATGTAATGTTTTATTTTAACATGATGAATAAAATATTTTAAGGCAGGGTGTTCAAATATTTTCCAAATCATTTCTAAAAATATGCACAATCTCAGATTATTCTAATTTCTGTGCATTGAGGACAAGCAAGTCCTAGGTTACAAACTGAACTCCCCATTCCCCAATGCAAGAACAAGATGAATTTCTTCCTTTAGGAGGTGCTGCTATTGTCACAAGAAAAAGAAAAACGTTTCACTTTTGTTTTTGCATGTGGGTGGGTTTGTTTGATCCTGTTCTGTCCTCTTCACTAGGCCTTAAAGCACTGGATGAAAATACAGAGCAACAAAAATGATTCTGATTAAATTTCATGCCCATTCATTGAAACTTAGTTCCACTCCCTTCAATACATGTTCCCCCTTTTCAATTCTTTTTATGAGACTCTGGTTTTTATTTTATTTTTATTCAATACTGTGGAGAGGAAATATGAATAATTCTTAATTCTGGATTTTTAAGCATTGCTCGTAGAGTTTTTTTGTTCCACATAAATTAGTAAACAGTTCAGGAGATTGTTACTCCATTTGTTACAATTACAAATAAATATTATTTTAAAAAGTAAATTCTGTTTGTAATAATTGTTTGGATACACTATATTTTAATATGCTAGTTGTGATAATTTTACGCCAAGTCAAATTGTCCCTAGTCATATTTTATGTTCCAAAAGTAACAGAATGACTTTCAAGTTGTAAAAGAGGGGAGGAAAGTGCTAATGTAGCATTTTTTTTATTTTTCTGAAAAATTTCCATTTTTTTTCTGAAAAAATAAATAAATAAAAACTACCTCAAAGATTGAACCTATGAACCGACTCGGGTATTAAGGTCATCAGGAGAGGCCCTCCTCTCCATCCCGCCATCCCCAAAGGTACGTCTGGTGGGAACCCATGAAAGGGCCTTCTTGACTGCTGTTCCCAGACTCTGGAATTCCCTCCCACTAGAGGCCAGGACTGCCTCATCTCTGTCATCCTTCTGGAAACAGGCAAAGACCTTTCTCTTCAGGCAAGCTTTCCCTGAATGATGAACTACCATGTGTATTTTGTATGACTCTATGGGTTCACATAGACTTTGTGTTTATGACCACTTATAATTGTGTTGCTTTAATGTAATGTTGTCCATTAATGCTGTAACTGTAGGATGTCCCTCAATTCCTTGTTCTCAAATACTTGAACATGTCTTAATTGTACTGGACTGTATATTATCCCTCATTACTGTAAGCCACCTTGGGTCCTTTTCCAAAGAGAAAGGTGGGGTAAAAATACTCTAAATAAATAAATAATAAAACTGAGTTTTTTCTGAGCTTCAAAATTTCCAGAAACTTTACATCTCTAGCCCTATCCTGACTCTGACCACAGACCACTAGAACTACACGCGCATCAGCAGGCACTATTTCCTTGAGGAAAGTCAACATTTTCATGCCTGTTTCTTGGTTTGAAGTGTTTCCTGTAACCCGAGACAACAATGGGTGCTAAAATATTTGACACCCAAAGAATTCTGAAAGCAGAATTTCCTTATAATTACAGCTTTGGTGCAGGGACATTTTAATTTTCACTTGCTCTGAGCTGAAATCCAGAAAGAAAAATACAGTCATCGAATATAGTCTCTGTACAGCTCTTCTAAATTAATGACTTTAAACAAAGTAATAATTAAAGCAATATGTGTGCTAAAAGTCAGCAAAGGAAGCAGCGGGTCTACAGTTTACAGAGGGAATAAAAGAAGGGCCTTGAAACATGATCTGCCTCTGAGACAAGCCAGAGTGTTTGCTGTGCTCCAGTAAGAGTATTTTTCATAACAGTTTCTTTGTTTGCTCAGGCCAAGGAAAGTAAAATACACCCAGCTGTTCACATACAGAGATCAGCACCTGCTGTGTCATTAATGTGAATTCTAATCTGAAGTGGTGGAGCTGCCTTTATCTGCCAAGATGGTTAGCTAGGAAGTCTCCGAAGTGCAATCCCTTAGGTGGGGAAGAAGAACGATGAAAGGTCAGATCTACCCCAGCCCCTCCAACAATCATGTTTCGTGACCCGAGCCCCTCTGCTTTTCCCTGCAACTCCCAACCAGGCATCTGTTTATTAATTTATTTATTTATACACCGCCCGTCTTCCCGAAAGAACTCCGGGCGGTTAACAATAAGGGCAGAACTAGCCCAACAATGGAAAGCAATACAAAAATGAACACGAAGAAAAAAGAAATTAATAGAAAAAATGAAAGGATAAAAGCAAATCAATGAGGTCGCCAAAAAAAATCATCAGCAGGATGGCGACACTGATTTTTAAAAAAAACTGTTTCCCATACAGCCACATCCATGGTCCCTCATGAATTCACAGATTGTTTTATAAGGGGGAAAAAAGCTGCCAGGAGTGGCAGAGACACTGTGGAGTGGCAAGGTCAGTGTAAGTGCTGATTCACTTGAGCATTTAATGGAGCAGGCCTGGCCTGGCCTGGCGTGTGATGGAAACTGTATACCACAAAGTGAACCCAACAGCAACTTAGAACCATAGAGTTGGAAGAGACCTTGAGGGCCACCTAGTCCAACCTCCTGCCATGCAGGAACCCCCATCACAGTACTCCCAACAGATGCCCATCCAGCCTCTGCTTAAAAACCTTCAAAGATGGAGACTCCATGACCCTCCGTGGCAGCCTATTCCACTGCCGAACAGCAGTGGAAGGTGGAAGACCAAATATGAGACAGTTGAGCAGGAACTGTTGAGGACAGAACATTTTGGAGAGTGCTCATTGATAGGGCTGCCTATACTTGATGGGCCATAACAAAAACAACGCACACCTGAGCAATACTCCTCCAGCCCCGCTTGCCTGGAGATTCATTTTCCTCCAGAAATTGATATTTAGAGCTCCAAGTGCTTCAAAACCCATGGGCACCATTCAACCTTCACAGCTGATAGCGACCCATAGGTCCTATCCCACATGGTTGTGTCTACTTCCCTTTACAAATCATCCTAATGCCACCTTGATCTCTTTCAATAA
Organism: Phrynocephalus forsythii; assembly: GCA_029282475.1. NCBI lineage: Eukaryota > Metazoa > Chordata > Lepidosauria > Squamata > Agamidae > Phrynocephalus > Phrynocephalus forsythii. Next base: position 89,249,776 of record JAPFRF010000001.1, on the reverse strand, counting down.
AATTGGGGTCTATGTCTAACTAACCAACTAACAAATAAAAAACAAGTCAATGCATAAAAAATACAGCCAGTTTATCTTTACCTCATGATACGTTACTATGCCAATACCCATCTACCTGAGTGGGATGTAGCGAACATGAGTGGACATGTAAAAGGTTTGCACTGTTAATCCTGTGTCACTGTTCGGGTTCAGGGAACACAGGGACCTTCATACCAGAACAGCTCCCAGGCTGTTCAGGAAAAGATAGTGATGTCAGCTAATTACTAAGAAAAAGAGGGGAGGGGAGGAAGGTAGGGAGGCACCCATGTGGCCTGTGAGCCCCTTTACTGCTGTCATTACAGAATTTGACTGGATGGGCCCTCCTCCCAGACCAGAGGCTAGGCAGGTTAGCTACAGCTGGGCATGTGGGTTCATCTTGGAACTTCTTGAGTTTGAGAAGATGGGTCAGTGGCCTGGACCTTCTATAGCGACGCCTAGTTCTACTCCGGTACCCACTCTGGGTTTAGGATTAAGGGTCAGTAAAACTGCCACAAGAGGTTATAAGAGCTACTGAGTTGGATGAGTTTAAAGGGAAATTAAACAAACATCTGGAAATTAGGACTATGAATACCTACCTGTGGAGGATGACATCATACCGTCTCCAGACTCAGAGGAAGAATGCACATCAGTTTCTGGGGAGCACAAGGTGTCTGCACAACCGTAGTGGATGTATCCTACTGGCAGACTTTCTATAGGCAACAGACGGGCCATGGGGCAAGCAGAATGCTGGAGCCGAGAGGACTTAGACTTCATATGGGCATGGCGCTCGTTAGGTTCTTGTGCTACAGTGGTTGTTCATCTCACTCCCTCCGGTCTCAATCAACCAGCAAAGGGAAGATTCCTCATCAAGAGAGTAGGCGTTTTAATCTTGCCCAAAGTTAAAGCAAGAGCTGGGAAAAGGTGGTAGCCGAGTGAGTGCTGCAGAATGATGAATTTTGCACATTAAAAAAGATGAGCTCCTGCTTCTTTCCACCTCCCCCACTCCTCACCTGTGGATTGCTCTCCATGGGCCTGTCCAGGATGGCTGGCGAGGGCGTGAGAGGCACTCCAGGGTTTTGTTTTGTTTTTTTTGTCATATTAGAGAAACCTTTAAGGTGACATGGTTGTTAAAAGCAGCTGGGCAGGCAGAGGGGACAGGGCTAATTACCTTTGTTATCAGTGCCTTTCCTACCACAAGTGAGGGTGAAGCATGTAATGTGTCCTGTCAGAGAGGAGTCTGTGGAGAAGGAAAGCTGCCTTGCAAAATGACACCACTCACCCTCCCCTGCCTCCCTTCACAGAGCTGCCCTTGCTAAACCCTGCAGGCAGACTGCCCGGCTGGGTGACAAGAAATGTTTTGCCAGGCGAGGAATTGTTGGGTTGGGGGGGGGAAGCTGACTAAAGTGGGGGTGAGTAATGGGATTCACAGGATAAACTTACAGCTTGGAGAGTCTTCCCCCAGTCCTGCCACCTCTGCCATGGCAACAGCCCTGTGAGATAACTCCTTTCAATCAAAGGACCCATTGGAAAAGGTCCATCAGTGATTTTGGAAGAGGGGTCTTTAATGCCTTGGTCAAATGTGTTGATTTAATCACTTGGCACCCAGCCAGAGAGCCAATTGGGGATCGTGCGTTATGTTTTGATCTCGGAGAGCCATGTTTTGTCTTTACATAAAAGATATTGTATGACTCAAATATCATTTATGTTTATAGTCGGTGTGGAACTGAATCATATGTCCAGCATGTATTTAGAAATGGTGCTGCTAGAATTCGGAAAAAGATGTCTGCTTGTGACTCTTTTCATATTTGCATCTTACAGTTAATATATTTTGCGTTGTAATCTGTTATTCGGAAGCAAACACAGGCTCAGTTTGCAAGAGCCTCTGAGGAAATCCCATTTCTGGAATGAAAATAGGATAACTGGTATGAATACACCCCCTTCTTCATGTCTAGTTTGACCCTCCTTGTGTGATTGTAGCCTATCCAACATAACATGGTGGCCGTGAGGATACAACAAAGTGACACCCTGCTCTCATTGAAGAACAGGCGAGATACAAGACTGTTGATTCTACCTGTCATTTCTCTGCAGTTTATGTTTTTATCCTGTCCTGAGGACTGTGCTAAGGATTTCAGGAGACACCGCCCAGCACAACCATTGTATCTGCAGAGTAACTCAGTCATGTATGTTTAGACTATGATAGCTGTTGAACCCAGGCCACTTAATTGCTAAGAAAAACGTGGAGGGGAACATAATCCAATAACCCCCCCCATTGGCTCTCTGGCTAGGTACAAGGCAACGAAACACGGGTGCCAAGGGATTGAAAGTCCTTCTGCCAGAATCACCGATAGACCCTCCCCAACTGCTCCTTTGATTAAAAGAGGTTACCTTACAGGTTTACTACCATGGCAGAATTTGAACCCAGAGCTGGAGCACAGCACTTGCACATAGCTGCCTGGGGGAATTCCAAAAAAGTAACATTCCAAAACAGCACTATATCACACTAACCCTTTAACTGGAGATTTTACCCTACTGTAGTACACAAAATTAAATATGCAGAACAAGGTCAACAGAAGCAGCATATGGTGTTGTGTGGCTAATCTTTGACACAACTGGTCTTCGTTAATAACAATTTCAAAAGTAAAGAGCATGCCTATATATTTTCCGGAAAGCCCTGATATACAGGGAAACATTACTGTTCCATTTAATTAATAAGATTTATATGCCGTCAAGTCAATTGTGATGAATATTGACCCTTTCTAGGGTTTCCTTGGTACAGAGTACTCAGGGGTGGTTTGCCTGTAGGGAGCAATGGGGCTGTGTGTTTTGCCCAGGGCTTCATATAGGTTGCTTTTCTTCTGCAGTGTACACAGTGAATCATACTTCCAGCCTATATTTCTGCAGCCAGATATCTAACTCATCATTTCATGATCCAATGACATATCCAACGTAAGGTTATGGGATTCAGGCAAATTCTCCTAAATTACTTTTAAAAAGACGGAGGTAAAAATGGAGCAATTATTTTAAAAATCATGCCCAGTTATGGACTTTGCCTTATTTAGAATTTTAAAAGATATTTTATATCCTATTTACTATATATTAAAAATAGGTAACAGTTCACAGAGTTTTACACACAGACACACACACACACACAAAACTTGGTACAGTCATGGCAATGTTGTCCTTTAAATCTTTATTAGGAATTAAAAAGAAGAATTAGCAGCATGGTACCCTCCAGAAGTTTTTGAGCTCCCATCTGTCTGGGGATGCTCCGAGCAGGTGGGTCACCCAGCCTCCTCTCCATGGCATTTGCCTATAAAGTTTTCCTCCAGAGCTATCATCTATGTAAAGTCATCAATGTCCTACCTTTGCAAATCAACTATCAACATGCCTCACAGAAACAAAGGCCGAAGAGCAAAGCAGGCTTAATAGATTGATTTCGGGATGAGTTTAAATGGGCTTCTCTCCTTGAACACCTTTGCTGAAACAAACTTGTTGCTTTTACAAGAGTCACCACATTTTGCATTCTCTGTTTTTGCCCTTGTTTTTCTTCTACAATGTCAGGCATGGCCAAACTTCGGCCCTCCTGATGTTTTGGACCACAACTCCCAGAATTCTAAGCTTAGATTGCCAATGACAAAGGACTGTGGGAGTTGTGGTCCAAAAGATCTGGAGGGCTGAAGTTTGGACATGCCTATCTACATGCTCAAACAAGCTAACACAGCTATCTCTTAAGAGGGGGAAGATGGATCAAGGCCCTCGGACTCCCTTTCCCCAGCCAGGACTACTTCTCTCAGTATTCCAACTCATCTCAGCAACAATACCAGAATTTGGCAAGAAATGCTATAAGTACACAGCTCTTCCTCCCCTGTATGTGAGCATGAACGCTGCTGAGACCTGCACCAGTCTCTCACTTGATATTGGCTTGCTTTCTTTGGTACACATCGCCCACTTGATTTCTTCCCCCACCTCACCCTGGAATCGCTTAGCACTCTGTTTCACAAAAGAAAAAGGTTTCCAAGGAGTGGGAGAGATCAAAAGAGCGGCTCAGCTAGTATCCGCACAGTTCTCTGCTCTAATTATCCACTTCCAAATTCTTCAGAAGAATTAGAGCTGTCTTTAAGCTAATTTATTAAACAGAGGTTCAGGTACAGAGACACTGTTAGCATTTGCAGGCCAGGTGCCAAGGGAAAGAAGATTTTTCCAGGGAACGGCGTCCAAGTGGCTTGAGCTTGCCTGTCTGTTTTATGGGCTGGAAACAAAAGCACCAGTGCAAGTAGTAAGTAATATGAATTGGGGAGAGGGAGGATAAGCAAGGAGAAGGGAATTCTGTTGGAGTTTATGCAACCTCGCATGCTGTCTTTAATAGGTGAGGTGCTGCTGCTGGGAACCCTCTGCTGCACCTCTTCTTCTTCCTCCTCCTACAGTGGCAGCGGCTGGAGCGGCTCTCCTCCCTCCCTTCCTTCATTGCGTCGGGAAGGAGGTGGCAGCCCAGGCAAACTCAGGCCCCTCATCACCTTCTGGGCAGCCACTCAGGATGAGGAGCAGCAGCCACAGCAGGGGCGGCAAGGCTGGTGCCACTGCGTGCGGATCCAGCCATGCGCCCTGGCCCTCACGCCCTCACTGCACCCTGGAGGGAAAGCTGCCTCCTCTCTTGGCCTGGCCCAGCCTGACTTGGTGGCTGCAAGGGAGGGGGGGGAGCAAGGGATGGGAAGACGGGAAGGGAGGCAGGAAGGCCTGCCCAAAGCCACCCGCAGCCCACTCACTGGCCAAGCCCATCCAGACTGCGGTGCTGTGTTCATTCGCCAGCCTGCCCATCACCAACCGGGGACAAATGCAGCCCCACCAGCCTCCCAGGAACCAGACCAAGGCCACTGTTGGCCTTCCCTTCCCTTCTCTTTTTTCTCGCTGGTCTCTAACCCAGTGGTGGTGGTAGCGGCTTCAGCTTCTGGCCATGGATGGGCTCCCTCCTCCCCTCCCTCTTTTCACAGAACAAGGCAGCAGCCAGAGGGGGGTGGGTGGGCAGGAAGTAGCTCCGTGTCCCCCTTCGGTCACCCGCCGTACGTCCTTTTGTTGGTCCACTGCCATGGCTGCTCTGGCTCGGAAGGCAGGCTGGCACGGCCTCCGTCTGCCCCCTTCCTTCCACACAACCACAATAACACAGGCAGCGGCCACACAAGGAAGGCAGGTGTGCAGGGTGGAGGAGGAGCAGGGGTGGGGACTTGGGGCCATGGAGGGAGTGGGAGACTTTGCCGCAGCCCTCCCATTTTAAATTGCCCCGCTCGGTTGCAGCCAGTGCCTCGACCATCTGGGCAGTGGGTGGGGGGAGTGGGGGAAGTGACATAGCCAACTGCTTTGAACTGCCTCAGCAACAGAAGCAGCTGTGGAAGGTGGCTGGCTTGCGAAGCAGCGGGTAGGTGGGAGGGTCTGCAATTGGTCCTGGGGGCCAGATTCAGGATCCTGTTCTAAACAAACATCTTGGAGTGAGCTGTTTGAGACTGTAAGTGCTTGTTGATGAAAAAAGGGGGTGAACTAAATAGGGGAATTTAAAACTATCCTGCTGTGATGATGTCTGCATTTCTGCTATGCAGCTAGAGGAATTTAACCAGAAATTCAAAACTCTGTAACACATTTTCCACTTTTGTCTTTTCTAGATCAGTGCTTAGTTTGCTCCTTTCAGACTCTTTTTCTTCTCCGCTCTTTCTTTCAAGTTACCTTCTGCTACTTCTTATTCTTCCTTGTTTTTACATGGAGATATCAACTCATGAGTGTAGAGGCAAATGATGGAAGCTTATTTGCCTGTATGTTCAAATTTCTTTATATCCTGTGCTATTTAATATGATATTATTCTCTAGCAGTAAAGATAAGGAGTTTGCCTCTTCTGCTCTATCTGTATCAAATAACCCTAGTGACTAGATTACCTGCAGACACACCTTGGTGGGAGTACCTGAAGCTTAGGCGAAAACTGGAAGAAGAGCAGATAGACATGGCTACAGCAACTCCGTTGCCATCAGCTGCTCAGTAAATGTCCATTGGATGACTATGTTCTTGGTAACTTGAAAGAGGGACAGTCTGAACCAAGAGTCAAAAATATATGACACTGTTCAAAGATGAGATAGCACCTTTTCCCTCCCTAGGTGAAACTCCTTCAAAGTTGTATGCCTGACCAATAAACTTGGAACTAATCCACTGGATTCATTACATTTCTATCCTGCTCATCTAGTGGCAAGTCACTACTCTGCTGCTGTGCAAACCTCTTGGTGACTAGTTACAGAATCAAAGCCAAACTAGTTTGCAGCACAGAAAGCTGAGGAAAGCTCATGCAAGGGTAAACAAATCTCTTTAAACACACACTAACAGTAGTATCAAGTTGACCAATAAGAGGGAGCACAGTAGTGACTGCTAAACCCACAGCAAAGTGCTTGAGCTAGGCTCCCACACAGAGGAGGGGCTTACATGGAATAGTCCGTGGTGTATCATGGCTGTGATGTTGCTGTAAAAACATCATCAGCCCTTCCACATCTTACATGCACGATTCTGCATAGTTTTCCAGTCTGGCTTTGTTTTATCCCCCAAGAGGCATTTGAAGAGATGTGTTTAGAAGCAGAGACTAACCTTCTTCTCTTTAATTTTTATGTTATTATTTGTAATCTATATGTACCCCTTTTTATTACAATATTCATTTTTCTTTCTGTTAGGCACGGGTGAGGCTATTGGTCGATGTGGCTTGATCCTACTAGTTAAATGGAAAAGAGGGGGGGAAGAGGCGATGTTAAATTGCCAAAGAAGGGCACGAAACAGCAAAAGATACTCACATGGGGAACTTGATGATGCACACATTAAAAAGAGTGCAGTTGCAAGTCAAAAAATGTTGGGCATTGGCCAAAATCATGGCTCAGTATGAAGCAGCTCTTCTAGTGAAGGTGTCCTGCCTGCATCCAGCATCTTGCAGTAACAGAGATGCTATGGCCATCACACTGAGGTTGATTATACCTTCCCCGGTTCAGTACTCTAATTATTGTACCATCTCACCTATGAGTTCTAGAGAACTCGGATCCTGTGCCAGCTTTTGTAATGTTTTACTGGCGCATGGGCTTCCTTATGAAAGGTTCTTTTGAAGTAAGGGGTAGCGGTGTGGCTCAAAGAAAATAAAATACAATGGGAAAATAAGTGATATCTTTATAGACCACTAACAAATCGCACAGTAAACATGGCTTTCATGGATTAAACACCACCTCATCAGGTTTGCACCAGTGTGAAGAATTTAGAGTACAAAACTTAAAAGCCCAAACATACATGGCAAGATGGATATTACCAGGCCAGTTGCTCTTAGATGTAAAATCCAGCAGTTCTTGGCAGGATGGTTTTTGCCAGGTGCATCTCTTTGATGGAAGTCAGGAGTCTGGTTGATGTTTTATGGTTATGGATTAGGCAGCTGAGCAATGAGTGTAAGAACCCAGAACTAGATTGTTACACTCACTCTACAGCTGCCTAATCCGTAACCATAAAACACCAACCAGACTCCTGACTTCCAGCCAGCAACAAGCTTGGCAAAACCCATCATGCCAAGAACTGCTGGATATAACATCTAGGACAGGGGTGTCCAAACTTCATCCCTCCAGATGTTTTGGACCACAACTCCCAGTATTCCAAGCCTATATTGCCAATGACAAAGGACTGTGGGAGCTGTGGTCCAAAACAACTTGCCTGGCAATATCCATCTTATCCATCTTACCCTGTATGTTTGGGCTTTTAAGTTTTGGACTCTAAATTCTTCACACTGGTACAAACCTGATAAAGTGGCGTTTAATCCACGAAAGCTTGTTTATTATACAATTTGTTAGTGGTCTATAAAGGTATCACCTATTTTTTCCTTAGGAAGGATGTTCCCAACACTACATTTGATGTTTCTTTGTCCCTTTGTTAACCCTTACTCATCAGTCCTGATGACATCATGATCCTATGTAACAGCAGTCAAGTGTTGAATTAGATCAGTGGTTCTCAACCTGTGGGTCGCCAGATGTTCCTGGACTGCAACTCCCAGAAACCCCTTCCAGCACAGCGAGTGGTGGAGGCTTCTAGGAGTTGCAGTCCAGGAACATCTGGGGACCCACAGGTTGAGAACCACTGGGTTAGACTCTGGAGATGGATTAGACTCTGAAGTGTTTTTCATCCGACCAATTTGTTGAGATAAATAGCATAAATTTGTGGAGGCAATCCAATCACAGAAATCAAAATGCTTCAGTAGGAAATGTAACTCTAAATTCATCTTAAAATAATGGACCACCAAATGGAGAGAGAGAGAGAGAGAGAGAGAGAGAGAGAGAAATTAAAGCCTCTTCCCCTTTCTGACCAATGGCTCACATGCTTCTGTGAAGATTCTCAGTCATCCAGGTTCGTTTAACTGGGAGTTGAGTCATGGCTACTGGACTTCTTTTTTGAGAGATAGAAACGTTTCGCTGTTCATCCAAACAGCTTCATCGGTCTGAGCTGTGAGCTGCATGGCTAAGTAAGAGCCTCGAGATGTGATCTTGCAGATGTCCATTCCAGTCATCATCGGCATTTGTCAAAAGCTTCCATAGGTCAGCATCATGAAAGTCAATGTGTTGTAGAAAAGCTGACAATAGCAAGAAGAGCATATGGAGCTTTACTGAACTCTCTTATTGCTGTTTCCAGGTAGCGATGCCAGATCTGTAACTGAGCAGCCAAAGGAAAATTGTGCAATGGAGGAATAATCCTCCCCATTTTCAGAGGTGACCTTTCTGGTACCTTACACCACACATGTTCCTGGTTTGATCACATGATGATTATTGTAAGCTATCTGTTTGATATGGTGACCTTGTACTTCTTAGACAGCAATTGGCAAGTATTATTAACACAACACAAGGCAGTAGCGAGTTTTCATTCAGAATACTGTACCATGTATTGGGGTGGATGTTACCCATTTTGAAAAATGGAGCAAAACTTGAGACAGACAATACCTTTTAAGAAAAACTTAAGTACAGTAGTTTGAGACAGGCATCATTTTCCAAACTGTCTGTGTCTATTCATTTCATTCTAGTCACATCAGATGTAACAGTAACAACAGTTTTTTTTTAGCTAAGTATGAAAACTTGCATTACCTTTTTACCAGAATAGCATTTTTACCTTTTCCTCTTAACTGCCTCCAACTATCTGACAAATTGTTGTCTGTCCCAAGCCAAAGTGGAACAATTTTGAAGGAGGAAAAAAAACAAGAATGGAGGAAAGAAATGGAGCATCATCTTCAGTCTTTTCTTGTGAGTGGATAAAAGAAAAATGAAGCTGAAAAGGGAAGTGATAGTTTTCTGCAGTGAGGCAGCGTGATAAAGTAGCAAGAGGAAAAGTGTTGGGATGAGAATCCCATCAGCCATGAAACCCATTTAGGCAATCTTGAAGAAGTTATTCTATCCCCTACTGTTCCTAGAAGGAGGAGGAGGAGGAGGAGGAGGAGTTGGTTTGCAAGGCAGAGGAGCAATGTCATTTAGAAATAGAAAATGTGGACAGGTTGAGGAGAGCAAGGACTATAAGATGAAAAACTTCACTTCAAAGGCTTTAAGCTGGAAATCAGAAGACTTCTGCATCTCAGAAATGCTAACCACTGTTGTTTACTCATTGTTTTAAGCGGCGGTTACTTCATGTCCCATTCGTCCCTCCTTGCTGTTCCGCTTGGGACCAGTACAAAAAAACCTTACTTCACGTCCATAGCGTGACAGCAAAAAGTTGTCTTGACCACGCCCCTGGAACCAGGAACAGAGCATGCCAAGCCGTACCTGTTCCTGAGCTGGGGAATTCTTTTGTCTCTGTTCCTGTTCCGTGACAAGGTCCCGTGAGGTAACAACTGTCACACAACGAAGGCAATCTTCTACTCGTGAACTTGCGTTCGTCCATTTCTCTTGTACTTTTGAGTGCTGTGGATCGACATTTCAAATAGATGAAGCACATGGGGTATGATGCGCCCTTTATTTCTATGGTTGTTTTTTTCCAAAAAAGCAGATCTTGTCATGAAACAAGGCCATGAAGTAACACTTGTCATGAGACAAGTTATCATGACTGTGAGTAAATGGAAACAGGGACTAAACAGGGACAAAACCACGTGACCGCGAACAACGCTGTCACGGTACAAACATACTCATGGAAGACGGTGGGACATGAAGTAACCGCCAGCTTGTTGTAAGTTGCCTTGAGTCCTTTTCAAAGAGAAAGGTGGGGTAAAAATATTTTAAGTGAATAAATCAAATAACAGTGATAAGTGTTAGCCCCTCCTCAAATAAACCCTGAATAAACTAAATCAAGACAAAAAATGTCTTCAGGAACACACAACAAAGTCACGAGTTTTGTCCCTGTTTATATTAAGACAAGACAATGTCTTGTGGATGGCATTAAAATGCTGATGCAATCTACAACTGATCCTTTACATTCCAGAGAACAAATGCGCCATCTGGAAGAGTGCTGAAGGTTGTATTTGTTTATTTATTTATTTATTGGATTTTTATACTGCCCATCTGGCAGCAAGGTCACTCTGGGCAGTTAACAACAATCAATACAATACAATACAATACAATACAATACAATACAATACAATACAATACAATACAATACAATACAATACAATACAATAAAAACCCCATATAACTCATACAATAAAATAAAATCAACATGAATATACAGTAAATATAATAAAGTACCTTTGTTCCAATGAGTTCAAGGCACATCACTCTCCTCTGCCCTTTTTCACTTTATTCACAAAATTCTTCTGAGACTCAGAGAGAGACTCAATGGCCAAAGGTTGCCAATGAGTTTCATGGCACAATGGAGACAAGAACATGGATCTCCCAAGCTCCAGTCATGGCCAAATCAAATTGGCTTGCCTCCCTGCCTGCTTTTCATGTTTATGGGTAGATGGAAGGTCTTTGTTTTATAGTTGGAGGTTGAAATAGCGAAACGCGTGAGAAAACTCCCATTTGGACTACAATTATCATACTCACACAGCTAGCATGTCCACTAAGGGATTGCAGACATTGTAGTCCAAGCATCAAATTAGTTCAGCAATGGCAGCCGGAAGTCCATGCCCTAGTTTTACTCTTGAAACAGATATCACTTGAAAGTAGCAAGGAGATGCAGCTAGTCTGTGCATACATTTTATGTACTGGTAGCCATTATCTGGAAAAGCTGTAAGTCACTCCTGGTCCTTCTAGAAGGGAGCTTTCAGGAAGCAGATCAGTTTCTCAGCCTTGGATATAATCCATGCCCTCAATTAGAAGGCCAAAGGAGAGTGGGGCTGTGTGCCTGCCACTATGGCATTAGTCCTGTTCATGAGAGGTGGCCCAAAGGCATTTTCTTGCTTAAAGACTGGATGTCACCCTGCCCTACGAAGCAACACGGCTTACTCCAGCATCACTGTTTGCAGCAGATTAACAGAGAGAATTCAAGGAAGGCTATAGGGAACACCCAGCCTTCTTATCCAGGAGAAGGGGACTGCTATGGGTCACAGCCAGGAGGCTGCCATTCCTTTTTCCCAACACTTGTCACTCTGTCTAGTTGCAAGGTCAACTCGACTACTATGGCCAGAGGCTTCTAGCTGAGGCCAGCTTTGGTGGAGTGCATTGAGGAGCGAACGAGAAACACTAATGGCAACTGCTATTTCTCTGGGATGCTGATTATCCTCTTGCCACCTTACCTACACGAGGAAAGAAGTCAGGGCAACAGTGAGGAGTAAGTTGCTACCACAATTGTCCCTCCCTTGTTGAATTAGAGGATGATTAAGGAAGCAGGAAATCACACTAGTGCTTGTCTGTTTCCTTCAGTCCCAGTTTTCTTTCTAACACACAGTTCGGTGGCTCAGCCCTCAACAAAAAGGACCAAAGATGAGCTTCAAGCAAGTTGCCTGTGGGGAACCACTCCCATTGCTGGCATCTGTGTGACACTAAATGCAAGTGGTTCATGCTCCTGGACACTGTAGAAGTAGTTGAAGAGGCCACAAGATGTACACTAGCAAATGAAGGTCAGTGTTTGTTTGTTTGTTTGTTTGTTTATATACCACCCATCTTCCCAAAGGAACTCTGGGCGGTGTGCAACAATCACAGGAAACAATTAAAAGATAAAATAAAATAAAATAAAATATCTGTTTCTATGTCTGGGCCTTGGTCTTTGGGACTCTTCTGAGACTCCAAGGGCAATGTACCATTCCATGCTCATGGTCTTAATGAAGAAGCCTGTTGAAGAACAACTTTGTTATTGATCTTTAAGAATTTTCTAACAATGTGAAGCCCAGTATTGACAGCAATGGTAAATGATAATGGTTCTCTGGGGCTTTGGGCTGAATTCTTTCTTGCCTTAAGATTCTAATAAATGAACCCACGGCCTTCTGCTCACAAAGTGTAAGGTCTATAACTGGCCTCTGGCTCTCCCTCCAGCCCAAGGAAGGATGAAAGGTGTTTTCATGAAGGGTTTATAGGAGGAAGGATTTATAGACTGAGGTGAGATATATTTGTTGATCACAGTGGAAAGTCTCGCCTCAGTAAATGGATGCTGTGCGGTAAAACACCTTTTTGCCCAATTTATTTTCACAAATAGTTCTAAGCAAAAAAGGAACTCTTCTGAAGGAATATGTCTGTGGAGATTTCTCAGTCATCCTGGTGAGGTTATCTAAAGTTGAGTCATGGCAACTGGACTTTTCTTGTGGAAACATTTTGGAACTCTTCCAAGTAGCTTCTTAAATCCTGTTCTGAGCTGTATATACTCAAATATAAGCCGAGTTTTTCACCCATTATTTTTGCCTGGAAAAAGTCCCTCAGCTTATATTCAAGTGAAGGCAGCGGAGGGCAAGTCTTGCCTGTTCTGCTGCCTCCCAACCGCTTGGCCGCAAGCTGGAACACATACCATATATACTGGAATATAAGCCCTTGGCTTATACTCAAGTCAAGAAGTTTTACCAGTTTATTGTGGTTATAAAACGCCCTCGGCTTATGTACAAGTCAGCTTATATTCGAGTATATACAGTAGTCTAGTTCTGAGGGAAATCAATTATCAAGGGCTGGAAGGGAGAAGGCCACCGATCTTCACATTAGATGGTTCCTCTGTGGATGTCCACGATGCCAACACTGGTCAGTGCTTCTCTGAGGAGAATCCTTATGCCAAATATGTACCCTCACCATAGGATTCTGGACTCAGGTTGAAAGTAATGACATTAAGAAGAGCAGAGGAAACAAAAGATACTCTGAGCCACACACTTCCAATCCTAGGTCCTTGCTTTCTGTGAGGTACCTGCTGCTCTGTGAACATAACAGGAAACCAGAACATACAAGGTGAATTCCTGCAGAGTTCCTACTGCCTATACCAGGGATCCTCAACCTAAGGCCCCGGGGCCGGATGCGGCCCCCCAAGGTCCTGAATCCGGCCCCTGGGACCAATTGCAACCCCCCCACACCTACCCCGTTTTGTGAGCAAGCAAGCCTCCGCAGCTGCTTTTGGACTGGCATCCGGCCCCCAGTGGTGTCTGGGTGGTGGTGGACCGGCCCGCTGGTTGAAAACTTTGAGGACCCCTGGCCTATACCCAGAAAAGGTGACGGGTCCACCCACTTTTCCTTCATTGTATCATAGGCAAAACTGACTATAATTAATCCTGCCTGCTCTCCATCTCTAACCAACAAACAGGGAGGCCTTCTTAGCCCATGACTCAAAACAGCAGCTGTTTCACATTCCAGGAGTCTCCCCCTTTTCCATTCTCTCAGCTATAACAGTCACCTCCTGACGCAAATCCTCCCACCCCAAAAAAACTCAGGGACAGATTTAGAATCTTGTTGTTGACTGTGGTAGGGAGGGATTGGACACCACCAGGTCCTAAAAGATACATGGCTGACTCAGTTCAATCCTCAGCCCTTCCCTTCATCAGCTTTGGTGAAGGAAGGAACACCCTGATCGAAGAACAATGCCTCAGTCCTTTTGAGGATGCCAGGATAACATTGGGAATGGAGAGTACTGGAGATGGATGAGACTGGTGATGGAGAGGGGGTGGGTCCAAATTCTTGTTGAGTATCATTTTGATAGGGAAACTACCTGGCTTTGTGGAATGCAAAGCATGATGCCTTCCACTCCTCTGAGAAAGGATGGGGGGAGTGGGTTGTGGGACAAAAGAAACTAAACAGGAGGCCAGATATGGGGCTGATATATTTGTCAGATTTTAACACAGTAAATTCCCAGGAGGTAATTGTATCATTTCAGCTTCACCTGGCAATTATGTTGGCTGGTTACACTCTCATCTCTTCTTATGTGTCATGCAAACCAATACACACTCGTGTTTAATGCCATCTTCCATTTATTGTTTCTTCAAAACATTTTTATATCCACATTTCTATTAATAATGCACAAAAGGGCTTAAAATTTTAAAAATGTAAAATAACAAGCAACCCATGGAAATGCCACAATCACAAGGAAGGAGCCACAGAACAACAGTACTGTAGATGGATAAAAAATAAGCAAGGTCAAAAAATACCAAAAGTGTCTTAACTGACACCTATGCAAAAACAGTGCCAACTCAGAAGCAGTTGGGGCCTGCCTAAATGAAAAAGTAGTCTTCCTCAAGTGGGCCACCTTGAGATGGCTGACAATCACATGATCTGACGAGCACGACAGGCCGTCCTGTCTTCCACTGCCTCCTGGAGTTTAGTCAAATCCATGTTGGTTGCATCAATGACATCGTCCCGTCACCTCATTCTCTGCTGTCCCCTTTGCCTTTTCCCAACATCAGGGACTTTTCCAAGGACTCTCTCTCCTCATGAGGTGGGCAAATTACTGGAGCCTCAGCTTCAAAATCTGTCCTTCCAGTGAACATTCAGGGTTGATTTCTTTCAAGATGGATGGGTTTGGTCTCCTTGCAGTCCAGGGTACTCTTAAGAGTCTCCTCCAGCACCAAAGCTGAAAAGTGTGGATTCTGCGGCAATCAGCCTTCTTTATAGTCCAGCTTTCACTTCCATACATCACTACTGGAAAAACCATAGCTTTGACTATCCTGACCTTAGTTGGCAAAGTGATGTCTCTGCTCTTTAAGATGCTGCCTAGGTTTGTCATCACTTTCCTCCCAAGAAGCAGGTATCTTTTAATTTCATCGCTGCAGTCACCATCTGATAAAGGAGCCCTGGAAAATAAACTCTGTCATTGCCTCCATTTCTTCCCCTTCTATTTGCCAGGAGGTGATGGGGCTGGTGGTCATTATCTTAGTTTTTTTATGTTGAGCTTCAGCCCATTATTTTTCACTCCCCTCTTTCAGCCTCATTGAGGTTCTTTAATTCCTTCTCACTTTCTGCTATCAGAGTAGTATCATCTGAGTATCTGAGGTTGTTGACTGAACAACAGCAACAACAATGACCTAGTACTAAGCAGTTTCCTGTGTTCTCATTCTTCATAAGCTAAAAAACTCCAGATGAAGGAAGTGTGTGCACTCCCCTCCTAATTTCTCTTTGTAGGGGAAGCTTTGTTGGTAATTGGCATGAAAGATATTAAAGCTGGCTTCCTGACAAATATATATATATATATATATATATATATATATATATATATATATATATATATATATATATATATATATATATATATATATATATATATATATATATATATATATATATATATATATATATATATATATATATGCATGTTAGGTGGATTCGGGTTTCTTCCCGTGTAGAAATCTGGTTGTTTTGGCGACGTTTCGACGAGGTCTCACTCGTCATCTTCAGGCTGGTGTTCTGGCTTCTTTCTTCTTGAAGCAAAGTGTGGTCTCAGTTGAAGTCCTTCTATAAATACTGCTGGGGGTGTGGTTTGCTTGCTCTGTTGCTGATTGTAGGTTCCTTTGTTCCTTTGTTCTTTTGTGATCTGCTGTGTGGCTGAGGCGATCGTTAAGGGATTAACTGCTGATGGCTGTTTAGATGGCTGTTTACATGCTGGTGGGTTAGATGGCTGGTAGGTTCTGGCAGTATCCTGGGCTTTGGTGGAGTGGGGTCCTGTGTCTTGTGAATTCATTTTGGTCTGGCTACGTGTCTGTGGTCTCCCAATGTTTTTTTGGGGTGTGTGAGTGTGCTCCATGTGGTGACTGGAGTGGGGTGCCGCAGTAGATGGTGCAGTCGTGGTTTTGTTATTGGATGGTGGTTTCGTTTCATCTGTGGGAAGGGTCTGGGTTTGTGTTTGGTGTGGATGGAAGGTGGTGGCATCTTGTGTCCTTTTGGACCTGGTGTCAGTCTTTGTGACAGAGGCTCGTCTGTTGACCAGGGCTAGTTTCCAGATGTCAGGCAAGCGGGAGGTGTCATCACGTTTATTCATGTTGTTTGGGTGTTTCTCTATTTCAATGGCTTCCATGATTATTCGACTGTTGAAGTGTTCAGTTTTGGAGATGAGTTTGGTTCTTTCAAAGTCAATTTCATGACCTGTTGTTTTTATGTGCTGGAAGAGAGAGGAAGATTTTTCTTCTTTTTGACTGCGTTCTTGTGTTCTGCGATGCGTGCGCTTATTCTCCTGTTTGTTTGTCCGATGTATGTGGCTGGACAGACTTTGCATGGTATTTCGTAGACTCCTTGGTTTTCTAGCTCAATCTTGTCTTTGGGGTTTCTTAAGATGTTGGCTATTTTTTGGTCGGTGCAAAAGGCTGTCTTGATATTGTGTTTGTGGAGAATTTTGCTGATTTTGTCTGTGGTGCCTTTGATGTAAGGGAGGAGGGCGGTGCCGTTGTTCTCTTCTGTTTCTTGGTTCTTGGGGGGTGTTTCCTTTTGGATTAGTTTGGTGATGGTGTTTTTTGGAATCCGTTCAATTAAAACATTCGAGAGAGTGTGTAATTCAGTTTTTAGGTGGTCTTTGTCAGCGAGGCGTTTGGTTCTGGAGATGAGGGTTTTTGCTACGGAGTTGATCTGTGCAGGGTGGTGGTGTGATTGTGCATTTAAGTAGCGGTTTGTATGTGTTTTTTTCTGGTAGATGGTATGTCCTAAGGAGCCGTCGGGTTTTTTGTAGATTAGCTTCGTGAGCTTCGATGTTGTTTCGCTCTTCACACACGTGCCCATTCAAGAAGCCTTGACAGCTATCCACAACAAATACAACCCCCCCAAACACATCCTAGATCTGACCAACCACTGCCTAACCAACACATACTTCATCCACAATGGACAAAGATACAAACAGATAGAAGGAGCACCCATGGGATCACCCCTCTCACCGGTCATCTCAAACCTATATATGGAACACTTTGAAACCAACGCGTTACAGAAGTCCGAACATAAACCCAAACTCTGGCTCAGATATGTTGACGACACCTTTGTTATCTGGCCACACGGGAAAGATAAACTGAACAACTTCCTCACACATCTCAACAGCCTACACCCCAAAATACAATTCACTATGGAAATAGAAGCCAACAACCAACTTCCCTTCCTGGACGTCCTAATCTATATATATATATATAGACTGGCTATTTTTTAAAGTATATGAATAGGGGGTTTCTGTCACTTTGAAGCAACAAGAAATAGGGAGGAGAGCAGAAACAGATTACTTTCAAGTTGTGTGGAACTGCATTTTCAGAAGGACCTGTAATATTCAAAGTGAATATTTGGTTGAGGGCAGATCATGCATCAAGCAGGAGTATGGCAGGATGTAGCTGCCTACACTGTATATTCATTCCACGAGACATTCCTACTCCTTCCCCATATGTATTATTTTCCTAGCATTTTCCATAGAACTACCAGTTTGCAATCTCCTTATTCATGCCTTGTCTTGATGCATCATGGATTCTGATGGAAGAGATCAATCCTGTCTCGATCAACCACAGCTTCGTCATCCCTTTCTTTCAGAGTGATGACACTGAGAGAGGCCTGTAGGGCTTCGACCCAGAACCGGACCTTTTCGGTGGTTGGCCCGGCTGATTGGAACAAGCTGCCAGCAGAGATTAGGCAGGCGGAGTCGCTGCCAGCCTTTAGAAGGGCCTTAAAGACCTGGCTCTTCAGGCAATGCTTCGGGGCCCTCTGAGCACACTGTAATAGGTTCCCCCCCCCCACTGCTGGTATCAGTTTTTCTTGCCGGATTTCACCTTGACGTGGACTTTGTCATGGCCAGTGGTGCTATGTTTATTTAACTGGCTATTTTTTCGCATTTTTATATGTATTTGTATATTGATTGTTTCTGCTAGACCTTCATTGATTATTATTGTTGGGGGTTTATTTTGTAATTGGGCAGTCGCTGTTTGGGTGACGTGTTGTACACCGCCCAGAGTTCCCTATGGAAAAATCGGGCGGTTAATAAGTACAAGAATAAATAAATAAATAAATAAATAAATAAATAAATAAATAAATAAATAAATAAATAAATGGGATAGTATAAAATTTTGTTTTCATATCCCTTCAAAGACAGCCTATAGCTGAAGAACATTCAACTGATTTGGTTGAAAGACACGTAGAGACCTCCTTTAAATGGCTGCAGAGCCTTTCTCTCCACCATGAAAGTAAAGGTGGGTGTGAGCTCTGTTTATTTTTGCTGGAAGTCTCTCCTCTAGACTCCCACCCCATCTTTCCTCAGCAGCTGCCACAAGCTTATCTACCTCATTAATTTTTTACAGGACATGGCCATAACTTGGCGTTGTAGCAAGACCACAGTGTCCAGCTGGGATGGCGAATTGGCAAGAGCATGAAAGAATGAATCTCATGAGTTGGAAGAATCATTGCCTCCGGATATTTTCTTTCCCCTCCAGCAGGTTTCATTGGTACCTTTGTACAAGAAGGAAGATGACAGATACATAAGGAAGGTATGCTTTGCATTCAGCTCACAGGGTGTTCTTCAACCATACTTTTAGCTCTTGGCACCCGACTACTTGAAAATGTAGCAACAGGAAGGGCAAAGTGGTTGGGCAAGTGAGGTTAGAAAATAAGAGATATGAGGCTGGCTGGATGGGCAAACATAATGAGGTCCCCAATGAAATTTGAATGCGTCTGGATTAAAAATTTTAAAAAGTGGATATCATGTAGATGGGGTGGCAGCAGTCATTATCCAGCAGGTGTTTCTTGGATATTATTGTATGGTCCTCAGGTAAACAAGCTGTGCAAGTTTTTGAAACAATGAAGGACTCTGTAAAATGTGTTTAGTAGAGTTGGCAGTTCAGTGAACAATGCCTCTTTCATTTTACCTTCACATCATGGGGATGTGAGGACTTTGGTCTGTTTTCAACCTAGGACATATGGATCACGCAATTTAATGGATGTTCAGATGTTTTCTAGCTGCTTGCATACTGACTGTTTAATAATCTGTTACAGGATTTTTCCTGTGATTGAAGTCAGGCTGACTGGCCTATACTTTCCAGGTTCCTCTTTTTGCCCTCCTCCAATCATTTAACACCTGTCCAGTATCCCATGGTTTCAAGAAAATAATGGATAGCAGTTCTAAGAGTTTCCTTCAGTACATATATGTGTAAGCTTCATAAATGCTGAATGGAACACAAAATGTGTGTGTGTGTGCACACGCACATGCATGTTTGGGTGTGTGTGCATGCATGCACATATTGCTCCATTCTATAATCTACTAGCATCTCTGGGCTCATCCCCCTATTCACCCTGGAATCATGGACATACCTCAGATTCAGTCTGGTCTTGCACATTGGTTTATGCACCCACCTAGCATAAACTGCAGGGAAAGGTATACAACAGCCTCTAAAGCTTGGAAAAACTTTTGAGGAAGGGTGGTGAATATGACTTCCAATTCCAAAATTTCCCATGCTGTGTCATTTCATGCTGACTGGGGGATTTTGGGAAACTGGAGTTCAAAAAAATGTAATATTTGCAAGCCCTGCTGGTTTCAGGTTAAATCCTAGGGGAGCAAAGGGAAATAACAATATAGTGGTTGTTCAACAGGTCCTGGTGTATGGCAAAGAGTCAAATGCAGATACAAAAAGAGGAAGTCACAATAGAATTAAAGAAAGGAGTGCCCAGAGCTACACCCAGGGAAGGTTCCTGCCAGAGTTTGAAAGAGCTGCTTTCTTTTCTTATCTTTTTTGATGACAACTCCTAAAATCCCCTCACAAGCAGCGGTTTTAGCCAGGATGATTCTGGTAGCTGTGGTCTTCCCCCAAGCTCTGGTAAACCCCTATATGGAATCTGGACTAGCCTGTTTCTCTCTTCTCTGGTTTTAGCCTTCTTAAGCTCAGCAGAACAACATTTTTAGATGGAGTCATGGTCACACATTTCATGAACAGCCTGCCTCCATCTGGATCTTCTGTGTGGAGCAGACATTGTGTGTAGGAACAAAAACAGAAGCTGGAAAGGGGTGCCAGAAGTTGTTTAAAAGGGCAACCAGCTCAAAACTAGTAGAATTGTTTTACAAGAAAGAAAAGCTCTATAAATATGCTTTTGGGTTATTCTATGGTTTTGTTCAGCTAAAAATGATTCAATAGTTTAGCAACAGTAGCAGTAATTGGAAGAGATGCATTAAAAACCAAACATAACGTCAGTCCTTTTATCAGTAGCCTGAACAAGATTTTATACTCATAGATAACATTGGGTAGCTGCTTAAACACACTAATATAAGGAATACTGAAGAAAACACATGGAACTTAAGTACCTCGGCCCACAGATAGCAACTAGAGATGGGCAGGAAATGAAAAATGAAATGTTGTTTCATCGTTTCGTTACATAACGAAATAGTAGGGCATGTTTCATTATGAAATGAAACAAAATAGCATTTTTTCCTCTAGGAATGAAACAATTCATCGTAGAGGCACTAAAATTGCGGGGGAACTTCCTCAAGCTCTTCCTTGTAAGCCCCCCAAATTTGGAGAGGTTTGGAGTTCAGGGAGCTGAGTTATTAAACTCCAAAGGGGGTCCCTAGGAGAAGATCATTCTAATAGAGTCGGGAATTTGGAACTAAGCCAATGGGCGAGCGATTTGCAGCTTACTGACTAAATTAGAATCAGCCCCCTGAACCATGAACCTCTCCAAATTTGGGGCGACTTACAGAGAAGAGCTTGAGACAGCTCCCCTGCAATTTTGGTGCCTCTAGGGGAGCCATTATATGGTGTTTTGTTTTGTTTTGTTCCAAAACTCTTTTAAAATTCCATTAGTAATGAAATGGAATGAATCTAGTAAATAAATGAAATGAAATGAAACACTATATTTTCATTTTGTGCCTGTCTCTAATAGCAACATAAATCATTCAGTTTTGGGCACTTGATCCTCCTCTTTCTCATTTAATTTTTTATTTTAGTTTTGATGGCCTTGAGCTCTTAGCAATAAGTTTCATTCAAATTTTGGATGTTTAATTGGGTAGTAAGAAAGCTTTCTTCCATTTTCCATTGGTGAGAAGAGCACTGCCAGGCTAAGGAACAGGTGGCTTTCTGGAGCTACAGAGTCTTAAAAAGCCACCTATGGCCTGCAAAGCTGCCCTTGAAGTTCCGTGATACAAGAGTCTTCTGGAATAAAGTTTAGCTGCTCTTCAAAGGAAAGCTCACATTGACGTATCTTGAACTGTATCATCAGTCTGAGATGTGCAGATGACTTATCTGACATGTTGATTTTTACGGGAATTCTGGAACAATGGGTGTATGTCTAAAGGTACATCTACCCTTTTAAAGGGACTAGATTCCTTCAAAGCAAAACATGCTGCTTATATACTGCCCTGTAGTGCTTAAAGCATTATCTGGGCAGTTTATATAATTTAATTATGCAGGCTACACATTCCCCCCTCCTTCAGATTACTGACCTCAGAAGGGCAGAAGACTGGGTCAACCCTGAGCGGAGGATCGAACTTGAGTCGTGAGCAGCCTTTGACTGCGGGACTGAAGTTCACAATACCTACCAGGTGGCTGGGAAGAACATCTCACAGACAGCAATGGTTGGAAAAGTTATCTCTTCACAACAGTTCCCAGTACCCAAGCTAGTGGAGGGATTCTGGGAAATGTGATCAAAAATAAGTTTTTCGTGTTCGATACAAAAGGTCAAATAAAAATATCTGTTTTTGTTAGACCAACCCTTGTGAGTTTCTCAGATACACCTTCCCACCAGTTGGCAAGGAAATATAGTTTATTTTTCTGTTTGGGTTACAACAGAGCTTTGCACAGTGCCTGCTTGTCTAGCCTAAGGATGGGTAATTTGTGACCTGTGGGTCTCATGTGGATCCGAGGACCAGTTTTGTGCATCCTCTGCCCCTGGGACCAGTCCCCAACATTACAAATTTTCAAAATGTTTTGGAGTTTGCTTATTTATGTATTTGTTTATTGATTTATTTTGAGGAGAACATTCCCTTGTACTTTCCATAGAATATTCTCTTCCTCTGTTTTGAGAAGTCCCAGCATCCTCATATACCAAGCCAATTTCAACCCACAATTTTTGTTTTAAAAGAAAAACGCATATCAGATTCAGTCTCTGGTCATTTCTTCTTCGTCCCCAAGCCCATGGGAAGGCAAATCTGCTGGAAGATCTGGGGTGGGGGTGGGGTGGGGAACTGGCCCTCAACTCGGTTGAGAAGAAACAACTCTGCTTAATTGGCCCCATACATACAGAGACACTGAGAACTGACATCTAGGAGAAGGGTTTCTTATTTATTTTATTTTATTTATCTCCCACCCGTTAGTAATGAAGCACTATTCCAGATGGTTTACAGTTATCAACCTTATAAAACAAAGCACTAAGTAACAAACCACAGTAAAACATCTCTCAAAGGTAAATGCCCCCACAAACAATATGGGGAAAGTCTTGAGAAATCCTTCTCCTTCCTTTCCCCCTATGTGTAGCTTGCATTACTGTAATTAAAACTGTAAACCACCCAGAGACTACTTGAAGTGGTATGGGGTGGTATATAAGCAGTACACTTTGCTTTTGCTTTGCTAACTGATTCCAGTGTCCAAGTCATGGATGGCTTTATGTACGAGTCTTTAGGAGTCTAATAAGCTCAATAGAAGCCATCAAAATTGTAGGAGGAGGAGTTGTCCCCCTGGCACCCATATTCCATCCTGTGATTTTGGGTTGGGGAACTTGTTTATATGGCCTTAGTGGGTGGGTGATGTGTTTTAATTAGATTATGATCATAATGACAATCTCTTTCTCCTCTGTACTGTTTTCTGCTATGAGGATGGTGAGGACTGTCATGTGATGGTAAATGTGAACTTTAAAATTAGTGTTTATGTACTGTATATCCATGAATGATTGAGTCTTCTTACTCGTGGGCTTTTGATTTTCCCCATATGTGTCTGCTGCCTTATTCCTGCATTTTCTGGAACCGTTTTGAGGGGTTCTGTAGGGCCCAATTTAATCTAATGCCAGAAACCTGAATGGGAAAATTGAAACTAAAGAATCTGAAACATTCTGGCCTCTTTGGGTCTACTGAGAGCACTGGCAGTTGAAAAAAAAACTATAAATGGAAGAAGAGACCCTTGGAAGAACCCAAGATGAAAACAATATTGAAGTTTTCCCCATTAACATCCCTGTTTATCATCCAATATCCTATTACAAAAAGAAAACAAAAGGAAGCTAATTTACAGTATGAGGTGTAAAATTCCCCTCCCTCCACTTAAGGGAAATACATTTTTAAAGACCTGCTAGCATTATTGTTTATTTTGAGCCTAAAACTGTGAGGATAAATTTGGTGAAAAGTTCCCTTTCTTACAAAGGCATCTTTTTCAAACTTCGCTGCATGTTTGGTATGAAAGGCAGATGTCAATGTTGCGTTTATGTGAATCTGTGCCTTTGATACCATCAACCATGGTATCCTCCTGGGGAGGCTCTCTGAGTTGGGGATTGGAGGCACTGTTTTGCAGTGCTTCTGCTCCTTCCTGGAGGACTGGCTTCAGAGAGTGCAGCTGGAGATGACCTCTACCCCTCGGTCCCTCAATTGTGGGGGCCCAGGGGTTGGTGACCTCCCCCATGCTTTTTAACATCTATATGAGGCCGCTGGGGGAGGTCGTCAGGCAGTATGGGGTTTCATGTCATCAATATGTTGATGACACCCAACTCTGTATCTCCTTTCCCCCCATCTGCAGTGGATGCCACTTTGTCCCTTGACACTTGCTTGGACTCTGCACTGGAATGGATGAGTGCGAATAGACTGAGGTTGCACCGGGGCAAAAGTCCTCCGGGTGGGGGCACTGGTGGTTGACGGTTTGGAAAGCTCTCTCAGTTTCGGGATGAGGTGTGTCGTTTGGGTGTAAGATTGTACCCTACACTTTCCATGGAAGCCCAGGTGGTGTCCGTGGTTCACGATGCCCACTTTCACCTTAGGAGGTCTGCTCAGCTATGGACCTCCCTGGACCTTGGCGCTCTCGCTACATTGGTCCATGCACTCATAGTCTCAAGATTAGTCTACTGCAGTGCTCTCCATGTGGGGCTGCCTTGTAAGTTAATGCAGAGGCTTCAGCTGGTGCAGAATTCAGTGACCAGACTAACATCAACATATCACCCCTATCCTGGCTGCACTGCACTGGCTGCTGATCTGTTACCACACTGATTTCAAGGTTTTAATGATGACATACAAAGCCTAAATGTAGGACCTTGTTATCTGGCTTAATAGCTCCTACCACAGATTTCTGCCCATAACACCCGATCCTCTCAGGCAGGGCATCTGAGGGTGCCATCACTTAAGGAGGCCTATAAATCCTGTGGTGTTCCCTCATCTTTGGGACCAGCTTCGCCCTGAGATTCATCTGGCTCCTTCGCTCCCAGTTTTTAAGAAAATTCTTAAAACGTGGCTCTTTAGAAAAGCTTTCCCTGAGTATTAATTTGTTTTGCTATTGATCCGTCTTCTCCTTTTTGTTTTTGTTCCGTCTTCAGCCTATGTTTTTCTTTGATAGTTACATGTTTACTTATGTGTTAATCGATATTATGTGTTTACATTGGACTGTTTATTTACTGTTGTTGGTTGGCTTGGTTTTGCATTTTGACAATTGTTTAACTTTTGTAAACTGCCCAGAATAGCCTTGTAGCTAGATGGAGCAGTATATAAATTTAATAAATAAATTAATAAATTAATAAACAAATCTGGCTTCTGCGTTATAGAGGCCATAAGGAAGATTTTTGTTCAAAGACAACCATTGTGAAAGGAATTGCCCTTTCCTGCTCATAGCAAGTACTGGTGTAGGTCTGAAGGTGTACTTTTCCCCTTTTGGTCTACCTGTAGCAACAGCTGCAAAACAAAACAAACAAGAATCTGCAGGGAAAACAAAGTGAAAGGAAGGGCTGATCCCATGTATTTGCTCTGCTTGCTAGAGGCTAGAATGGAACTAGAATGAAAACACTAGAAAACAATCAAGCACTTGTAACCGCACAGCGTGCAGTACTCACGGTACATTTTAATAAGGTGGACATCTGTTGAGTAACACGTCCAGCCAATCCTGTTTCACAACGAACCTTCATCTTACAAAGGAAGAGGCTTAGTGAGTTGGAAAGAGAGCCCAAGACTAAAATCCCTTCAATTTAAAATGAGATTAGTGTGTTTCCTATTGCCTTAAATTTGGGCGTTGATGTGAGGTACTGTATCTGCATGCCACAGAGATATGTGACAGGGGAGTGAGTTTTTCTGCTCCTTCATCAGACGTCTGTTTGTTCTGAGGCGGATGTTCTTGCCCAATGTGCACTCCCCCAGTTGGGGAAAATTGCTCCCCATTTCTATATAGCTGTGCTAGTTATCCACGGATGTGTGTGTGCTGGGTCTCTCTTCCACTGAGGAGGGAGGAGAGGTGGGCAGGATGAAGGCCTTTTGTCTGCCTCTTCCAACCTCACCATTCTATGATTTTATGATGAAGGAAGAGGTGATTTCATGATTTTGTATTATTTTTATATGGGATCTTCAACAAACCCCCATCCAATCATAGATCCCATTTGTGCCCACAGGCTCCCCATCCAAGGCATGCCAGGGACCCATGTTTCTCTGGCTGGGGATGATCCTACATATAAAACTCATAGGGATTCATGAAAATCCATGCCCGGGATCCCTGCTTCTCTGGTTTTGGGTGATGTGACATACTGTATAAACATCATGGGGATCCATGGGGAGAGTTTCTCCAGGAATTGGAGCCCCAATGCAAGGGTGGCTTCCCCTCCCCCTTCCTTCTCCACTGGCTTGCTCTCTAGGTGGAATGTTTGAGTTTTCTGTGCCCAGGGGGAGAAACCGCCCTCACGCCTCCCTCTCCATAACTCTAAACCTCTCTCCTCCTCCTCTCTGTGTGTGCATGTGTGTACGTGTATGTGTGCATAGGTACCGTACCAGGTTTGGCAGGAAAGAAACTTGCCATTGCCCCCTCCACCCTTTCCCCCCTTTCCATTCTCCCCCTTGCACCCCCACCCCCACCTTGTTGGACCCACCTGGCAGGAGATAGAAGTGGGGACAGCAGTATCATTGGTGGGATCACACACCATCACAAAAGTTTTGGATTCAGGCTCAAAACCACATGAATATTAATAATTAAAAAAAATACAATACCTCTGCTGGATTGTTCTGCCCGTGGGAATAAACCAGGAGAGGTTTATCTCTTCTTTGAAGAGGCTCAGCCCAAATGATAGAACGTGAGCATAGCATGAAAACTCTGGACTGAAATAATCCAAATTTAAGAAGCAGGATGGGAGGCAGAAACACACTAAAAACAACAGATGCATTCTTCCCTTGAACACTGTCTGCAGCTTCACACCAGATCCCTCATTTCTTACCTGACAGCTTATGCATCATCAAAATGTAAGCCCCAATATTTTTATCAGTGTCACAGATGCAGCCCCAAATATAGAGCTCAGCTATGGTGGCCACCAACTGCAAGGTCCCAGGGCATCGGAAGAGCAGCATTCTTAAACAGCAACATTCTTCATGCCAAAGTTTGGTGAATGGAATGATACTCCATATGTATTATTCTCCTCTCCTGGCAATCTGTGTCTCTAGGGAGAGCAGAAGAAGAAAGATGAAAGACATAGCATGAAAGAGCAGTGATACTGCCTCCCTCCCTCCTTCCCTCCCTGTAACGTTGTCCCCCTTCCACTGTGATCTGAAGGACTGTAGCAACATGCAATTGGTTCTTATTTCAGTAGAGAACTAGAATAGCTGACTGGCTTCTCAGAATACCTCACAGTTTGACAAGCCTCCTTTGTTGAAACAGGTAGACAGAAAACCTACAACATGGAACGGTATTACAGCATATGCCTCCTTTCCAGAAAGTCCTTGTGAGACATGACCTCAAAAGAGCAGTTGGAGACTGTCATATAGCAAAATCTCCTCTCCATATTCCCTTATTCATTAAGCTTCTACCATGATCTTTTCCTGGTTCTTCTTTCTTCCTACATCTTATTTTCTCAATGGCCCCTGCAGTAATTGAGGCCAAGAGAGAACAAATGGGTTAGGGTCACTCAGTGGGGGTGCTGCCGTCACATGAAGATGTAGCTCATGTGTTGGACCACTTATGGCAAGGTCTGGTGAGAACTATTTTTCCACTGATCAGGTGACGTACACGAGGTCCCAAACCAGCCCAACCTTTCTTCATGCTCAATATACACTTTTTATGTAAAGTGGGAGGGCTATTCCTTTCTGGAGCTGCACTGGAGTGGGTCCATTATGCATAAAGTGGTCATTTTCCAGAGCAATCAGAAGCAATCCCGTCTCACCATCTGATCACACCCTGTGCTCCATAGCTGACTGTCCATTTGAATCTGGGACTCCCAGATTCCAGTCCAAGAATGTAATGGCAACAACCTATTGGCTGTCCTTCCTGTTCCCTCTCTTTCTTTTGCAATACAGCTGGGACGTTCTAGGGGTAGCATGGCAGCGGCTCACCCCAATATCTCTTGCAGATTTTAGGGAACCCCAAACAAGTCAAGGAAGCTTTCTAGCAGGGTATCCTGAAATGGTCCAGCAGGGTTGAAGTATATGTTATGGATACATACTCATTATTTTCAGCCAGAGAGAGAGAGAGAGAGAGAGAGAGAGAGAGAGAGAGAGAGAGAGAGAGAGAGAGAGTTATAGATGTGGAAAGGCAAGTGTGCCTTAACAGCTGTCTTTTGCCATTCGAGACAGCACTTCTTCAAAATGCACTTGAAATGTGTGATCTGATCTTGTCCCATAGTTGGGGTGAGTGAGGTGGGAAGGATCTGAAAAGACCTGATGGGAACATAACAGTGCTCCAGTTCTATTGCAATCTGACTAAAATGCCAAGAGCTTGACAGGCCCTCAAAACAGCAATATAGGGCAGCAATAATAAAAGCAGGTTAGAAAGCATTATGCATCAATAGCACAATATATATTGATATAATGAAGAATGATATGATATACAAGCAGAGCATCCGAGGCTGCCTACTTCTCTCATTCTGCATACATGTGGCAGGATTTTAAAAACTGCTGTTCTGGCGGGAATGTTGTCATTGCATGAAACAATATGAAGTGCTTCTAATTTTTATTTTCATTTTGCTCATCTCTTGCTGCCAATTTAGGATGTTTGGATTTAATGTTTTATAATAGAGCAGCGTGTGATGTTTTATTTGGTGGTTACACTTCACATATTGGTTGTTAACTGCTTTAAAGGTCTCACTTTTTATAGACATATTGAGAGGATATAAATAATTTTAAGAAATGACCTAAATAAATAATTTTGAATGAAAGCAGTAACAGGGGTTCCGTGGAGATAGTGGGAGCAGTGTGATATGATGCATGTCTCCATTTAGAATTAGGTCATATAAAATCCTTTTCTGTTAAAAATACATAAAAAGCTGGGGAAGTGTGTCAGCAACTTCCTTTCAAATGCTGAAGAGAAATACTGTTTCTTCATAACGACTTCACTGCATATATTATGCACACAAGCAGCATACCCAGTTTTTTTAATTAAAAAGTGAGTGAAAGTAACTGGGAGGGGGTGGGACAGTTGATAAGGAAAGAAGTTTATTCTGAAGAGTTAAATTACAGGAATAAGGAAAGTTATTGAGATTCATGCCTAAAAACAGCTACAGATGGCAAGAGGTTGTAAAGTTACGTCAATAAAAAAGCAAAACATTAAACAGAAGGGTAGCTACATAAGACAGAATCTTATTTCCTTATGCGATCATGTATGGGCAATGATGCAAGCAATTTTAACAGTTTTGCAGGCTATCGATCATGTGCATGAACAAACAATCAAGATTGCCCTTACTAGCTCACTTTTTTGCCTCAGCTGGCCAGCACATAGATGGCAAAAATATGTAATGCATACAGGGGACCCTCATATAACAAGGTTTGTATAACATAAAATCTGTACAACATAAAAAATTCTGGAGATAGGGGAAATTTGCTAAACAGAATTGTCTATGGGGTGAATCCGTACAACATAATTAGGGATTACTCCATCTTCAATGCATACCTATGGGAAATTTGCATAAAGGAAAATTTGCTTAACATAATTTCATTTGGAATGAATTAATTCCTTTATACAAGGTACCACTGTAGTTGGTCTCAGTTTAGCTGGTCATAATGAAAGGGCAAAACTAATCAGTAATAAAAAGGGGGCAATGGGGAAGCTAATCTAATGTAAAAGCAAACCTAATAAGAACATAAGAAGACCCAAGATGGAGCAGACCAATGTCGTATTTTGACTACTGAAGAGCCTGCCAGAAGGGTGACATGAGCCCCCTATATGACCTGTCATGTGTCGCCCTCAGTATGTTGAAGCAAAACAATTCAAGGAGCCATGTAGCCATCACAAAAGACAAATACAAAAGTGGAACTGGTGATACCTTTAGGCTACTATAAAAATAACAAAACATTGCTAATATTTCAAGGGCAAGCCCCCTTCCTCAAGAGCAGTACCAATAGGTAACAACATGGCAAAAGATGGACATCAAAACTCCAAGCCTGAAGTAAACTGCCTGGCTTTTTTCCATCTTGCCATGGACTTAACACCTAAGAAATAATTCCTGGCAAATCCATCTTTTGCCATGTTGTTACCTATTGGTACTGCTCTTGAGGAAGGGGGCTTGCCCTCGAAATATTAGCAATGTTTTGTTATTTTTATAGTAGCCTAAAGATATCACCAGTTCCACCTCTGTATGTTGTCTTTGAAGTCCAGCTGGATTCAATGGGTCTCACAGACAAGTAACTGTGCCAAGATTTGTTAAAGTATATAACCCTATTATGACAGATAGGGATTAGCTATGTTCAAGGAAATACAGTGGTACCTTGTATAAAGGAATTAATTCGTTCCAAATGAAATTATGTTAAGCAAATTTTTCCTTTATACAAATTTCCCATAGGAATGCATTGAAAACAGAGTGATCCTATTTTTATGTTGTACAGATTCGCCCCATAGGCAATTATGTTAAGCAAATTTCCCCTATCTCCGGATTTTTTCTGTTGTACAAATTTTATGTTATACAAACTGTTTGTTATACGAGGGTCCACTGTATAAACTACTAGTAGAGATTAGCAGTGTTGTGGAAGAATAAATGCACTTAGTGATTATGGAGCTAGGAGACAAATGAATAAGGCAATAGAGCTTAGTACAAAACTTATATTACATATGTACACATGACAAAGAGTAATACACAATAACAATATACAAAGCACACATACAGAGAAAATACAACAGAACATGGGGAAAGCTGCCTCTCACCTTAGGCCAGTGTTGGCGAACCTATGGCACGGGTGGCAAAAGTGGCACTCGGAGCCCTTTGTATGGGTACCCAACATCGTCCCTTCACAGCCACCTGTATTCAGGTTAAATTGTTGTATTGGCACTTTGTGAATAATTAATGGGTTTTGAATCGCAGTTTGGGCACTCGGTCTCTAAAAGGTTCGCCATCAGTGCCTTAGGCAGTCCCAATTTTACATTGGTTTGCATGAGACCTTTATACATTTATTTATTTATTTATTTACAAGATTTTTTTTAGCTGCCCCACTACCAAGAGATCTCTGGGCAGCATACAACAAAGTATTAAAAAACTCTAAAACAATAAAATTATTAAAACTATAAAATACAATACAGTTAAAACCAGATACAGTACAAATTATGAATTATAAAAACCCTGTTGCTCGTGTGTCCAATCAAATAATCTAACTAAAATGCTGGCCAAACAGGAAGGTCTTTGCCTGGCGCTGAAAAGCCAAAAGGGTTAGTGCCAGGCGGATCTCCGTAGGGAGGGCATTCCAGCAATATGGTGTAAGCCAATTACACACTACATGAGATGAGGTGATTAAGCTATACCACCTGTGCCTCATCATTCTGTCCTTCCAGTGCCGATTATGCCTTACACCTGTGTCCTAGACCTAATACACATTCTTGTCTCGCTCATAACATGATATAATTTACAGAATCCATTTTGTAATCTGTTAAATACATATTACAGACATTCTGTCAAAACTACAATCCTTGACAAGATTATCATCCTGAATAACTTTATTATATCTAGAAGGTAAGATGTTGTCTTTACGTGAACATTCATATTTGATGGATCCGGTCCATTTGCGTCACATCAGGTAGAATCCATTGGGTCAGGAATGGTACCAGCCATTAGGAAAATAATTACGGTTGTCTAAGTGACTTCAGAGCTGTTTGTTCAGTTTCAGACTATGATACGTCAAGGTTAGAATAATAACAAAGGAAATAATAATTAAACCTATTACAGAAAATGGCAAATTGGATATAATGTCACACATGATGACCAAAGGCAGAAGAAGCGAGATTAATCTATTATCCTTTCCAGGGACTGAGGACAGTCCAAGAGAAATGCAGTTGATCTAATCAATTAGGATTTTAGTGAAGCATTTGATGCAGGGCCATGTGGGAAATTATTATTTAAATGGGAAATAAATGCTGGACTTTATACATGTCATGAGAAAAGCGGGGGGAGAAAACAGTTTAACTGTGATATGGAGGAAGCAAACTCTGATGGTGAAAAGGAAATTCAAAGGTACTGAGAGATTGAGGGGGGGAGGAAGCAGAACTTCATACAAAAGCTCGTATTATTGAATATTTGATGGCTCAGGGGATGAAACTGCATTCATGATGCCTGCCAGTATCTCTAATTTAGGGAGCGTTGTTTGTCAATATAGATAACTGTTCTGTCATTCAGGAAGCATTGCAGAACTATTATTCTCTTTTTTTTAAAAAAAACATTTTTTAAGAAACAGAGGAATTTTTCTACTGCTGGCAAACAAAGCCATATGGTTTCCTGATTTGTGAGCTGGAAAAAGGAGAAGAGGATCATGGTTAATCACACAGGAGGATTTCCCCAGGAAAAACAATGCCATCCAAGGGGGATTCCTGATAAGGGGATTTCTGTTGAAGGGGTTGGATTTATTTCCTCCAACAAGGCCTTGTTAAGGCCTCACTGGTAGCAACGGCATCCAGCTTGGCCTAGCCATTTGGGAGGGGCGGCAGGCTGAGTGGGGAGAGCACGTCCAGAGAAGAACAATTCCCAAAACTTGGTCTTGTTTCTTGTGAGCTTGTTCGGCTTAGCGTAACGCAGCCTGAGGAGTGAGGACTAATATGGCTATCATGCCCCACATACACAAGGGGATGGAGGTCTATAAACACAGAAAAATAATTCCAGTTAATAGACTGTGAGGTGAATAATCATTGTAGGCTTATTCTTGGGGAAATCCTGTAGACAGGAACAATGTGGATGACTCAGCAACTATGAACCAAACACAATTTCTGTCCAGGTTAACAGGTTGAAAGTGACACCCCACAGAAGGTGCTCCTGATGAACTTGGTAATCGGACCACTACTCTTATCTCCCACTGTCCCATATCTCCTGCAACAGGTCCATGCACACCTATCAGATCTGCTGCTGTTTTCAAAAGAGGAGAAAGGACGATATAGAAGTCTGCTTAGTTCCTCGTGGCGCAGTGGTTAAATGCCTGTACTGCAGGTAAAACTGTGCTCACGACCTGGGTTCAATCCCTGGTAGCAGGCTCAAGGTTCACTCAGCCTTCCATCTTTCCAAGGTCGGTAAAATGAGTACCCAGCTTGCTGGGGGGCGGGGCAATGTGTAGCCTGTACACTGTACAGTGGACCCTTGTATAACAAACAGCTTGTATAACATAAAATTTGTACAACATAAAACATTCCGGAGATAGGGGAAATTCACTTAACATAATCGCCTATGGGGAAAATCCGTACAAAAAAAATGGGATTACTCCATTTTCAATGCATTCCTATGGGAATTTGTATAAAGGAAATTTTGCTTAACATAATTGCATTTGGAACGAATTAATTCCTTTATACAAGGTACCACTGTAATTAAAAAAATTGTAAACCACCCAGAGACGACTTGTAGTGGTATGGGGTGGTATATAAGCAGAACACTTTGCTTTCTAGGCATTGTTTGGGATTACAGTACTAATGGTGAGGGCCTCTGGGAGCACTTCACCTTTGAAGGCCTATGGGAGAATCTCAGTGCTGATTCCAGGTTTTGTGATGCCTCTGGAAAAATCTCTTCTCAGCATCTCTCATTGCCCACTGCTTGCTTGCTTCCTCTGGGCATAATCCTGAGAGGGAAAGAGCAAGAAAGTGGAAGTTGTTCCTCCTTTTCCCTGTTCCTGTCAGTGCAAAGGGTGGAATCAAGAGAGCCAGGGCACTGGAGGACCACAGAGAGCCCTCTGCTCTGAACGTAGCAGGCATTCTGTGATAGTAAGCCTCTATATGAGCCTTGGAGAGGCTAGCAGGAACTAATTACTACCCTCACCCCTAGAGAAATATTGCCATTGATGGATTTCTGCAGTGAAGATTGATTTTCATTGAAGGATAAAGATATATCACTCTAGTGTGGTGCTTCAGAACCAGAGTGTGGAGGGATTCAGGAAGGTTCAGCCAGCACAGGGGAAACTGCCTCACCATTTTGTTCCCACTTCTAATGCCAGCCAGGCTTGAAAACCAGGGCAGTGGCATAGCTATGGAGGGGCAAGGGGGGACATCTGTCTCCAGGCGCAGCATCTGGGGGTGCCAAATTGGGTGTCAAACAGCTCCCTGTCCAGGAACTGCAGAAAGGTGTGCCGTGGGGGACCTGCCAGGTCCGGCATGGAGAACTCCCTGGCCACAGCCGCCACCTTCTACATGGCATCTCAGCCCCTCCCTGTCCCTTGGGAGGGGCACAAAAACTGACTGTGTCCCCAGGTGCTGTAAACCCTTGCTATGCCTCTGAACCAGGGGTACACTGAAGGGCCTTTCCAAGGATAATGAGGACAGCAGAAGGCAGTACATTCCCCATCTGTTGAAGCACCACTGAAAGAAACTCTGTCTCGCTTTTCTTCCAGTCATATCTCCCAGTCACCCACTTTCGCTGTTGCTCGTCCCTCTAGCATGTTCTGAAGGCACTCATATTTATTCGATACCTGTATTTTCCCAGCATGAATGCAGTGACTGGCACACAGGGACTTTTGTACCAAGTAAGGTGGGACCATGATGTCCGTCCTCTTCTTATACTTTACCATCCTGCAAAATGTTACTGTTAGGGAAGTGAGTTGCCGTGTGACAGTTTAGAAGAGAAAGAACTGGCAACAAATGAAATTGGATTGGGAAATGAATATTGAAAATAATATTGCAATGCTTCTGGAGCAGCTTCTCTTGCAAAGACTCCACATCGGTGGCTAATTGCTCATTTGACTTGTTCGCTTATCCTACCCTCAGCCCTTTGTTCTCTTAATGTAAAATAAGTGAACCTATTTTTAACATTGGCACCTACAGTTGGAGGGGATGTTCTCACCTTTCCGTGGAGAGAATAGAAACTGCCACGTTTTGGGGGGATGTGTTAATTCATTTAACTTGGCAAATGTACAATGTACTCATTCCTTGACAGCAAGAAGCTGACCTAGAAAGTTAAACCAGAGGAAGGGGGTGGGAATTTAAATGCAGGAAAATTGGCTGTTGCTCTCCTTCTCCTGCAGCTCTTAATTCTTTTTCCCCAACGTTATCATGTCACTTCCTCAAACTTTAGCATTTCTTCTGTTTCATTCTGCTCTCTCATTCCTTTCTCCCTTTTCCCCTCCTAACTGTGGCCATTGGCCATACCTTTAGAAACTGCAGCTACCTGTTGTTGTTTCTCCTGAACCCCGTGATAGCAGATGATTTTCCCATCTGTCTCACACACACTGCTGCATCCCACAATCCCTTCATTCACAGGATATAACGTCCTCATTTCTTGTCTCACTATACTGTAATTATGAAGTCGCTTAGCTGATGTTACAAGGACCAATTACTTCTGTGAAGGGTCATTTTGTATGTATTCATTGCAGTAATTTAATTGACATAGATGGTTGTTATTGGCCTTCCATGCTATTTAACTCCAGGCTTTATTGTGTTGTTGCTCTATACCCAACTGTGGGCCCCAATTCCTGCATCTGAGGAAATGGGCTTTAGTGTTTGTCTCAGAGGGTTGTTGTGAGGGGGGGATGGGGGTGGGTGGGAAGGAGGACTGGATATGGGGCCTTAAGCTCCTCAGGTCAAAGAAGCGATGCAAGCAACACATACACAAGACGAAGATACTATTAATAGCTATGTTTGTCCCAGGCTCAGAATTGGGGAGTCAAGTCTGGGATAATTCTGGTTTTCTCCTATTATTGCTACAGCCATTCTCTTTTCATCCCCATTATTGTTGTAACCTATCTGGAAATAAAAAGGATTGCATTCCAATTAAGCAATAACTGCACACGTGATGGAAGGATATCTTAAAAACCTTTTTTAAAAAAATTGAGGATTAAATGTGAAGATAATATTTAAGATCAATAACATTCCAGTTCCATCAAAGTCTTAGATCTTTTTGTCCACGAGCATGCCAGTACCAGTGGTGGGAGAGTAAGTGGGAAGGCAGCTCTAAACCCCTCGAGATATTTTAAAATTATTTTTGGCCTACAAGTTTTAGCCAGCTGTCAGCATCAAAGGGCTGTGGGAGTTGCTGTCCAAAGACATCTAGAGGGGCACAGTGGTCAATCTCTTCAATAATGTGTACAGTAATACCTTGGTTTAAGAGCATTTTGCAAGGCAAGCAAAGATTTCTTTTACATTTTGCCTTGACCAACAAGCAATGTCGATATACAAGCACTAGAGCAGGTCACATGACCACAAGTGAGCCAATAGTGTTTCTCTCCCACCCCCGCTGGATTGTGAGGAATTTGTCTGGAAAATTCTTCGTTTTCAAAAGGGAGTGCATGTTAGGGTTTTATTTTTTATATTTCTATTTTCATTTAATTTGTTTTCAACATCCTTTCTTATTTTTCAAAACATTTCTAATCATGGGGCAGCTAGCCAAATGTGTATATGGCTACAAATTGTCCTTTATTATTGTCACATCAAAAACATAAAGTAAAATCCAGTTCTTGGTCCCAAGCACAGCAAGATTCCGCAGTCAGGTACCTAAACCATGGTGTGGATGTGGACTTCTAGGCAACTTCTTTTGTGAGTTTTGGGGTTTTGTGTGGTTCACACAAAATATGGACAATATGTGGTCTATGCTATGGGACCCCAGAACAAATCATCCAAGTTTCCATTATATCTTATGGGGGACTCTGCTTTGATATAAGAGTGTTTTGGTTTACAAGCACCGTTCCGGAACGAATTGCACTCATAAACCAAGGGATTGCTGTAACAGAATCAGCTCTTCCTGACAGTGAAGCCATCTAGAATAGCTGGATAGCTCAGTGGCTTAAGGTCTCTGGAGTCAGAAGTTGGGAGCCCATTCCACCCCCCCCCCCACTGTGCCTCCTTGAGGGCTGCTGGACCTGATCATCCACAGGATCTCCTTCAGCTCTATGGTTCAAAACAATATATCAAGGGTTTGTGAAGAAAAAAGAAAAGAAATGGGTGAGAGAATGACTTTAAGATCAATTTTGCTTGTTTCTGATCAATGTTAAAATAAGTCTCAGTATCTGTTCAGGAACATCAATGCTGCGTTCTCTTAATGAACACAAGAAACTTGTGGAGGCATGGACATGTTAGGCATTAAAATACATGTCTCAAAGGAAATCTTAGGTAGGTGCGGCTATAATAAGACATGCAAATAATAGCAACCCTCCTTGTGTAGACGTCTGCTGGAAATGGGCACAACAGACAGAGAGGGAAGCTAATATGTACTCAGCCTTTCTAAAGCCATGTCCCCCAGTCAAGTACCTTAGCAGGGAGATCTCACAGAGCATCCCACCAAACACATGTTGTAGATCCTCTTAGATTCCTGCTCTAATTAAGGAATTTTGCCAAAGCTGAAATCAAACAAGACGTGTAGGAAATATAGGTCTTGATTCCAATTCTCTACACCAGGGAAGACATAACTCGAGAGAGGGGGTTCTAACAAGCTTGAGATATTCTGATGTTAGCATGTTTTGTGGCAACATGTCCAATCATTGTCCTGTTCCCTCTAAGCCAGGCATGTTCAAATTTCGGCCTTCCAGATGTTTTGGACCACAACCACCACAGTCCTTTGTCATTAGCAATCTAAGCTTAGAATTCTGGGAGTTGTGGTCCAAAACATCAGGTGGGCCGAAGTTTGGACATGCCTGCTCTAAGCCCTTTGGCATGCAAGATGAGCTGTGCTCCATTTCTGTGTAATCCAGTGGTTGGGGATGGAGCAGGGAAGCTGCAAAATTATGGCCTTCCTCATCTTTGGCCCTAATGCCCTGCCACTAAGGAGGTGTGGTTTCTCTCTCTCACACTCACTCTTCCTCTGTGGACTGACCAGAGATAACCTGTGTAATAATCCAAAAATGAAGAAAGCAAGGAGTGAATGGAAAAGCAGGAGCATGGAAGGAACAGAAAGAGGACAAAACAGGAGGCACCACTCAGAAAAACAGAGTCTTTCTTTCTTTCTTTCTTTCTTTCTTTCTTTCTTTCTTTCTTTCTTTCTTTCTTTCTTTCTTTCTTTCTTTCTTTCTTTCTTTCTCTCTCTCTCTCTCTCTCTCTCTCCCACCAGCTTTGAGGCTGGCAAAGACTGCCTCAGTCCCACAGAGAACTCATGGGAATGCACTCAGGCAAGTAGAGTACCTGGATGGAGTTATTCCCCACCCCTCCCTCAGTTCTCTCTCCTGCCCAACTGGTGCTCTCCCCCTGGCCTGTCAAGAAGGAAACCATCCCTTTCTGTGACTCAAACAGCAGCTGTTTCACATTCCAGGAGTCTTCCTCCCCCTCCCCAATACGTTCAGCTATAAAAGTCACCCACTGACGCAAATCCTCCCACCCACCCCTAAATCAGAGAGAGAAAGAGAGAGATTTAGGTTCCTGTTGTTGACAGTGCTGGAGATGGGCTCCTGTCTTGCTCCACTGATCCCATCCCTGCTCCATCAGCAGAGAGAGGACAATTCCTCAGTCCCATTCTGCGAGATGAGCAGATGAGATTTACCCAGGGAGAGGAGATGGTCATCAGAGCAGAGCAACATGCAGGATTGATCTGGAAGTTGAGTCATGGCAAGTGGACTTCTTCTCTTGAGAGACTGAAGCATTTCATTGCTCATCCAAACAGTGATCTCAGCAGATACATTTTGCCTTATACTGAGACTTCTGACCACAGCACTCTGGAAATCTTAAGGCACCTTTATATGGAGGGTTATGGTAGGAGCATCTGTTCACTGCCAACCCACCATTCACTCCTTTAATTCACGGTGGCCTATAGAGCCCGAATGACTGGCTTTATAGTGGTGTCCCATAGATTTCATAAGACAAGGGCCTTTTTCAGAGGAGCATGTCCCGTAGCATTTTTCATGGAGATGGTTCTTTCCCTTAATATTTGACCTAAAGAGATCTAACGCAGCAAGGGAATGCATCAGGGAAATGGATTGGGGAAAAGACAACAAATCCCCAATGGGAATAGCATAGAAAGGTGAGGCAAACAAAAAATTAACCAATTCAATACGTGGGCGAGATAAAAAGAGTAACATGAGCAGGGCAGGAGCAGGGAGTAAAAGGGAGCAAGTGATATTTTCACTCACTTCCATGCCGTGTTTGTGTTTGGAATGACTCCTGGTGTGCTGGACCTGATGCTTTCATTGATTGCTCACAACCTTTATGGAGGCCTCCTGCTGGCTGAGTTGCCCTACAAAGGTGCATCAAAGCTCAATGAAGTCCGTAGGAGGCTTTCCGTTCACTTCAGCAGACTTTTGCTCAAGTTCTAGTCAATGCAGTGTCATTGTTTCCTCTTAGGTTTTCTTCTCTTCTTCGGCAAATCCTGTATCAGAAAAAGTATTTGCTGGGAAGATTAAACCAGTAT
This sequence comes from Phrynocephalus forsythii, assembly GCA_029282475.1. Lineage (NCBI taxonomy): Eukaryota > Metazoa > Chordata > Lepidosauria > Squamata > Agamidae > Phrynocephalus > Phrynocephalus forsythii. The sequence continues at coordinate 89,210,603 of JAPFRF010000001.1, read as the reverse complement.
TGGGGAGGTGGAGGGAGGCTTTGTTATTGTCTAGTTCAAGGCATTCTCAACAGGGGTCATATGGACCCCTGGTGGGCCCTGGCACATCTGAAAAGGGCCATAGAATGGTAACAATTCTTCACACACTACCTTATGAGGTATGTTATGTGATGTATACGATCCTGATTTGGCCTATATTTATTTGATGTTGTGCTTTTGGCTGCAGCCTGAAAAAGGTTGATAATGGCTGTTGGCTTCAAAGATTTTTTAAAAAGTCAGTTCTGGATCAAAATTAATCTGCATTATTGTCAGGGAGGACAAGACCAGGTAGTGTTTTGGCCTTGGGTAGAATTTCATCAGCCACATCTCTTCCACCAGAGCAAGTGGCATATAACCTCACCTCAAGCTCAAACTACCTCTGGTCCCAGGCCACTCCCACTTGGGTTTTAACCAGAGGCAGAGGATCTCTTTGGGTGGGTTGATCAAACTGAAAGTTTTGTTGCTGAGAACACTGAATTCACCATGCAGGGACATCCCAAACTAGGCAATGCCAAAGTGGTCTAATGGTACATTTAAATTAAAACTACGAAAATAATTTCTGTGTGTATTGAAAAGATTCAATTTATAAACACAGCAGAACCATGCAATGAACTGATCAGTCAAGGCCTGGCCACCCTTAACCTCCTGCTTGGCCCCTCTAGTCCTTAGATGTCATTTCACTCAGTTCTCCTTCCTTCACAATGCATCCCCCCAGCCAAAGCTTGGCTAACAAGGCAATGGTATCCTCTCAAGTATCAAGATATGCTGGCCTGGGGAAAAAGGCTAAATCCTGCTCCTCTTCTTTAACAGACTTGGCTGCAGGGGCCACCAATTTTTCCCCTGTGGGTTTCTACATGATTCCTTCCTAAGGGTGCATATCACCATTAATATTTTAAATTTATTATATAGTTTCTGTGCATTCTGCAGGTGAACTCAAGGGGATGTATGTGGCTCTCCCTCTCCCCACATTATTCCTGAAAACAACTCTGCAAGACAGTTCAGACAGAGAGAGTGTGGTGACCCTTAATCAGCCCATGAGTCAGAATTTGAACCCAGATCTCTCATATCTCAGTCTAACCCTCTAATCATTACTACGTGCTGATACTCGTTTGATGTGCTACCTGGAAAGGCACACTGCTGCCTCCCGCGTGTTTGCTTGTTTTGCTCTCCACCCTCATGATGTGAGACAGCTGGAAATGTGTGGTACTCATCCTCTAAGCCTCTGTAACCACTGGGTACACAGCTGTGGGGGCAGAAGAGGCTGTGAGATGGGTCTCCCTATTCAAGATGTATATGGTTACCTACTGCAGGGCATGTCCAGCCATGCTGCATTGTGCAAAGAGCAAGGTACACCTTATTCTGGAACGTGCCTTGTGTGTTTATTTCTTGGAACACAATTGTATATATCCCTTCAGGATTTAATTTAGGAACTCCTGGAAAGCACACCTGCAGAAAATGTGATTAAGGGAAATCTGAGCAAAACTTGATTAAAAAGGTTCCTGTTGTATGAAGTAGTGCCTGAAGGTAAATGAGATACTGACCTGTTTTTCCCAGGGACAATTTCTTTCCAGAGTCTCTACCACAAAATATTCAGATCCATACAGACGAGGCCCCAAATTAATCTGTTTCATGCATCCTATAAGGCATGCAAACACCATGTCACAGAGAACCATAACAAACTGTGCTGGTCTAAAATTTAGTGGCCCTCTGTACTCTGCAAAAAAGACCATTGAAATGTTCTCATTTGTAAACCAGTCATTTCTTGGTTGGTCCCTGTTAATCACAGAACATCATGAGACTTACCAGGTTTTGTGTCCAAACTTTCAATTAACCAATTCACTGGGAGGCTGGGTTTGTTATCCAGCCGGCAATGGTGGTGGAAGGAGCGACGTGGTGGCCACCATTTGGGAGCCCCCAGGTGTCTCCTTCCTAGCATGTGGCATGGCAACATGTGGCATCATGGGAGATCAGCCCCTGGCTAATCTGGAGTTGGTCTGGATTGGTGGATTCAAATTTGGACTGCCTCTGGAGAAGATATCAGACCTTGCTGCATCTTTTTTCTGCTTTGGGTCTTCTCCCGCTCTTGGTGCATGTGGTGTTTTTAGGAAGATAATAAAGGGGCTGTTTAATTCTTTTTTTGGGGGGGGGGAGTGGTTGGAAACATGAGAATGTATCGGATCAGATGGAGGTAGACCCTCCATAGTGAATTCCCTTTAAGAGGGTGGAGAGACATTGCAGGGCTCAGCTTGGAAGATAATGAACTCTTTGGTCTTGGATTGCTGGACACCCTTGTGGTTTACCCTTGGTTTCACATCTCTTGGTAGGTGGGTTGACTGATATTGATCTACCCTGCATGGTAGTGCCAGTACTATGGGCATCTGTTACCAGCAAAGTTGTGGGCTGTTTTTACTCCAACATTTCTATGTTTATGTGATTATTTCATAAACATCCCAGCTGTTAGTTTGGATGACAAACACCCATTTCTTCCAGCTCTGCTTCTGCTTAAAACACATATTTGAAATGCTTTTAAAAGCATAAATGAAATTGAGTGCCCTGCTCCATCTTTGCTTCTGAAGTTCTTTTGGGGGTGATCAGAAGGTTTTACTGAAACCTTCTGTTGGGGCAATGCAACTAGGAAATGAACTTCCTCTGGGAAGTTCAGGATAACTCCATTCTCAGAATCAAGATTTTAAAACTGAGGTTTAAAAAATGAAGTGTGACTGAAGAGGGTCAAAAACCAAAGAAAATCACAGGTTTTGTCACTCTTAGAACTGAGACATGCCTTGCCTCTTCTGGACCGGAGGAAAAGCTCCAACAAGATCAGCAGTGAATCGTGTAACATATACAGAATAAATGCTCTGTCCAGAAGAGTCCTGGGATAACTAATCAGTTTTCAATTATAAAGTTCTAAAGTATCTTACCACTCTCTGTCTTTTTGCCAATAGATTAATATGGTTATTTTTGTATTTATGATTAAATTTTACACTACCCCAGATTATTTTGATTGAATAAGAGATTTAGGTTATCAAAACTAATGGGGGAAAGGATGTAAGAATTTTGCTTTATCCATCCTTTGGCTTTGCTCCAAGCCATCCATCTTTTTTCCACAGCTCTGATCAACAGCTCTTCATTCCCACATTGTTCACACTGTCCCAAGACCATCACATCTCAAGAACCTTTGATGCAGGGCCCTTCAAAAATGGCAGTTTTCAGCTGTACTGTAAGATCTCTACAATTTTACATGCCGCACGCCATGTATGAAAGGTGTTCAGGGGATGTATAATTTAGAACTGCAGTGCTTGTGCTTGACCAATTGTGCCACCTGTTGAAATACGTCGGTCATTTTAGCAGCTTTCAAATCTACCCCTCCTAATGGGTCATATGCTTATTCAAGACATACCACATATGCATTGCCATTGAAATAGCAGAGAACAATCAATCATTTCAAATCCAACCCCTCTCAAATTAATGTAAAGACTGTGGAAGATCTCAGAGGGAATAGGAATGCAGAAAGCTCTTTTTTACATTTAATCAGCCCCAACTTTGTCAACTTTGTGCAACAGTGGCTCGCTGAGATTTCATCAAGACTGCTTTATAGGCTGCTTGGAGATCCTTGATCTTCGCTGGTGGTTTCCCATCCAGATACTGAGTTGACCCTGCATAGCTTCCAAAATCAGATCAGGTACATTCAGCAGATACCTTTAAGGTAGAAGACTACAGGGCCTTGGATAGCTTCAAGTAGGTCCTGTTGACCTGAACTCATTCCTACTAAAACAATAGTTCCCAATTTTAGGTACCTTAGGTGTTCTTGGACAGCAACTCCCAGGAATCCCAGGCAACCCAGCTGGTAGTGAAGGCTTCTGGGAATTGCAGTCCGAAAACATCTGGGTTATTCAATGTTGGTAACCATATACTAGACCACTAGGAAGATGCTGCCTTTGGAGGAAGCTGAAAATAACTGAAGACAATGTAAATTGAATTTACCCCTGCAAGAGGACCAGAACTAGGGGACATCCACTTAAACTGAGGGTTGGAAGAGTGAGAACAGACAAAAGAAAAAAATACCCAACATGTTGTTAGTCTGTGGAACTCCCTGCCACAAGATGTGGTGATGGCACCTAGCCTGGATGCCTTCCAAAGGAAATTGGATAGATTCCTGGAGGAGAAGTCGATCACAGGTTACAAACCATGAGGGAGATGTGTAATCTCCGGGCTTAAAACTGGGGTGTTTCAAGGTCCAGATGCAGGGGAGTGGTATCAAGAGACAGATATCTAGTCTCGTGCATTCCCGGACACATTTGGTGGGGTCACTGTGAGATACAGGAAGCTGGACTAGATGGGCCTTTGGCCTGATCCAGCATGGCTCTTCTTATGTTCTTATGAGCTGACTGGACTGTTAAAGAATCCTTCCATTATTTTGCAGCCTGAGCCTCCTGAAAGGCTGGGGGCAGGGAGGTTCCGACTTAAACGTCTTCTGAGTCAGAGCATGGTGGCCAGGCTATCTCCTGTAGGTAAGAGGGCCTGGGATAAAGCACTGACTCTCCTTTCCCCTGAGGAAGCAGCCTGTCCGTCATGCTCTTCTGAATTGCAGGTATGACGCCTGGGAATTATGACAGAGTGTGAATCAGAAACAAATTATTCATCTGAATGTTAAAACACAGAGACCTTGCACTCTCTGGCTTTGTTATAATACTGGCAATCATTGCATGAAAAGGCTTTTGCCTGAATGTATCCCCTCCTCCATAATTACCACAATGTGCAGGTGCACACTGTGTAGTGATTTATGGCCAAGGTAGGAAGCCTCCAGGGGATGTGGGAACCCCCTTGTTCTGACTGCAGGTTACACGTTACCTAAAAATGTGGTTTAAAATGCTTTTCCCTCAAAATGGAAATGACCAGATGTTCAGTTTTAAAACAAAACAATAGAATTCACCCTTACTCCATACATATTACACAAGGTCTCTTGTCTTTAGAGGAAAATCATTATTCCTTCTAGAAGTAGTGATTCTTCACTAAATTAAAGGGAAGAATCCTTTGCTCATCGGTGGCATCTCTACTCTCTCTCAAATCTACATTTTCAGATTTTTTCCCTCCAAGGGAAAACTAGATGGGAATAAAGGAGCTCTGAAGGCTGCACATGGTCCACAATCTGTGTGATTCCCACCCTTGATTTATAGGGATCTGCATAGAAATACTTGTAACTTTTTCAAAAAAAAAAAAAGTCATTTGGTTAGTTTTCAAAGAGGTCTCCCATATGCAGACCCTGTACAAACTAATAAACATTGGAGTACTACATGCATACCTAAGACTATGTGTTCAAGGGATAAATCCATGGATCCAGTGATCTACAGTATATGAAACCAATAATTAGGATTGACTATATCTGACTCTCTTTAGAAAAGGGTTGATAATCTCAGGGCGTTTATACACGACCCCTAAGCTGCGCTGCAAATGGCACCCAGCTCCGGAGCTTAGAAATGTTTTCCCACCAGCTCCGGAGTTTGGAGACAATTAATGGCCCAGCGCATTTTTCATGTACCTGCTCTCTGCAGGTGAAAAAAAATTGATGCTGATAAGAGTGCCTGGCTCTCCTGGCTTGTCTGTTGTTTTTTTGCCTCCCGCCCCTTTAAGAGCTCCTTGAGCCGGAACCAAGAAGTAACGGGGCTCGTGGCAAGTTCGACCGTCACCGGCAGGTTAGTAAAGGCTTCTTTTGTCCTTTTTTCCCCTCCCCCCCTCACGCCGACAGGAGCAGGAAGTGCTGAGGGGTGGGGACAGAGGAACAGAAACGAACCCCCAAGATCTCTGGTCCGAATTTAAGGGACCAGCGGATCTTAGGGGTCGTGTGAAAAGGCCCTCAGATCATTAACATAGCTCAGAAGGTCTATGTATTGGGATGTCAACCACATATTATATTCGTAATGGGATGATATGCTTTGTTGCCAGGCTTTGAATAAACAGCCACATCTGCTGGATTGCAATTGCATTTCCTCCCTCCTGGTGTTAAGTGAAATCAAACTTTTATTAGGATATATGAAAGGTCTTCAGATGGGAACAATTGGAAGGACAGTGCAAGCAATGATGTTAAAAGAAAGCTCTTCATTTACAATACTGCTGTTCTTAGGCTTTCTGCCAGAGATAGAGGTGCTTCTCCAAGCAAAGCTTGGCTTTATTACTCTTCCATAATTTACTTGACTCAGTCTTCTGTGCTTCCGAAGTCGGTAAAATGGGTACCCAGCTGGATGGGGGGGGGGGGAATGGAGCAATGTGTAGCCTGCATACTGTAATTAAACTGTAAACTGCCCAGAAAATACTTGAAGTGGTATGGTGCGGTATATAAGCAGAAAACTTTGCTTTGCTTTAATTAACCTTTATTCAGAGGAATATAACTAGAAGCCTGGGTGTTTAATGTTGGGGAATGAAATTCAGGCATGGTGTTAAAATGTTTTCTTAATGAGGGGCCTCCCAACTGATGTTTCACACATAGCTTGCCTTGGAGAGAGAGATTGTTGGTCAGTTCAGCCCAAAGATCAGTGATTATTGCAATCTTCAAGTGGTAATGGGTAATTAAAGCTTTTGGAGTGTCTGATGTGCTAGTACAATGCCTTCTTTTAAAATGGCATAGGCTTCATTTGCAGAATCCTTACCACTGAATAGTCACTAATCCTTTTATTACTGGCTATCTCTGATCTTTTGTTGTTTAGGTGCCCTCAAGTTGGAACCCAATTATAGCAACCATTATAGGGCTTACAAATAAGTGAGATATTTAAGGAGTGGGTTTACCACTCCTACACCAGAGAGTTTCCATGGCCAAGTGGGGATTTGCACCCAGGCCTTTTCTCCTGCTGCCCTTTTATGGATGCCCAGACAAATAAGAAGCACTTCACACCTCCACCCGGAAGGCTAGAGCTAATGACCCATACTTAATGGACGTTGGGAAGGGTTGTATAGGTGGGGCTTTCACGCACACACCGGCCATTGTCCATCTAACAAGCCTCCTCAGGCCATTGTCCACCTAACCAGCCTATCCAGGCCACCATCCACCTAACAAGCCTATTCAGACCAGGATGATTTGAAATCAAGGTAAACTATACATTGGAGGCCTCCCCACCAACTTTCCTCAGACTGACAAAGCTGCCTGGATGAGTAGCGCAATGTTTCGATCTCACAAGAAAGAAGCCCAGTTGCCATGATTCAACTTCCAGATGTCTGCTTGGTAGTGCATATGGAAGCTGGAGGCTGGCTTAGCACTTAGACCAGACCAGGCGGTAGCTTCAGATCAGCACAGGGCCCTTTTACCTGTTTTGATCCCCCTCTAAGAACCCCTGAAATAGCTATGAGCTCAGACATACAACCCCTCAATGTGGACTGCTCCATTCCTATTATGCTATTTTGCTGCCTTTTGAGTCTCTCGATAAGGATTCATCAAATCAGCCCACAAGCTACTTATTATGGGTGACATTGCCTCTTTCTCCCCGCCCCTCAATTTACAGGAAAGGAGTTTTATTGGCCCAGTTGCAAACAATGCTGTTGGCTTCCAATGTAACAAATAGTTCAGGAGCACACTGGAAAACTTCACTTGCCTCTGGTCTCCAATGATGAGAAAGGTATTTAGAACAGAGTCTGGAAACATTACTTTTTTTTTTTACAACTCCCAGAGCTCCCAGCACAATGGCCAGGCTGGCTAAGGAGGTGTGTGTGTTATAAAAAGTGTAATTCTTCCAGGTCTTGATTATTATTTTTCACAGTCTTTCTCTCTTACACAGCAAATGCCCAGAGGACAAAATCTGTCCATTAGCTCCACACCCATAGGGCTAAATTGCCCACTCTGCTGATATTAGCATAAAAGGAGCCCATCTGTGACTATAGCATATACCTATATGCATGCAGCCATTTGGCTCCTTCTCCCAAGTAGGAGTCCTATCTCACCCAGGGCATGTAAGAGTTCTATGCACAGGCTTCTATTTGTACATCGCTCAAACATCCAGTCACAAGGGTGTGTGGCCAATAAGTGTTGTGGGACATGGTAATGACTGTGCTGAATCCTTCACACATTTAGCTATATATATTGGAAAGAGATGGGCACGACCAGGGAAAATGACGTTTTCGAGTTGTCGTGTGTCAGAGCCGGCCCGTTTTGGCTCATTTCCGTTTTTCGTGAAATTTTCCAAAAATTTGTTGTTTCGTTTGTCGGTTTTTTGTCTGTCGTTAGTACTGGTTTGGGGGGGAGCGGGCTCCTGGAGGCACCTCTCTGGGGTGGGTGCCTCCTCTGGCCCGCTACAAAATGGCATGCATAGCCAATTGGATATGCATACCAAGTTGAGCAGAGAGGCACCTCTTTTTTGGGTGCCTCTCTCTGTTGACCACAGGCCCACTGCTAACTGCAGTGTCACACTGCACACACTGGGGGAAGGCTCCTCCTCAGTCTGGGCGTTCTGTGGTTCACCAAGAAGGGAACTGTACTTGCGTGTGTAGTGCAATGCGAGTACAGATTTGGCTTAGGGTTAGGGGGGTTAGCGCAAGGGCTAGGCTTAGGGTTGTTACGGGTAAGGTTAGGGTGAGTTCGTGGGGTGCACCTCTGGGTGCCTCTGACCCACTAAGAAGGACAGTGTACTGGCGTATGGGTTAGGGTTAGGGTTCGGGTTCGGGCTACGGTTAGTGGGCTTTTTATGCCCGACAGGCACATCCCAGAAGTCTCGGTCAAAACCTGGTCAAGTGGCCATGCAATTGGTGGAATGGCTCCAAAAATTTGCATGGTCCACTCCCATGGCCAGCCCATCATTGCGCAGGTTTAAAAAAATAAAATAAAAATAAAATAAAATAAAATCAATGGAGACATTTTGTTGCAAGAAAAACCCACTGCTGCTACTGTAAAAATTCAGGCAGTTTTAAAATAGCTATTTTCGCATGTTTCTGTGGTGCTTTGGTGTGTTTTTGGACCACCACGATTTCAAAATAAATAAATATTTTGCGGTCGCCCCATTTTGGATCCCCGCCCGCACCGCATGGCATGGCGAGTTGGCGAGACGACGAGGAATGGATGCACAGCCCAGGAGAGGAGGGGGGGAGGCCGGGGACCACCCCCCAGAAACCACCCCTCTGGTAGGTGCCCTCACTCAGGCAGGCATATTTTCGCCTGCTTTTTTGGCCGGGAATTGGGTTTTTTTTTTTTTTAAAACTTTTTTTCTGTGCCGCGCTGCTTGGCGAGTTGGCGAGACGACGAGGATGCGCAGCCCAGGAGAGGAGAGGGGGGGAGGCCGGTGACCCCCCCCCAGAAACCACCCCTCTGGTAGGTGCCCTCACTCAGGCAGGCATATTTTCACCTGCTTTTTTGGCTGGGAATCGGGTTTTTTTTTAAACTTTTTTTCTGTGCCGCTCCGCTTGGCGAGTTGGCGAGATGACGAGCAATGGATGCGCATGCGCAGGCACTCGCAGCCCAGGAGAGGGGGGGAAGCCGGGGACCCTCCCCCCAGAAACCACCCCTCTGGTAGGTGCCCTCAGGCAGGCATATTTTCGCCTGCTTTTTTGGCCAGGAATCGGGGTTTTTTTTATTTTTCAAACTTTTTTCCTGTGCCGCTTGGCATCGCGCGATCACTGCGATGCCGCCAGGAACGACCACGACAAATCAGACCCAATTTTTCTTTAGTCGGTTCGAGTTCGAGTTCTGGCGGAGTAATTGTCGTTCTTCGTTTTGTTACGTAACGGAAACGAGGAACGGAAATGGAAACAAGGATTTCGCCGAGTCGTGCCCATTTGGAAAGGTCTACTCAGAGGTTGAAGTTGCACAGATGTCCCATTAAGCCCAGCAGACTCTAATAGTCATGTATGGAACCCCCCCCCAGGGTTCTTGGTTTTGATGCTTGCCTTAAACAGTCTTATGTTTGTGGATAACAAGTTCTTGGCTATGTCCTCAAGGTCGATTCAGTTCCAAAGAGAGCAATCATCAGAATTTGTGACGCAAGTAATTAGTAACTTTAAATCAAGCAGAAGTAGGTCATCAGACAGTTGGGTAACCAATAGTTCTGAGGAATATTGAAAAGCAAAAGACAGGCTTTTAATTGTGTGAGCTAACAGAATTTACAGAAATGGTTTCCAGCCTTGGGTTCCAAGATGTTCTTGGACTACAACTCCCAGAAATGCTGGCTAGCACAGCTAATGGTAAAGACTTCTGGGAGATGTAGTCCTAGGGTACTTGTAGATAAGTGGGATATAAATCCAATAAATAAATAAATAAATAAATAATAGAATATCTGGGGTTTAAAGATTCTGATTCACAGTTTGCAGGACAGGTCTTCCAGCCATCCAGTTGCTTACAATCAGTTCTCATGGAACCTTGAGACACGGCTTTGCTTTTGCTCAAATTGTGTTTGGTACAAGCATCACTGGTGGAAGGGGCCTAACCCCTTTTCTCCAGGGCCTCTCTTTCCCTTCTGAAGATGACTCAGAAAGGTAAGGCGTGACAAACAGTAGGAGGGTGTTGACTGTTACTTGGTATTTAAATTGGCAGAGTGTGGCAGTCTAATGTTATGCTTGTGACTGCTGAAAGATGTACAGTATACTCTTTGGGGACTAGCGTAAAGTTAAAAAGTACTTTTTTGTTGTCAAAGGAAATCCAAATGGGGAAAAAATCCTAAACCTATTCACATATGCCACTATAGCTGGCTTCCACATGGGCACATCTTATGGCAGTTATTATGGAGAAGCTACCAAGCAGAAGAAAGAGAAAGTGACTTCACAGGGAGAAAGAGGAAGGAACCCCAAGAATATACAGTAAATATACATGTAGAATAAGGTCCTTCTTTGTTCCATGACTAGTTTTGTACTGTGACAGCGTTGGTCACAATCATGTGGTTTTGTCCCTGTTTCAGTGTTCCCATGGTTGTGATCACTTGTCTCGTGACAAGTGTTACCTCATGGTCTTGTACTGTGACAAACACTGAAATTGTTTCGCTTCCTTTTTCCTTTTGGGAGGGCTTAAAAAAATTCTTTTTCGATATTTCGCTCCTGAAATGTAAAAACAACACCAGACAGTTTTATGAGAGAAACGAATGTTTTGTTGCATGACAGTTGTTACTACATGGTGTCTTGTCTCGGAACAGAAAGCGGGAACAAAGAGTGACAAGGGAAAACCCTACTCCAGCAACAATATTGTTGTGGTTAGCGCCCGTTTCGGGGGCATGGTCAAGACAAATTTCAGTAGTTGCGTGACAGACGTGAAGTAACTTTTTTGTACTGCTCCTAAGCACACTAACAGAGACAAAACAGATGTGAAGTAACCGCCTAAGAAAGATTAGAGAGAAAAATCTGGGAAATCTTTATTGTCTATTGACTCCTTTCTCCTTCGACACCGGTAAAGATCACTTGCTGCATGCTGTGGGCCAAATGGAGGGAGATATCCAGTGCCTGCTGGTTCACTTCTGTGTGACCCGAAAGTCCCCTTTCCATTGATGGGTGACAAATTATGCATGGTTAAGAACAGTGACAGGACTGTGGCCTCCTTGCCACAAGGCCACCCTGCTATGAGCGATTGCCTCTTTGCTTGCCATCTGCTAGGAAAGCATGTGACAGCCTTGCTTATTCCCCTCAGTATTCATTCAGCTCTTTAATGTCTCTAATGTAGCACTAGAGCCACTGACTGAATGAAATCCACACTGGCTCTCAGTGCTGTATTCCTTTTATCAGCTAGATCAGTGATTACTTTAAGAAGGCTATTAGCAGGCTTTGGCACAGCTTTTTAATGTATTTTTTTTAAATAATAAAGTGCACATTGTTCACTGGCTATCAGGAAAGCTTTTCTCCTGCACATTTACATTATTGACTCTGCTTTTTCTGTGGATGGCTATTTCCCCCCTAAGTTAATTGGTTTGACTAATTTCTTATTTAGTTCTTCATGCAAAGAGATTACATTTAGTCTTGTCTCCCTCCCCTTTTCTTCCATACCTTTCTCCACAGTCCTATGACTTACTAAAGATAGATTATTTTTATTCAAAAAGCACTCTTCTAAAAAGAAAAAAAATCTCTTGGGTACATTCCAGACAGGCCTTTCAGATTTACGTCAAGCTCAATGTTTCCATTATTCCATCTCGGTGCCTGCCTTCTTTTAAAACGCCATTGGCTTCATGAGCTCAGACGTTGGAAGAAAAATTGCAGGCAGGTTCCTGGATTTGCTACATGAGGTTAGTTGCTCAACCCAAGTATGCTTGATTCGTTGGTGCAGAGCTGTGTTATCTAGCATAAAGGGGAGCCATTTGTTTCGATCACTGGGCCCGATTTCTTGCCAGTCGCATCCCAGAGTGAGGGTTAATTTTTTTAGCATTCACTTCAAAATATGCCTCTTAATATTTTGCCCCCCACACACTGGAATGATAACGCAAGACACTAGAATGGGGTATAAATGGACCACACTTTATTAGCCACTTAATGAACGAGGGGGCTGCAGCAGTGCAGAGAACTGGTTGGCCCCCTGAGGTCACCTTTGACCTCCCCAACCACCATGGCAGCTGACCTGGGCAAGTCCCAGCCCCACATTTGTGCCATTCGCCGGACAGCACCCAGAGGCCAGTAAAATGTGCCAAACCACCACCTCCGGGTGCCTTGGCTCCACACCCAAGGAGCGCCTGGCCCCAGGGGTATCCCAGCTGATCATACCCCATGAAACTGTAACCTCAGGATCCGCAGCATCATGGAGGCTGATGGGCTAAGATGACATTTAATATGGACTCACACCAACATTATTCCTCTGTACTACCAGCCACAGCAGGGCCGCTAGCCTAGCAATGCGCCCTGTTCCCCCACCCCAGCCAATAACTTCAGCCTGCAGCCCCCTATGAATATCATATCTCCATACCCAAATCAGAGAGGTGCACCCCATCACTCCTAAATAGCTCCAGGTATCCCGGTTTGATCTCAGGGTGGCCGATGGACACACCCCTCCAGCATTGGCACAGACATCCCTACAAACATCCTTGTTAATTTTTCTCCTTGCCCTATTCAGGTGAGATGGATCACAATTGGCTGTCCACGTCAATCGCAGTACAATGTTAGACCATATCAATTTTGTGCCTGCAAACTGCTCCCGAAATGCCTTGAAATCTTTCAAGATGCAGAGAGAGCTTTGCCACTCATCCTGATGATGTCATTTCCACCCAAATGAACCAACACCACATCCGGCGACACCTGACCCATTGCCCTCAACATCGCTGCCCAGAATTCACCCAACACCATCCCTCTCTGCTGCACCACCCAGCCCCAAATTTGGGGCCCAAGATGAACTGGCCACATGCCGCTCTGCCCAATAGATGAACCTGTGGTCAAACAGTAGAATCTTTATCTTGACTGGAAGCATCCTGAGACCTGCAACAGGAAAGAAAGAAGGGGCCAGGCTGGGTTCTATGCCACCATGTTGCATACATAAACCTTGTACCATTGTAATGTCCACCTGCCTTTCCTCTTGATAGCTTCCGGTCCATAATCCAGCCTGGCAGCAGTCAACGCTGCCACTATGCAGAACAAGTGAGTCCCAAAACACCAACCCAGAAGTAAACCAACTTGCTGCAAGGCACCATCTGTCAACCACCAAAATGGATACTTAGTAAGAGGTGTGCCATCCTGATGGCAAAACAAATAACCATCCCTACTACCCCTTGCCACCATATAGGCTGATAATGCCCTTACTGGGTACAGTTCCGCCACCAAACATTCCCCCAAGACCGAGCTAGCACCCTTGCCTGCTTGGTCTATCTTTGACCCAGCATGGCTGGCCACCCATACCTCTCCAGGAAGGCCCCCTGGATGGACCCATGGGGAAAGCGGGGAGGTGACTTTGGCACCTATGGAGAGTGTTGAGTGCCTCTGCCAGCCCCCATTTCTGGGCCTTCCAAGAGACGAAAGGGGTGGGCACGTGGGTGTCACCCCATGTCCTGAGCCTCCTGCTGCCTCTGCCACTGGTCAGGGGGTGACCACCCAGCATGCTCCCAAAGAGGGAGGGCGACTGCATCTCGGCATGGCCACCCATTCCAATGCCCCTCCATCCCCACCTGGGTTTCTTCCCGGTAGGCCCAGAGGTGTTATGTGGGCCACCCCGGGAGAACTTTCCCCAGCTTGGTGAAGCCCGATGCCCCGCCCCAAGGCCCACAGAGGCCAGAGGCCAGCACCCTGGGCCTAAAAACAAATTGAGGCTGGGGCAAGTAAACTTGCAAAAAAGCAAAGAAAAGTGTGCTGCTTAAATGCTGCCCCATAGCACTTAAAGCACTCTCTGGGTGGTTTACAAGTAATTATGCCAGCTATAAATTACCGCTGCCACCAGGCAAACTGGGATTTTTATTGATTTCAAAAGGATCGAAGGCTGAGTCAACCTTGAACCAGCTACCAGGGATTGAACCCTGGGTCATAAGCACAGTTTTGGCAGCAGGACAGCAGTTTAACCACTGTGCCAGAAGTTCCCTTTGTAATGTGCTGTTACTTTGTGAGTCAATAATGGTAAAGATCCTACTGTATATACTCTTTGCCACATTGTTATGACAGCTGGCCTTCAGTCCTCTGAACGTATTTTCCATCAGTGTGCCACTTGTGTCAGGTTCCTCATTTGTGAACATGAAAACCAAAACAGAGGCAAACAATGAGATGCGACAGCAAATGTGCTAATGCAATTCTAGTCTTCATCAAGAGAAGCACAATGTTCAGATCCAGGTAAGTAATAGCAGGATTCTCTTCTTCTTAGAGAAAGATACTGATAAATTAGAACATGCTTCAATAAGAGTTTCCAAGATGGTAAAGCCTTTGGGAATCAAGCTCTGAGAGAACTGGTTGAGAGAGCTGGTATGTGTTTAGCCTTGGTAAGACTGAGATGCAATATGATGGCTCTCATCAGATACTTGAAGGGGTCTCACCTGGTACAGCTGTTTTCTGCCATTTCAATGGGGTTAATTTAAAAGGCAAGAGATCCTGACAAAACATTAGGGATAATGTCTTGGTAATAAGAGATGTGTGATGATGGAAGAAATCACCTTGAAAAGTGGTGGGCTCTTCTTGGTTGGAATTTTCACACCAATGTTTGACTGGCATTTGGGCCAGGATGCTTTCATTATGGATGCCCCGCTAGGGACTTTCCACCTCTATATCTTTATACCTCTGAGATGCTCTCCAACACAACAACAAGGGAAGTGGAACTGGTGAATAAAAATCAAAGGACTACTCTTTCAGGTTTGTTTAATTTTGCTTTGGGCACTGTCCAGTTCTTCTCTATTTCTACAGTTTATCATTTCTCTGTGGCAGTTTTAGAATGCTGTTTAAAAATAATGTTAGAAACCAGAACAAAAGAGGAAAACAAGAACAAAGGCTCAGTGTGAATGGATTCTAAAGGGAGGGTTGTTTAAACATTCAGTCTTATAGGGGATGCTTTAAACATTCATGTTAAAATTTTAATGAATGAATGATATGCTGTCAAGTCAATTTTCACTTGTGTTAACTAGAGAGGGGGACGAATTGAAAAATGAATCACATTTTTATGAGTTTGGCTGATTTGTCAAAATTAATCAATTCATGTTAATCATAAATGAAGTCCCCCGATAAATACAAATTGATGAATTTTTAGTAATTTTTAGCAATTTTTGTTAATTTGTCACACCATAAAATAGCCCCCAAGGCAACTTGAGACACCAAATTTGGAGAAATGCTTCATCTGACGCTCCACTACACTCCTTCCAAGATTGGTGGAGATTAAAGATTTGATATCTGTGTTATGTACCTCTGAATATGGCCCCCATACCAAAGTACTCTCCAGATACCTAGAGACTCAAAACTTGCGGAAAAGCTTTCTGTAACTCTCCTCTACAATCCCACCAAGTTTGGTGAAGATTGGGTTTCTCCAACCCAGTTGCTACAGGGCACATTTTTTTGGGGGTGGGCATACTTTGTGGGTGTGTAACTCAGATGTCTGAAACCTAATCTTACCCCAAACTTGGAGGGATTGTATAGATGGGTTTGGAGTAACTGCTCTGCAATGACACCACCACCACTACAACAAACAACAACAAAAACTATGATATGCAGTCCTAACAGCCATCCAGTCTCCACAAGCCTAGAGTGGTAATAGATGATGATCTAAAAGGGGGAAGGGTCTCCTCCCCAGTCTTGTGTACCAGCTTGAACTCCAGAACCCACTTGCAGCCAGCTAACAACCAGGCAGAGTCCCAGCTGAGAGATGGTAATGCCTATGAGCCCCGCGGCCACTCCAGGCACCTCAAGAGTGCCCCTGGCTGCAAATGGGCACTCTTTTTCACTGTGAATTAAATATGTCCCCCACACAGCAGACACAAGTGGATGCCTTTCTCAACTTGAGCAAAGCAAAAACATTTGTTGTGTTAGGATTTTACTGGTGTAATGCCATGGAGACTCATGGGAGGAAATGGAGTCTGTAATGTTTTTAGTTTCCGTGTCTGTAATTTTCCAGCTTCAGCTTGTTTAGCAGACTCTGCAGGTGTCTTATCCACTAGAGGGGAACAGCCTCCAAGTTTCATTGCTCAGAGAGATGCATCTAGTCATAATAAACATCCCAGAGGCATCTGTTCTCAGTAGCTGCATGAGAAACTAACAGGCCTAACTGTGGAAGGAATTACATTCTTGAAGAAGGGGGCTACAGAACAAAGGGCTGTGAATTGATTGGTTAACACCTAGATTGATGGAAGGTTCAGTTACAGTTTGTTAGTCTATTAATGATTGCTTCTAGTTCTAATGTTCCTTTTTACGATGTTTCACTTGCCAGAAGCAGCTGTTTAGAGTAGTTAAAATGATTACTTAGAATAATTCAGATTTAATGCTAGGAAAGGGATGTCTATCTATTTCAACTGCCTTAATGGTCTGAATATGCATTGCTTTGCAATACTTTGAACCTAGAACTGACTTTTTATCTTCTTTTAAAAATAAATTTTCATAATTTTTTAAATATTTTACCAACGTGTATTCACTGAAGAGAAGGGAAGAAAGAATGTCTAAAGGAAGTGCCTCATTTTTGACTACGACTCCTTTGAAGTATTTTTGGGACTTCCTACATGTCCTGGTTGGTGTGCAGAGACTCAAAGTACACAGTCAATGGACTGGGGGTTGAAACTAAACAAAATAGTAAATCGAGGTTGAAGAGGCTTGCCCATGATTTCTCTTCATGCATTCTCTGGGTTTTAACCCCAACCCAGGTTGGTAAAGAGTGGCGGAGGGTTGAAATCAGAATGGCTCCCTCGCCTGGTTGAACTGTGCTTCAGGACGGGTTCCTTACAAGCGGCTCACCATGATCAGGGGAATGTGCTTTTAAGACAAAAAGTGTTATGCAAAACAAAGGAGAAATTTGTCTGAAATAATTGCTGTAAGGCACTACATTCCCCCTGCCCCAATATCCTTTGCTTCATTTAGATTTTACATGTTTCTACAAGCATTTGAGGTCCGTGGGTATTATAAAGACATGTCTGCTTTCAGTAATGTGGATTATCTCATTTTTTACAAATGGAGGAGTGGGTAGAATAAAATCCTCAGAGGAGAAAAATCCAACTCAAAAAAAAAATCCTAAAGGAATTGTATGAATCAACTTGGCAGCATTCCATACGGTCTGGGCGGGTGGGGTTTATTGTCTATTTCATTGTCGATCCTTTTGCCTGGCATCATTCCCAGCATCTTCCCATCCCTGACTGACATGGGCCACTGGAGAGACACTGAAGAATGACCCCCCCACCCCCACCAGACATTAACACTGACTGAACGGCCCTCTTCCTTTTGCTAAAGCCACAGCTGAACTGATAACAGAATTGATTGGAATATGCAAAGTCTTGGGGCCAGCATTTTTGGCATGAGGCAGCCCACTGTTGTGGAGGTCCTGATTTCAGGCCAGCTTGGGCAGGAAAAGAAATAAAGCCACAGGCATGTTCCAGCCCCACAATCCTTCCTGAACAAGCTCAAGCTAGAGGAATAAGCTGCGGCAGCATCAACAAGGGGCCAAGCTTCTCCAACTGAGCCGTCTGCCTTTGTTTTGGCTTGAGGCTTGAATAATATTCTTCTCAAACTCAGGAGGCTCTTTGTGGTGAAGATTAAGAATCCGTGTCCTAGAGGGCTCGTTTTCACACAAGGACAAGACTGCTTGCTGGCAAAGGTGGTCTATGGAGCAGGACCTTTAAAAGGAAGCATGTGCACATATGCATCCATAGCATACAGTGGCATCATCAGGGGATTTGGAAAAGGTGCCTCTTTGGTTTCCGATCCTCCATCACATAATGAGCACAGAAGCCATTCAAATCCCCACCTCTCAAATATGATTCATTCTGAGGAAGGGATAGAGAGACTTCAAGTGTTCACAATCGGCTTTGTTTTTTGTTTTTTTTATTAGTATCCTGAGATTCATCAGCTGGAGACTGGAGTGAAACAGTGGGCTATGCGGGCGAACGTCAGTGCAGAATGAAAGAGAGAATGATCAGGCTAGGAATCTGTGATCAATAATTCAAACCAAGCTCATGGATTCTTTCACAGCTGAGTAAAAAAATGCAAATGTTCTTTTCCAGCAACCTTATTTAATGGGTGAAATATCTGGAGCCATCATACAAGTGGTTGTTGTTATTGTTGTTGCTGCTGCTGCTGCTGGTGGTGGTGGTGGTTTTCTAGGTATGAAATACTCATATGTTGTTTATCAGCCCTGTCTGCATTAAACCTGCCTTAGAGCTCAGAATCATTAATTTTAAAGGTCCAATGTTAGCATTTGTTTGGGTGTGTGTGTAAAATATTTCTTCATGTCAGAAGCACCAAAGGTTATTAATAAATAAATCTGGTAATCTTTGCCCAATAACAGGGAGTCGAGAGTATTTGGGGCAGCTAACATCAAGTCTTCCGTAGTACATGTTGAAGGGCATATAGAGTACACGGGGACTGCTGCCTCTTCTTCTCCACGCTTGGTGTGAAAAACCCAGTTTTACTGAATTTGGTTCTGAATTCCATTTCAAAACCTTTTATGTGCCTTCCAAAACAACAACAACAATACCTGGATGTGGTTTACCATTCTTCTGAGGATATCCTGGGACTCTGCCGCTGTCCCAAGGCTCCATACAGGCTGGCTCTTCTAGGATGATGCACAGCAGGGGAACAAAACCCCCAAACCTCTGGCTCCACAGCCAGAGACCTAGCTCATGACCTATAGGTTTGAAAAATAATTTTTATTTATTTTCTTTTTTTCTTTTTATTTATTTTCAGTAAAGCACATATATTGCTCATCACCTGTTGTGTTACATAGGTCAGTTACAATTATTTCTCCAACATTTCAGTTCATTGTGATTTATATCTCCTTTCACATCTTTTCATACTTAGTTTCTTTTTTTATTCCATTGGTATTCATGGGTCATGGGTGAGGGTCTGATTGAGGGTCAGAATCAATCAGATCATCCCAGCAGTATCCATGTAAGATCCCATGCCAGGCATCTTCACAGTCTCAGCCATCCAAGCTTCAGCATCACATAGGTTAATAATGCATTGATGATTGCTCAAGTTTTAGGGCCTAAATCAAATTGAAAGGCCAGTAGCATAGACACATAGGGATTTACATAAGTACAGTGGTACCTTGTATAAAGGAATTAATTCGTTCCAAATGAAATTATGTTAAGCAAACTTTCCTTTATACAAATTCCCATAGGAATGCATTGAAAGCAGAGTAATCCCATTTTTATGTTGTACGGATTTTCCCCATAGGCAATTATGTTAAGCAAATTTCCCCTATCTCCGGAATTTTTATGTTGTACAAATTTTGTTATACAAGCTGTTTGTTATACAAGGGTCCGCTGTACCGTACAGTATAGACTTGTGTGTGTGTTGTGTCATTACAGTCGTGACCGACTCTTTGTGACTCCATGTCCACGGAGTTTTCTTGGCAGGAATGCTGGAGTGGTTTGCCAGTTCCTACTCCAAGAGCCTACAGCACCTGGTATTCCCTGGTGGTCTCCCATCCAAGTACTAACAAGGGCCAACTCTGCTTAGCTTCTGAAATCAGGCGAGATTGGATGTGCTTAGGGCATCTAGGCAGCGTAATACAAAGGATAAAAATAACCAAATACAATATTGCAATAACCTATCCAATCTTAGCAGTTTACTCAATCATAATATTTTAATTATTCAATTAACTAAGCAACTTTTAAAAAAGAAAAAAACATTTTAGCTAACTTAATAAATAATTAACAAAGCATTTTAACCTATCCTTCTAAGAATCAAATAATTTCAAATGCTTTCTATAACTAGAGTTAATGTTTTGTGGGCAATTGTAAAGTGGTTACACCTTGATCTACAGGTTTTCCTTTAAGCATAAACATTCCTATCTGTGCCTAACTACAGCATTTATTTTAAAAGTCTAGCAGGTTAGCATATATTTATATATCAAGCTGTTTTTCATATTTCTGTTATCCATTTCAAAAATCATAGCAATAATGGCTTTAAACAATCAAAATACAGGGAACCAAACTACTTGCTATGTGATCACTTCATTAAACCAATGGTTCTGAATTTTCTCTTTTTCTGCTAAGTTCATTGCCTTCATGCATTGTTTTTCTATCTTATTTATTGCTTTGTTGATGGAAAGTTCCAGGGCTTTATCGATGGAAAGTTGCTGCACAGATATTGTAGCTGTCTGTAAGTTAGAAGTTTGGGTCTTTCTGCTATCTGCCCTGATCCTATATCCTGCTTTAATCTGGCATGTTGCCCAGTCAGTGAGGATATATACAATTATATATATATACACAGTGGACCCTTGTATAACAAACAGCTTGTATAACATAAAATCTGTACAACATAAAAAAATCCAGAGATAGAGGAAATTTGCTTAACATAATCCTCTATGGGGAAAATCCGTACAACATAAAAATGGGATTACTCCATTTTCAATGTATTCTTATGGGAATTTGTATAAAGAAAAATTTGCTTAACATAATTTCATTTGGAACAAATTAATTCCTTTATACAAGGTACCACTGTATAAACATGCTGTGTCTATTCCAACATCAGAAAACTCCTTCGAAAAACAGCTTTCTAGGCTCCTTGCCAGTGTAACTCTCCTAGTCTCCCATTAAAAAAGAAAAATCTTTTCTACCAGCTCAGAAAAGCAACAAGGCAAAGAATCTAAAATCACTTCTTGAAATAGCTCCGTCTTCCACATGTCCACCCTTCTTCACTGAAATCCACTCTTTTTAGTCAGGGGATTAGTGCTCATTTGAAGAAAAAATTCCAAGCAACATCAAGATGAAACTTTACATAGAGAGATAAAAGGAGAAGAACAGTTTTTTACTCACAACAGTAAAGCACCAAAATATACAGCTATAAATTGTCTGGTGCCAACAGCTTTGCCGTCGCCATCAACTTAATTAATGGTGCCTGGTTTTCCTCCAGCGGGAGATAAGACGATTCTTGGACCAACGGAGTCCGCCGCCCCTTTCTCCGTGGTCAGACAGGTAGTGTCTCTCTTCGTTTGTCCTCCAAAGAGACTTGCTTGTTTTCTAAGAGGCCCAATCTGGGGGAATTTCAACCTGATAAGATACAGAATTTATCAAGTTGTCCCACTGTGGCATTGCCAGAACCAGAGGTCCACAACGAATAGCTTTTATTTATTTATTTATTTACTTGACTTTTATACTGCCCTTCTAGCTCTAGGGCTACTCTGGGTGGTTTACAACATAAAATCTCAATGTAACAATAGCAACAGAGTTAAATAATGAAAATATAAACAATATAATGAAATAAGTGATAACCCAATAAATCAACAGCAATAAACTAAAATAAAAATAGAAAGAAATAGCCAAGTAATTGATCAAATAACAACAACAAAAATTAAAGATAAGTGGTAAGAAGAGAACAGTGTCTTGCTAAATGCTTGATAAATGCTTCACATGTTATCCTATCAAAAGCAATCACCTTTAAGAAAAGGTCTGTATTTTACCCCCCGCCCATTGAAGAGGAGGGCTGACAGATTGTTCTTACCTGGCACTATGTACAGAAAATTATATAATTATAAATTATATAATATTTACCATTTAATCCAATAGAGTTTACACATGTATCAATGAGCATAGAATTGTTGCTGAAATAATTCTGCCAGTTAGGTGATAACTGAACCGGGGATTCCCTAGTTCTCAATCACTGCATTTGATGAACTGTATCATTTAATTGTTTTGCCCTGTGCCCAGATTGCAGTTTGGTGAACAAGGGGATGACTCATTTCCCCCCACTCATTTTATTACATATTGAATAATCATCCAGGCATTTGGAGCTCGGGAAGGAGAAAATCTGTCAGCTTCACTTTCTGTCATATCTAGGTTCTTAAAACACAAAGCTTATTCTGTCCCAAATGTGAACTTGTGAATTTTAGTGAAATCTTAAAAATTAAACTGAAATGAAAAAGCCCCACCCCTGCCAACATTTGTATCAGTCTTATTCAAAACGATGCAGTTGTTTTCAGTTTGGAGAGAACTATGTTGCACCTCTCAGGCATTCTGGTATTAAAAATGAAAAAGAGAGAGAAAGAGATGGCACCTAGTGCTTTAAGCATAATTCAATACGCAGGGATACAAACGGGGCTGTTTCAGAGTAAAGCACTCAAAGCCATGGTTCCAGATGGACTGCTCTTTTCATTTTGGATTTTTTTTTTTGACATCTGGGTAACAAAACACCACTATAGCACGGTGTTATAATCCTTCAGGTAGCCCCAAATGCACTTCCCATATAAAGCACAGTTTGTGACAATGTGTGCATCGGATGGTGTGTGACTGCTATGTGGCCATCACCGCCAAGTCTTCCAAACAAGGATGGGTCAAGGAAATAGCAGTCCTGAGAGGCAGTGCCAAAACACGGGAAGTGGTTTATAAAATTTAACTGAGAACACGGGCCACAATCTGCAAAAGCACTTCTCAGATTTCATGGATTTAAATCTTTAATTGACAGTACAGAGTATAACAACAACAACAACAACAACAACAACAACATTTTTATGCCACCTTTCTCCCCGAAGGAACCCAAGTCTTGGACAACAACTTCCACAGTCTCTAAATTAGCTTGCTTTTCTAAATGAGTTTAGAAGCTGCAGTCTGGGAAGTAACTTTTCCAATCTATGGGAGACTAGCTAAAGCAGCAGGCTGCTAGTTCCAGAGTAGATAGATAGTGTGGCAGCAACACTCCCAGGCAGTTCCTCATTGGCTGCTGACAGTCTGGATCTGGGGCTTTTTGCACTGGGAACTCTCCAGGGTCCTGACCTCCATAGTCTATTTTGCCACACAGGACAAGAATGTCCTTATATGCCCGAGAGCTACTAATTATGATCCCTGTACATTTATCTCCAGTATTAAGGCTACTATACCTTGCAATGCCAGTTGCCAGAGGGATGCAAGGAGGAAATTGCTTCTTTCATGTGGTTCCTGCTGTGGGGTTCCCTCAGCCATTTTGTCATCCACTGAAAACAGGATGTTGCACTGGAAAAGCTAGGAGTGAGCAAATACTGTGCATGATTACATGGATTTTATACTGTCTTTTAATGCTGCTAGATGTCCCTCAAACCCCTGCTCTCAAACTTGAATATGTCCTAATTGTACTGGACTGTATATTGTCCCTCATTAATGTAAGCCACCTTTTGTCCTTATCCAAGGAGAAAAACAGGGTAAAAATACTCTAAATAAAATAAATGAATAAAGTGTTTGCTTTGAATAGATCTCTCCCTCACAGTTGCCACCTCATTTGAACAGCAAGGGGTGTGTGGCCAATATGGGGGCGCAGTATTGTCCCCTGGAGATGCTAAAGTTGCCCACCCCACTGGTCTAGTCCTACACAAATTTTAATTTTTTTCTCCAGCATGAGCAAAGAGAGGGTTTTACCCAGATGTCCTCCTGTTCTCCTGATTTACTGCACAGAGCCTTGTAAGGTGGAGGTGTCTGGTTACAAACTCTAGCCATAAGTTATCTAGACCCTGGAGAAAATGCAGTGCATACAGGTGAGACATATGGAGCTGGCAAACATACAGTTTGTATGCATTTATTTATTTATTTATTTATTTATTTATTTATTTATTTATTTATTTTCATTCATTTATTTATTTTTGCATTTATATACCACTCCCATTTCCCAAAGGGAACTCTGGGCGGTTTACACAAAAGGTTAAAAACAAACATCAAAGAACAATATAAAAAGGTACTAGGCAAGAGGCATAAAACAAAAAAACAAAAAACAACAAAAAAAACAACTGGGTACCACTCTAGCCGTTGCCAAAGGCATCCCTGAACAGCCAGGTTAAAAATATGGAACACTTCACGAATTTGCGTGTCATCCTTGCGCAGGGGCCATGCTAATCTTCTCTGTGTCATTCCAATTTTAGTATATATGCTGCTGAAGGTACTCTGTGTGGAAGCCAGATGAACACTAGGTGGACGGAAGTCCAGAACTGGGAAGCACAAAAACACATCAACACCCCCTTCAAATGGAGGCTTGGCCATGAATATGTCATGCCTATAAAGCTTCTTCCTCAGGCTAATTTAAATTAACAAAGATTTGTAATGTCTTATGTGGATGCCATGCATAGACCTGGCACAAGCTGTTCTGATCAGACAGTTAATCAGACAGTAATTATTAGGATAACAATAGCACCTGGTAGCCCCAGTTGAGACCATGTCTTCAAACAGCTACATTCTGCGCAAACACAAATTGACAGCTCCTATCCAAAGAGTCTCCTGGAACAAGAAATATGAACAGATCAACAGAACCAATAGGGCCAACTCATGGACTGAACAGAAAGGAGGCATCTTAGCCCCCAATTCTGGGGGAGGGATATCTCTCTTCTGTGGCTACAGGTGTTGCCTGTGGTTCTGAAACCTCACGGTGGCCATGGCTATGGGGAATGACATGATAAATGCCTTCTCTTCAAGCTTTAACATTATATCTCTGGATCCTCTCATAATTACCAAAATTGTGATAATGGATTTCCTAATTTTACAATACAACTAAGTGTGCAGCATAAATCTCCATGTATGATTGCTTATGTCATTGGACAAATCCCCCAGAAATATTACCTTTATGTCTTCCAATAGGATATACTCTCTCTCTCTCTAATATCAGCAAGGGCATAGTTACCAAGGGCCTTCATCTTATCGCTTTGAATTTACAAAGCCAAAGGCTTAACTGACCTTGTGGCTAAATGGCCATTGAATGCGGTGAAAAGGAAATACATATAGAGACAAAGGCATTTGATGGCCCTCATCAAAATGGATTTTAAAAATGCATAAATATTCTATGCGACCTACTTTGGTGAAACTCAGATAAATCAGACACAGCTTCTGCCGAAGCCTCTGCCAGCCTGAATAATGTTGAAGTAAGACTAACCACAGTCCCAGAGTCTCCTGCTCGCACTATATTTGTCATCTGCATACTTGAGTTTTAATTTGAAGCTATGGGTTATATGCAATGTGTTGTCCAAACACCTGGCAGGGCCAGCTGTTGACAACTATTTTGTGTCAACAGGCTGTGAAAGAATGCCAGCAAGTTACCTGATTGAGGCATGAAAAGGCTCCTCAAAGTCTGAAATGAAGTAACTGAATAAAGAGACTCATGGATTATGAACATTTCTATTTTGTTAAACCTGTCCTTCTAATTTTCAGAAAAGTCACTTTGGGGGGGAGGTCAGATTAGTCATTAATTTATATGTTGAAGAGAGAGATTTGCAAGCAGTGTACAGTTTAAGGAAATCTATCAGTTTAAATATACAGTAATTCTATTTAAATTCCTACCCCCAGTTCATAAAAGATTTTCAATGCTTAAAGGAATACAGAGGCAACTTGACTCTAAATTATTTGTTGTTCAGCAGCATGCATGGATCCAAATCCACTCTTAAGTGGGAGATATCCCATCTTAATAACTGGCCTGCTTGCTGTAGCAGAAAAATACTTTCTATGAAAACCAATCATTAATAAAATTTCATCCTTGGCCTTTTGGAGCAGAATAATAAAGGTAGCATATGTGCATATGTATAAGAAACAGCCCCTTTGGAGGAGAAAGAAGCCTCTACTTTCTGATAATCAATGGCCAGGACTATTTTCAGAGGGGGGGAGAATGCTAGAGAGAAGTGCAAGCTGGACAGCAGGACTTAACTTTTCCATTGTCAGCTGTCTTCCTCTTGTAGAGAGAAGATAGCTTTTGACTGGAGCAGTGCGGGAGCATCTGTTGGAATTCTTTGAGAGTGTCAACAAGCATGTGGATAAGAGAGATCCAGTTGACATTGTTTATCTGGACTTTCAGAAGGCTTTTGACAAGGTCCCGCACCAAAGGCTCTTGAATAAACTTGCCAGTCATAGAATCAAGGGACAGGTCTTGTCCTGGATCAGCAACTGGCTAAGGGACAGGAAACAGAGGGTAGCACTAAATGGACAGATCTCGAAGTGGAGGGAGGTAAAGAGTGGGATCCCCCAAGGATCAGTACTGGGACCCCTGCTTTTCAGCCTCTTCATAAATGATCTATAAGTAGGAGTAAATAGCGAGGTAGCCAAATTTGCCAATGACACTAAATTATAGAGGGTAGCAAAAACTGAGAGAGATTGTGAGGAGCTCCAGAGGGATCTCTTGACACTGGGGAAGTGGGCAAACAAGTGGCAAATGAGCTTCAACATTAGCAAGTGCAGAGTGATGCACATTGGGGCAAAAAAACACAACCTATTACATTTATAAACTGATGGGGTCTTCTTTGCAACAAACCAGGAAAGGGACCATGGTGTCCTAGTGGACTGTTCAATGGAGGTGTCAACTCAGTGTGCTGCAGCAGTGAAAAAAGCAAACTCAATGTTAGGGATCATTAGGAGGGTATAGAAAATAAGTCAGCAAGTGTCATCTTGCCTCTTTATAAATCTATGGTTAGGCCCCATCTGGAGGACTGTGTACATTTCTGGTCACCATACCTACAGATAGAGATGGGCACGAATAAAAAAAATGGCGTTTCGGTTTTTAGTTTGTCGTTGAGAGGTCCGTTTCGTTTCGTTTCCGTTTTTCGTGAATTTTTGGAAAAATTTTGTTTTCGTTTTTCGTTTCCACCCACTTTTTGCGTGATTTTTAAAGCATTTCCGTGCGGGGGCATCCCCCAATGCCCCAGACCAGAGGGAAAACACTGGCAGAGACACAGTATAGACTAGGTACGCAGGGAGGCTGCAAAGGCAGCGGTGGGCGTTGCCCAGGGTGCAAGGCAGCTGCAGAGTGACTGCACTGCGGGGCAGGGGAGGATACTCACCGAGAGGTACACACACAGGCACACAGGGAGGCTGGAGGACTGAAGCTAGAGTCGCAGAGACAGCAATCCCACCCTAACTCCCACCGGGGACTGCAAGGAGGACGGGGGCTGCCAGAGCTTTTTATGCCCTCTGTGGCTGCCAGACCTGCCCAGTCTGCAACCTGGGCATGCTATTGGTTGAAGTTGTCCAAGAATTTACATGATCCGATCACATGGCTTGCCTCCATGTTGTGGCTGGAGTGGCGACCTCCATTTTGTCATTCTTAAAGGGAAAAGAAAAATACATCCTAATGGGAGAAGACAAAAACAAACGTTTTAAGGACCCCAACCCCCTGGTAGGTAATAATTTCAAATAATTATTGCATTATCGCTGCATTTTTATGGATGTCCAGGGCATTTTAATACCCAATAAATCAATATTAGGCATCTGGGAGCCATTTTGGGTCGATGTCCCCTAACTCCCCTTAAAGGAAAAAAT
Source organism: Phrynocephalus forsythii (assembly GCA_029282475.1). NCBI lineage: Eukaryota > Metazoa > Chordata > Lepidosauria > Squamata > Agamidae > Phrynocephalus > Phrynocephalus forsythii. The sequence continues at coordinate 89,182,854 of JAPFRF010000001.1, read as the reverse complement.
ACAGCAATCTGAGAAAAGACATAAATGCACATTTTAAGAACCCCAAACCCCCCGGTAGGTATTATCAGAAAGTATAAATAATTATCGCTGCGTTTTTATGGATGTCCAGGGCGTTTTTTAACATTTAAAACAGCTCATTTCATTGCACGTCGCCATTAATGAAAACAAAACGTAACAAACACAATTTTCATTGTTCTGTTCATTTCGTTCCATTTTCATCACAATTTTTGTTTGTCGTTTCGTTACATAACAAAATGAATAACAAATAACGGAAACAAAAAAATGTTCATTTCGTGCCCATCTCTACCTACAGAAGAATATTATAGAAATGGAAAAAGTGCAGAGGAGGGCAACCAGATTCGGGGACTGGAAAACCTTCCTTACCATCTGAGGCTGCAAAGGCTGAGCCTCTTCACTTTTGAACAATGGTGCCTAAGAGGTGACCTGATTGAAGTTTATAAAATCATACATGGTGTGGACAAAGCAGATAAGGAAAAACTGTTTTCCCTATTGCACAACACTAGAACTATTGGGAACTTCATGAAACTGTTGGGTGTTAGATCTCAAACTAATAAAAGTACTTTTTCACCCAGAGGATTACTGGTCTGTGGAGCTCCCTGCCAGAAGAAGTGGTGACAGCTGTCAGATTTGACTGCTTTAAGAAAGGATTGGACAAGTTCATGCAGAACAACAGTATCAATGGCTATCATTATGGATGCATAAGGACAATCTCCACATTGGAGAGATAGGCAGGATCTCTCTCAATGCCATTTGCAGGGAATTGTAAGCAGGTGAATACATCTGCTTGGGAATACTCTGAAGCAAATGGTGAGCCACTGCATGAGACAGAATGCTGGAAAGGGCTGTGGCCTGTTCCAGCGTTCTTATGTTCTTATGTTCAAAATTATTTGGTTTATGCACCCCTTCCACAATCCTACCTCAAAGGCAGTTTTCCCCTCTCACCCAGGCTTATTTCCAGGCCAAATAACTGGGAAAGTTTGCAGGAAAAAGTTGTGTGGAGATGATGCATTTCTCAAAAAATGCATTCATTGGTCCATGAGAAAAGAAAATCTGCTTCCCAAAGTGACGGCTGGGCAGTGCCTTTAAAGTGTACCTCTGGAGATGCCACAATATGATGCAGCCTTTCAAAAATGCTGCAAATGTTCATCAATGTACCGAAGATGTTCAAAGGAAGGGAAAGGAAAGTCCAAGAAGTCAATATGTTTTGGAGAGAATGTCTGCAGTTTTATTGATTTTAGATGGAAGCTGGCCACATTTAAAGATCAATTATGTATCTGAGCATTTCCCTAAATGGTGAGGCTGTTTGTTGGGAATATGCAAGCATTTTTTAAAACAAAGGTTTAAGTTGGTTGCTGTGTGAAAGAAGGGAAATGTAAATCTTTGCCCTTGACCTTCTGCTTCCATTGCCCTGAAATATATTTGTTTGCATGTTTGTCTGAGGAGAATATCCACTGCCAGTTTCTTTTGATAATCAAACATGGTCATCTCAAGATCCTAATTATCCATAGATAGGTCTGTGAAGATTCTCAGTCATCCAGGTGAGGTTATCTGGAAGTTGAGTCATGGCAACTGGACCTCTTTTGAGATTGAAATGTTTTGCTACTCATCTAAGCAGCTTCAAAAGGTTTTGCTACTCATCCAAGCAGCTTCATCAGCTGACAAAGCTGCTTGGATGAGTAGTGAAACATTTTTTTGTTGGATGACAATAAAGGTTCTCTATACTATATACTTTGACTAATATAGGAACACCACTGGCTCTTGAGATGAACGGGCCAGTTCCACAGCATTCACAATAGCTGGTGAGTTCAGAATTCCATGGAAGCATGCACTCAAAAAAAATCTATTCACTTCATCAGAAAAGTTGGTTCTAAAAAGGTGATGTGAAATTTCTCATCCTTTAGCACAGGTTCACCTAGCTAAAATGCTGCAAATGTCACAATGTACCGAACATGTTCAATCAAGAAATAGGCAGTCAATATGTTTTGGAGAGAATGTTTCACTTTTATTGATTTTATGAAGAGAAGGAAACATTTAAAGATCAATTATGTATAAGGATTCCCTTCCCTTACTGAAAAAAATTTGTTTGTTAGGCACAACGGTTTTAGCATTTTTTAAAACAAAGTGTTTAATAAAGTGTTAAGAAAGAAGTGGAAATAAAAATCTTTGCTTGACCATATTTGGACTAAGAAATATATTTGTTTGCATGTTTGTCTGCTTTGTTTCTCCCAGGCACAGTTCATCTTTTGATAATCAAACATGGTAATCTCAAAGGAAGCCAGACACCACACATTTAATTCATAGCAAAATTCCCATTGATTTTGAGGAACTAGATTACACATTAGATATTAAAGTCCCTCCCTATCTGCATCTGGCAGCGGTTGAAGTAAATAAGCAGTTTAGATAAGTTATGTAGGAGAGATGCCAGCTATCTTTCCTGACTGATGGAGCTGGCCAAGGTCTGACAGAGGTCCTTCTGAGTCATACCACACTTCTTGGTAGTTGAAGCATTCATGGGCTCCTGTGTTCCTGGATGACAATATTTCCTGAATAAGAAGCCATTTTTTTCCTCATGTGCCTTTGGAATTTGCCTCAGTTCAGCCTTTTATCAGGAACATTCTGTCTCTGACAATGCAAGTACCACTTCCTTGTGAAAACCTCAGAACAAATGAGGATTTGAAGATACCAGTAAGGCAGTGTTTTTCAACCTTTTTTGGGCAAAGGCACACTTGTTTCATGAAAAATCCGCCCCCGCACACCACCATTAGAAAATGTTAAAATGCCAAATCCCTCCCCACCGCAAACACGTGCGCCTGCAACCACCACCTTTTTCCAGCTCCAAAAGGGCCCCCCATGACAGCTGCTGGCTGGCGGGGGGAGGAGAAGCAAGAGCTGGAGGGTCTCTTCTCCCCCCCCCCCCCCATAAAAAGTCTCCCTTGCCTTGCAACCCGACTTACAGAGAGAGAGCTTTCGATCAAACCCGAGAGAGAGAGGTTGCTCACTCCGGCCACCCATCCCCGACATGATGTTCCAGGCAGCCGCCCGTTTCCGCCACCCCCAACACCCCCGGTGTCTTGGAAGGGAAGGAAAAAATGCCAAGGAAAAGAGGAGAGAAAGGGGGACTCCAGAGAGAGAGAGAGAGAGAGAGATACACACACACTTCGCCTATGCTCCTCCTCAGCCCCCCTCCTCCTCCTTTGCACAGCACTGCGGGCGAACTCTACTCCACCGGTGCCGGTCACGATCGGGCAAGCCCCAAACTCGCGGCGGGCTCACTCTGGGCGCCACACGCGCGGCCGGCACCATCCGCCCCCCCCGCCCGGCCAAGAAGCCACCTTTTCCGCCACCACCACCACCACCACCACCACCACCACCACCACCACCACCACCCCGACCCCCATTGCTTCTGCTCCTTCCCTTCTGTCCTTAGGAGGGAGGGAAGCAGCCAAAGGGGCTTTTAAAAATAAAAAGGGAGAGAGATTTTAAAAAGTGGAGGGTGTCCCCCTGAGGAGCGCGGCACACCTGCTGGCCTAGGGTGGGGTCAAACATTTTTCCAACGGCAAACCAGGCAACATCCCACGGCACACAAGTGTGCCGCGGAACAGTGGTTGAAAAACACTGAGTAAGGGGGCAGGGAATAAACAAAAAATATATATCCATATAGTATATGAAATCAGATCTAGGGACCTACAGACAGCCTGGACTGAATGGAGACACCTCATTTCCTGATGTCTTGAGCTTAGTTCAGGCATGCTGGAAGCATGATGCATAAATGCATGAGGAGGGGAAGTGTGGTAGGCCTGTCCCCCCACCCCCACCCCCTCCGTGTTGCCCTTTTCACTGCCAATGGTCATTTCCATTCAGGCAAAGCTCACCACATGTTTGGAAAACCTGGAAAACTGCATTTGTAAATCACATTTGCTCTTTAGACTGTTAGGTTGCATCGGTAGAGAACAAGGGACACACAGTGAGCAAGATCTGGAGATAGAAGAGAAGTCGTCTCTAACTCCACAGCACCAGGCTGAAGGTGATAGAGCTCACCAATTGGAGTGGCTGCCCAGACTTCCTTTGGTCAGATGATTTCCTAGGTAGACCTAGGGTCTGCAGGACCCAGCACTTCCTTTGCCTACTTCATGTTTCTGAGGTTCCAACTCTTCCTCCTGGGGGCGAGCGGACTCCTCTAGTGAATCCATGAGGTTTTCCAGTGAACAGCCTGCAAAGAACAAAATGCAGCACCTCTCTCATTCCACTCATACAACCCCACTGGAAGTTGAATCTCCCTTTGGGTTTGGTGAGGAGGCAGAATCTCTCAACACTTGTGAAGGAAGCAGCCTAGTGCAACGGGCACAGAACAGGCTGATGGCACCTTGTGGTCCCTTCCACCTCCTTGTTGACGTCTGCTATTGTTTCCCAACAGAAGGAATGACATTTCTGGAGGTCAGAACTTTTGCTTGGACTGAAAGCTGTCTGCCTGGCAGTACTTGAAATGTACCGTGTCGCACTTCAGACAGTTCTGTTTTCAGCACACACAAAAAATTGCTGGAGTGGTTTTCTTTATTTTAATTGTTCATACAGTACTTCCGCCACCTCTGATTTAAATGGTTTTATTGAATTTTTGAGTACCACTGACAACTGTTCTGGATCATTGATTCTGTTTTTTAACATTAAATTAGTTGAATTGCAAATACGCTTTATGTGTTAATGTTATGCGTGAGTCAGCTTGAGAAAGCTTTATGCCCTGAAAACTGATGAACAAATGTTCATAACTACTGAACCAATCAAGTGTTTAGTTGTTAGAATGGACTCTTCCCATACCACACCATTCTGTCTCTCACACAATTGTGTTATTTCTCACCACCACCACCACCACCACCACCAGCAGCTAACACTTAACCTTCATCTTTTTCTTTTTGGCAACAACCCCCAAGCCAGTCACAATGACTGGGGCATCTGAAGTGCTTCCCAAAACTCAAATGCATCTGCTCAAAAGCCTTCCCATTTACCATATCACCAACTGTAAGCAATTAATCCTGAGCCAGTTGTGATGCCAAGAGAGCTCCTTTCCTTATTCTGTCTCTGGTGGTGCCTCCATGTATTGCTGTCCTTAAACATTTATGTTAGATATAAGAAAATCTGGACTATGAGTGAAAATGCAGTTTGTTTGTTTGGTTGGTTATACAATACTTTCTACATTTGTGACTCATAGTTAAATTGCCACATCGACACTTTGTAGGGAGCCCACTTTGAGGCTCGGTTACCCAAAACCCCAAGGCACCTGGCTAGCACTGAGCAAGTCATTACCTCATGGACTACAGTTAGACATGGGCACAACTCGGTGAAATCTTCGTTTCCGTTTCCGTTCCTCGTTTCCGTTAGGTAACGAAACGAAGAACGACAATTACTCCACCAGAACTCGAACTCGAACCGACTAAAGAAAAATTGGGTCTGATTTGTCGTGGTCATTCCTGCCGGCGTCGCAGCGATCGCACGATGCCAAGCGGCACAGGAAAAAAGTTTTTAAAATAAAAACCCCGATTCCCGGCCAAAAAAGCAGGTGAAAATATGCCTGCCTGAGGGCACCTACCAGAGGGGTGGTTTCTGGGGGTGTTCCCGGCCTCCCCCCCCTCTCCTGGGCTGCGCATCCTCGTCGTCTTGCCAACTCGCCAAGCGGCGCGGCACAGAAAAAAAGTTTTAAAAATAAAAAAAACCGATTCCCGGCCAAAAAAGCAGGCGAAAATATGCCTGCCTGAGTGAGGGCACCTACCAGAGGGGTGGTTTCTGGGGGGGGTCCCCGGCCTCCCCCCCATCCTCTCCTGGGCTGCGCATCCTCGTCGTCTCGCCAACTCGCCAAGCGGCGCGGCACAGAAAAAAAGTTTTAAAAATTAAGAAAAAACCCCGATTCCCGGCCAAAAAAGCAGGCGAAAATATGCCTGCCTGAGTGAGGGCACCTACCAGAGGGGTGGTTTCTGGGGGGGGTCCCCGTCCTCCCCCCTCTCCTGTCCTGGGCTGCTCTGGTGGGGGGCATCCTCGTCGTCTTGCCAACTCGCTCGCCATGCCATGCGGTGCGGGCGGGGGATCCAAAATGGGGCGACCGCAATATTTATTTTGAAATCGTGGTCCAAAAACACAGACCACAGAAACATTGCTATTTTAAAACTGCCTGAATTTTTACAGTAGCAGCAGTGGGTTTTTCTTGCAACAAAACGTCTCCATTGATTTTATTTTATTTTTATTTTATTTTTATTTTTTTACACCTTCTGGGCTGATGGAGTGGACCAGTTTTTGGGCCATTCCAAATTGCATGGCCACTTGGCCCCAGGTTTTGAAAGACTTCTGGGATGTGCCAGAACCCACTAATCCTAGAACCCGAACCCGAACCCGAACCCATATGCCAGCACACTGTCCTTCTTAGTGGGTCAGAGAGGCACCCAGAGGTGCATCCCAGTAACTCACCCTAACCTTACCCGTAACCCTAACCCTAGCCTTTGCGCTAACCCTAACCCTAAGCCAGATCTGTGTACTTGCATTGCACTACAGCAAGTATACTTCCCTTCTTAGTGAGCCAGAGGGCGCCCATAGGGGTCCTCTCTCACTTTGTTCCTCTTCCCCATCCCCAGTCCAAGTGCACCGTATGCCAGGCAGTGAGTCACAGAGGCACCCGAAAGAGAGGTGCCTCTGCCTGCCACTGCAACTTGGTATGCATATCCAATTGGCTATGCATGCCATTTTGTAACAGGCCAGAGGAGGCACCCACCCCCAAAACCAGTACTAACAACAGATGAAAAAACGACAAACAAAACGACAAATTTTTGAAAAATTTCGCGACAAACGGAAATGAGCCGAAACGGGCTGGCTCCGACACACGACAACTCGAAACGTAATTTTTCCTGGTCGTGCCCATCTCTAACTACAGTCACAAGTAAGGGCATGACCCAGTGTAGCATGCCAGGCCATATCGAACCCTAGATAACCCCAAGTGCAGGCAAAAGTCACCTTCCAGCATACATGGCACAGGCAGAAGCCAGGGAGAACAAGTTTTACCACCCAGATATCAGGCGACCCCCGGCCTGGGAGCCTACATGATCAGAGACCCTTCTTCTCAATGTCAGTGATTTATGGCTTTGTTTACTGTACCTAATAAAAAGCTCAGCCGCTGGGAAGGTGAGAGCTTGCTGCTTGAACCCCACCAATGTGTTGTGTATTCTTCACAACAACTTTTCAGAGCCATCACCCTACCCAAACGCGCAGGGTGAAAGGATGTGTCAATAATAATAAATGCACACTGATCAGTCAATTTTGATTTGTGCTACAAAAAGAGCAGAGACATCACTTTCCCAACTAAGGTCAGGATAGTCAAAGCTATGGTTTTTCCAGTAGTGATGTATGGAAGTGAGAGCTGGACTATAAAGAAGGCTGATCGCTGCAGAATCAATGCTTTTGAGCTCTGGTGCTGGAGGAGAGTCTTGAGAGTCCCCTGAACTGCAAGGAGATCAAACCTATCCATCCTGAAAGAAATCAACCCTAAATGTTCACTGGAAGGACAGATTTTGAAGCTGAGGCTCCAGCACTTTGGCCACCTCATGAGGAGAAACTCCCTGATGTTGGGAAAGATGGAAGGCAAAAGGAAAAGAGGATGGCAGAGAATGAGATGTTTGGACGGTGTCATCAATGCAACCAATATGGATTTGACCAAACTCCAGGAGGCAGTGGAAGATAGAAAGGCCTGGCGAGCTCTGGTCCATGGGGTCATGAAGAGTCGGACACAACTGATCAACTGAACAACAACAAATCCTCTGCCACAGTTTCTTAAGTGCTAAGTACTCAGAAATGATATACCATTCCCTTCCACCTGGTGTGTGTGTGTGCTGGCACTGTGTAGCTTGCCCAGGCAGCTACACTCAACTCCCAGGAAGCTCATGTGGAATCAAACTTCCAGCCCTCTGCTCCAACTCTGCAGGCTACCCTGCCAATTGTTGCACACTGTCTTTCTTTACGATGACATGCACCCCTGTTCTGAGATGTGATGTGGCCAAGCCATTGCACTTCTAAACAAAGCCTGCGCTTAACTCCTGAGGGCCAATCCTGAAACAAAGGACGATGATTTGCAAACTATTGGAAATGCTCAGGCTGAGATGGATGTTTTCAGTCCCCTCTCCCTCTCTTTTTCCACCTGAGGGGTGTGTGACAGTGCTTGAAGAGCCTTCAGTTCCTGCTCCTTTGCAGAGAGGGCTATAGTACATCGCCCAGACTCTTCCAAGAGGACCCTGATCACCAAAAGAGCGCAAAGAGTCAAAAACTGGACATCACCTGGCAATGATCAACTGCATGGGTTTTGGCTTAAACACCTGACCAGTCTGCATGGAAAAATGGCCAAACAATTTAATGAAATGTTGAGGATGAGTTATATTAATGAGTGGTTAACAACTGGCAAAACCTATTTGATTCAGAAGGATCCAACAAAAGGAGCAATACCTGAAAATTACAGGCCAATCACTTGTTTACCAACTATGTATAAACTGCTGACAGGCATCATAGCTGATAGAGTCCAGGATTATTTGGAAGCAAATAACATCATGCCAGTAGAGCAGAAAGGGAACAACCGGGGAAGTAGAGGCACAAAAGATCAGTTACTCATTGATAAAATGATCCTAGAGAATTGTAAAGCCCAGAAAATTAATTTATATATGACTTGGATTGATTCTAAAAAAGCCTTTGACTCAGTACCGCATAGTTGGGTTATTAAGTGCCTGGATGCCAATGGAATATGTAAAAGTATTAATGCCCTAATTGAAAATGCAATGAAGAACTGGAAAAAAAAATTATTTGTCAGGGACAAAAGCTACGGATTGGTTAGCATTAAATGAGGGACTTTTCAAGGTGACTGTTTGTCACCTCTGCTACTTACAATTGCCCTGATTCCCCTCTCAATCATTTTGAAGAGGACAAATTTAGGGTACCAAACTGCTAAAAATTCAGGGAAAATTTCTCATCTATTGTATATGGATGACCTAAAGTTGTATGGAAAAATATTATTATTATTATTATTATTATTATTATTATTATTATTATTATTATTATTATTATTATTATTATTATTATTATTATTAATTTTCCCACAGGGGATGATGATGATGATGATGATGATGATGATGATGATGATGATGATAATAATAATAATAATAATAATAATAATAATAATAATAATAATAAGAAGAAGAAGAAGAAGAAGAAGAAGAAGAAGAAGAAGAAGAAGAAGAAGATCCCTTTTCCAGTGCTGGGCAATCTCTAACATAGTTTTGCCCTGACTGTGAGAGGTGTTTGTCCACCTGTTCCAGTGACCCCCCCCCTTCAAAATGCATAGGTTATTAAGGAAACAGGAGGGCTGGGACTACAAAGAGGCAGGAGTTGCAATTGTGAGAAGGCCACAGCCAGAAATTCAGTCCAACTGGATGAGTGGCGAATTTTGTCAGACCTGCTTTGGCTGCAGACTAAGTTAAGTATTCAAAATTACACTTTCCTTGTTCCTGATCGGCAATGCACTTTACAGCTCTGTTATTTTTGCTAAGGCCTAGCCTTACCTCCATGTTTGCTTGCCGTTCCATCATTACTCTTCACCCATCTGCACAAGCCGCTTCTTCTAATTTGCCAACACTGGCACTAATTGTACATTTGTTCTGCCAAAACTGTCCATCTTTCTCTCCACAGGGGGGGAAACAGCAAAACACATGCAATCTGCAAATGTCTGGTGAGACCAGCAGCATACTGTAATCTTTTCTCTCCCACACACCACAATAATCAACTGCAATTCAATAAACCTTTCTGGAATAAAAATGAGGACCCAGTGTCTCTAAACAAGAAAATCACTTAAGGCCAAGAACATGACATTGACTTTTGAGAAGGAAAAAGCCAAAGTGATAGTAACAAAGCATTGTCTAGACAAGTGGTTCCAAACCTTAGGTCCCCAGAGGCTCTTGGGCTATAACCCCCAGAAATCCTGGCCACCACAGCTAGTGGTGAAGGCTTCTGGGAATTTTGGTCCAGGCACATCTGGGGACACATGGTTAGAATACCACTGATCTAAACATTTTCCAATTCAGATGGGGGTTAAGAGGTTGGGTTGTTGGTTTATTACTACTATCACACCAGCTAGCATGGTTGGTGCTATCAGGGGATGATGGAGATTGTAGTTGGAGAAAACTGATTATCATTAAATTAAAGTGTAGGTGCTGATCATAACCATTCCCATACCTGTTCCACCCAAGTAAAAACTAAAAATATAGTCACTGGATTGATCCGTTTAAAGGAAATGAGTTTTAGCAGTTCTTATTTCTACTAGGAACAAGTCTTTTGTAATGCTGATGACTTCTAATTGTCCACTCAGAGTCAACACACCCTCAAATACTTTGCATTATGACTGGATAAATCCAGTTTTCCTGCAGCTATTATGAGTATTGAAGCTAAACTCAGAGAGGATGTCATGGGGTGAGGCTGACTGGTGGTGACAGATGATTCCATAATCCTTGCTAACCAGAAACACTGGAAGCCCTGGGCTCCATTAGACCGCTGATCTGGATTTTGGCTTTCTTATTTTGATAGTGAGAAATGTGTACCTTCTCCTGTTATGGTTACAGTCCAACTCTATCAGCAGCTATTATTACCTTGGCCACAGTCAATGACAGCTACCGTTCTCCAACAGCTAGAATGCCAAAGGTTGTCCATCCCTGAGAGGAATATATGCTCACACAGGTCCAATATTTTTATAAGGATGTGGCGACAAGCCCCTTCCCTACAAAAGCACTAATGCTCTCTTACTGAAGGTTTAAATTGTTTTAGGATTAGGTCCAAATCTATTTGCAATCAATGGAAAATCTCCCATTGACTTTAATGACCTTTGGATGAGGCATAAACAGAAAAGTAAGACTCAGGGGTATAAAGAGAGTAAGCCTATTCCGTGACTCTTCCAAACTTTTAATGCCCACAGCTGCAGAGTCTGCAAACTTAAATCTCCCAAGGCAAACACTTGATCCAAAAATAAAACACCTTGCAATGCAAAGGTTTGGTCCTGTAAGCCACCCCCTCCCACTTTTGACATGAATAATAGTTTGTGGAATCTGACTGTAGACAAAGGAAACCTGAAATAGAAAATAATTGTGTCTCTCTTGTGCATGAAGCTTCAGCTACGCATATCCACATACAGGTACTTCCTATAATCTGTGTATCTTTTATATTTACTACTCTGTTCAAATCACAAAGAAGCTGCCATGTGAACATAACAAAGTACAGATAGCTGCAGGTATTTTTTGATCGGCAGAAGCAAAAAGGGGGTGGAGTGTGGTGGTGGGGGAGTGATGTATAAGGATGTAGATTTTGTTCAGCAAAACAATGCAGGCCCCAACACATTTAGAATGCAGTAGTCCATCCGGAGACTATTCATTCAAATACTGTAATCTGTATCCTTTTTCTTGCCCAATAAAGAATTCCTCACTATACTGTATTTCTTCTACCTGAGGTCCAGCCAGTAAGGTTGATATACTGTATCACACACTTTTGTCTTTTTTGGGGAGGGTGGGGGTTAAGTGGGTAAACCATGTTCAGTGGCAATTACATCTCATTTAATTTGTAAAAGAGGAGGAGGATTCCAAATCATGCTGCTAGTCTTAGGCTCATTAAATCAATTGCTGAATGGTAAGTCTATACTGTAGCTGCCTAGAGGCCCTAAGCACATCCGATCTCGCTTGATTTCGGAGGCTAAGCAGGGTCGGCCCTGGTTAGTACTTGGATGGCCGACCACCGTAGAATACCAGGTGCTGTAGGCGCCTGGAGTAGGAACTGGCAAACCACTCCGGTACCCCTGCCAATAAAACTCCATGGACATGGAGTCACAAAGAAAACTCCATGGACATGGAGTCTATACTGTAAGACAGTGGACCCTTGTATAACAAACAGCTTGTATAACTAAAATTTGTAAACAAAAAATTCACAACAAAAATCACACAAAAAATGTCTATACTGTATAAGTAAAATTTGCTTAACATAATTTCATTTGGAAATTCCTTTATACAAGGTACCACTGTCTATGCTACTGGTCTTTCAATTTGATTTAGGCCCTAAAACTTGAGCAATCATCAATGCATTATTAACCTATGTGATGCTGAAGTTTGGATGGCGGAGACTGTGAAGATGCCTGGCATGGGATCTTACATGGATACTTCTGGGATGATCTTATTGATTCTGACCCTCAACCAGACCCTCACCCATGACCCCAGAACTATTTTGCCGTCCACCTACAGAATGACCACCCTCTGTTGGAACATAAGAACACAAGAACATAAGAAGAGCCATGCTGGGTCATGCCAAAGGCCCATCTAGTCCAGCTTCCTGTATCTCACAGTGGCCCTGCCAAATGTGTTTGGGAGCACAAAAGACTAGATATCTGTCTGCTGATACCACTCCCTTGCATCTGGCCCTTGACATACCCTGGTTTTAAGCCTGGAGATTACAAGTCTCCATCATGGCTTGTGACCTGTGATGGACTTTTCCTCCAGAAATCTGTCCAATCTCCTTTTGAAGGCATCCAGGCCAGATGCCATCACCACATCCTGTGGCAGGGAGTTCCACAGACTAACAACATACTGGGTTAAAAAAAATATTTTCTTTTGTCTGTTCTCACTCTCCCAACCCTCGATTTGAGTGGATGTCCCCTAGTTCTGGTATTTTGTGAGAGGGAGAAGAGCGCCCTCTATCCACTTGACTCATGCCCTGCATTATTTTGTACATCTCAGTCATAGTCCCCCCTCAGGCACCTTTTTTCCAGACTAAAGAGCCCCAAATGTTTTAGCCAAAGATGTCAGTGAACCCGTTTGGAAATAACGGGTATCTCTTTTGTGGTGGGGATGAAAGTGGGCAGAACTTGGGACAAACAGTAGTATCTCTATAAACCTGCATCAGCTTTTGGAACAGTAGGGAATAAATTGTCAGTCTTTGAACAGCCTGAATGGGTCGCATTTCTGACCTAGTAGGGTTTTTAAAGTATCTGTGAGGTTCAAGGGACAGGTTCACCATTTCTAGCCACTGTCACTCTACCTGAGTGTCCATGGCTGAGCAAGGATTTGGACCCAGACCTCACAAGTCCTAGTCTTTTTTTCATTTTTTTCTTTTTACTTTAGATACTGATGCACATGTTTCTTTTAAGGGGCAATCTAGTACCGTGGAGAAAGGTGTCTGTGTGAAAACCATTATTCAGCTCTGAGGGTTGTGCAGGATCAAGGGGAGGGCAGGTTATGCAGATTATATAACATACAAATGGTAAAGCACTTCAAGACAGTAAAAAGGGGCTATAGGAAGGAGAAATGAGAAGAGGTGGTTCCGGAAAACCATCCTTCTTTTTCTCTGTGACAGCTTTGAAGAACTTAAAACTGCTCTGGTGCCCTCCCCTTAATTCACTGTTCTTTATTCTGAACAGGCCCTGTAGTTTCTCAGCCAGCACATCATAAAGCACATGTTGCAAGTAGCAAAACAGATGCCAAGGCACCAAAGCACCTTAGAACAGGTCCCTGCAAACTGGCCTCCTCAATAAATCACTTTGCTTTTCACAACTCAACAAGTTATTGTCCAGCTGCCAAACCCAGTGTGATTAAGACATTCTAATCCTATGGACAACCATGTGCACCTACCCTGCATCTTGCAATTGACACCATACTCAATAACACTGCTTGGGCTCAGGGCAATAAGTACCTACTCAGTCTACTGATGGGCTGTGCCCACAGCGGAGCTTGGAAAAGATTTACAGTTATGTTGACTTGTAATTTAGATACTTTTTAAAAAGTAACTTTTCCCACAAGCTCTGCACCTAGGTTTGGTGAAGAAGCACCTGTTATCTTTGCAAGCTTAGTGGCCTGCCTGAATTGTGTTGGTATTCTAGCTATGTGTCAGACTCCACCAGGATCTCTGCAGTATCAAGTATGTGTTAATTGCTTTCATGCACGAGGAACGAGGAACGTTGGTCCTTCCATTTTATTTCCCTGGATTCCTGGCATCAGGTATATGCCAACTTGCATAAGATCACCCTTTTCACACTTTTAATCTGTGATCTTCTAAGCAGCAGAGGCACCTGCCCTAAAGATGTAGCCAGTTGCTGCTGCTTGGCTTGAAACCAGAAGCTACATAAGTTTCTCTCTGATACCTCTCCATGTAGGGTACTGAGGAGAACAGGTTTGGCATCAATGCATTTTGACCCCACCATACTGTTTTACACAGGATTATGCAGAGTAAGATTAAAGAACATGAGGGTGAGGATTTTGTTCTGAACCACAGTCTGGCAGGGGTTTTTTTCTTCTTCCTTCTAATACGTATTAACTGTTTTACCTGCTTTCTTTGGGATCAGGGGACTTAGACAAGGCACAGTACATATTTTGTTTTATTCTACCAGCAAGTCTATTGCTCAGGTTCGCAGTGAATTGGACTCCATCATTGGTACAGAATCAAAGGATGTATCCAGTGCACTGTGCTTAGGTCCAGTGTTACTGGATGAGTTTCAATTGTTGAGACCCGCGGATGTGGACAGGGTGCTTGGATCTGTCCGTTCTACCACCACGCTGCTTGACCCTTGCCCTTCTTGGCTAATTGAAAGATCAGCCAGGGGGGTTCGCACCTGGGTCCAGGAAGCTGTAAACACCTCTTTAAGACAGGGAGTGGTCCCTGTTGCCTTGAAAGCGGCGGTAATTAGACCACTCCTTAAAAAAACCAACCTGGACCCAGGGTTGGTGGTTAACTACCGACCAGTAGTGAACCTCCCTTATGTGGGCAAGGTGTTGGAGTGGGTGGTGGCCAGGCAACTCCAGGTGCTGCTGGATGAAACAGATTTTCTGGATCCATTTCAATCTGGTTTCAGGCCGGGTTTTGGAACAGAGACTGCCTTGGTCGCCCTGTACGATGACCTTTGCCGGGAGAGAGACAGGGGGAGTGCGACCCTGTTGATACTCCTGGACCTCTCAATGGCTTTCGACACCATCGACCATGGTATCCTTCTGGATAGGCTGGCCAGATTGGGAGTTGGAGGCAGTGTCTTGCAGTGGTTCCACTCCTTCCTGGTTGACCGTGTCCAGAAGGTGGTGCTGGGGGATAGTAGATCTGCCCCATGGCGTTTACGTCATGGGGTTCCACAGGGCTCAATACTATCTCCCATGCTGTTTAACATTTACATGAAACCTCTGGGAGAGGTCATCAGGAGGTTTGGGCTGAGGAGTCAGCAATATGCTGACGATACTCAGCTCTGTCTCTCATTTTCCACCAATCCAGGTGAGGCGGTTTCTGCTCTGAACTTGTGTCTGGACCAGATAATGGACTGGATGAGGGTTAATAAATTGAAACTCAATCCAGACAAGACGGAAGTGCTATTAGTGGGTGCTTCACCGGACAGGTTAGAGGGCCACTTCTCTGTTCTGGATGGGGTTGCACTCCCCCTAACAGACAGGATCCGTAGCTTGGGGGTGCTCCTGGACCCTGGTCTAACTCTGGAAGCCCAGGTAGACTCGGTGGCCAGGGGTGCCTTTCTCCAGCTGCGGAAAATATATCAGCTGCACCCCTACATGGACAAACAGAGCCTCATGACAGTTATGCATGCACTGGTAACATCCCATATTGATTACTGCAATGCGCTTTACATGGGGCTGCCTTTGAAGATGGTCCAGCGATTGCAACTGGTTCAGAATCGTGCTGCGCAGCTGGTGAGTGGTAGGGCCGCCAAGGAACACATCATGGCGATTCTGTATAACCTTCACTGGTTACCAGTTGCTGCCCGAGCCCAATTCAAAGTGCTTGATTTGACATATAAAGCCCTAAATGGCTTAGGACCTAGATACCTGAAGGACCACCTCCTTCCATATGAACCTACCCGGCAATTAAGATCTAGCCAGAGGACCCTCCTGAAAGAGCCATCTCTCAAGGAGGTGAAAGGGATGGCTTGCAGGTATAGGGCCTTTTTGGCAGATGCCCTCCCAAGTGAGACCCGCCTAGCACCGATGTTGATAACATTTTGGTGCCAGATAAAAACATGGAAGTTACCTACCTGTAACTGTAGTTCTTCGAGACGAAGTCTGTGAATCCCACTAAAGGGTTAACCTGCAGCCAGCCTGCAGCCACCGGATTGATACAAAAGCTGTTGACGGTTAGGACCTCCCCCTCCTCCTGCGCATGCTCCAGCCTCCCCGCTCCTTCTCCTCAGTTCCCCTATAATCCGCCGCTGAAAAACAATTAGAGAGAGAGTGACGGATAGAGGGGAGGCGGGCGGGACGTGAGGATTCACAGACTTCGTCTCGAAGAACTACAGTTACAGGTAGGTAACTTCCATGTTTTTATCTGGCACCAAAATGTTATCAACATCGGTGCTAGGCGGGTCTCACTCGGGAGGGCATCTGCCAAAAAGGTAGGTAGGTAACTTCCATTTCTTCTTTGAGCCGTCTGTGAATCCCACTAAAGGGTGATTAGCAAGCTACGTTACCGGAGGTGGGTCATCACTGAAGCGCTGCGGCCAGAACAGCCCAACCAAAGGAGGCATCAGTTTTGGCCCGAACGTCCAGACAGTAGTGGGTCACAAAGGTGGATGGATTGGACCACGTTGCCGCTCTACAGATGTCGTCTACAGGAATGCCTCGCAGCAGAGCGGTGGAAGAGGAGACTGCTCTTGTGGAATGGCCTCTAGGGGCAACTGGTAGCTGCGTATCAGCTAGTTGGTAAGCAGTAGTGATAGCCT
Source organism: Phrynocephalus forsythii (assembly GCA_029282475.1). Lineage (NCBI taxonomy): Eukaryota > Metazoa > Chordata > Lepidosauria > Squamata > Agamidae > Phrynocephalus > Phrynocephalus forsythii. Next base: position 89,166,086 of record JAPFRF010000001.1, on the reverse strand, counting down.
GGCAAATCCACTTGGAGAGAGTTTGTGCAGTCACCGGTTCTCCTTGACAAGGCGCATGAGGGCGCACAAAGAGCCGGGGCGATTTCCTGAGATCTTTAGTACGGCTGGTATAAAAGAGCAATGCCCGTCTGACGTCGAGAGTATGGAGGGAACGCTCGATGTCGGATGATGGATTAGGGAAGAAGGTAGGAAGAAACACGGATTGACGTAGATGGAAGTCAGACGCTACCTTAGGCAAGAAGGAGACGTCGGGGTAGAGAGTAACTTTGTGTGGGTGGAACTGCAGGAACGGAGGATCAGCCCGGAGTGCCGCCAGATCAGAGGAACACTTTGCCGAGGTAATGGCTACGAGAAACACAGTTTTAACAGATAACATGTATAACGAAACAGAAGCCAACGGTTCAAACGGTGGCTTCATTAACTTGTTGAGAACGAGAGGAAGGGACCACTGGGGGGCCATTGGCCTCATGGGAGGACGAACATTCCTGAGGCCCTTGAGAAATTGTTTAACGTCAGGGTGACGGAACAATTCGGATGCAGGAGAATCACGAGGTTGAAAGGCCACGATGGCGGCAATATAAACCCTGAGAGTTGAGATAGAAAGTCCTCTGTTGGAAAGCAATAAGAGGAACTGTAGAACGGTGTCCACAGAAGCCGGGTGTGGCGACAGATGATGCTTAGCTGTGAAGTGTCGAAAAGCAGCCCACTTATAACCGTAGAGAGTGGTGGTGGACTGTCAGCGAGCGTGGGCCATAACATAGGTCAGTGTGAGTGGACCAGCCAAGCAGTGAGGTGCAGAGAACGCAGGTCTGGGTGCAGGGTTGTCCCATTGTACTGGGACAGAAGGTTGGGTATCGACGGGAGTCGGCGATAGGCGGAGGCGAGGGACAACAGTGTTGCAAACCATGGTTGACGAGGCCACCACGGAGCAATGAGGAGCAGGGATGTGGGGCTCTCCTGAAGTTTGACTATGGTCTTCTGTATCAAAGGAATTGGTGGAAAGGTGTATAGGAGGCCCTGGGGCCACTGAAGGGCGAAGGCATCCCCCAGGGAACCCAGGCCCAGGCCCGCTCAGGAGCAATAGAGAGGGCATTTTGTGTTGTATTGGTTGGCAAACAAGTCGATGCTCGGAGTCCCCCAGGTGTTGCAGAGGCTGTGAAACACAGACTGGAGAAGGGTCCATTCGTGGTTGTTGTAGGTTCGTTTGCTGAGTACATCCGCTACGTGATTGTCGGCAGACGCTATGTGGATGGCCTGGGGGTGAATGTTCCAGGCACAGCACCAGTCCCAAAGTTCTAGAGTGAGGTTGAGGAGGCGCCTGGACTGAGTACCGCCCTGTTTGTTTAGGTAGTGGAGGGCTGTAGTGTTGTCTGTCACAACTTGAACAGACTGGTTGGTAATAAGAGGCTCGAAGGCTCTCAGAGCTTTGAAGATCGCCAGAAGCTCGAGATAGTTGATGTGGAATCATCTCTCCATGTCGTTCCAGGTTCCGTGAATATGAGCACTGCCGCAGTGGGCACCCCAGCCAATAGTGCTGGCATCGGTGGTGACAACACTGGATATTGATGGCCTCCGAAATGGGCGGCCCATGTCGAGATGCAGAGGAGAGGTCCACCATTGGAGGCTGAGGTAAGTGTCCTGAGGAATGTGGATTCGTTTGTGGAGGCTGTCGCATAGAGGATTGTACTGGTGTAACAGGCAGGACTGCAACGGTCTCAGGCGGAGTCGAGCGAGAGGGAGAACGGAGGTTGTGGAGGCCATAAGGCCGAGAAGGTGAAGGACGGACCGGGCAGGTAAGTAATGGTTTGGTCTGAAGGGAGCCAGAGCCCTCAGGATTTTCGCTTTGCGGTCCAGTGGTAAAAATGCTTTGCCCTTTGCATTCACGCCCTGAACGCGAAGGAAGGCTGCTACCGGAGCTAGGCACTTTGTAAATACCCGAGGGGCCATGGAGAGACCGAAGGGCAAGGCTTTGAACTGGTAGGTTGAGTTTGCGATTTGAAACCGTAGATATTTGCGGTGGCATGGTCTTATTGAGATGTGAAAGTACGCACCCTGTAAGTCTACGACTGAAAACCAGTCTGCGGCGTATAACAAGGGAAGGATGGCTTCCAGGGTAGTCATCTGGAATTTGGTGTGTTCGATGAAAGAGTTGAGCTCTCTTAGGTCCAGAATGGGGCGCAGACCTCCATCCCTTTTTTGGACAGTAAAATACCAGGAGTAGAAACCCCTGGTGTCTTCTGGGGCCACGGGTTGAATGGCATGTTTGGCCAGGAGGGATTGAACTTCTTCCTGCAGGACCTGCGATGTCGGGGTCCGGACGATCTGTCCCAAGGGAGGTAGAGAGCTGAATTCTAGAGCGTAACCGTGGGAGATGATCTTGAGAACCCACAAGTCCGATGTTATTTTGGACAAGCGAGGGAGAAAGGGATGCAGTCGTATGTCAGATGCATGCAGGAGCAGAGGTGGAATCGAGTCAAAGGTTCTGCTTAGACTTCCGGCCATAGGGCCTGGTGGGTTGAGATTGGTGCTGTGAGCGTTGGTTATTTTGGCGGTAAGAGTAGGATTGAGAGCCCTGTCGGAAGTGCCCGGGGTCTCGGCGCTGAGGTGGTGGGTTCTGCCTTTGCCAAGAGTGTTGTTGCTGTCGCCGGTACTGGCCCTGTGGCTGCAAAGAAGGATAGGCAATGGACTTCGCAGTCTTCCGCATTTTGACAAGAGTGTCGAGAGACTCGTCCGTTGTGGTCGCAAAAAGGCCCTCCCCGTCAAATGGAGAATCTTCTATTCTATTCTATTCCGTGCATCATCCGGAATATTAGTTGTCCGGAGCCATGCGTGCCGTCGAAGATAAACGGCATTGGACAGTTGTTTAGCAGCAGCATCTGCCATGTTGCATGCCGCGAGGGTCTCAAAATCGATTAAAGAAATGAGCTCTTCGTGGAGGGCGGAGAGCTTAGCTTTCTGTTCTTCCAGGAGAGAGTCCAGGACAGGAGCAGCCTGAAGCAGGATATGACAGGAATAAGCCTCCATGGCACACAAGTAGTTGGCTGAGCGGAGAGAGAAGGAAGCAAGAGAGTAATGACGGCGGCCAATGATATCTAGCTTCCGGCCTTCCTTATTGTTGGGAGTTAGGGTGGAGCGGCCCCTGGTCCTGGTTTGAGTGGCATCCACTACCAGAGAGTTAGGCAAGGGATGTTTGTCCAGGAAGGAGGTACCTTCGCCGTGTGTACGGTACATGTTATCCACATGGCGTGACATGAGTGGAGCCGAAGAGGGTTTGTTCCACGCTTCCTAGATGCGATCAAGGAGAGAGGGAATGAAGGCAAGACGGAGAGGTGGTGTCTGGCGTTTATTGAGATGGCCAAAGAATCTACAGGAGTCAGCAGTCTGGTCCTGTTGGACCTGAAGCTCCATGACGGAAGCAATTTTGTGGATGGTCTGGGAATAGAGCTTCATATCCTCCGTCGGAGAAGGGGGTTGACTGCCCAAAAGATCAGTCTTTGGAAGAGGGACGTTGTGGGAGGAAGAGGCCTCGGAGCAGTAGGAAGCAGCAGCATCCTCAAAGTTGCCCTCGTCCGACAGTTCAGGAGGGAGCTCATCCATGGAGGTCGGAGACTCCAGATGTTGATGTGAAGGTGCTGTTGCAGTAGTAACATTTGCAGTAGTAACATTTGAAGGTTGTAAGGAGAGGGGAGGCGGCCTGGTAGGACGAGGGCCCCTCGCAACCTCAAGAGTGGCAGAAGAACCGACAGCAGGGCAGTTGGTCGACGTGGAAGGGTCGGAAGGACCCTGAGTACAACGTCGAGAAGCAGCACGGTGCTTACGACGTTCCGGAGGGGAGTCGGCTCCGGAAGAATCAGAGGACGAAGAAGAACGTCGACGTCGTTTCCGGCATCGAGAAGCAGTGTTAGATCTCGACTCTTTCCGAGTGGTCTCGGCGTCGGAGCGCCCCAGATGGGGAGGGCGTTCGGTGTCGACGGGGCGGTCGACGGCAGAAGCGCGGTCGACGTCGAGAGAGCGGTCTGCAGTGGAGCCATGCCCTTTTAAGACGGGGAGCTCAGAAGCAGGACGCCTAACATCAGCAGCGTGGACGGCAGCGACGTCACCCGATTTCTGTCGAAACGCTGACGGGGCGGTGTAGAAGTCGAGCGGTCGGAGGGTGAAGTCGAATATTGTCAACGCCGATGAGCCGGGGATCGGTGTCAACGGTGATGTCGGCGTCGGTCACGGTGGTAGCTGGAGGAAGAGTCGGTGTTGGAGTCGTAATAACGGCTGGTGCTTGCGTCAGCGTCGACGCGGTGGGGAGGTCGATGGCGACGAGCAGCAAGACCGTTGAGAGTGGTTCTCTCGCTCCCGGGGTCGGGCGTTTCGGTGCGGAGATCCGGAAGCCCTGGTATCGTCAGGCAGGCGGACGCGCTTAGCCTGAGCCTTAGTACAGAGAGGCTCTTGGACGATGTTGGGAGCGGAGGCGATGTCGAGTGTCAAAGTCGGTGGTCGGTGAGCCGTGGCGTCGCGCATAGGCATCTCCGAGGTCGAGCCCTGTTGAGCTGGAGGGCTGAGAGGGACCTCGACGACAGTGGAGGGATCCTGAGAATCGTCTCCCAATGTCGAGGAGCGGATCGACGTCGGAGAGAGCGCCGACAGCTGACTGGAGGGAAACTGGTCATCCTCCGAACGCTCCTGAGCCATAGACGCCGCAGTCGAGGCCGAGTGCGCCGGTCTCGGGGCGTGTTCCTGAGGCTTGGAGCGCTTCTTGGCATCAGAAGACTGCTTTTTCTTCCGCTTCTCGGTGGCCATAGTCGAAACCGACGCCGATGGTGAGGGCGGGGGAAGAGACTTGGCCTTTGAAGCGGACTTGGAAGTGGAAGGGCCCGGTGAGGCACGGCTTGAAGTGGAAGCACGTTGCTCCATGGGGGAAAGCGACTGCTCCCAAAGATGCAGGCGAAGGCGGGCCAGACGTTGTTTAATGGCCGCTTTAGTCAACTCTTTACAGTGAGGGCACTGAGAAGGTTGATGGGCCTCTCCCAAACAGTAGAGGCAAAGCGAGTGGTCGTCCTTGAGCGGGATCTTATTTGAGCAAGACGCACACCGCTTAAAGGGGCCTGAAGAGGCCATAAACAAAAGGAAAGCCGGTTGTGGGGGGAAGGGCGGGTGAGGCTCACCGACTGGAGGAGGAGGAGGTCGGTTTGAAGCTAGTAAGCAGAATCTAACGAATTTTTTTCTCTTTTCTTTCCTCGTGCAGAGCTAGAGGTGGCTGAACTCGGCGGCGGAAAGAAAGGAACTGAGGAGAAGGAGCAGGAAGGCTGGAGCATGCGCAGGAGGAGGGGGAGGTCCTAACCGTCAACAGCTTTTGTATCAATCCGGTGGCTGCAGGCTGGCTGCAGGTTAACCCTTTAGTGGGATTCACAGACGGCTTGAAGAAGAACTTCCTGTTCCAGAAGTCTTTTAACTGATGATTGTGGGTCCTGATGGCAATTTTAGTGTTGTGTTTTAATGTATTGTATTTATTGTGTTCATATGTTTTATTGTTCTAATTTTATTGTAAGTTTGATGTTTTAATTTTTTATTTTGATTGTGAGCCTCCCAGAGACATTTGGGCAGTGGGTGGCATACAAGCTAAATAAATAAATAAATAAATAAATAAATAAATAAATAAATAAACAAACAAACACACCAGACACACCACTCTGTCACACTGCCAGATCACACTCGCCTGTCTCTCCTTGCTACCCTTCAAATGTTCCACAGAGCAGACAGCATAAGCATTCTGCTCTGTATGTTTGTCTGATTCTCAGTATATTAAATGCACCCACTTCTAGGCAACACAGCCAATGTCCCTCTGCCTCTATAATGAGATATGTAGAATTTTATGGGGAAATCCAGTGTGTAAACACAAACTTCTCTCCTTTATACGCTCATGATATTCTTCTCCTGTTGTCTTTTGTTGTGCTGTTTAACTACATGATCAAAGTATGTGGTCAAAGCACTTCTTTTAAAACGACCTTCAAATGTTACTACTGTACATAGCATTATATAGGACAATGACCTTTTCATTGCCACCATGTTCTCCCCTTTCCCTTCAGGCAAGAGAGAAACAAAGAGAAATAGCCTATTTATTGAATAGTTACTAAATGCTCAGTAATGCTAGCCTTTGCATGCCTTTCGGACAAAACCTAAGTGACAAGAAAGGAAATGAAGCATGTATTCATCCCAGTACAGTTCTTGTAGCTGTAATTAAAGAAATCATTTACAGACGCAGATAAAAAAAGGAAAAGAGGGCTAGCTGCTCAACTACCATAAAACTGTAGCTGTATACTCTGCATATTTACTCAGGAGTAAAGTAAGGCCGACTGAAAGGAAGGGTCTTTCAAGTGAAGTCATACTCATTAGGACATATGTCTCACTGAGCTCCAGAGAATACAGAATATATAGACATACAAATGGGATAGGAACTAGTGAGGTTACTGTGTCGAACAGCTGAAACCAAATGAACTACTGAATAGGACCTGAACATCTGATCTGTGCAGGTGGCAGGAGAGAAGGAGAGGAATCATAATGTGCAGCCACACTCAGAGAATGCAAATGAAACAAATGGGATAGGAATTGTGTTCTATGGATAAAGCTGGGCAAATGATCTGAATAGGACCTGAACACCACCTGTTGGCAAGAGAGAAGGAGAGGAATCATAATGTGCAGCCACACTCAGAGTGCAATGAAACAAGTGTAATTGTGTTCTATGGATAAAAGGGCAGGGATCTGGCAACCCAAGTACCACCTATTGCAAGTACACATGTGCATGCACGCACACACACACACACACACACACAGGATTCCCTTGGAGCCTTCCCTGCCAACAGATTCTACAGGAGGATGGTGGTGTCATTAAGTTCATATGGCTAGGGCCATTTCAGACACGGGCCTTGCCTTGGCCAAGGGTATACAACTGTCATGCCTTTCAGGAATAGAAACTACTGTGGTACCCTGTATAAAGGAATTAATTCATTCCAAATGATATTCTGTTAAGCGGATTTTCCTTTGTACAAATTTCCCATAGGAATGCATTGAAAATGGATTAATCCCTAATCGTGACCGTTTTTCTGTTGTATGGATTCACCCCATAGGCCAGGGATGGCGAACCTATGGCATGGATGCCAAAGGTGGCACTCAGAGCCCTTTCTGTGGGCACCCAGCATTGTCCCTTCACAGGCACCTGTATACAGGTTTAATAACTGTATTGGCACTTTGCAAAAAAAAAATATAGGGGTTTTTAAATTGCAGTTTGGGCATTCTGTTAAGCGATTTCCTTTTATCCTAAAAGGTTAAACAAACCGCTTGTTATATGAGGGTCCACTGCAGTTTTCTAACATGCCAGCACCATTCTTCACTTTGAAATGTTCACGTTATTGGTCTGCCCTGATCTATCTCTGGAAATATTGAGAGAGAGAAATGGAGAGACAGGGATACCTTTTAGAAGGCGGAATTTCTGTTTGAAAAAAAGTACCTAGCCATTTCTGTTTGTTCTGGGTCCACTGCAGCCTTTCTAACATGCCAAAAATTGTTGCACCATTCTTCACTTTGAAATATATTTACCACAAAGTGCTTCCCAAAAACAATAAGGCTCATCCCCATTCTCTTAAAGCAAGCTTTCCCTCAGTAACTAGCATTTCACTGAGATGGATTGTTAATTTCTTTGGTTTTTTTGCTGCCCTGATCTTTTAATAATGTACCCGCTCATTGTTCTTATTGACTTTCATTGCCCCTTGGGTTCTTTTCAATGCATGCTTGAGAGAGAGAAATTGAGAGACAGGGATAGATAGATAGATAGATAGATAGATAGATAGATAGATAGAATAAATAAAGGAACTATCACAGCAAGAGGTCAAAGTGCAAGTGGTGTTCCTCCCACTTCCACCAAATTATTCTGCATTTTTCCCCTTCAAATTTTCTCTCCCACTGAAATCTATATGACAAAAACGCTAAAAAAAAAGCTAGAATGTTTTGGTCATGTAATGAAAAACAATTAAGTACACAGCATTTCAGTTGGTCATCCATGGTAAAATAAGTGGCACATGAAGTATAGGAGAGAGAGGAATTCACTGGAGAACGATTTCGATTCCGCATAAAGTTTGTGTAGAGGTACTGCATCCATAGGCACAAAGCAATAACAAGAAGGCCAAGCAGGTGTTGTGTACTGCTGGGAAAATGGGGGAGGATGATGAATTCAGCTGTTCAAAGGCTGCAAGAGCTCCATATACTTAGCTAACAACTGCATTGGGGCTTATGTGCAGGAGTTGCAGAAGGAGCATTTCTCATCCTTTTTTGTTACGTACAGTATGCTATGTGGGCCCCTTATGGAAAAAATTACCACCACTTTTAATTAAAGGCAATGGAGCGTGGGGAGAGACACCATATATTGCATTCTCTAGTATTCCATGATAGCTCCGATGCTTTAAGTTGCAGGCTCCACAAGTATAAAGTGTCCCTGTTATGGGGGTGGAATTGTTCTGGTCATTAGTCCCAGTCTTTCCTTTAAGATATAGGCCAGAAACCTATTAACTATCGGTGTGCAGATATTTATTATTATTAAATTATTGCACAGCAGACTACACTGGATTTTGTATTACCAATCACTAGTCGAACGCTTCCCAAGCATTTAGGACTATGTGATGTATTGGCGAATTATGCAAGCAGATCCCAGTAAGGCGGCTTTCTGCAGCTGACTGATGGTGACTTTGAGCCTTTTCACACGACCCCTAAACTCCGCGGCAAATGGCTTCCAGCTCCGGAGCTTAAAATTGTTTCCCCACGATTAGGTGAATCTTCTTGTAACATAGAGATTCCAATAACAGCATCTGCATGGGAAGCCTTCTACCAAGAGATACATAGGGAACACGTTAAGATGGACTCTCCAACAAAAATTTTTTTTAGGAAATATAAACGACTGCCCTAACTGGCCCCCAGTCAGAATGCAGGAAATTAAATCTATCATACAAACATTAAAGAATAATAAGGCTCCTGGAGAAGATCTCCTACCCCCAGAACTTTTTAAGGAAAAGATAAATTGGTGGGCAGCCATATTAGCCGGCCTGTTCACGCATATAAATAACACAGGCTGCATGCCCAAGGGATGGAGCACATGTATAGTGGTCCCATTGTATAAAAAAGGTAATCGAAAAGATCCTAATAACTATAGACCAATTAGCCTAATAGATATTACAGCTAAAATTTATGCTAAATTCATCTTGCAGAAATTAGAAGAATGGGCTGATGAAAATGCCATATTTGCTGAAGAACAGGCAGGTTTTAGACGGGGAAGGAGCACTATCAACAACTGTTTTATTTTATTACACCTGATATCAAAATACACCTCCAGGGGCGAACAGCTATTTGCAGCTTTTATAGATTTAAGTTCAGCTTTCAACTCTATTAACAGACTTATTTTATGGAGGAAACTCTTAAAGACAAATATTGAGAGAAGACTTTTACACCTTATAATGGCTCTATATACAAACACAAATTTACAAGTTAGAACAGGTGTCAATCAGGCCTTAACTAACAAGATTGCCACATATAAGGGAGTACGCCAAGGTTGTATTCTAGCCCCATTTCTTTTTAATTTTTATATTAATGATATAGCTTCTTGTATGGCTCTGCCGGAATACCATATGCCAAAAATATTAGACAGATCAGTAAACTTGCTCCTCTATGCGGACGATATGATTTTAATGTCTACAACATCAGTTGGGTTGCATAGACAATTAAGGAAATTTAGTAATTATTGCCAACAAAATGACTTAGTTATTAATAATAGCCAATCAAAAGTTGTGGTATTTGGCAATAAAAGGAAACAATATAAGTGGTTTTTAGAGGGCAAGGAAATAGAATAGACTGGGACATGTTTTTTCCTCAACAGGTTCCTGGTCTCAGCAGATAAAGAAGAACGAAACAAAAGCTTTAGTAGCAGTTAACTCCCTGAACAAGCTACTTAATTATAAATATCCAGGATCCCTCCAACTAGTTATAAAAATATTAAAGGAAAAGTGCTGCCCATGCTATGCTACGGTGCAGAAATATGGAGTCTTGGAAGTAGTAAGAAAGTTGAAAAGGTGCAAAATAAATTTATAAGGGGAATTCTAGGGGTGACAAGAACTACACCGGCCCATGCGGTCAGAGCAGAACTAGGCTTGGTAACAGTACATGATCTATGTCTTATTTGAGTATTTAACTATTGGATTAAGCTATGCCAGATGTCTTATGATAGGTTGCCTAAGATGTGTCTATCTGAACAAATGACTAATCCTGTAACTAAATCTTGGTTTAAGAATTTTTCGCAAATGCTTCCTAACCATGGGTTAAGTGTTGAGGCTCTTAGCTTAAGTAAATCAAACTGTAAAGTCGCATTCAAACAAAGAGTGTTTGATATTAGAGCCCGATTAGATCTGGCTGCCTTGGCCTCGGTGCGATCCCTAAAGTGGTTATCAACATCTAAGACAATTTTCCAGGCAGAAAAATATCTTTTCTTCTCTATGAAAAGAGAGTATCGTATTGCATTCACTCACCTTCGTTTCGAGCTAATGGACTCAGCAATGTTACAAGGCAGATATCAAGGTATACCAGTACAAGATAGATTGTGTATTTGTGGGGAGGCTAAAGTGGAAGACTGGGCACACTAAGTTCTGCATTGCCAATTCTAATACTAATATTAGAAAATTCTATTTAAGCCCCTATCCCAGATGCTGGGGGAATTGGGATGATAAAAAGAAACTTGCCTATTTGTTATGTGGGAGAAATCAACATTTAACACATAAAGTTGGAATTTTTGCAGTAAAAGCAGCAATTCTGAGGAAGCAGGTGGTTAGTAAGGGTATGATCTAGTTGGATCAAGATATATATTAAATGTGAATATATCCTTTGTAGCTCTTGAGCAAGAACTATGTAATATTATTGTTTTAATGCATTGTATTTGTATATTTACCAGTATTTGGATGTGCATGTTTTTTATCTTGTGATTTTGAAATGGTCTAATCGACTTATTCAATAAAGAATTGTGTGTGTGAATTGTGTTTCTCCACGAGCTCCGGAGTTTACAAAAAATTAAGTGCGAGCACGCCCACCTAAGTGCGTCCCAGCGCATTTTTCAGGTACCTGCTCTCCGGGGGTGAAAATCCCTGATGCGGATGTAAAGGAGTGAGTGCCAGGCTCTCCTCGCTTCTGTTTGTTGTTGTTTTTGCCCCCCGCCCCTTTAAGAGACAGGAATCAGGACGACGACGGGGCTCGGGGCGGCTTCGACCGGCAGACAGAGGTGAGCCTGCATTTTTCCTCTCTTTTTTTCTCCCTCCCCTCACGCAGACAGGAGCAAGGAAGTGCGGAGGGGGGGAACACAGGAAGAGCAACAAACCCCCAAGATCTCTGGTCTGAATTTAAGTGGCCAGCGGATCTTAGGGGTCGTGTGAAAAGGCTCTTTGTCAACTCCAATTTCTTCTAAATACTTGTTTAGCTCTTTAGGCACTGCACCCAGCGTGCCGATTACCACTGGGACCACCTGTACCGGTTTATGCCAGGGTCTCTGAAGTTCAATTTTCAGATCATATTTATTATTATTATTATTATTATTATTATTATTATTATTATTATTATTATTATTATTATTATTATTATTATTATTATTATTATTATTAAAGATTAGTTACCAGAGTTATCTGGGCAGCTGTCCAAAGAATCCCGGGAGCTGAAGTCTAATACTCTGCAAACCTTAGTATTAACTATCGTTTGGATTTTTCTTCTTAGGAAAGAGATCAGGAATCTTTTATCACAGAAGAGAGTGTTTCCTAAAATAGAACTGCATCTATTTATATTCCTACTACTACCACCACCAAAGCTGCATTAAAATTATAAAAAGGCAGGCTATCCATCAACTTCAGATCTTGGGTCCCCCCGCTTTCCCTTGCAGTGAAGGCATCCTGGTGAGGCCTGTTGCTTTCCTTTGTGAAGGCCTTTGTTAATTTGCCAGCTGTGCAAATTCGTAGTCATTCGCTCTGCCTTAGAATTCTAATATGATGCTGAGGAAGTGGGAACTTTCTTCTGCTTAGGTCGAAATTATTCAGATAGAAAATTGTTTCTTGAAAATGAGAACAATCATAGCAGAGGAAAATGCTGTCTATAAGTTTTCTGCACACAGACATTAGTCCACAGTTCCTGTTTTATTTTTCAGTTCTTTTTTTTTAAAAAATACCCCCTCCAGTCTATGAATGTGGGATATTGTGCTTCTGTGCCTGTAATTCACAAAGCCATGAAATGCCCCAATATTGCCACACAATATTGTTGCATGAGGGGTAATACAGTGCTGCTTTTTAAAAATTCATAACCCCAAAACCATTTACCCAAATGTCTTCAATCGTGGCCCAGAGCAAGAACCTCCTGTCTGCTACAACTGTCCCAAATATGGGGCTACTTCAAGGTCTTATTTCAACATTATACATTTTTGTTTGGGTTCCTCCCATTTTTACAGTTGCCTTATGGAATGCTGAAGAATAGCTCTATTATACCATATCTGCTACTGCACTTTTGTGCAGCAATAATCAAAATGTCCTCACTCCAGAAAAAGTATCTTCTTTTAAATGGATGTATCTTGATTTGACATGAGATTTTAAAAAGCATGTTTCAGTTCTTTCAGAGTCCTACATCATGTTTATAAAGATATTGCTGGTCTGTCACCATCACCATTCACTTGTTAATCTGTCACCATCGCCTTTCAAAAACAATAGCTAATAAAACTGTGAAATCTATCCTCAAAGACTCCCATGTAAATGGAGTACACAGGGGTACTCTGTACATACCAAAACCATACATACTTTACTAAAAACTGCCGATCTGTATTTTTAACGTGGCAGCAGATGTTTTATCATAGATGTTTTTTGCTGCCCTAATCTCCTGATGCATCTTGGGGCTCTATCACATGTTCTTTAAAATCTGGATCTAATTTATCAATAAACCGCCTCCAAAAATCATGCCCCTACGGTTTGGTTTGCGGGCTTAAATAAAACCTGGTAATGCCCACTTAACCAGGTTCTAGTGAGTTTTCCAAGACCCAAGGCAGAGGGTGGGTATTTTTTGCTCTGGTTTGCATTTTTACAACAGTCAAACATTAGTGCAAAAAAAGTCCCCCCCTTTTGTTCCTGTGCTACACTAATTTCTTGGGTTTTTTTTTTTCCTAACTCTTTCATGTTGATTTACCGGTTATGTGGGCCGGCAACATTTTATCTTGCTTCCCCCTTCCCCTGACTGCTGTCTCTCCGATATTTTCTTATTGGTGCTCAGAAGACAGACAGCCAAATTGGGGCGGCTTGCTGCTCTGCCCCCCCCCCCCGGAGCTCCCTGTCTGAGTTGCTGCTTGCTGTGGAGCTTCTAAGCCAGGGATGCCCAAACTTTTTGTAAAGAGGGCCAGATTTGGTGGCTGAGAATGTATCAGGGGCTGGTTGCTCCCTGACCCTGCCACCCCACTGCAAGCCCCACCCACTGACCCATAAGCCCACCAACCGCGCATGCGCCCAACCTCACAATGTTCCCCGCTATGCCGGTGGCAGCAGCCTGTGTACGCGCCCAGTCCCACAAGCTTCCTGGCGGTGCTGGTGGTGGTGGCCCCCCCTTGCCCGCCCTTCCCACAAGCTTCTGCTCACCAGCCGGCTGGAACGCCCAGCCCCTCAAGCTTCCCAGCGGTGTCAGTGTTGGCGGAATATTTTTAAAAAAAAACATGGGGCAAAGGAGGGGGAGGGAAGGGCTGGCCAGCCAGCTGCGGGCCACTCAGAATGGCCTGGCGGGCCGGATTTGGACCCCGGGCCGGACTTTGGGCAAGCCTGTTCTAAGTTCCACGCCGCTGGAGCTCCCCCTCGGAGCTTCTTGTTGCCGCCAATGGAAAATGTCCCAGAGCTTGGTCAGCCAAGCAGACTGGGAATGGGGAAGGAAAAGAAACTTCCCCACCTCCCCTCTCTTGAGTTTCCTGGCTCATTAGCGCTGGTGGCATTGTGGGGCAGGATGTCTCTGCAAAGTCCTCCCAGAGGCGTCTCTGGCCCCCTGCCCTTCCCAGTGGCAGCAGCTGCAGCTGGCTGTTGGAAAACTCACTCGCTCACTCTTCCTCCCTCCCTCTCCCTCCCCCACCTCATGTTCACATATTCGCAGGGCATTGCGGCCCCAATCTTTATTTCGTTGTCACCCTGCTGCGGCTTGAGCTCCCGTACCACCGGAGCCTCTAAGTTCCACGCTGCCGGAGCTCCCCCGTGGAGCTTCTAGATGTGGTTTAAGGACGTGGGGACATATAAAATGAGGTTACTTATACCACATCCGTGGGAACCGCATTTTCCGTCATGTGACAACTTCAGAAATCAACACAGCTTTTGTTATTAATCACCTATTTCACCCATGTGATAGGGCCCTTGTTTCATACCTCAGTACGTAGAATCATAGAATCATAGAGTTGGAAGAGACCTCAAGGGCCATCTAGTCCAACCCCCTGCCATGCAGGAACCCCCATCACAAGCAACCCCATCATAAATAAGACCATTTTACTGTCAGGTTTCTTCGTGTTTACAGGAGGCATGTACCTTGCTGTTGCTATAGTCTATTCAATATTTTAATGTGTTTACAATTTCTTTGCTTTTCTTGTGCAACTCTTTTAACTCTCTAATTTTTTATCATTTTGTGCTCCAGTTTCCCTGGACATTCAGGCATTTTCCTGTCAATTGACAGTATTTTTCTGTCACTTGCCCCTTCCAAGTTTTGGAGAAGCATCAATAATTAAAATAATTAAATCTAAAGAACATTTATTGAGTACTGCATACCATCTGCTCATAAATTCCTCCTTGGTCCTAAGCCCCACAAGCTCCTTATTAATTTGTATTCCTCTTGGGATATGTTTGGATCTACTATACTCGAGTAGAGTGGAAATACACAAGTCTAATTTGATTCTTGTTTTATGTAATCTTACAGACTCATTTTAGTCTTCTGTTTCCTCTCTTGGGCTGGAGGGAAAAATTGGATATCTTTCCAATAATTTGTCAGATGCATCTTACAAAAACTGAAAACATTTCCCCAGACTGCTTCCTTAGCTGTGCAATAACAAATCAAAGTAAAGGGGTGCTTCAAGAAGAGAGGGAAAGTGACTTTTGAGTTATCTTTCAGAATAACCTATTTGTGCTGACTTAACACATCTAGTTCAAGATGGCCAGTGACAAGCCCTTTGTTGAGGTCATTAATCCATAGGGTCCCTATCAGTTTTGCTGCTGACATATAACAACAAACCATTCTCCCCTATCTATGTTCCTTTTTCTGTTGTCCCTTCATATATTCACCCTGCCTGTGTTGCTTAGATCTCACCTTCTAGGTAATAAATAATAGCTCACATAGTGGCATGCTGTAATGAAGAAACCCAATGCCATACTGCCACTGTGGTGGAACATTTTTTCCCTTATTTTCCTTGTTGTAGCCATCAGCATTACTTGGAAACCAGATCTGAATTTGTCCCCAAGAACATCAGGAGTAGTTTTTTAGGGGCAGACTAGGAACTGAAGTGGGAAGAGAAGACAGCCTACCCCAGAATCCGTTTATGTCAGCTGTTCTGGTTTACCTCAGCACAGCCTGGATGCTTATCCCACCCATCTTGTTACTATAAAATTGTTTGGTAATTAAGAAAAAAAGCCTCCAAAGATGCCTAAGAGGTGACCTGATTGAAGTTTATAAATTCATACACGGTGTGGACAAAGTAAGACAATTAGATCCAAGGTCTAAAATTATCTAACTGCTGTATAATTTGATTGATTCACCCAAACAACTTTTGGCAGAGGTTCTTATTATAATCAGTCCGGATGGAATGTTGGCACAATTAAGCACCATATCTCAAGCACAGTCCATTAATGGCTGGCTCACACATGCGTATTCTTCATCAGATGGCTGCAACATTCATTGGGGACTTCCTTCCTTCCAGGATATCTCAAAGATGAAACATCCTAAAGAGAACACACACACACACACACACACACACACACACACACACACACACACACACACACTTTTTGCCCTGGGCTTTAAGTGAAAGTGAGGGAAGGTGGGAGGAACTACATACTGTCACAGCATTGAATGTACAGTGAAAGACAAGATTGTCCACATTCTCCTCAGCAACCTCATAAGTAAGGTAAATACACAAGAATCTTAAATCTCCCTTATAAAAATATTTTAGTATTTTTAATGGTTAAAATTGTTTCCAGAGAGACCGTGGTGAATTTTGCTCTGAGAGCAAAGGTATGGAATGAAGGCTTTCCATGAAACAAAAACAAACTAAGGACAACAAGAAGAAAACAGTTATAAAATGGGAAAGGAACTGAGATAATAGAAGTATATAATATTGCTTGTCATTATTCAGGCTACTCAAAGCCTCCACCATATTTGCTGGAACTAGTTCCCTCCTTCCATTTTATGTTTCAGTTTCTTGCTGGAAAAGTTCTCATGTAAGGCAGGCTTTCTTGTGTTGACTTACGTTCACGCCTGAAGTTCTGCCCCATCAATGCCTTTTTAAGTTCTGGCCTGGTCCAGAATTTATTTGCTTTTCAATGCTTGTTTTGTTTTTCTTTGGGCGTTTAATCCGTGAAAATGTAAAAATGTTTACCTGCTCCCAAGCATGAGAATTTATTTGGATTTTCCAATGTAAGGATTTCAGTGATTGCTGTTCTCCTCTCCCTTCCGTTTGTTCTTTTTTCTTTTTCAGGCCCTTTAAGAGATCTGATTGCCCGAACAAACATTCTTTTCTTTCTTTTTCTCCCTCCCTCAGGCAGCCAGCAACCAGGAAGTGCGGAGGAGGGTGGGGACAGAGGAAGAGCAGGAACCCCTAAGATCTCTGGTCCGAATTTAAGTGGCCAGCGGATCTTAGGGGTCGTGTAAAAAGGCCCTTTGTGTTTCTTTTTCAGGCAAAAGATCATTTTAACAAACATCTGTGTTAGTCAGACATGATTGGAATGGAAAGCAGAGCTTTCCAGGTTCCTCTGATGTAAACCATCATTCCACACCTACTTTATTTCCCAGGCAGCCGAACAAAAAGACTCCAGAGGTGCTCTGTCAGTTGGATCCTTTGCTCAGCCAAGTCTGTGTGGAGCATTAAAGGAGCAGAAGAGCTCCAGAGGTTTTTAAGCAGGGTTCTACTCATCCCTTTCTCTTTTTCATAAAAATTCATTATTTCTTCTCTCCTGGGTAGCAAATGTTATTAAAAGAACAAAAGATGCCCCAGCCAGAAACATAAAAGTGATAATTAACATACGAATGGGAGTGTGAAGCTGCTCTGGAAAAAAGGAATTATGGGCAATAAAAACCCCATTTCCCCACACAGTGATCTTGGCCCATTCACTACTCAGCCAAGGCGGCTACTTCAAGACTGTTTTGTCTCTGTTAGTGTTGCGCTTAGGAGCAGTTCATGTCCGTCGCACAACTACTGAAATTTGCCTCGACCACGCCCCCGGGACAGTTCTGTACCTGGTGCTGGGGTAGGGTTTTCCCTTGTCACTCTTTGTTCCCACTTTCTGTTCCGAGACAAGACACCGTGTAGTAACGACTGTCATGCAACAAAACATTTGTTTATCTCAGAAAATGGTGTCGGTGTTTGTTACTTTTCAGAAGCAAAATAACCAAAAAGAATTTTAAGCCCCCCCTCACAAAAAAAGGAAAAAGGAAGCTAGACAAATTCAGTATTTGTCACGGTACAAGACCGTGAGGTAACACTTGTCACAAGACATGTTATCATGACCATGGGAACACGGAGACAGGGACAAAACCAGGTGATCATTACCAATGCTGTCACGGTACGAAACAAGTCATGGAACAAAGAAGGACATGAAGTAACCTCCTAGGTTGAGAGCTGATTCAGCAGCCAAGGAGCTGAGGCTGGAACAGGCCTCTCACATAGATTCGCTATTCACGACTGTGGGCCAATGTGATTCTGCCATAGGAAAATTGCATCCAGAGCTACTGCTATCATCCAAGGAGGATTACTACCCTTTTCCATTTGCTTTTACAGACCTTGCTTATGACAGCCATTTGAGATGGGACAATTAGCCACCTTGGAGTCCCAACGGTGGAAGAAACATAGATTGAAAACAAGAAAAGATAAAAACTTGCCAACAGGCATCAGCTTCATTTGAGTGCACCAGGCAGAGCAAAGGAAGACCCCGGCAACTAGGAGGAAATTTAGTCAGGCTTGTCCCACATGTCACTAAAAGACCAGGAAATCTTGCTGTAAAGATTTGTCTGCCAACACAGATGGTAAGTAGACAGTGCTGCAAAAACAGTTTTTATGGTAACAACACAAAGCTTCTAGAGATGCCTGAAGCCCTCTCCAGGCTGCATGAAATAGTTTATTGAATGCGGTCACGAGTTTCAGGAGGCAGGGGGAGTGTTAGGAGCTGATTTTGATTGCCTAGATCTAGCATCACATAGAGTGTCAATTATCAATTTCAAGTATTCGCTCACCTCTTGTCTGTCTTTGCAAGTCAAATAAACGCAGTTAGCTTGTTTGAATAAGAAACATTTGACTGCATTTGGCAGAAATGCCCTCTTTCTACTCCTTCTCTATGAACAAAATTGGAAGTCAAGAGCAGCCCATTTCTGTTATTGTACACTTCTGAATAAGAGAAAATTCATTCATTTGGATCCATTCACTGATACGGTGATTCAACAGGTTTTTGGTGGAGAATTCAAGCTGCAGAGCACAGCTTGCATGTTTGTTTTTCATGTGACCAGTGAGAAGCTCTTATTTATTTATTTATTTATTTATTTATTTATATACTGTGATTATTTCCCAAAAGGGAACTCTGGGCAGTTAACCCACTTCCAACGGTTGGAAAAGTATTTGATACAGCTAAGTTTTTTCCTACTTCATCAGATAACAGTATGATGAAGTAGGAAAAAACTTCATCATACTGTAGATTTTTGTTTTGTTTTTCTGTTTATATCCTTTTCTGTTCTAATATGTGTGATGAGTGTACCTTCCAACAATTAAATCAGAATTACATCAAACATCAGTATCTTCAGAAGCATGAGAAAGTCTGACAATTACAATTTGCATGTGAGAACCAGCCTACATTCACAAAAGACCCACAACACAGGGATGAATTGGCATGAGAAACCATTATACACATAGCACTCCAGATAATGTCAACAAGCAGTCTTCGAACATATGGCTTAAATTAAGCTATTTTCAGTCTGAAAGAGAGTTTCATATATGAAATCCAAGACCAAATTATTTGCACTAGATATTATCAGAAATAATAATAAAGCAAAGTGGACTGATGTATGCATGCCCTGTCATGAATTCAAAGAATCAATTCATCATATCATAGCTAAAAGCCCTAAACTAATATCAACATAACCAAGCTGCAAGTAGCTTTGTGCAGTGGAGTATTGTAGCCAATGAAGTTAATCTGAGGCATAATTGTTGCTAATTGAAACCAACTTGCAAAGATAATTTTTCAGAAGCTGGCAAAACCTTATGGATCACTCACATCTTTCCCCCATTATAAGTTCCAGATAGCTCCAGTTTTACAAAATGGCTGTGCAGTATTCTACTGGGACAAGCAAATCACAGATAAAACTGTTGGTTTTAATGAACTGGATATTATACTCCTAGATAAACAATGTCCCTTATAGAAGCTAGAGTTCCATCAACAAACAACATCAAAGTACATGAAGTAAAACAATTGCAAAGTACCAAACACTAAGAATATGGACTCAAGAGCAGGTCACCTTCATATCCATATTGAATTCAGCAACTAGAGTCATTACAAAATCTTTGGCTACCAATTTAAAACAATTACCAAGAGCTGACAAATTGTGCTTAACAGAATTGCCTATGGAGCGAATCCATACAACATAAAAATGGTCGCAATTAGGGACTACTCTGTTTTCAATGCATTCCTATGGGAAATTTCATTAAGAAAAATTTGCTTAACAGAATTTCATTTGGAACAAATTAATTCCTTTATACAAGGTACCACTGTACTTGAAAAACTGATGAACAGAGTAGGGATAGTATCTGTTCTCAGTCATCCCAGAGCGCAGAACACATAATATTAGGTCCAAGTTACAGGAAGCCAGATTTTGGTTGACTATCAGGAAAAGCATACTAACTATTAGAGTTGCATGACAATTGAACCAGTTATCTTGGAACATGGTAAGTGTTCTGATGCTGGAGATGTTCAAGAGAAAATAAAACAACCATCTGTCATATCTACTTTGATTTCAATTACTACAATGAGTAGGGGATTGTACATGATTTATTTGTAGGTCACATCCAACTTCACGATTCCATGATTGTTATAATAAGCCCCAAGCCATCATCACAAACAAATTTAAAAAACCCAGAGAATGTGAGCACAACACAAGTAAGACAGGATTCAAATAGTGACAGTTTTGATTAATTAAAGGTAAGGACTGAGATCAGTTAGCTAAGATTCAGTGAGAACATACACCACATGATTTATGTGGAAAGAAATAACCATAGGCAGCAGTATAAAGACGGTTGAACCAGTAAGGAGCCAGCCTGCAGACAAGGGACTAGATGACAAATGAAAGAGTCAGCATTATGAGACAAAAATGGCTGGGGCCCCATTGGGTTGCATTCACAGGAAAATCACACATGCAACAAGAGTATTTCACTCTGAAGAAGGCCACAGCTGGAGGTCTCTATCTTTTCAGCTTTAGAGTTCATAACTGAGAAGAGCTGGAGAATGATTAAAGGGCAACATGAGAAGTAATAAAAGAGTGTTTAGAGAATAAGTTCCCTGAGGCGAAATTTGTATATTGGACCTTCAGGAAAAGACTGCTGAGGTGACTTTCAGCAGCCAGCTCAAACAGAGACAAATTCTTCTAAATTGAAGAAAGAATGGTGGGGGTTGGGATTATAGTAGCTGCAACACAAAGGTTAACTAACCAAAATATCCGACTTCTGGAAAATAGCCTGGGTTTGAGTGGACATTGATAACCTTTTAACCTTGGGTCCCTTCAAGGAGAAAGGTGGGACAATCCAATCACAGAACTGTAGAATAATTGAGTTGGAAGGGGCCTACAAGGCCATCTAATCCAGCCCTCTGCTCAATTCAGGAATAAAAATCATAGGACAGTGGTGGTGATTCTTTGGCAATCCAGATGTTTTGGAACCACAACTCCCACGGTCCTTTGTCATCTAGGCTTAGAATTCTGGGAGTTGTGGTTCAAAACATCTGGAGTGTCAATGGTTTGCCACCACTGTCATAGGATGTCTGCCAGGTGGTTGTCTAAATTTCTCTTGAATGCCTCCAGTGTTGGAGCACTAACTACCTCTCAAAGCAATTGGTTGAATTATCAAGCAAGCAAGCATGGATTAGCATTGTGGATCTGACAAGGTCTTCTTGGACACCATACCTGAGACATACAGAGGTAACATCCTTCTCAGCGACAGGACAAAGAGGAAAAAGGTTAACTTGCTTGGAAATGGACAAAAACAGAAAATGTCTTTGAAAACTAACATGGAAGGTTTTGGTAGACCTTGGATATTATATCACCTTGTTTTAGTAAAATCCATGGTAAGGACATCTATTTATTCCAAGGACAACTGGAAGGAGAGAGAAAAAAATATCATGGTAGATCCAAAGTTAAGAATTTAATAGCCACTGTTTCAACAGAGAAGAGTTAAGAAGGGGATAAGCCTATGGATGTCTGCTCAAAAGGAAATCCCACTGAATGCAATGAAATTCCTAAGGAATGATAGAAAAGATTATAACCTAATACTGTAACACAAAGTATATTTATTTGAGATCAACTCCCATCCAATTCAGTGGATCAGTTCCAGACATAGTAAAGTTTAGAAACTGATACAGTACACTGAAATCAGTAAGTACTAAATTAATAATGACTGACTTGCCCCGACTCATCTCATTTGGTTTACTCAACCTGTTTGGGTCCAAGATTTTCTTCTGAGTGTATACATGTTTAAATGTTCTGCTTTTTGTAGTTATTAGGATATAACTGATATGAATTTTCATTAGTTCAAGTGACTTCCTTTTATGGCTGGGGGAAGCAGTAAGCAGAAGGAGATAGAGAGGATGTTTACATGCTAGAGCAGTGGCAAGATTAAGGGAGATTCAAGCGAGCTTGAATTTCTAGGAGGATAACTTAAGGCCAGTTTTTTGCAGAGGGAATTATTGTGGGACTTCTTTTTCAATTGGCATGACTAGAATCTGGAATTTCAATTTGTGAAAGCGAATGTCTTGGGATTACAGATTTTATTTATTTATTTATTTATTTATTTATTTATATGCCGCCCACTACCCACAGGTCTCTGGGCGGCTTACAATATTTATATTATTTTATATGAGATCTAGATGACAAGATTGTTCATCCAGACATTCCCAAAATGGCCCCCAACAGTTACATTTCTACAGAAGTACACCTGTTGGTCATATGTGGCTTTAAGATGGTGAGTATAGCTGACCATAATAGAGGTTACATGACTTAATGTGACCATCTCTCCTCTCAGTCCAGCAGCTATTATGCTCTATAGAGGGCATGTCCCATAGAACTGCGCTTCCCATGAAGTCCTGCAACTCTCAGAGAGACTTGGAACTCCTAGGTAAGAAAATCTCCTCTGTCACCTTTGATTTATTTATTTATTTATTTTGCTTCATCTTCCTGAATCTGCTTGAGGGGTTCTGGATGAATTCATGTAGTCCAAAAAAAAAAAAAAAAAACCAAACACATAACAAAACAAAAACCGGAAGTCCCAATCCTATGAACAACCTGATGGTTCCTCTTTCCACAATGCTAGGAATCTAGTAATCACTGCAGGATAACAGTCTTGCTTAACAAGCCCACCAGTCAAACACACTGGAGGGTGCTGTGTACACACACATAATGTGGTGGTCTTTATTAGGTAGTTTGCCTTACCATCCTCTGAAGAATGGTCCACAGCAGCTGTAAAGTTAGACTTCGTGGTGAATTTGCCATGACAAACCATGCAACAACACTTCTAAGTCTGATCAAGACAAGGCTCTGTCATGGGACAGAAAGTATTGTTACCTCAGGAAGTAGATTAAGAGAGGCGACAAAGCACAAACTCCTCCTGCTGTAATAGAAGTGGCCCACTGCTTCCCCTGTAGCCATGATGCCATACTCACTGGAGAATAATGCTTCGTTTTGAGAGCCCCTCAGAATGATGTCTTGGCTGGAGATATTTAATTTCTCCTTTATATCTGTAATGTACATTTGTAATGTACAGTATTTGTATACTTGAAATACTCCACTCTGGTGAGGGATTTGTATACTTGAAATACTCCACTCTGGTGAGGGATTTGTATACTTGAAATACTCCACTCTGGTGAGGGATAAAGTGTGTGCTTCCCTGTAAAAAAATTGGATAAGGAACTCTCCCTTCTGTCGAAGTAATATTATGACACAGGAATACAACAGAGGCAGTCACAAATCTGAAAACGAAAGTTCCTTTGCTAGATGTGACCTGATGTGTATATGCAGCTATTTGGCTCCTCTTCTTTCTCATTCCAAAGGAAGATTGGTGTTTCTGCATGTTTCCTCCTATCCTGAAACTAACATTTCAGTGTATACCACCACCTGAGAGCCGTTGCAAACAATCAGAGTTGGAAAGGATAAACAATGTAAAGGAAAACCCAGTTAATACCTCAGTTGCTGTATCACGGAAGAATATCTCTTGTCAGCAGATATCAACGTGGCAATGCTCCCTAATTGAACAGTCAAGTAATTCTCATAGGGCCCCCTTTGTGACAAAAAAGTCAATATCATTTAGTTTTACTTTCCCTTCGGCTCATTAGGGGTTGTTTTAGTTTTGCCAAGCAGGAATAAGAAGAAATTTCACCTTGACTCTAATACAGCTCTGCGTCCTTGTTCTATATTTATAAATATGTGTGAACATGTTCAGGCAGGCACAGTGACAAACCGACTGAGCCACAAAAACAAAGCACACTTGCAAGAGTGATTGATGTTCCTCCTGTAATTAAAATACATGCTGAGCATTCAGTCATCTCCAACATAGTTTCTCAAATGCTGAATAATATAACAGAGGCAGGCTTTTTAAAGAAATGGATGATGAAAACAGATGATCATTGCTCCTGCAAATGCTTAGGAATCCAAGGATGTGGGGGCCAAGATGCCTGTCCACCCACTCCATTGGAGTGCTCAGCTTTCTGTGTCCCCCTAAAGAGTGAAAATTCACAGTAAAATCCATACCATAAGTAGTTGTCGATTACTGTCAGCTGGAGTGCAGCTGGTAACACATATATGCTGCTTGGTGACCAGGAGGGAAAAGAGGGGTTGTTTTCCTCGCAGCCTCCTTTTTAACTGCTCTGGTACAGCCCCTTGGAACGCGCTGTGCACCAATGGGGCTGCCCCTTCCTGGTGCTCATTTCCATGTCCGGGTACTCCCCCTTCCACCCCCACATTTCCCTCGCAGACCCCTGGATCCCTTGCTTCCCACATGGAGGTCACAATCATTCCTTTATTCAGGGATCCGCTCCGGCAACAATCATCGGGCTGATGAATCAGGCCCTCTCCCTTTCCATGCAATTCAGGAGACATCTTATCAGAAAAATTAAGGGTTGGTGTAAAGATGTAAAGTTTCCGGAAAATTTGGGGGGAGATGGAAGAAAACTCTGGTCCCCTACCTATCCAGTCAAATCCTGCAAATGACCGTCAGTCATCCATTCCAATCTCATGCACTTACACTCAGTTCTAAATGTAATAAAGATTCCATGTAGCTATCTAAAAGGAAGAACATTCCAGATAATTGCCAGTCTAGTAAATGCTGACACACACACACACACACACACACACACACACACACACACACATGCTTAGATGCAAGATGGTTGCTGCATTTGTTGGATGGATTGGAAATATATACAGTACAGTGATGCCAATCTGAGTCCTCCTCATGTGATACAACTTTCATTGCTACAACTTTCCAGGTTTTGATTTTCAGCCGTGAATCGTCTTTTACTTGACACTGTGGATTGATTTCGTTCATATAAATATTCATTTCTTCCAGTGAGCTACCTACTCTTTCTGCCCTTTTCATGTTGCTACAACTGTGATTTCAGTTAGGCTGAGAGAGAGAGAGAGAGAGAGAGAGAGAGAGAGAGAGAGAGAGAGAGAGAGAGAGAGAGAGAGAGAGAGAGTAGCTGGCCAAAGGTCACCTGATGGGTTTCTGGGTGAGAGCTTTCAATCTGGATTATCCTAACCCTGGTTCAGTAATCTAACCATTCTACCATACGGGCTCTCCGTTATGGAACAAACTGGATATAACATAAAGCCTTCAGGTCTTCCAGAACCACCGGAAAAAGCAGTATTGTACACTTTTTTCCATTGGTCTCTCACACTATGTTATAAACCGCTCAGAGTTACTTTCTGTCAGATGGGCAGTATATACATTGAATAAATAATACTAACAACAGCAACAACATGTTATTAGCAACATTTCTTTACACAATTTTGCAATAAAATAAAACTTGTTAAAACCTTGAGTCTCTTTCAAAACGTGTTTGGTACCGTACTTGATTCCACATGCTAGGATGCTAAAATGGCGTCATCTCAACCCAACTCCAAAATAGATTATTGATATATATTTTAGTCCATTCTGTCCCATTAGTCCAGAGAGGGTAAAAATCGGTAAAAATGCTGTTCTATAGAGCGTATTGACATGAATGCGAATAAAAGCCTAGAACGAAGAAGTGTCACATACCACTTGTCTTCTGGCTAACGTGTGCTATTGGCATTGCTCTGACATGAAAAGTTTTAGATTGAAAAGCCTGCTGTACAGGAAAACATGCCCCCTAATTCTGTGTTAGCCACCTGCCTGTCCACTTTCTGAATTGGGTCCTAAGATATCCAGTATCTTCCAAAGGATATATTCAGTGGTTAAAAGCTTTAGAGATCTAAACCACCTTGATGATCAGCAAAGATCAGGATGATCCCTAAAGCCTTTAACCTCCAAGCATCTTCTCTCAAGGGTACTAAATGTCTCTCAGCTTGGACATACAAAACAATATGACTGCCGTGTTGCTGTGGAAGCAATGGCGTGAGATGCATGCAAAACACAAGCCATGATGTTTCACACAAAGTGGGCACAAGGCAATGGCATTCCACTAGTGGGCTGATGCCTCTGCTTCCAACAGGGTTCTCTTCCTTTAGCTTCTTTTGAGCTGAGCTGACATAACACAGGGTCAACATTGTGCCTATATCTAAAACAGCTCAACAGCCTATTTAAACCAAAAAGAACGCAGTGTTGAAAAGCAATATCTTGGTAGAACATGCCAGTGGCATCTCTGCAAGGTCAGTATGCCACACCACATGCCACAGGGAGTGCAATGGAGGAGATGGACGAACAGCCAAGCCTCCATGGCCACAAGGAAATATATTTGGGGAGGGAATCACAAGGTGATGATTGTCAGAATTGAAAAGGCTGAAGGCCACTG
The DNA here is from genome assembly GCA_029282475.1 of Phrynocephalus forsythii. Taxonomy (NCBI): domain Eukaryota; kingdom Metazoa; phylum Chordata; class Lepidosauria; order Squamata; family Agamidae; genus Phrynocephalus; species Phrynocephalus forsythii. Next base: position 89,139,582 of record JAPFRF010000001.1, on the reverse strand, counting down.
AACCATAGCCATCTGCTGCACATCCATCAATCAAAGATGTCTCCTGAAGTTATGGATATCAAAAGCTCAATTACACTTCTTTCCTCCTGCATTTCATTATCAATTGGCTCACTGTCGCTACCAGTCACTGCCCTTTTGATCTGTAGTCTGGTGATCTATACACAAAGGGGGGCAATGCTAATCAGCTGGGGGGAGTATGAAGAGCGCTGACATCAAAGAAAAATAAAAGATTAGAAGATTTCCTTACTCAAAACTAACATTAAATTAGTTGGTTCTAATGACAAACGGACTGTTACCTTAGAGGAAACTTTATGCATTTATTTATCCCTGGTGTGCCTCTACCTCCTCTGGAACAGCACGTAGATGGAGAAGAAGTGGTGCCTGCTTCCAGCTACAATATTTTACTCTTGCTTGATGTGAGGGTTCACTCTTTGCCCAGGCGTCCCACCCTTCCAACTTCAAAGAAGGTATATCTTGAAACAAATAAACTGAACTTTTATTGGGTTCTTCTACTACAACAGAGGTTCTTTTGCGTACAACAGTTTCAATGTCCTTAAACTCTGTAACAAATGGGTTATTTTTGTAGTCATAACTGGGAGTCCTTAGAGAAAAATCAAGTCCTCCACCTCCACCTGGGGAGAGTTGGTTCCACCACTGGTCTCCCCCTCCCTCTCTGAGAGGCGCGGTTCCCCCACCTGGACCCCAACCTCTGAGGTGAGTTTGGCTCCAGGATGTCTCTGGCGGTTGGAGCGTAAAGGATAGTCTTCTCTCTGGGTCAAGTCCATCGAGGTGTTCAGTTTCCCAGCCTTGGCTTCCTCCCGTACCTTGGCCAGCCATTGCTCCAGCTCCAGTTGTTTTCCTATCTCCTTCCTCTTGCAGTTATATTTGCGAGCCTCTCTCTCTCACCCCAGTAAGAACAGCCCTGCTTATGCACCCGTCGTTTGTAACTCTCAGCCTCTTTTTTGGGCATCATCATTCTTTCCCAGTTTCCCATCCATGGATCCTCCATCCATACCCACTCCCAATGTGGGGGAGTACACGTTGCTTTTCCCTTTTACAATCTCCGAACCCCACCTCCACCACCTCTGATTGGTGGGACTTTCCCGCCTTTTCTTCAACCCCCCTTCCTGCCACAGCAGAGTTCTCTTCCTTCTCCCTCCTTTTTTCCTCTTCCAGAATCTTTAAAGAGTCTTTAAACCCCTTCTATAACATTTCTCTATCCCCAGCCTTCATGGTGGGTGCAGCTCTGGGTTCCTCCCTTCTCTTCTGCTTCTCCAGCCATTCATCCCTCTCCGCTTCATGCTGTGCAGGGGTCACTCTCACTCCTTCGGAGAAATTCCCCTCACACTTTAATTTGAAGTTATGCATAGTTTATACAGCAGTAATACTTCACAAGAGCTAATCATTGATAGGCAAACAGAGACATTTTCAGGAAACAGAATGGCTGCACTTTCACCAGCTGCTGTGTGACCAACAGAAATGGCCTCAGTTCTCACTGTAGAGAAACCATCACACTTCAGTTCACTTCGATATTTCTCCATACAACTGTGCATCATTCGCTTCCTTGAGGACATGCAAGCTGCTAAAAGCCGCATTCCTCTGCAGAGCTTGCCTTGGGAGGCTGACCTTGAAGAAGCAAACCATTGCTGTTATAATTCTAAATCCCCAGGAAGGAGCTTGTTACCACCCTAGTTCCAAATTTAAAAGTAATTATTTACTTTGCCATTTCCCCAAAATAATTGAAATACTTTATCGGACCTCCTTTTAGAAAAATCTGATTGCTGAAAGGACCTGGCCTAGGGTACAAAACACACTCCTCCAGTCCTCCTTGTCATCAACAGAACACAAATCCCTAGGGAACCCGTGAACTGTGTGTCCTCCTGTACCCATTTAGTGAATCCATTGAGTAAGACCCTTCTGTATAATTTTGTAATTTCTGTAGCTGTAAAAGGGACTCAAATGTTATAATTACACTGCAAAAAGATATATTATTCCTTATGAAGTTATGGTTGTAATGCAGATATTTCTTTATCAACAGAAAGAATTATTTAAAAGATACTAGTTATTTATTACTAGTCACCTCCCAGCTTTGTGCCTCTGTTGATGACTTGTAGGCCAGAGTTCTGGGGTAATTTCCACACTGAGGAGAAAGCTGGAGTCTTTTAAATTTTATTTATAATTTAACTGTTATGCATGGTCAAAGGAAAAGGCTTTTTAAAAATCTTTCTCATGAACTTGAGTCAGCCTTGGGTCACAATCACATTTCATATAGGAGGGCTCTCTGACCATATGCATGGATAGGCAATTTGGAATGCTTTTTGAGTGTGTAGATAGGGAACATGTCTGTTTCTGTACAGTTAATGTGTGTTATGCAAGGAAAGCTCGCGGCTTCACTTTGCAGGCCTCCCCTGCTTACATGACATAGCATCCTGCCTAGCATTATGTTATTCATCCAGCAGTGCTCCTAAACTGCTGTTATGAACAGAAGAGCCATGCTAGGAAGAGAGGAAGACAAAATATGAGATTTTTGTCTCATATTCCTTCCATGAATGTTCTGAAGGAACTGAGCAAAGCTGTTAATGATAGGACATTTTGCAGGTTGTTCATTCATGAGATCACCATAAATTGGTGGGACTTTATAGCAGATGGCAAGAAAGGGATAATGCTGTAAGCTAAATGTCTCCCATTCCACTTTTGCTCAATGGAAGAAGGATCCAGTGATGCTCAGGGATCACCTAGCTAGCATTTACCATTTATGAGTGAGTTTCCAGGTTGCTTGCTTCCTTTTATGGAAAAAGGTCTTGGTTGTTAATTGCACTTGGCGTAGAACATACACGTTATTGAAGTGCTATCTTTTTGTTGGGCCATAAGCAGCAGAGGACTTGGTGGTGAGAGGATTTTGTCGTCTGAAATAACCAGCTGACAGACAAGGATGTCCCCAGGACCAGTATTGTACAAGACTTGCTTTTCACTTCCCAGTATAAAGAAATATGTATAACTGAATCTTGTGGCAGGGTGATCCAGTTCAGGTGTGTTGGATGGAAGTTGTCCTTGTTGCTCCTGCTGGTTTCCTAGGACCCCATGATGCTCCAGTTAATGCCAGATGCATAAAATCATCAGTTTAGAATTCAAGATCACAGTGCCTGTGACAGGGCTATCCCAAGACATTTTGTCCCCCAAGATAGTGGAGAAAACAGAACCAGTGTTCACAAAGCAATATCCAGCATACCAATGCCAGCCCAGCAAATAAGGCACCTGCAGTAGGAAATCCTCACCCACTTTGACAGTTTAAATGGCATGGTAATAAACAGGTGACTGTTTGCTGCCTTTTTGTAATGCCAAAAATCTGAAGCAGCCACCTAACATCTCTAATGATAGGGCCAATGGCCTCTGAAAAAAATACCAAATGTAGGAATGTGGTTTTAGAATCAGTACTCAATTTGGCTCACAGACATTGCACATGAAAGTCCACTTTTGGTTATCATGATCCCAGAGGCCTCTTCTAGGTCGAAAATGTAATCTTTTTGTTGACATTAGACTGAGAACCAGGCATGTAGACAATTTACTGCAGATCACCCAGAAATATTTTTCTATGTATAAAACAAACACACACACCCATATAAGATGACTTTTTCCAGAGACAAGATATGGGCAGTTTCACAATTGTGTGGCTCTTTCCTCAGCTTACTCCCATGTATAAAATGACCCTCAAATTTTAATCTAACCATTAAAAAATATACTCTTATACATGGGAAATACAGTACTAGTGGATATCATCCCAGATTCTGCCCACCCTGTGATAGGGTGCTGTAATCACACACACATGCAAACACAAACATACACACACATTGAGGGGGGGAAATCATACAAGCTAGGAGGAACTGAGGGCTAGACTTAAGCCTCTCCTGCACAACAGGCATGCTCCCATGGCCATTAGAGATAGAATAAATTGGATACCCTGGGATCTACAAGCTAAGTCATATTCTGTTGTACTGACACTCTTTCCAAAGAAAAAAATAAAGAGGCAGAAAAGGAGCCTAAGACCCTGACTTCGAAAACAAAAATTAAAAATCCAGTTATGGCTGTATGAACAGGCCTTTCTGGCCAGTATATGACCTACAAGAGATACTAGGATTCAAGAGAGTGAATTATTCAATTTTTGCTTCATAATCTAAATGGCTATCAACACATCCCTTTGGCTGTTGCAGTTGAAAGTAAATGTGATACAAGATGTTTCCTCAAGTGGACAGTGTTTCATTTTTAAAATGTACTTTTTAATGACTCCATCAAGTTGGAATCAATTTGATGGAAAGTAATTACTATTAAATGGAACATACAGCCTACGCTGATCTGAATGTACATTTGGTTTTAAATGGCTTTTTCTCATTTTCTATGTTGCTTCAGAAATATTTATGGAAACAGGAGAGGTCTCTAATATTGTTTAAGCCAGCGTTTTTCAACCACTGTTCCGTGGCACACTAGTGTGCCGCGAGATGTTGCCTGGTGTGCCGTGGGAAAAATTGAAAAATTCTAAAGAAATTCAACCCAGGGCCGGCGGCCTTTAGGGTCCGGGAAGGGAAGAGCCGTCTCTGAGGGTCCCTGCGATGGGTTCCTTGAAGTCTTGCCCCTTTCTTTCTGTCTTGGGTCGCCCTCTTCTCTCTCTCTCTGTCTTTTCTTTCTTTTTCCCCCCACCTCTCTCTTTCCATTCGTACCCTTTCCCCTCTTCATAGAAACGTGCTCATTTCTAGCCTGCATATGTGTATGTTTAGCCTGCCTACTGTAATTAAAACTGTAAACCGCCCAGAGACTCCTTGAAGTGGTATGGGGCGGTATACAAGTATAAAATACTTTCTTTGTGTTTGATTCATATTCAAGAGAATTACTTTATATATAGTCAATATAGGCACAGAGTTAAAATTTTTAACATTTTCTAATGGTGGTGTGCCTCATGATTTTTTTCATGAAACAAGTGTGCCTTTGCCCAAAAAAGGTTGAAAAACACTGGTTTAAGCCATGTGCCACAAGTGGTTTAAGATCATCCTTCCCTAACCTACAGTTTTTGAGTGACAAACCCCATCATGGCCATCGGCACCATGCAGACAAGAGGTGATAGGAATTATAATCCAACATATCTCAAGGGTGATTTAGAAACCACAATCTAAATCAGGAAAGGCTGATTTAGAAACTACAATCCTAGCTTTAAAGCAAAGCAAAGCAAAGTGTTCTGCTTATATACCGCCCCATGCCACTTCAAGTAGTCTCTGGGCTGTTTACAGTTTAATTATGCAGGCTACACATTGCCCCCCTCAGTAAGCTAGGTATTCAATTTACCAACCTCAGAAGGATGGAAGGGTGAATCAACCATGAGCCAGCCACCTGGGATTGAACCCCAGGTCGTGAGCACAGTTTTACCTGCAGTACAGGCATTTGACCACTGCAGCATGAGGACTTAAACCTTAGCAAGTAGAGATGGGCACAAAATGAGGTTTTTTTCGTTTCGTTATCTGTTATTTGTTCCGTTATGTAACAGAATGAATAACGGAGCCCAGAGTAAGTTGGGCATGAACCGAACAGAACCGGAACAAATGAGTTCGGTTATGTTCGGTTCGTTCATCCAATCTCCTCCGCCCGGGGTGACGGCCGGGCAGCTGTCACCCGGGCGGAGGAGATCGGCTGAGCCTCAGCCACGGTCTCCTCCACCCCGGTGACGGTCAGCCAGCTGTCACCCAGGGCGGAGGTGATCAGCTGAGCCTCAGCCACAGTCTCGCCTCCATGCGCAGGAAGCGAGACCGCGGCTCGATCTCCTCTGCCCCGGGTGACAACCAAGCAGCTGTCACCTGGGGCGGAGGAGATCGGCTGAGCCTCGGCCGCGGTCCCGCCTCCGTGCGTGGAGGCAAGACCGCGGCTTGATCTCCTCCGCCCCAGGTGACGGCCGGGCAGCTGTCACCCGGGGCGGAGGAGATCGGCTGAGCCTCGGCCGCAGTCTCCTCTGCCCCGGGTGACGGTCAGGCAGCTGTCACCTGGGGCGGAGGAGATCAGCTGAGCCTCAGCCGCGGTCTCGCCTCCATGCGCGGAAGTGAGACCGCGGCTCGATCTCCTCTGCCCCGGGTGACAGCCAGGCAGCTGTCACCTGGGGCAGAGGAGATTGGCTGAGCCTCGGCCACGGTCTCACCTCCATGCGCAGAGGTGAGACCGCAGCTCGATCTCCTCCGCCCCAGGTGACGGCTGGGCAGCTGTCACCCGGGGCGGAGGCGATTGGCTGAGCCTCGCGGGGAAGCTGAGTCCCCCCTTGTCGCCTCTGCACACAGAGGGGAGAAGAGAGGTCTGAAAGGGATCTTCCCCACCCGTGCTCTCTTCCCCACTTCCCCCCTCCCGGAGCCAGCGCCCAGTAGCCACTCGGTGCTAGCTTCTGGAGGGAAGATTTTAAAAGCCCACTCTCTCCTCCCACCTGATGGGGTGGGGGAAGAGCGGGCTTTTAAAATCTCCCCCCAGCCCTCCTGGGCACTGCCAGCGCCATCAAGCTGGCCAGGAGAGTGCTCCCATTGCTGCAGGACTTTTCTCCTGGCCAGCTTGTCGGCGGCTCCGGCAGCGCACGGCTCTGGGAGGGCTCCCCGTGCCAAGGGACCATTCTCCCGGCAGACTTGCCACCGGCTCCGGAGGCGCCCGGCCCCAGGAGGGCTCCCCGCGGCCATGGGAATGCTTTCCCGCCGGGTGCTGAAAAATGATGCCCGAAAAACGGAGCGGGCCCCAGGGCCCGAAAACTGAAATCACCCAAAGCGGGCCCCAGGGCCCAAATAAGGAGCACGAAATGCCATTTTGGCATTTCGTGCCCATCTCTATTAGCAAGTTTAAGTTAAAGCAAGAGACAGGGGCAATTTATTTTGATGAGTGGGAGGGAGGGACATATTCCTCCATGTGTTTTCATTTCATATTGTGACCCTATTTCATTCATCCTCCATTGCTTTTCACCTTGCAGCATATTCCTCTCCTGCAGGTTTCCCCAAATTGTCCAGAGGTGCCTCACTATAGTTGCCATCATTTTGAGCCATGTGGGGCATTGATTTGCTAGCTGAGTATTATGGAAGCTGTGGCCTAATGTATCTGGAGTCTATCTGTGAATCACTATGGTGCCTGGAATTATGGAATTTGTAGTTCAACGTGTTTAGGAGGGCAGATGGGAAAAGATATATATCCTTATTCCCATCTGCTGTTCTGCTGCAACATGGAATGAGACTCTCTCTCTCTCTTTTCTCTGTCTCAGCCCATTTTTATCTAACAATAATACCCCTGCCTGTCCGAAGCTAGATTTCCCAATGCTAGATACAGCATTATGTGCAAGTATTACTGTATATATCTAAAAAAATATACAAGCAGCAGGCCTTATCTCTCCCTGAGCCTCTATCTAAAACAGGAAGCAGCTGACGGTTGTTCAGTTGCCATATCTTCTTCACATGTAGGTTGCTTGCTGCAGTAGCTATCTCCACCTTTTCACAGGCCTGTAAGAGCAGCACTTACCACAAACAGCTTGCAAATCTAGCTGAGGTGTTTGTCATTATAACCAAATTAACAGTAATAACCAAGCGAGCGATATACGTGGATGAATCCACCATGTGCTGATGCTGAAACCTGACAGAGGCTGCTAGGCGAGGAGGTAGGAAAGCGCTGTGCAAACAATAGTAAATTATGCAAAATATGACTTGGAAGGGCCTAAGAAGAAGTGGAGAAGAGAACACGCCGCTTTAGGTTTGGCACAGTTAATGTGTGTGTCCTGTCAAAGCAACGAATGAACACATTTCTTATCCTTTCTGGCTTCTTTGGAAATCAGAGGCAACACTTCTTTTCCTTCTCCTCCTTCATTAGCAGTTGACACTTTGCTTCTTCCCACGGACTTAATAATTGCAATGTACGGTATAAGCACTTTCCATCTCAAAAATCCCCACTTAATGTGTCCGCAAGCTGTAGGTAGTTACTGAATTAAATTAATTCGTGCTTGGGGAATATTCAACCAGCATGGGTGTAATGGGGGAGTTGGGTTGCCTATAAAGCAGGCATGTCCAAACTTCGGCCCTCCAGATGTTTTGGACCGCAACTCCCACAGTCCTTTGTCATTGGCAGTCTGGGCTCAGAATTCTGGGAGTTGTGGTCCAAAACATCAGGAGGGCCAAAGTTTGGACGTGCCTGCTATAAAGCTTCAGAAGAAGTATCCTTTGGCTCCCAGGGCCATCTCTCCCTCTGCCCAGCTAGCGAGGAAAGAAGCTTTGGTCTGTTAAAAAAAAAAAAAAACAGCAGTGGCTGCCCCTCAGGGATCCTTTTATGGCTTCACAGTCAGTCAGGATGACCTCCAGATCATTAGGCCTCTTCATTCTGCAGGGCATCTAGATATGGCAGTGACCTTCCATCCGAAGCTCTCTCTCCCCCCCCAATATTGTCCTTTTCTTCCCCTTTTATGTTTGTTTACCCAAGACAGTTTTTTCAAGGAAAAGAATAATAAATTCACTGGGCTATTTAAACATTAGCAATAAGAGCCTCTTGTCTGAGAACACTCCCAGCCACCTTCGTTGTGAAATTCCTCTTGATAATATGAACTTTAACACAATGTTATATGCAGAATTATGATTACCTTTTATGAACAACATTATATAATTGTTGTGGCGTTAATGCACATGTTGTGATGAGACCCATTAAAATTATTTGCAAGATACAAGGGAATCTGACTTGTGGGGAGACTGAGGGTAAGGTACCCCCACGGGAATCATGGCATAATAGCTCACAATGCACTCTTCACGCCTTCTCCTCCACTATTCAGCCTGCGATGGGGTTGTAAATAAAATATACAGTGGTACCTCTACTTACGAATTCAATCCATTCTGAAAGCATGCTCTTAAGTTGAACAACTCTTAAGTAGGGGTACTGTATCTAAAAAATTGAAAAAATAAATTTAAGAAACCCAAAACATTAAAAAAAATTATAAGTAGAGCAGACCGCATCTAAAATTTGGAAGGCGGCAGTTAAAACGCCAACAGTTTTCCACCCTTAAGTCAAACTGCTCTTAAGTAGAAGAATCACTGTACATTGTAGCCAGTCTGCAGTACAATTTGGCTTCCTCTACCCACCTACAAAATAAGAAAGGTGATCTCCCACTTACAGGTCCTCAGCCCTGGGATGGAGTTGGAATTTGATCCCTCCTTAACTGCAACAGCTCTGTCCTATGGACTCCCGGGATTTGAAGTCTGGTAAGGGAGCTCTTTTTTCTATTGGGTTCTAAATGTAATTCTCGTGAATGGCTTCAGAGAATTGTGATAATTTCCCCCAAGTCCAAAGATGTAGGACAGAGCCATGCCCATTAACGTAGGACCAGAACGGCTATAATATACCGTATATGAGCACTCCTATGCTGGAGGCATTCAAGGCCAAATTGGATAAAGCTGGGTGGGCTGGGGTCTGAATGTCTTCTCAGCACTGCCTCTGGCTACCCATTCCTGGTGTGCATAGTTTCCTCCATTGTGGTTTAGTACTGTCCAGCACTCTGAGTCCCCTTAATAGCAAGTCCCCAAGGCCTGCCCTTCACAGATGTAGGACAGGTTGATATCATATGGACACCTGCAGTGGAATGAAGAAGACAATACAGCTGAGGTTCTCCCAAGGTGCATGCATGGGTAGATAAATCAAACTGTAACACACTTCCTTCCCATCACTGTCACCAGAGAACTATAGAAGTGAGACCAATTTCCAGTCTTCTGAAAAAGATCTGGCACCATCTGTAGTGTAGTTGGGGGGGGGTTACTGTATAGTTCAATCACACTAAAGTTAGGTTACAGACTTCACCGATCACTTGCACACCCAGTTCTTAAGTTTCCAGACATGCACCACTTAGGCTGCTATCTCACCTGGGGAAGATCCTGATCTTCTGAAGGTCTGGCTTTTCCTCTTCCTCCTGTCATGTGACTGAAGGTGTGGGATAGCAGTTCCCATGTACAAAGGTGTTTTTTTTAAAGCACAGTTCAGCCCCATGGCCAGCAGGTGGCGCTAGGATTTTTAAAAAGGACCAGCTGGCTGGCAGTAGAGCTTGGGGAAGTTTTAAAAAAAAAAGCACCCAATCCTGGTGCTCAAAGGGTGGGCGATCAGCCTGAGGAACAGCCAGTTGCACTATGAAGGGGGGGGAGAAAGAAAACCAGATCATCTGTGCAGTCCCATGATGTCTGCCTCTTTAAAAGGTGGATTTTTAAGCGAGGCAAAAAATTTCCTACCTCTCCAGTAAGTCACTTAAGGGGGTTTTCTTTTTCTTTCCCCCCAAAAAGCCCGGTGGCTGTGGGGATGGCGATTTTGGACACAGTTTATCTACAAATTTAATCTGTGTTTAAAGGGACAGGGAATAGGGGCCCTAGTTTCCCTCACAGAAGTTCTAAATCCTATCTCTTCTCTCTTTAGTAAGTATAAGGCCGTGGTCATACCAGCATTTTCTCTGTAGTTTCCCTTTGGCAAACTGCGCAGAAAAAGATCGCATCCTAACTGTGAAGGGAAGTAAACTCAAGCCCTGGTTGACCACACCCCTTGAACAGCAGTTTTAGCAAAGTTTCAATAACCACCACCAGGGGCTGGATTTAGAAACTTTGCTTGAAAATGGTTACTTATTTGCTTCTGTAGCCACGACAGGACACCGAAAATACGCAGTAAAACTGTTGCTCCCCTTTTTCGGCAATGGAGGCTTGGGAAATAGAGCAGGAAAGGGAAAAATGTGAAATAGACAGGTAGAGACAGAACCAGATTAGGAAAATATGACACAGAAAAGAGAACACTAACTGCACATTAAAAAGCACGTGACCGCCTGGAAAAAAAAATACACATGAAATTAATATACGCAGAAAACGCTGGTGTGACCGTGGAATAAGTCTCACAGTCAGACCCTATTTAGCTTTTCTCAGTGAGTATAGGTGTCTATCTGAACTTCTCTCAGACAGTGTCAGTCCCTATCTGACTCATTCAGTGCTGGGCTGAGCCTTAAATCCCCATCACCAAGGGGTAAACAATACACCATTCGTCTAAACAATCCATACAAGTACTGAAGGAGCAAGTGTTGGGTTCCTCCACATAGGACACTGGGTATGTCGAGGGGCTGTCTAAAGCTCTGCTTACCTTGCCAGGGATTTGGGAAATTACAGAGAGCAGAGGAATAGCTTTTTGTGATGGGATGCTGCATGAAATAGCTTTGGGCAGTGGCAACCCAGAAGAAGTGAAGAAGGCAAAATTCCCTTGCCCATTTCTAACGAAATATAATGCTGGATGTAAAGTCCAGGCTTTCAGTGCTGCCAGTGTTTGAACTTTTATTGCTTCACATCTCTTGGTCTTTGTTGCTGCTGTTTTATATCCTTCCTCTATTCATTATTTATAGTTTCTCCATTGTCAGCTGACACATTCCATGTCATGCAATATGAAAGGTGAGAAAAGTTGCTGAAATAAATAAGCAGGCAAGGAAGGAATATTTCTATAACTGCATGTCTTTTTCCCGCCAGGACTGATGCTGCCAAAGTAAAGGGCTGTGAAAATATGGATTTGCTAGAGCTGTATTGCTTGAACCAAGCACCATCCATAAGGTTTAATAGGGGGGTGATGTTCTAAAATGAAGGATAATGTTTCTGTGCTGAGGCTGTGATGTTCTTCACGATGGAACAATCCTTAGAAACAAAAGATAACCTGCACTGCAGTTTGCTCCTTTGTAATACCTGGGGGGCCTTTTTGTTCCTAAATATTGGCCTTTTTTCATTTCTAAACATATTCCTGCCCATTAAAATAGAGCAAAAGGATCCTAGGAGAAGCACACTAAATGCAATTGTTTGAAGCTTTACCAGCAGAGTTGTAATTTTTCCTTGTTCAAGTGGAAAGCTACTTAAAGAATTAGATTCCAAGCAGGAAATACTAAATGTTGTTTTTGCTGCTGCTGTTTTCTCCCTTTGAAGAAAAAAATCATGTACCTGGCAAGGGTGGGGTAGGAGTGAATCTGGCCTGCTGACTTAACATTTATGCTGTTTTGGACATTCATTCCTACCCACCACCACAATGTTTAATTTCTTAAAATAAAGGCTTAATCACGTCTGCAGTTAGGTGTGTGTATGTGTGGTTAAAATGGTCTTAGTCAACGTTCCCTCTTGCATTTATTTGCTACTTGCCTTGAAATTTCTAATGCCTACTCTCAAACTGCAAGGAAACTGAGCTTTGCATATGCAGTACATGGTTCGAAGGAAATGTGGCCAGATAATTGATTTTCTGAGTCATCTGATTGTGTGACCCTCTGTCCCCTTAGTAATTATCAATCATTAAAAACTGTCAAAAGCTTCCTTCCTTTTCCCAGTCTCCCCTTCTCAGCTTGCATGTAGTTAACATGCAAATGGACTGTGCTCAGCCTGAATGTATAACCCATTTAAAATACTTCTACTATTTTAGCAGCCTGATCTTAAACAGAGGTGCAACTCACTGATACCAGACCTATCCATGCAGGAGACTGAGTGTGATCAGACAGCTGCAAAGGTGTGGCCTTGATCATACAAGAAAGGGGGCCAGTTTAACAGAAGTAGCCCCTTTAAAAAGAACCCTCTACCAGGGAATCATTCCAGGCTGCCCCCCCCCAAGTAAAAGCCCCCCCAGTCATGAGTCAGGATTGGGCTGGAGCACAATTCCCCATTTGTTGTGTGATGGCTCCACAAGCAGTCCAGAACATTATCTATTATGTCCCCATGTGATCACTCCTTAATCTGAGAGTATGGAGGCAGAATGAACTGTACCACTTCAGGTTGCAGGTGAGGGGAAACACGAGGTTTGGATATTCCTCCTTGTCAAATAGAAACAAATCAACTCCCTGGAACCAAGCACATTGTTTGCCTGCCCTTTTGTTTGCCCCTTTGTAATGTTATTCAGGGTGTGGGAGTGGGTTAGCATTGGGAGATATTCTTTTCATAAATATAGTCATCCATCTGCAAGCCTGAAGGGTTATAGCTCATATAATTTCCTCAAACAGTTATATGTGTAGGCTGGGACTGAGTCCAATAGAACTCACTTCCTAGTAGATGTATATATAATGTAACTCTGCAGTATAATCTTTAGAGTGTTTATTTAGACTTAAGTTCAACTAGGTTCAGTCAGATTTACTGGGAAGCAAATATTTAGAATTTATCAGTCTTGAAAATGCTTGGTTTCAAACACAGATTCCCAGTTTTGGGGCTGTCCTGAAACAGAGGCTGTCCATGGAAACTGATTTTAAGTCTTAATAATCAGATTAGACTTGTGCAAAATTTCTCGCAGTTGCACGTAAAGATTTTTTAAAAAACTCTTTTCCTCCTCTGTTTTAACATTGTGACTGTCTTATAAATGTAACCTTGATAATATTGAATTTATTTTGCTGAGCATGAGCTGCACTAATAATAAACTAAACTGAACTGAACAGGTGTGCCATGGAGAAGATGCAGTCAGGAATGCAGTATCTGTTCCCTGTCCTGCCTAGGATTGATGTATTTGTTCCCCACCTCACCCCAGAAACGTAGAGCAGGGCCAGATTACAAAATAGATTTTAAGATTTCTGCCAAGGGTTGTCAACAATGCCCCCAACATAATTTTCACATTGTGATCCTGATGCTCACTAATGCTGTCTTGAAAACAGCTAAAGATGAGCTGCAGCACTTTGCACACTACATTGACGTAGGATGTTCCTTCAGGCATTAACTAAATGCTATCATATGCTCATCCAATGAGCATTTAAAAAGGAGAGAGAGTTGAAGGGTAGCCGGAGAATAGATGCTAGTTTGATAGCTCAATGCCTCCTTCCCATCTTCTTGTGATCTTCCACAAGATTTCATGGAATGAGGAAGGAACCCTCCTCCCATCTGTAGATGGTGGTGGTAGTACTAGATTTGGTCCCCAAGACTGAAAAGGTAACATATCCTTGAGCTAAAGACCAAGAGAGAGAGCAGTAGGGCTGTGCAGCCAGTATGAATTCGGAAAATCTCCAGAAAATATGGTTAGGCTCAAGCTAGTAAAGGGAGGTCATGGGTTATTATTACATGAATGAAAAAGTATTTGCTTGTCTTTGTATGTCGCAATTGCAATTTCTTCTCATGCCAAAGGCAAAGAATGGAAACATCTTCCAGTTTTGAACAAACCATGTTTTTTTCCCTCTGTGAATTCAAGGAACGGTGGTTTGCTTAAAGTTTAGTTAGGAAGCACATGGGGAAGTTAAATGAATGCAATTTTGGTTTGCTTCCACTAACTGGAGTTTAAATTGATAAGAAATCCCTGAGCTTGGATGTGTCAGAGAAGTAAAGTTTACTTAAAACGGAGGTAAAACCTTTCAGTCTATTCCTGTGGTATGTGGCCATGGAGGATAGTGAAGGTTTTTGGCCTGATTTTGGCTGAAACATCCTCCTCAGTGGCAAATCATGTTCTTATATTCTTCTGGTGGCAACGTTATCCATATGAAGGAGGGTGTTTAAGAACCACAAGGGCAACAATACTTCCTTTTGTTTCCTACCTGTTATCTCATATCTGTATGCCTGCCTCTATGTTATATGGTCAATTAATTTATGCTGAACACTGAATGGACAAGTAATCTGGCTAGGGCTGTTCCTCTCCTCTCTGGCACCATCGAATGCAGTAGCAACAGGTCACAGAAGCAATATAAATATGAAGTGCAGGTTTAAAGAATCAGAGGAGCTAATAAATTAGCAAGCAAGAGCAAAGGTAATGAAATTGAGACAGGGGGAGACACATAGATGAAGATGACAGAAGAGAGAAAAGAATGGAGAGAAGGAAAGAGGTTGGTGGCAGATGAGCCATGGACAGCTACAGACATTGAGACAGAAGTCAATTTTTGGAGGAGAGGAAAGGGGAAGAGAGGAGATATACTGTACACAGTATATAGCAGGTGGGCTGAAAAAAACATTAAGACTTCTATGATCTGAGCAATTAAGAAAAGAGATGGAAAATTAAAAAAGCAACCTCAGGCCTTTTTTTCAAGCAGGGCTCAAATGCTGTCATGTTACTAGCTAAACAACACCTACCGAAGGATAAAACAGAAGAGACAACTGGCTGTGGCTGATGCATGAAGGAGGAGATGAGAGACAAAACAACAACAACAACAACAACAACAACAACATTAGATTGGAACACAAGATAACAAAAACACAAGAAGGGAATTCAAGAATTGTTACAGAAAGGGGAAGGAACAGGAGAGGGGTGGAGACTAGACAGCTCCGCTGCAGCTGTTGTAGGGATTTACAAATAGAAGCATATTGTTGACCATGTCAGCAGATTTAAGGGGGCAGCAAATATAATAATAATAATATATACTTGTGCCTGACACAAAACAGTGCAGCAGTAACGTAGATAAAATGTTAGTATTGATATAAAGGGTTTGCAGAGTTAGTCTATCAGAAAGACAATGACAATGAATAGAGTAAAAACTCATATATTCATATATACATCAAAATATACACAGCATAACAACCAAGCATTATATACAATATAGCAAACAGACAAACAGAGCGTGGGGTGAACTGTTCTCACCACAACAGTCCCCAAATTACAAATGACAAGCTAGTGCCTTTTATACATATTCAGCACTCATAAGATCTGATGCAATCACTAATTAACAATCTGATGCAATCTGATCTATCCATTACAAATCATGATGTTACAATCAGTTCCACCTGCACTTCATCACTTAACATGCCTGTGATTACTAGTCTCTAACACTTGTGGATTAACATCATGACACTGCAGAATCTAACTGCCTCCATTTTACAATTTACTTTACTCATTCTGTTAAATATACATAACATATGTTTTATCAACTTTTACATATGTTGACACCCCTCCTATATTTAACAGATTTCAACTCCTAGCCTTTTCATAAAACATACATGTTTATCTTTACACAAAGGCTTTGTAAATATGTCAGCATAATTATCAACACTTGTACAATATTCCAATACAATCAAATGTTGTTCTATGCAGTCCTTCACATTCTGGTAACGGATCCCAATGTGCTTGCTTCTGGATCCGACTTTCTGATTCTGTGTTAATTGGATACACGAAAAAGAATCATTATATACTTTGACTGGTAATTTTACATTTACATTTACATCCTTTAACAACTGTACTACCCAGGTCAACTCACAACACAAATCACTCACAGCCCCATACTCAGCTTCTGTAGAAGAACACGAAATGTACCTTTGTCTTCGGGCTTTCCAGATAATTAGTGAGTTACCTAAAAATATGGCATATCCAGACATTGACCTCCTTTCTGGACTTGAACCCCAGTCAGCATCTGCATAGCTAATTAAATCAAGATTATCACATATGGATACTTTCAACTTTTCATGCATTGTTCCTTTAAGATATCTCAAAACATGCTTTATATCTTTCCTATGCTTCATCAACAAATACTATTAATATCAAAAAACCTTTTTGTGTACAATCAACCTATTTCACTTGCAAAATGTCCTTTGCTCTTTGGCGCCATCCACTGGTGCATCCACTTGCCGTTCCTTCAGAGACATATGCTCTTTGTCCATGGCCCATCATCCACTGCTTCCTTTCTTCTCCAGGCATCAGCAGCACATCTACAAAATTCTGTGGCTCATGGAATACATTATTCACAACAAACCTTTCAGGTGGCACTCCTTTGTTTGAATCTTGTAGATTTTCTGAGCAACACTGGCTCCTCATCTTCCACCTTTTCATCATGCAATGATGTAGACTCCCCTCCATCGCTGGCAATCTCATCTTTCACTTTTCCATCATGTAATGCTGTAGACTCCCCTCTATCACTGGCAACTTCTTCAACCTCAGTGTGGGGACAAATACTTGGCAAAAATACTTCATTATTAGCATGTAGAGCTTCCCAATTTTTCTGTTCACAAAATTTTGCAGACCTGCTTATATAAACTTTTCCATGACTGTCACAAAAACGCCAGGATTTTTCTGCAGGCTGAACACCAATAAACATAAGCTTTCTTGACTTTGGACCATTTTTATGTCTATACCTCTCTGGAATCAATACCTCTGCTTCAGAGCCAAATATATGGAGATATTTGATTGTAGGTTTCTTTCCATGCATTAGAGTATATGGAACTTCATTCACAGCTGAACTCCACACTCTATTAGACACATAATTTGCATATTTCATTGCCTCAGCCCAGTAACCTTTGGGAAGTTTTGCATCTGCCAACATTGCATTCATGATATTCTGAAGAATCCCATTCTTCCTCTCAGCTAATCCATGCTCAGCAGAAGCAGAAGGGTTTTTCAATCTATGTTTCACCCCTCTCTTTTCTAAATATTCAACAAACTGCTTTGCTAAAAATTCACCACCTCTGTCACTTTGTACAGCTAAAATTTTCTGCCTGTACTGTCTTTCTGCCATCACAAACCATTTCTTAAATACAGCACTCACTTCACTTTTGTGCTTTATTATGTAAACCCAAGAATAACGTGAATAATCATCTGTTATCACAAGACAGAACCTGGCACCACCAAATGAATTAGCCATGGGTCCAATCACATCAATATGTACCAGCTGTAGAGGTTGATGTGACTTTCTTAAACTCTTTTTTGATATGGGTGCAGACTTCACCTTTGTGCCTTTACAAACATGGCAATCTAAAAACTTTTTACAGCTTTGCACAGACCCATGTTCCACATGTTGCAGAGTTTTCCTAATGCTTTCAAAACTTAGGTGCCCTAATCTTCTATGCATCAAATGTATGCATTTGTCATGTAGAGGCTTATTTTCAACCATGTTCAAAACTTTCTCAGAAGTGCTTATCATAAACAAACTGTTTTGGAGCCGTCCAGTTGCTATTGTTTTCCCATTCTTTACAATCTTGCAACTATTCTCACTAAACTGTACATGAAAACCTTGTTTTACAAGCATAGGCACACTCAATAAATTATTCTTTAAAGACGGTATATACAGGACCTTATCAAATACACATTTTAGAGGTTTGAAAAATATATTACCTTCTCCACAGACTTTTGCCTGAGTCCCGTCTGCCAAGGTTACATTTCTACAATTAAACAAAGTTAGTTTCTCAAACAAACATTTCTTATTTACACAATGAATACTGGCTCCTGAATCTACAATAAATAATTCCTGTCTTGAGCACTTTTGTTCATTATCATTAATTACAGACAGCTGTTGACCTTCACTTTTCCAGCTTGTGCCGGCAACTCTTTTTTGCTTTTGCCTTTTGTTTACCTTATCACAGTAATGAAAAACATGTTGGTCACTCCCACAATTATAGCATCTTCTAATTACTTGTATTGTTTCTCCAGACACTTGAGCAGGCTTTTTAGAATCATTCCTTCTTGATTCTTCCTGCTGGAGTCTTGACTGTATATATGATATAGACAATTCATCACTCTTCATAGCTTCTAATCCCATTACTAAATTGTCATATGACTCATCCATGCTTGACAATATAACTAGACATTTATACTCCTCTTCATGATTTACGCCCTCCTCAGACAATTGCTGAAATATACTATTTACTTTCCTTATATAATCAGAAATAGTTTCACCTGGGCTCTGCCTTAACCTGAACAGTTTTTTCATTAAAGATACCTTACTCCCAGCTGTGTCTCTGATATGAGCTGCTCTTAGAAACGACCAAGCCTCATGAGCTGTTTTTGCTTCCTTCACATAAACGAATTGGGATTCCTCCAAGGACAACATTATAATTGCCAAGGCTTTTTCATCCTTCTTCAAATCTTCCTCATCAGCTTCCTCATCAAGCTGCTTATCTACATACTGATATAGCTCATGGAAGATCAAGAAATGCTTCATTTGCAGACACCAATTCAGGTAATTACTGTTAGAGAGCTTTACAAGAGGCATTGAATTTAGATTTATACTTGCCATTCTCGCTGATATGTGCCGGCTCCTTATCTGCCGTTATCTGCAACACTTTTTCAGCTTTTTCCGGCAAATATTTCCTCAGCCTCTACAGCTTCCAGTTTAAATCACACTCTGTTTTGCTTGGCTTGTCCTTATCAGCTGCTTTTCTCCTCCGCTCTCATTCCAAGCCTCTGAGAGAAATCCTTTGCAGCTCTGCTTTGTCTCCGTTCCAATTCCAATCTGTTTCCTCTGCAAAAACACAACTTTACACAACACACACTTTATCTATACAGGTACAACAAAACCCATCAGGCTGCTGACCCAGCTGGGCCCATAACCCTGTCAGCAGATTTAAGGGGGCAGCAAATATAATAATAATAATATATACTTGTGCCTGACACAAAACAGTGCAGCAGTAACGTAGATAAAATGTTAGTATTGATATAAAGGGTTTGCAGAGTTAGTCTATCAGAAAGACAATGACAATGAATAGAGTAAAAACTCATATATTCATATATACATCAAAATATACACAGCATAACAACCAAGCATTATATACAATATAGCAAACAGACAAACAGAGCGTGGGGTGAACTGTTCTCACCACAACAGTCCCCAAATTACAAATGACAAGCTAGTGCCTTTTATACATATTCAGCACTCATAAGATCTGATGCAATCACTAATTAACAATCTGATGCAATCTGATCTATCCATTACAAATCATGATGTTACAATCAGTTCCACCTGCACTTCATCACTTAACATGCCTGTGATTACTAGTCTCTAACACTTGTGGATTAACATCATGACACTGCAGAATCTAACTGCCTCCATTTTACAATTTACTTTACTCATTCTGTTAAATATACATAACATATGTTTTATCAACTTTTACATATGTTGACAGACCACTATTCCCTTATGCTGAGACTTACTCGTTAATTTGTTGCCCCATGTTCTTACAGTGACACATCCTACTAATTACCATATTTTCCTATCTATAATATTCCTCATGTATAAGACGACCTCCATTTTTCTAACCCAAAATTAGTTTTGCAATTACTTTTGCAATTAGTGAGAACATGCATCTCTCCTCTGATTACTTCTGTGTATAAGACAACCCTCCATGTTTAGTCTAACAATTTTTGACAAAAATATAGTCCTATATATGGAAAAATACTGCATATTTATATTTGCATATATTACCTTAAATCAGTACATACAAATTCAATGCAGACATGTTTCTCCACATCTTCCCTATTTGTACTCATTGTCCTCCATGTCTTCCTTTTTGATGACCCAGCAGGGAGGACTCTAGCTTGATCACAACGTTCACCATGGGTTGTTTCACCCCACAGTGGCAAACTACATATATCTAATGCTACGTCTCAACTGGCAAAGACAGATACAAACGATAAAGATCCCCATTTTGCTGCAGCCTTTGTGTTTATGTCCAGATTTTCTGATCAGATTCATAGATTGGTTTTCAAGGTATCAAAATGTCTGCGATACCACTTGAAAAGCAGACCCCCATTGTTGGATCTTCAGGAATCTCTTATAAGAACACATACTCTCTCTTTTCTGAAGCAAAACAGTGGTAACTTTGATTCCTTTCTTTCATCCTTTGGAGGTTTCATCAGTGAGACTGTTCAAACCCTTTCCAGTAAAGCATTTTTTTCCAGAAGTGACAGTTCGCCTGTTGAATACATTTTAAAAATCCTGACTGTCCATTTATATCCTTCTCTCTTTCCTACCCAGTCCTTATACCCTCAAGGCAAAGCCCTGGCTCAATTAAATCGATCTGTACGTGGCTTTGGTGAAGCCAGAGTGGAACTCTCCTGCTGCAAAAAAATGAGAAGCCCCTTTGTGTTAAAATATTGTGGTGTTTACAGAGACGATACAGTGGTACCTTGTATAAAGGAATTAATTCGTTCCAAATGAAATTCTGTTAAGCAAATTTTCCTTCATACAAATTTCCCATAGGAATGCATTGAAAACAGAGTAATCCCTAATCACGATCATTTTTATGTTATACGGATTCGCCCCATAGGCGATTCTGTTAAACAAACTTCCCCTATCTCCGGAATTTTTTATGTTGTACAGATTTTATGTTATACAAAACATTTGTTATATGATGTTCCATTTTTAAGACTATATTTTTAAATGGTTAGATTAAAATTTGAGGGTCATTTGATGCATGGAAGTAAGCTGAGGAAAGAGCCACACAATTGTGAAACTGCCCATACCTTGTCTTTACAAAAAAATCATCTTATATGGGGTGTTTGTTTTATACATAGAAAGATATTTCTGGGTGATCTGCAGTAAATTGTCTACATGTCTGGTTCTCAGTCTAATATCAACAATCACGACCATTTTTATGTTGTACAGATTTCCCCCATTCTGTACAGATTTCCCCCATTCTGTTAAGATTCTGTTAAGCAAGTTTCCCCTATCTCCGGAATTTTTTATGTTGTACAGATTTTATGTTATACAAACCGTTTGTTATATGAGAGTCCACTGTACTTCCTTTCCACGAGAATTTAGCATAGACATCTTTCCCTGCCCCCTGCCCCCACCCCTCCCACACCACACTGCCAGCAACAGGAGTGCCTTGTTTGCACATCCAGAGCTGCTTTGCTGGATTTGCAACTGTTAAAATGTAAACGATTCCTGCTGATGTCAATGGAACTTATTTGTACGTCGTGTTTTTAGAGTGGGTGTCTATAATGTGGTGATACAAAACTCTGGAATAAAAGAACTCCAACTAAACACAGAGTCAGGGAGTGCACAATTCAGCTAATACTAACCCTCACAACCATTCGTTTTGCTCCGTTCTGTGACATGAAGTACGATGACTGCACAGAACTATTGAAATGAGTAAGCTGCTTATTTTCCCATGCTTATTATTTGTATTATTATTAGTTACCTGTACTCAGTCTCTTGGGGGGACAGGATGAGTAAAGCAGCAGAGCACATGCTTTGAATGCAAGAGGCCTCGATTCAGCCTTTGGCGCTGTTCTTACAACAACAGTGAGTGCAGTTAACAAGGAAGCTCTCTGCACAATGTATTGCGTAGCCCTGGTGATGGCAGACGGTACACGGCTAGTTTGACAAATACTCAGACCTGGTGCAGGGCACATCCCTATTTTCTTTTGTCATTCGCAAGAGAGAGAGACTTTGTGGTTTAGTGTTTATAAGAGACTTGGGATAAAATCCTCACTGGGCCACAAAGCATATGGCCAGTGACTTTCTCCCTGCCTAATCTACCTCAAAGAATTGTTATGGGGAGGAAAACAGGTAGGAAAGCCAGGCATGCCAGCAAGAGCTTAATGAGGGAAGGGTGAGACATATGTGTTACAGGCAGGCAACATAGTATATAAAGCAAGACCTAGAAGTGTCAGTATTGCCCTGGACAGCTATAAAATTGAGGCTGGATAGCTTAATGGGTTAGGTATCTGGTTGCATAGCTGGAGGTTGGGACTTCACTTCCCCACTGTGCATCCCAGAAGAGCCAGCTTTTCAGCCTTGGATAAGCTGCACTGTCCCACGTTAGCCCCAGAGGAGGGGAGTGGTAAGCCACGTCTGAGTAGATGGAAAACCTTGAAAAGTGTTGTTCTTATGGCTGGATATCTCAGTGGTTTTGTACCTGGTTGGGAAGCCAGAGGTTGGGAGTGTGACTCCCCATTGTGCCTCCTGTTTGCAGAGCCAGCCTGTGTGTCCTTGGGCAAGCACCCACAGAAGAAGGGAATGGTAAGCCACCTCTGAGTGCTCTCTACCTAGGAAGGCATGAAAAAGGGCACAATTAACTTGATGGCACATTTATTATTATTATTATTATTATTATTATTATTATTATTATTATTATTATTATTATTATTATTATTATTATTAACCACACAGCTAACTACGCTGGATTTTGTATTACCAATCACTAGTCGAACGCTTCCCAAGCATTTAGGATTATGTGATGTATCGGCGAATTATGCGAGCAGATCCCAGTAAGGTGGCTTTCTGTAGCTGACTGATGGTGACTTTGTCAACTCCATTTTCTTCTAAATACTTGCTTAGCTCTTTAGGCACCGCACCCAGCGTGCCGATTGCCACTGGGACCACCAGTACCGGTTTATGCCAGAGTCTCTGAAGTTCAATTTTCAGATCCTGATATCGGGTAATTTTTTCAAATTGTTTCTCAGTGACTCTACTATCTCCTGGTATAGCAACATCAATGATCCACACTTTTTTTCTTCTCCACAATCACAATATCCGGGGTATTATGCTCTAAAACCTTGTCTGTCTGTATTCGGAAGTCCCAAAGTAATTTTGCATGCTCATTTGCAGTCACTTTTTCAGGCTTATGGTCCCACCAGTTCTTTGCTATGGGCAGATGATAGTTCCGACACAAATTCCAGTGGACCATTTGAGCAACTACATTATGACGCTGTTTGTAATCAGTTTGAGCAATTTTCTTGCAACAACTCAATATATGGTCGATAATTTCATCTGTCTCTTTGCAGAGTCTACATGTGGGGGACTCAGCTGATTTTTCTATTCTAGCCTTAACTGCATTTGTTCTGATAGCTTGTTCTTGAGCTGCAAAAGGGCTTCTGTCTCTTTTTTCAGCGTTCCATTTGTGAGCCATAACCAAGTCCTTTCCTCATCTACTTTTCCTTTGACTTTTTTGAGGAACTGCCCATGCAGCGCTTTATTATGCCAGCTATCAGCTCGTATCTGCATTGTTGTTTTCCTGTATTGACCCTTTGTTTGCTTTACTTTAAACACCTCCCTGTTCTTAACCTCCAATAATGCTGGCTCTGTACTATTTTTTACATAATCTGCCAACGCATGCTTCTCTTCTTCAACTGTCTGCTTCACTTGCAGAAGACCTCTACCATCTAATTTTCTAGGTAAATACAGGCTGTCAACATCACTGCATGGATGTCATGCATAGTGAATGGTCATAAGTTTTCTTGTTTTCCTATCTAGACTGTCTAGCTCCATCTGAGTCCAGTTTATAATGCCAGTGGTATACCTGATGACCGGTATGGCCCAGCTATTAATGGCCTTGATGGTGTTACCACCATTCAGCTTACTTTTTAATACTTTTCTGACCCTTTGGATATATTCTTTACTGACCACATTTTTCACTTGCCCATGCTTGATATTATCTAACTGTAGTATGCCCAGATATTTATATGCTTCAGACTGATGATACTTAATAGCTTGTCCATTTGGCATTTCAATTCCTTCACTCTCAATGATTTTTCCTTTTCTCAGTGCCACTGTGGCACATTTGTTTAGTCCAAAGTCAATACTAACATCAGTACTGAAAATTCAGGCTGTGTTGGTCAGTGACTGTATTTCAGTTTCTGATTTTCCATACAACTTTAACCCATCCATATACAATAGATGAGAGATTTTCCCTGAATTTTTAGCAGTTTGGTACCCTAAATTTGTGTTCTGCAAAATTATTGAGAGGGGAATCAGGGCAATAGTAAATAGCAGAGGTGACAAAGAGTCACCTTGAAAAATCCCTCGTTTAATGCTAACCAATCCATAGCTTTCGTCCCTGACAAACAATTGTGTTTTCCAGTTCTTCATCACATTTTCAATTAGGGCACTAATACTTTTACATATTCCAATGGCATCTAGGCACTTAATAATCCAACTATGTGGTACTGAGTCAAAGGCTTTTTTATAGTCAATCCAAGTCATATATAAATTAGTTTTCTGGGCTTTACAATTCTCTAGGATCATTTTATCAATTAGTAACTGATCTTTTGTGCCTCCACTTCCCCGTTTGTTCCCTTTCTGCTTTACTGGCATGATGTTATTTGCTTCCAAATAATCCTGGACTCTATCAGCTATGATGCCTGTTAAGCAGTTTATACATAGTTGGTAAACATGCTATTGGCCTGTAATAATAATAATAATAATAATAATAATAATAATAATAATAATAATAATAATAATAATAATAATAATAATAATAATAATAATAATAATAACCACACAGCTATCTACGCTGGATTTGGTATTACCAATCACTAGTCGAATGCTTCCCAAGCGTTTAGGACTCAGTGATGTATCGGCGAATTATGCGAGCAGATCCCAGGAAGGTGGCAAACTACACATATCTAATGCTACGTCTCAACTGGCAAAGACAGATACAAAAGATAAAGATCCCCATTTTGCTGCTTCACTATTTCCAATGCTTCTCCAATTTTCCGTGTACTTAGCCAGTATTTTTCAGTCATATATTTCTTGATCTCACCATTCTTTAATTTGTCCTCCTGCAGGTTTTTTAAGTTATTCACATCTGCTTGCAGTCTTTTGATTTTAAACTCCAGCCCGATCTTCCATTGTGGTTTCTCAAGACATGGGGCGGGGGGGCTTTAATTGTGGAATCCCTAGTTCTTCCGTTACCATTACTGCTGCACTATAAGCAAGCTGATTTATCTGTTCAATCAACATAATCTGGATTGTTGCAAGTGCAGAGTTTACATCATTCATCAATGGTACCAATTTTATTCTAGGCACAGTCTTCAAAATCGGAAGCCTTCCCCTCTCTTCATTTAATGCAACATGTGCTAGTATTTTATTCTTCAGTTCTTGCTGCCTAATAGTGAGCTCTGCTGATGTTCCAATCCTAATTGAACCTTCTTGTGGTTCACATTTTTGCACAACATCCATATTTTCTTCAACTTCACACTGCTCGATGTCCCCAGGTGTTATTAATGTATTTTCTCCTCCGATTTGGATAATTTGTGGACCCCCAATTTCACAACTCCTCCGTATTTCTTCTAGTTCAACTTTACTAAACACCTTGTTCCTAATAATATATCTTTGCTGGTTAGCTAATTGTAATTCAGTTATCTTGGAGATCGGATATTCTTGTTTCCATAATTGATGCATCCGCTTTTGGCAACCTTGTTTTTCAGGTTCTACTCTATAATAGCATTTCATGATTGCCCGATATTCTGATAAAGTATATTTCTGCCGTTTCTGAGATTGTTCATCTTCCAGTAATTCTACAGGCCCATGCCCTGCTTGCTTAGCAATGGGACCTGGGACCTGTAGCCCATTTATCGACGGATGTCCAGTTTCATCAACACCCGTCGTGGTCCTTGTTAACCTGGGCAACGACTGAGCCGGTATAGGCTTCTTTTGATTATTTTTCACCTTGATTCATGGGTTGTTGGGTGCACTTAATTCTGTTCCTCAGTCGAGACCTCTCTGGTATGGTAGTTTACACTACCACCAGTACAGCCCTAAACATCTCTGGAGCAGTTAAGCCCCCTGCCATGACAAGGTGACATCCTTGTGGTGGTGGTGGTGGTTTTTGTATTTGTTGTTATTATTATTAACCACATAGCTCACAAATTATGCGAGCAGATCCCAGTAAGGCAGCTTTCTGCAGCTGACTAATGATGACTTTGTCAACTCCAATTTCAACTTTACTAAACATTATTATTATTATTATTATTATTATTATTATTATTATTATTATTATTATTATTATTATTATTATTATTATTATTATTATTATTATTATTATTATTATTAGTAGTAGTAGTAGTAGTAGTAGTAGTAGTAGTAGTAGTAGTAGTAGTAGTAGTAGTAGTAGTAGTAGTATACAAATATTGATAATGGGGAAAATCCACAAAGTTTGTATCTGAAAGCAAACCTACCTATCTTCCAGAATCACAAAACACAAAATACGTAGTTATAGTTTGATATCCACACTTTTCCAGATAATGATATTGAACTGTCTGAAAAAGAAAGTGAACAAAATGCATATATTAGGAGAAATGGCACACTACAATTTGTAGATTAGTGAAATCCATGAAATTTATGCCATCTGAAAATTATGTCAGCTAGTATTTTAAGATGTACTGTATTTTTTCCCTATAAGACACACTTTTCCCACTCTCCAAAGTAATGAGAAATGTCTGTGCGTCTTATAAAACAAATACAGCAGTCCCCGCTACATACATATCACCATTTTTCATTTAGAGATGTTACCTGCACAGCGCCTCTCCCGTCTGTGCTGCAGCTGGGATTCTGCCGTTCCAATCACCCAGTTCGCAAAGAGGATTCCTCCAGGGAGCCTCTCCCTACCCCTTCCCTTCTGCAGCCAAGATTCCCCAATCAAAAATCACCTTGTTTGCCTCTACCCTCCCCTTCTGAAGCCTGGATTTCAAAGCTCCAATTACCTCGTTTCCTAGCCTCCCCTTTTGCAGCTTGGATACCACAGCCCCAATTACTAAGCATCCCTTTTGCAGCTTGGATTCCACAGTTCCCATTACCTTGTTTGCAAGGCCCCCCTTTCCCTGCCATAAAACCTTAGGCTAAACATTTTTTCTTGTTTTTCTCCTATGAAAACTGAGTGTGTCTTATGGCCCAGTGCATCTTATGGGGGGGGGAGTATTTCTCCTTCCTGTATAAATAAAAATACACATTAGAGAAATGTGCTTGCACAAATAGATTTATTAGGGAAATTACATAAAATTGTACGAATATGGGTGCAAATTGCTATACAGATACTGGGCCAAATGATCTTAAACTGGAAAAATGAGGAACAGCTCAAATCTGAAATGGACAGAAAGGTTCATCCATAACTCAGAGGAAGTTCACTGAAAAAGCATAGACTTATCTCTGTACAGTGGACCTTTGTATAACAAACAGCTTGTATAACATAAGATTTGTACAACATAAAAATTCCAGAGATAGGGGAAATTTGCTTGACATAATCGCCTATGGGGAGATCACTCCATTTTCAATGCATTCCTATGGGAATTTGTATAAAGGAAAATTTGCTTAACATAATTTCATTTGGAACAAATTAATTCCTTTATACAAGGTACCACTGTAATCTGAAATGGACAGAAAGGTCCATCCATAACTCAGAGGAAGTTCACTGAAAAAGCAGACTTATCTCTGTACAAACATGCAAACAATTGGGCCATTTCTCCTGATCACAATCTGCAGGCGTTCTGTGCTCAATTTGGCATCTATTTCACTGGAGCAGAGAAAGAATTCCACATGTGCTTTATTATAAATAATGGTGTTGTGCAGCCACAAGGCTTATGGAATCAACCCTCTGGATATTAGGCCTGTGATTCATCTTGATTTTCTATGTTTTCTTAATTAATACCATATTTCATCTTTCAATGGAATATTTAGGCTACAATCCTATGCACATATGCTTGGGAATAAGCTGCAATGAGGGACTTGCAGCTTCCAAGTACGTATGCATAGAAATTAACTGTAAGATGACTGTAAATTTCTCAAGTGTGCAGTGCTAAGAATGCCCTTGCTTTTGTGTTTTCATTTTATTTCAGTTGTTTCAGAAAAGAACAGTGTTTTCTGCAGCACTTAAACTCAAATCAGAAAGAACAAAATCAGGCTTCCTTCTCTTCCATGGTAGGAGTTGGGAGGTCTTACAGACGGACAAGTGCCACTCACTGGGATAAGTAGGTGTTTGTGTTCACACTCCCTCCCATTTTGTTAGGGGGTGGGAGGGATGGCTTTTATGATACAACTCACCAACCTTTCACACCCCTAGAAGCCTTTAAACAAGCCTCCAATATGTAGCAACCTAGTGGAGGGAAACAGACATTGCCTATGTGGAATCACCTGCCTCAACATACCTAGGTGGGACTGACTGTCCATCTCAGCTATCATCAGGAGCTAATGCTGTTGTGAAGTTGTAAACTCATATGGAGCTTTGGGGGGGTACATACTGTAATAAAACAGTGAACCAGATGTAACAAGTTTGATCTTGATTTACAACCCTTTTTTATGCTTGTGTCAAACCTTGTGCTTTTTTGATATATACAGTATGAATGAGTATATTATAATTTCCTAGGATATTTGCGGCATGCACACTTTTTCATTCCTGAAAGAAAGTGGAAGTTGTCATCTCCTTGCAAATTGAAGACCACATTCAATCAAGATTTGAACTCAGAGGCATTTGGATGGCACTAGAACAAGACACCCCCATATCAGTTTCTCCTCTCCCTGCACCCTCCTCTCTTACACTGTTCCAGAGGACTGGAGGATCTTCCAGAAGCATATGGGTTGTGTTAGTTGTTGGAGGGGAAACAGCACAAGGCACTTGGAATGCATGACATTTCAGCTTTATCAGCTTCATTGGTTCCAAGTTCAAGTCCTGGCTCCATTCAAAGTGATAGTTTTGATCTTGAAACCTCTCTGTACCTCGACAATGGGCTATGTCAAAGAACTGCTTGTCTCCCATCCACATAATGCCTGCCTGTACTCTAGGTCAGGCAATGAGGAAAGTGAAGCCTTCCATATGTTGTTGGGCTGCAACAACAGCCTTAGTCAGCAGACCCAATGGGTTAGGAATGTTGGGAACTACAGTATTTATTTATTTATTTATTTATTTATTTATTTACCGTCCTTCTTCCAATGGAACTCTGGGTGGTTCACAACAATATAATGCTACAATAGCGTCAAGTCAGAGTAAAAACATTAAAAACACACAGCAAAGATGGCAGCAAGTATTTATCAAGGGGGACTACACACTCTGATGTTGCCAAATGCCTCTCTAAAAAGGAATATTTTAAGAGCTTTTTTGAAGGCCAGCAGGGATGGAGCAAGGCACAACTCACTAACCAGGTAGTTCCAAAGTGAGGGGCCAGCCAGAGAGAAGGCCCGGTTTTCAGGTGACTGAAAGTACAACAATATCGGTGGTGATGGGGGTTGTATTTTTCAATTGCCGACAAAGGCCTATTCATTGCTGGCACTCCAACTGAAGAATGCTCTCCTCGGGGAGGCCAACTGGGCACCTACCTTCATGTCATTTTAATACCTGTTGAAAATATCCTTGTTTGACACAGACACACTACCCTGCCCCAAGCTGCTAAATTCTCTGAGCATTATTTTCACACTGACTTGTCATTGTTGTTTCAATTCTACCAGCAGCTTCTATATTGCTCTTTCATATTGCAATGATTCAGGGTTCTTATTTCAGTATTTTTTTAAACCAGTTTGCAGTCGTGTTAATGTTTCGCATGCTGGCCTGGGGAACCTTTGAAGAGGACTATATAAATCAATCAGACAAATAATATACTCTTAATGACACTGCATGCCTTAACTACTAGTATTACTGAGAATAGGGGTATGTGTGTGCACTCAAAGGTATAAAGCAAAGCAGAGTTTAGAAGTGTGGGTTTCTTTTTAAATTTTAAAGCTATAATCTGTTGATTAAGAGTAGGATTTTGCTATATTGAAGAAATGGGAGTTATTGGAAGATTGTAGACTCTGATGCAAGGAGTCTGTTGTTATCTGTGGTGTTTTGGAGCATTAATTTGGGGAGGGGGGTCAGCAAGGCCAGTGGCCAGGATGTTTAGGGGATCTGGGGCATTTTAGCTGACATAATGTTCTCAAGTTCTGACCAATACGTCAATCAGCAGAAGTAAGAAAGCCAAGCTCTTTCTGCCTGGCCCTTGGGTTCTATAAAATTATCCTTATCTGAGCTTCACTGTACCTAGTATTCCCCAGCTCCCTGAGACTTGGTACGCAAACAAGTTTTTACCTGCATGCTAAAACTTATACTATTGGGAAGAAACAGACTTGGAGACAACCTGGGCTCATCTTACTATATGACCTAATGCATGCTTGCTATGAAAAAAAATCCATCAAGCTCAGTCTTCTCCCCAAATACAATCAGTGACCCTCCAGGCAAATATGAAGCACAGGGTGAAAGGACAGGATTGCAGGCTGAGACTGCAAAACAAAGTATCTCAGTATTTGAAGTGAGTTCATATCCTTAGCACCTGATGAACTGCCTCCAAAGATATTGAAGAAACTGGCTAAAGAGAAGAAAGGACCACTTTCTATTATTTACTTAAAATCATGGAAGACGGGTGAAGTGCCAGATGACTGGAGGAGGGCTAATGCTGTCCCCATCTTCAAAAAAGAGAAGAGCGAGGTACCAGGGAATAACAGACCAGTCAACCTGACAAAAATCCCAGGGAAAATTATAGAGAAGATAATAAAGCAGTCACTCTGCAGGCACCTTGAAAAGAATGCCGTACTAACTGGAAGCCAGTGTGGATTTGTTAAGAACAAATCTTGCCAGATGAATCAGATCTCATTTTTAGATAACTTCCATGATAGATGGTGGGAATGCTGTTGATGCAATATATCTTGACTTCAGCAAAGCTTTTGACAAAATGCCCCATTATATTCTGATCAGAGACTCAACACTTAGATGTTCTCTCAAAGGTTTCTAAAGTCCTATCTCGTCTCTCTCTCAGTTCCTTATCTGATCCCTCTCTCTTTAAGTCCCTATCTGTTTTTCCCTCAGTCCCTACTGTATCTGACCCAGTGGTGGGCTGAGCCTCAAAACCACTCAAGGCTCCAGCAGAGACTCTCCCATTGGTCAACAAACCACAAATCAACACAGACACACATCTCATAATTTATTCATGACAAAGGGGTAAACGCCACACCAACTACCTCAGGAAGTGGTGAGTGCTCCAGTGCTGGAGGCATTTAAGAAAAAATTAGAAAACCATCTGTCAGATATACTTTGATTTGGATTCCTGTACTGAGCAGTAGATTGAACTCAGTAGCTTTATAGACCCTTTCTAACTCCTATGTTTTGTGGATTTTCCCTCTAGTCAACGGTGCATAGTATGGCACCATACTCAGGCTGTGAAATCTGTAGCATATTATTGGACTTCTGTTCCCATCATCTGCAGCTAGCCTCAGCAATGACAAATGGCATGATGAGAGGAATTCATCAATATCTGGAATGCTGAAGATTACAAATCATTCCATAAAAATCAGATTGGGGGAGTAGCTTGGAGTTTCACCTGAGATTTTATTTAGATGTTTGTTTACTGTTTGTGATTAGGAAAGGTCTGTGGAAAGAGTCTATCACTAATTTATTTCTTCATTCTGCTTACAACACATTTGGCCAAATGTTTATGCCTGGGGCATCCTTAAAACAAACAACAAATAAACCTCAACAACACAAAAACAGAAAGAATGTGTCAACCAGTTGTGTATTGCTGTAGGAAATGCAGCGATATGTCTTGCTTGGCAAGATGTGGAAATTTTAAATTATGTTTTAACAGTATGTATGATTTACAGAACATCTGAGATGAGACCAATTCTGCGCACTCCAGATTAAGTATCATTCTTTTGTTGTTGTTGTTGTTGTTGTTGTTGTTGTTGTTGTTTAAATGGTGGAGGCCATGGGAGCTATATTTTTTGTGCAGTTTGATATGCAGAAGGCAGTTTTTGAATGAGAGATTTTGGCAGGGAACCTATTGGTTCAGAGGTCATGGCCCAACAACTCAAAAGTGAACAGTTTATTCCAGTAAAATCTGAGTGTGAGCTAAAGACTCAGTCAGATTTGAAAGGTGCCTTAAAGAGACAGGCCTGTGGCTTAGAGCTTAGTACGCCTCTTCCATTCTCACAATTTCTTCTTTGCAAATAGCCAACATATTGGTTTGCCATGAGGACAGACGCTGTTTGGAAGACAAGGGGTAGAGACGGCTAATGTACGACCTCTGATCAAGGTGTGCAAGAGACACAAGGGTCCTTGTTTGGCCGAGCTGTGACTATAGCATAAGCCTGTCCATGATGTGTTCTTGGTTGCTTCTCAGGTGCTGCTAGAAGACCTTGCTTAATAAGACCATGCTTATAGTTCAAAACCAAGTTCCTGCTTCTGGTTCTCCCCCAGTATTGCTGGCGCTCTCTTTTACCTGGCTCTCTTCCTTTCTCTCTTTTAACCACTCCCACCAATATTCCCCTCCATTATTATATACCTGGCAGTCTCTTTGGTATGGGTGATCAGCTTTTCAGGGTGGAAGGACCACATTGTCCCAACTCCCACCCCACATGCTATACCAGAGACTAGAGCCAGGTGCTGTCAGAAAAGGCAGGAGCTTCCTTTGAAAATCATTTAAATGAGGAGGGTTCACCTGGATTTAAAGCAAATCCTCTAACATGTTGTCAGGAGGCTTCTGGGAGCATGATTTTACTTCAGAGCAAGATGCGTTCTTCCATGTAAGTTATGCTGAAAGGAAACAGTAACTGCATAAGTTAGCAGAGAGCTAATAGAGCCCACAGTCAAAGTTATGCCCACTCTTGCTCTATGGCAGGTCTCCTTTTCTGCAGCCACACATTTAGACTGTGACAGACTGGAGTCTTTATGTCAGCTGTCTCCTGTTGTTTTTTCTAATGGTCCCCAAAGGTGAGTGATTCTCAGACTAGGCAGTTGCCTCAGATACCACTATGTATCCCTCACAGAGACCAAGATACAGTGGCACCTCAGTTTAAGAATGCCTTGGTTAACAACAAAACTGATTTAAGGGAAGAAATTATTGGAAATGGGGAAGCCTCCGTTTATGGTATTTTTTCAATGGAATGCCCCAGGTTACATTTTTTCGTAAGGTGTTAAAAGTTGATGTGTGATGTTCGCATGACAAAAAAATATGGGGACACCTCGGTTTAAGTAAAGTTTAAATGGAATGTCCCAGTTTGCCTTTTTTTTAACCTCCAGAATGGATTTATTGGTTTTCATTAGATTCCTATGGGAACCCGCATTTGAGTTTACATTTTTTTTGCAATACGAAACAGACTGGAAAACAAATTAATTACTTAAACTGAGATACCACTGTATATTGATTTCTTTTCTGCTCTGGTTACTTGCTGGAGGAGTTAAAGGACATGTTACTGTATGGAGCACTTCATCTCTATGCCCAGGGATGGGCAGAACAAAGTTTGCAACTACCGGTGCAATAGTGCCCTGCCCTGGTGACCCCAGAGATTGACAGATTGTGGTTTGTCTCCTGCTTTTCCTTCACTGGAACCAATTTACCAGAGGGCCATTCCCAACACAGAGGTTAACTCAGTAAGAGAGATAAACTTCCCTTAACTGTGTCCGTTCTTCTGAGCTTGGTATATCCCTATATGTCTCTGAGTCAGAGTGTGAACTAAGCATTTAGCAGTGCTCTAATTTTACTATGCTGCGAGCTCAATTATATGACCCCATTTCACCAGAGATTATTGTACACTTAATTAGTTGCCTAATGCTTGCAAAGTGTGAGCCATATATGATTTCAGGATTTATTAATGGGCTTCTTAATTAGTAGATTGTATATCGTCCAGGTGGGCTGATTCTAATTCAGATTAGGATCATTATCTAAATGCCTTAATATTTTTCTTTTGTTCTGATATGTTTTTCATCTGCATTGTTCCAAAATTTGTTTCTTCCCTGTCATTTGCTAAACAAAGTTGCTGGCATCAGGATAAGCACAATGATTTCTGCAAAGGGCAGTTTTCAAACCTGGGCTTTTCTCTTTAAAAGAACTCAGCACCTTTCTTTATTACGTTAATTAACAGAAGCAAGAAACATTTGTCATGTTTATTAGAACTTGGAAACAGCAAGCCCACAGCAAAAAATAATAATTTTTGAATCTTACTTCTCACTGTAATATACTTCAGGATTAACCCTGCTCCTGTTCTTAGATTTCAGGCATCTTTGACAATGCACTCTTCCTGGTTGCTGTGCTCGATTAAAGTCTCTTAGTTTATCTTGTGATCAACCACAATTCAAGACTTTGCTCTTTTCTGAGCTGATAGACAAAAATGTTTATCTGTCCCTAGCCGTCTGACCTTCAACTTTCATTCTATTGAATTTCATTATGTTTCTATTACTCTAGTCCATCATGAGGTTATCCTGTTCATCCTGCAGAGCTTCTGAATGCTGTTAGCAGCATCTCTTACCCTGGCTGCATCTGTAGGTCACTGTGGATTTATAAATGTAACATCTGCTTTGGGCACATAAGTGCTAAAGGACATGGACATGTTTATAGCTCTCTTGGTGAGTCTCTTATGGCTAACCACTGCATGGAACACAGCCACAGAGAACTGTGTGTTAGTAGGTGAGTGAAGAGTCTAGACCAGTGGTTCTCAACTTTTGGGTCCCCAGATGTTCCTCGACTGCAACTCCCAGAAGTCTCCATCACTAGCTGAGCTGCCCAGGATTTCTGGGAGTTGCAGTCCAGGAACATCCGGGGACCCACAGGTTGAGAACCACTGGTCTGGACAATTGGCAGTGGAACCAATGACCTCAAAAGGTGATGAGTGCTCCAACAATGGAGACATTCAAGAGACAATTGGATAACTACCTGGCAGTGGAGTGTGGGGGGTGGACTTGATGGCCTCAGAGGTCCCTCCAACTTTAGTATTCTATGTTTCTAGACTGAAATTGAGGGAAACCTAACTGTAACAGAGTAGTTATTTTCTTATCAGTGGTTTAATTAAATATGTCTCACAGAAGAACTTATAATTGTTCTACAAAATCCCCACACACTAGGTGTCTGTGAATCCTAGAGAGGGTAAAGGCGGGACATACTCCTCATTCGCCTCCCTCATTTAAGAAAAACTATTTTCTCATAGCCCCAGGGGGAAGCCAGCAAGATCAATTGGCAAACACTCTTCTATTAAGTGTGCTTGCTGGAAACCTTTGTTTGTTGTTTCTGAAAAATACTGAGCTTGCTGAAACTCTGGCCCCACTGTTTAACAAGTCATGTTATATTAAATGCTGCGAACTATGCGTTTTCATGCAATCTGCAGCGTGTAGCAGAACGAGGCATGCTCCAGTCCTTCCTTCTTACCCACCTGTTGTTGGCATATGGCAAGTTTACTTTAAGAAACGAATAATCTCATCTAGTTTCAAGTTCGTATTCAAATTAAGTGGCTGTGGAAAGCCCTAAATGTTTGGCTATGGGACCAGAGGTTGGGAGGAGTTCAGTCTCCCACTGGGCCCCAAAGAAGAACAGATGGCTTTTGGAACAATGAATAAGCTGCACAATCTCAGGGCAGCCCAAGAAAAAGGAGGAGGAGGAATGGTTACACCACTTCTGAGTACTTCCAGAAAACCCCGAAAAGGGTCACCATGAGTCAGAACTGACTTGACAGCAAGATTACTATTATTAAACAAGCCACCCAATGCTTTTTCCAAAACCAGATTAGAAGGCAAAGGCTCCTACTGTATATGTTTACTTCTATGATAAGAGCAGCTCTCAGTCCATCCTATTCTGTAGAGATAATCCTTATATCACTAACAATCATGTGTAACATACTTTTCGTTGAACGGCATATTTTCTGATTAATCT
The DNA here is from genome assembly GCA_029282475.1 of Phrynocephalus forsythii. Classification (NCBI taxonomy): domain Eukaryota; kingdom Metazoa; phylum Chordata; class Lepidosauria; order Squamata; family Agamidae; genus Phrynocephalus; species Phrynocephalus forsythii. The sequence continues at coordinate 89,103,531 of JAPFRF010000001.1, read as the reverse complement.
CATTTAGTCTTTAGAACAGCCCCTGTGGATATGGCTAAACAGAAGTACAGGGACATAACTACAGCTTTCTTAGTAATCCAAGTGCTTCTCTTCTAGAGCCAAAACAACACAGAACCCTGTGGAACAAGAAAGACAAAAACACTTATGCCATAAGGCTTGATCTATTAAAACTACTTCATCAGATACACTGGCTGAAAACCTGTTGTTCAGTTACAAATAAAATGTATAACTTTTAGTGGCAAATCAGTTTAGGAAGGTATTGTCTTCTGCACACTGAATTACACAACTTGGTTTGCAACAGATAATGCCTGCCTACAGGTATTTCTTATAGGATGGCAATTGACTGCTGAAAGATATACCTTTTGTATAACAATGTAACAATATTTTGACAACATCTCTCTCTCTTTCTCTCTGTATGTGTAATATATTTCTGTTATTACATGTTATCAAGTCACTTCTAATTTATGATAATACTGTGAGTGATGTAGATATTAGAGATGGCCACAACATGGAAAATTAATGGAAATTTTTTGTTACTCATTGTGTTTTGTTTCATATCATTACTAAACACCTTTTTATTGATTTTCAGTAATGAAACAAAATGAGTAACAAAATGATTCGGAAGCTGCCACCACCCATGTGAGTTTTTTTGACAGTTTGGGCTGTTCCCAGTGGGGACAGCCCCACCTGTCAAAAAAACCCCACCTGGGTGGTGGCAGCTTCCCAATTGTTCTGACCTGTCAAACCCAGCTGGAAGGTGGGCAGCAAGGCAGAACTGAGCAAACAGCACTCCATTTGAATTTCCTGCTGGTTGTTCCATTCTCCCTTGCCACCCTGCTTCACAGCTGAGGGCATTTTGACAGATTGGGGGTGGGGAGTGCAGGCTTCCCTCCCTCTCCACCCCCATCTGTTAAAAAGCCCCGGCTGGCAGGTGGGGGAGGGGCGAAAAGCAGAAAAGAGCAGGCAGAGATAGAAAAAAAACCCATCCCCACAGCCCTACCTATAAAAAAATCCCAGCTGAGAGTTTCTGGAAGACCAGGGGATTCCCTGCTGCTGTGGGTGTTGAGCTCACAGCAGCAGGGAATCCCCTGGTCTCCCCCCAAACAGCAGGGGTCTGAGAGGGGAGCGCTGATGCCAGCAGCTGCCCCCACTGCCCACAGAACTCCCTGTCCAAAACAAACCCCTTGGGAGGAGGGGGTGATAAGGGAGAAAGGAGCAGTCAGGCAGTGAATATACTGCTACCTGGCTGCTGTGTTTTCCCTAGATGCTCACCTCCCAGCTGGGATTTTTTGACAGCTTGAACTGTCTAAACCAGCTGAGAGGCGGTGGCAGGCAAGAACTGAGCAGGGAAACAGCTGATCTCCCTGCAGAGATCTCCCTGGTTTGGATGGGCAGTTCCGGACATGCTGTCTGCCGTTTTGTTTCAAAACCGTTCAAAATGTTATGAAACAAAAACAAGCTGTTTTCATTGTTTCACAAAGGGTGGATTTTTTTGAATCTTCTTAGTTTTGAAACAAACCTCACGTGCTACTATAATACCACACTGTCCATTTAGTCCTTTTGAAGAACTTTTTATCAATCAAATAATGATTTTAAAAAGTCAAAAAGTGTGCTGCTTATAAACCACCCAATAGCACTTAAAGCACTCTCTGGGTGGTTTAACAAAACAGACTACAGCCACCACCAGATCTCACTTCAGCATGTTATAACCTTTCCTGCTAATTGAATCAGCAGAGCACAGTTATAATTTCAATACAGCAGTTTAACCACTGCACCACAAGGCTTTAACATTCAAAATGGTTCAAAATATCCAAATATTGAACAGGTAATTTTTAGGATCGAATAAGTAAAAGCTCCGTATTTCAGTAGATCTGGTTATGGGAACTCTACCAATGTGCTGACAAAACACTGTAACACTTTAAAGGCCCAATTTTATTTTGGTGTGAACTTTTGTCAATCTAAATCCAGTTATTCAGACATAGAGGTATAAATAAATGTGTCTGTACTCCTATATCCGGATAAGTGGATTTTGATCCACAAGAGCTTACACTGAAATATAACTGTTACTGTTTAAAGTGCCAAAATATTTTGCCTGTCTCCTCCTCCTCCCCCACTTCTCAGCCAACATGCTGAGACTAAGGGTGCAGTTAGAAGTTTAAAACCGTCTTGTTTTTGAATCACATTTAGCATGTTTGAGATCAGTGTAAAAGATTCTGACTACACAATGCACAGGGCAGCATCAATTCCATGCACATACCACTCAAATAAATGGTTTTTTTTGTCAGAAATTGAGGTATTTTAATCAGCTGTCATTTATTTTAACTATCTTGTGAAATCTATTTATATTATTTTGAATCATTTTGGCATATATGAATGCCCTTGACGGTATAAATTGTGTATCTGGGATTTGTCAAATACTGGGTGCTACTATCACAGGTTTCAAGATACTGGGAAACACTGCAGACTAATCTGTTATATTTTTTTCTGTGTGTAATAATGAAGTAGCACTATTTCAGTCTGTAAAGAATAAAAAACTAACACATATTAAGAATGACACTGGCAGTGGGAGCAAGTGGCTATGAGAGGCAGGCAGTGCTAGGATGTGTGTGCACTGCAATGTTGTTGCATTTGACGCTTTGTCCTGCACCCTTCTGCTTGCAATCAAAGCTGGATGGAATTAAGACAGGATTGGCTTGTGGAACAATGCAAACACAGATTATAATTTATAGGCAGAGTATGTGAGGTGTGTGAGTCTGACTTAATTATAAAATAAACAAATAAATATCTTATTACACAGTGAATAAAATAGTTCACATATGAATCCTACAGTGCAGAATGAGCTACAGGTCTTCCTTGGTAGACCACTTCTTATGTGATACTTTACCTCAACTGGCACTTACTCATTCACTCAGAGACTCTGATAATGAGAAAGAATAAAATGTTTCTGTTTATGTATAGTTCTTCATAGATAAAACAAAAATCATATTGTGCAAGAATGTTTAAATATTACAACACTGAGCTTAACTGGTTAATTAGCTTCATTACTGACTTGTTACTTAGCTACCCTCACTCCAACCATCCACTTCTTCCAGACTCCATTGGGAACAGAGAATCCTGACCGGAAAGGGGTGGGGGAATGATTCTGAGGTAGAGAGGGAACAATGGGCTGTTACTGTGTCGACTGGCAATCATCCCAGTCCAGAAAAACTCCTCCCAGATAAAAACACATTAAAGGCATCATATGAGGCTGTAATATAACTAACAATAGTTTGAATTTTTTTAAAAGAATCAGAAAAGAGAGGCAGCAGAAAGACAAGGTGTAAATAGAGGAAAGTACTCCCTCCTTCGTAAGCCTAGAAACTGTCAATTTTGTCAACTTCTCTAGACAAATTCTCTTTACCTTCTCTTTCACCACCCCCAGCTACCAGTCCCATGGCTCTCTCTCCACTTGGCTATATATGCATATCACCCTCTGTCTATCTCCGTGTACTGGGCTGCAAGGGGGGGATATTTACTTTGGGTTTTTTGTGTTTTTCCTATCTGTTATACTGAACTAATGTTATTCCAATTTGAAAGAATTTTTAAAATAAAATACGTAAATATTAAAAATGACACAGCAGCAGCAGCAAGTGGCTGTGAGAGGGAGCCAATACAAGGGCAAGTGGGTTTGGGACAAAGCTTGAAATGCAATTATTTTAAAAGCCCATGCAGTCTTCTCAACCAATCTACAATACAATTTAAAAATGGATTAAAAATGTTCCAAAGAAGATTCACACACAGTAACACAAATCCTACATGTTAAACCAACTTCAAAAACCCTGATCCAGTTTCATATTGTTTCTGTGCTCTTCTTTGCAAATAATAAATTTCTCCTCAGCGTATGGATCATAAGCACTCTACTTCCCAACCCAACCCAAATGACATCCCAGGAAGAAGAAACACATTCCTGGAACAACCCAAATGTTTACTATACTTTTTGTTTCAAGACTGGGGGGAAAAACTTCAAGGAAACTGGGGATCATTAGCCAAGTCATTTTGTGACCAGTCACATAATGCTCTTTAATGGTTTGGAGAAAATAGGAAACAGGGAGGGGGATGGAACTAAGCATTCAGGAAGAGGTCAAGGTTTACTGGCTGGAATTCTGAACAGGAGTACTTTAAATTACAATACAGTATTTCATCAGACATCGACTTTTGCATTCATATTAAGCAATTCATTACTATTATACTATGATTGTAGTGGGAAGGTTTCCAATACCCACTAACTGAACAAGTCCAGTATTCATCATGGCATAACTGTACGGTCCACATACATGCAAGCATGTTTTCTGCAACTCCTAACATTGTTATTGACACTGCGTAGAGGGAGTAGCTGGGGCTAAAACAGTCTGTTAACAAGAAGAGAATGGGGAACAGAAAGTCAGTAGCAGACTACAAGAAAATAAAGCTCATTTTCTTAATTGAGGGTAGAGATGCATTTATAATATTCCTTTAATACAAGTGTTATCTAGGAGTTGAGTCATGGCAACTGGACTTCTTTTCTTGTGGGATCAAAACGTTTCACTACTCATCCACTACTTTTTCTGGTGGGCGCCTTCTAATTTATAATTCACCTTGGTTTCACTCCATCCTGTTCTGAATAGGTTTGCTAGGTGGACAATGGTTTGTGGTGTGTGAAAGTCCCACCTATGCAACCCTTCCCTGTGGGGATTCCCTGTACCCCAGTAGGCCCTGGCAAAGCACTGAACAAAGCCACTAGCCCAGGGGCTGAGATCACCCTCAGAAAAGGGCATGGCCAGGCGTGGAGAAGACCAGGCCAGAGCAAGCTCTGGATGACCCTGAAGCTGAGCAGAGGTCAGCCCCAACAGGAGGCCAGGGGAAACAATGGCTACCCAGATATCAGGATAATCAGGCGACATCTGGTTGGTGACCAGCCCGAAGCTCCTCCCTCTCCCCTATCAATGATTCCCCTCTAGCAAGGCTTTCCTCCTAGGTAAGGCTGCATACGTGAGGACCCTCATCCCCAAACCAATGGAATCCATACATGACCAAAGACCAGCCTTCCTCTGTCTTCCTTTGTCCTATTGTCAATGCTTCTGTCCACCCCTTGTGTAACCAATAAAGAGCCTGGGATCCCAGGGGAGGCAAGGAGAGCCATGCAGAGAAACACAGAGAGATGCACGCCTGGGACCAAGAGATGATTGTACCCCAAATCCTGTGTCCATATGTAGTCTTATCATTCCTACACTTCCCAACACCCATCAAGTATGGGTCATTAACTGTGGCCTTCCTAGTGGAGGTGTGAAGTGCTTCTGCTTTGTCTGGGGATTGATGAAAGGGCAGCATGGTAAGTGGAAGAGAGATTGTGCCTGTGTGCTCCCTCCCCCCCCCTGTTGAGAGAGGGGTTTTCAATACACATATTAATGGCTTGCCTGACCCCTCTCTCAAACCACCTGTCTTCTGTGTCTTGCATATGTATTGTTTTCTTAAAATGTGAGTGAAAATAAACAGCCACCAGAGGGCCATTCATATTAGCACTATGTTTTCTTAATGGACTTTAGCCTGTTGTGAATATTACATCCAGTTTTAAGGGGAGCATTTCAATTACTCCGTAGGAATGCAGGAAACAATAAAAAAACACATAACTGGAGTTGGTGAAAGGGCAGTGGTGGGAGAGAGACTGTGCCGAAATTCATGTTGAGCTGGGGGACTTTCTCAGACTAAGGAAGCTGTTTGGATGGATAGCGAAACATTTTGATCCCAAAAGGAGTCCAGTTGCCATGACTCAACTTCCAGATTACCTCACATAGATGACTGAGAATCTCCACAGACATATTTTAATACAAGCAATTTCACACACATGGGGAACTTCCAAAGAGAAACTATGGAAGGGCTTTAGCAATAAAAAGTGGCAGACTTATTTGGCAGGACATCCTACTGAATGCAGTAAAACCCACATAAAATTGAACTATAAGATTTCCCATCTGGGAAGAAACCCTGCTGAGATCTGGGGCCTATCTACTGTATGTAAGCAAGTGCACAAGATTGGGTAGGTGCAATCCTACAAATGAGACTGCTTAGCTCTCATGAACTCTGCTAGGATTTAAACATAAACAATGTGGACAATTGCAGCCCAAGTGTGCTTTGAAACTAGCAGTCTTGTCAGATTTCATTTATATGAGGTCCTTCACTTCTCCAGTATCATTTATTGTACACTGCTGTCTACTCTTAGAACCAGAGTACTCAGGATTCCTCCACCACCACAATTTATACAATTTCATCCATGCAGTCATACATGCCGTAATAAATCTACTGTAGTATAGTTAGTGTTATAGAATGGAAGGGAGGGAGGGAGGGAGAAAGAAAGAAAGAAAGAAAGAAAGAAAGAAAGAAAGAAAGAAAGAAAGAAAGAAAGGAAGGAAGGAAGGAAGGAAGGAAGGAAGGAAGGAAGGAAGGAAGGAAGGAAGGAAGAGAAAGAAAGAAAGAAAACCAGGTTCCAGGGACATAAAGAATACATTGTGAAGTAAAAAGAAATGCTTTTTTTTTTTTTTTTTTTGCAATATGGTACAAATACTGTATGGATGTATTTTAAGAAAAGACTCCTACAATGAAGGAGGTTGGGTGATGAAATGGTAATCACTAGCCCAGGTAATTTCTGTCTGAAAATGACTTTATCTATCTCTCCAATACAATGCTATCTTGACTATGACAAGTCACATGAAGAACAGAGCATTAAGCAATGACAGATTCAGGATGTGATGCTTGTGTGCATCATCCATGTCATGAGATTATCCTGGTATTGCCAATAGTGAGGTTTTAGATAGCGCTCTTCAGAAGTCCCGAAACTGCTTTATGTTATTCCAGTACTCTTTATAAGAGATCTGTGAAGGAGCCAGCAATGTTATCTCGGACTCACAAACTGGAGGGACTAAGTCTCAGGATGAATAAAAATGTAAATAATTTTAATTTTACTTATAAAGGCTCAACAAGTTTCGACACACAGCCTTCTTTAGGAGCAAGGTTCTAGAACTGAAACTTCATTTGCTCAATTAGCCTGTACCAGTCCTGAATACTGTAGTGTTCTGCCATCTTGCTCCTGAGGAAGGCTGAGTGCGAAATGCATTGAGCATTTTTAGATCAGAATAAAGATTTACATTCTTCTGCATCCTAAGACCTAGTCTTTCATTCTGATTTCTGATACCATTGAATGGACCAGTTCCTTGCATTTCTGTTCATAAAACTGGTGGGAAAGAACTGGGTGGCGGGAGAAACAATGGCTTATTTAAGGCCACTAGAGGTTACTTTTTCTGAATTTGACATTTGATGGGAGAACTAAACACCCACCTGTGTTTAAAATCGGAACCAAGGCTCCACACAGTGAGGAACAATGTCTGCAACTTGAAAGCAATTGCAAAGGTCCATGGTAATAAAAAAAAATCCCCACCTCTACCTTTGCCAAAAGGTTTCAGAATAGGCAAACCACCCCAAAAACGAAAGGAAACCCAAGCTGCTCTGGGTCATATCCCATGGAGGGGTGAGGAAGATAAGGAAAATGCAATGTATACCAAAACAGTTGGAGGAGAACTGTCCTGGTACATTGCAGTTCTCTTATCTTCCCCACCCCTCCATAGGATACGACTAAGGGCAGCTTGAGTTTCCTTTTGTTTTTGCGGTGGTTTGTTTCCCTTCCTGCTTCATATATGTTTTACAAATGCTAAAGCAGCGGTAAAAGAGCAGGGAAGGAAGCGTTTAATGTGCGCTTAGTAGGCTCCGGGAATTATACAGACCGACCTGTTGCGCTCTCTCTCTCTCTCTCTCTCTCTCTCTCACACACACACACACACACACACACACACACACACACACACACACACACACACACACACACACACACACACACACACACACACACACACACACACACACACACACACACAGAGAGAGAGAGAGAGAGAGAGCGAGAGAGAGAGAGAGAGCGAGAGAGAGCGAGAGAGCTTTCACAGAAAGAATTCTTAAAATCTTTCACCCGCAAACAAAGCGGGAAAATCCACTCCTGGTTTTAACGGAGATTCCGTCGGCCCAGAAAAAGCCGCGCTTACTATGAAGGTTGGCGACGACGCTTTTTCTTAATTTACTAGAAGAAAACAAAGCGAAAGCCTGAACTGGAGCGCGGCACGCCCTGCAGCAGGCGGTCGGCTCAACCTCGGGCCAGACTTTTTGGAGGGGGCTCGGAGTGCAGGAAGGGCCTCAGCATCCAACGCGAGCTGCGCGCTTGGAGGGCTCCCGCGCAACTTCCCCTCAGGGCTCAGAACTGAGAGCATGAAACTCCATTTTCGGAGGTTGGCCACGGTAGCCCAGAGAAGGAAGCGGCTGGGTTTCCTGCCCGCGGGAGAAGAGCTTGCTGGGCTGCTGCAGGCAGGCAGGAGCCTGTGGTGTCGCCCTCCTCCGATATAGACTTCTGAGGTGCAGATCGGGACAGAAAAACCCCTGCCTCATTCTGTGCCCGCTGCGACGGCGGATCCCGAGACCCGTTTCCTGGCCCGGTCTAAGTCACCCCCTTATCTTCTCTGGCGGCTGAGGAACATTTCTTATGTTCTTATCTGATGTATTTCTTGAGGCTTTTTGTGCTTTTGTTTTTGATTTAGGGCAGGTCTTCCGTTACTGGTGTATAAACATCTCCTAAAAAATAAATACCCTCACTCAACTCCTTCCAGCGTGGCCCTTGTAATGCTCACACACAGAGAAGCACCTTTTTCATCATATGTTTATAGGAGGTTACCTATGTTTACATTTTATCTCGCCGCTGACCAGCCACCGGGCTGGGCTCCTCCCGAGGAAAGGAGCGGAGCCGGCCCTCGTCAGCCCGGAGAAGAGGCGCGCCCAACCTGAAGGGGCCTCAGTCAGTCACGCCGCCACCGCCGCGCGCGCTTCGTCGTCGTCGTCGTCGTCCTCTTCTTCTGCTTCTTCTTCTTCTTCTGCTGCTGCTGCTGCTCCTGGGTCTTACCTTGCAATCTCGTCTCCCGCCAGCAGCGAGCAGCAGCCGGACGCGAGTGGCGAGCAGGCGAGCGCGAGAGGCGCGCACAGCCACACATACAGCACACATACGCGCACACGGAGGCGAGGCGAGGCGAGGCGAGGGGAAGGGCTCGGCTTCAGAGGCTTGGCGTGTTCCTGGGTGGACGGGAGCCAGTCAGGCAGCCCACGAGCGCGAAGGGCGAGCCCCTGCTGCCACTAGGCGCCGGGTTCATTCATTCGCCTCCCGCCTCATGCCCGCTCCCGCTGTCTCGCAGCCCGCCGTCTGGGACGCCAACCTGTTTGTGGAGGTCACTCCTGGGCCGCTTGCCGCCGCCCGCCGGGAGCTGCCTGTGGCTCCATCGCCCCTTTCGTCGCCTCCCCGCCGCCTCTAACGATCTTGCCCTTAGAGAGAGGAGTCGGAGCTGGTCGCTGAGCCTCGTCGATTGGTGCACGGTCTGGGACTTACAAGCCACCCATCCCCGCCCCATCACATCCACACCCACACCGGGGGGATTTACTTTCTCGGGAGGAGCCCCGGCGCTCGCTCGCACACCGGGAAGAAAATATGTACCTAGACCCCGAGACGACCAAAGGTAAGCGCTGCGCCTGAGAGCAGGTGGCCGACGGCTGCACACCTGTCGGGGCAGGGACTGGCCCCTTGCGCCTCCTTGGGTCTTCAAAGGAGGAGAGCCGCCGCCTGCGCGCTGGTGGTGTGTGTGTGTGTGTGTGTGTGTGTGTGTGTGTGTGTGTGTGTGTGTGTGTGTGTGTGTGTGTGTGTGTGTGTGTGTGTGTGTGTGTGTGTGTGTGTGTGTGTGGAAGGGAAGGGAAGGGAAGGGAAGGGAAGGGAAGGGAAGGGAGGAGGAGGCAGGCGGGGGGTCGCGGCGCTGCTCCGCACACCTGGAGGCAGGCTGCCGAGGAGGAGGAGGAAATGGGAGAGAGAGAGAGAGAGAGAGAGAGAGAGGAATGCTGGTGGCTGATTGGGCGGGGAGCCTGGCAGCGCGCGCTCGGGGTGGATGGTGGGGGGGCTCTCGGCCGGCAAGCAAAAAGGGGGCGCGTGAACGTGTCGGGAGCTGCGGCCGCGACGAATGGAGGGCGGTGGCGCGGAAAGGACGGAGCCTTCCCCCCCCACGCCGGTGGGCGCTGCCTCGGGTCCGGGAAAGCAGCCCCGCGCGGAGGGGGACGCGGCTCGGCAGGGCAGCGGGGCTCCGAGGTCTCCGCCTGGCCGTGGGGGAAGCGCGTTCCTTCTGGCACCTGCTGCGGCGCAGCCCGAGCCGTGGCTGCCGTGACCTGAGGGGCTGAGGCGAAGGGGACTCTCCTCGGAGGCTGGCTGGCCTTTGATCCCAAGGGAGTGGGGAGAGGGGGGGGAGAAAGAGGCCCCGCAGACGCCTCCCCTTCTCCTGGCGCCTCTTCCCTTTCCCCTTCTCCTCGCCCTCGCCGCCCTAGGCCCTCCTGCGCCGTTCTCCTCCCGACGCGCCAGCCTCGTGTGTCCTTCCCTCCGGCCATTCGCCGGACTTGACGGGAGTTTCTCACTTGCCGGCAGTTCGGGCAAGTAAAGTCACTCGCCGGCTGCCGCTTCGGGTCTTGGGCGTGAGTCACGCGGGCGAGCCGCGGCCCCTCCGAGCCGCCGCCGCCGCCGCCGCCGCCGGAGAGAAGGAAGAGGCACCTGCTGCTGCTGCTGCTGCTTCTCCTGCGCGGAGCCGCTCAGCCCGAGCAACCTGCGCGGGGGGGGGGGCTTCCCAGCGCCCTTCCCGCGAGGACGCGGCGGCGGCGGCGGCGGCGGCGGCAGGACTCGGAGAGAGCCACCTTCACTCTTGCCGCCCTGGTGGCCTTCTTTTTCCCACCCGGACATGAGCATCTTTCTGGCCGCCCCCATCTCGCTTTTTCCAGCGACACATGGGCTGCCAAGAGTCGCCGTCCAGCGCATGCTGTGTCTCCCCCACCACCCCCCCGGTGAGGAAATGTGATCCAGGTTGTCTAGATGATGCTGTCAAGAGCCTGCTTTCCGGAGCATAATGTGCCTAAGGGCCATGCAGCAGAGGCATTTAAAAATAAGAGAGCACCTATTTCCAATGCTGGACTGGATGGGCCGTGGCCTGTTCCAGCAAGGCTGTTCTTATATTTATTCTGAAATAAACCACTACATCTCTGGACCTCTGCTGTCAACAGTTGAATAAAATCCTCCCCCCCCACACACACACCAAGCTGCTTCCTCTTTATAAGAAAGGTTGGTTAAAGGGAATAGTGCAGCAGGAAAGGGAAGGAGTAAATGTTTGACTTGCAAGTAGGTGCCTTAAAAATGTAGAATGCTTTCTGAATCCTTCTGCTAAAACAGTGGTGACATGTCAAACCTTGGAATGCTGCTGCTTCTGCTAAGCTTGTATGATCTTATTAATGAACCGGCCTGGATTCATGAAAGTGTTGGCCAGACAGCAACCAATCTAGGTTTGTATGAAAGTACTTCAGTTCCAAAAGCAGTCCTGTGCAAATGGGGCTTAATGATTCCCTCCCCCAAGACAAATCTCCCATAGTGAACATCTTCTGCATCTCCTGAGAATTGCAAGTGGTTTCAGTATTGATCCAGAAAGTATTGAACTACCAAAAGTTTCTTCCTCACCTGGATTTCGTAATGGCTGGGACATTATTATATATATATCTCAGAGTTATGGCAGTGTGATGTATTGGCTGAAGTATCAGATTAGAAATAGGGGGGTACAGGTTCAAATTCCTAAAGAGCTATGAAGCTAAGTGGGAGACCTTGGCCTGGTGTCAAATGCTCTCTGCAAATGATAAGTTTAAGTCCATGTGAGTCTGTTGTGTCCGTTCCCCTGGAGCTGACTAGGTGGGGAGAAAAACTGAAGAAGAATAGCACAGAGTTGACAGGGAGAAAAAGAAGGGGTCACTTACTTTGGGTTCAGACATCATCACTCAATAACTTCTTCCCTACAGGCTTCCAAGAGTTCTTCCCAACAGATTACCATCAGAGAAACATGGACCAGTGACACACCTATCTTGGGAGAAAAAAAATGTGTATTTTTCCCATGTATGACTATGTTTTTTTGTTTAAAACTGTTAGACTAAACATTGAGGGTCGTCTTATACATGGAAGTAAGGCAAGGAGAGAACAACATGGTTATGAAACTGTTATTCTGCATTGGAAAAGTGGAGGTTTCCTTATACCCTGGGGCAATTTATGGATGGAAAAATACGGTAACTGGTGGATAGTATCTGTAATAGCAGATAGAGCCTCCACGCAGAAGCAATCTTTAGAAGATATGAACAACTGGGAAGAAATGTTAGCTTCATGCCAAACTTGTATGGTCCCCACAGACCGTTCAACGTGATTATTTGGAAATAATGCTGGATTAGATGGGCCTGTTCTAATGAGGTTTTTCTTATGCTCCCATTTAGAATAAAATGCATGGAGCAATCAGCCCCAGTAATATCCTATAGCAAGCATTTCTGCAAATTATAATGTATGGAAGTGTCCAATGTTAACATTTGGAAAGCTGTAGTCTTTTAGTTTCACTTTTGTCCACATACAGGTAGGAAGAATAAATAGCAGTCATCCTCTGTAGTGATTGCTATCAATGGACAGTTGTTTTATGTATGTGTGTCTGTACATATATATATAAAACTTTCCATTCTGAGCAGCAGTACTTCTTGTCCCAGCCTCAGCTCAGTTTTTGCAGACTTTTTGCAGAAACCTGTTGTTCTTTCTTATGGGGAAAAAACAAACAAACCAGAAGTCAGAATTGAGTCTTCTGCTGCATCAAGTGAGAAGGAGGGAGGGATGGAGAGACCACTAATGACTAGAATAAGCAATGTCGTATTTTTTTAAAAAATATAACCTATTTGCTATTCTTGCTAGTTTATTTTTCATAGCCACTTCTTACAATACTGAGAGAAGTATATTAAGCTCTCCACTGCTTGTTGAATGGGTGCTTCATTATCAGATCATTTCTGCTGTTGAGATCTGTCAAGCTGAGAAATGTGTCATGTTACACTGAACTCGCTGGGGGAAAGATAGTAAAATAAATATAACAAAATAAATAAATTAAACTAAGGGCTGTGTTGTCAGGCTTGTGACTAGGTCATACATGGAGGACCTGTGCCATTCTGTTGTTATAAAGGCAAAGGAACAGCTAGGTGGAGTCAGTGCCATTATCAGCATACTGTCTACCCTAGTAGCCAGCTAGAAATCTTAGGAGGTTCACAAGCGTGACATGGTGTTTCCCCTTCTTCCATTGCTCATCCTTCGCATTTTATTGTCAACAGGTACATCCGTTCTGAAAACTGACATTGTCTCCACATTTTGCATCTCATATACATATGTGGCTATATTTATTAAAACAAAACCAAACACAGGCAGCCTAAATTCCACCAATCCACATACAATTCTTCTGCCCTCTTCCCAGCAGTTTTTCTTTGGAAAAGCAGATACAGTATATTTGCACACATCGCTCACCACAACCAGTGGTGGTGAACCTTCGGCACTTCAGATCTTTTGGACCACAACTCCTAGAGTCCTTTGTCATTGTCAATGTAGGCTTGGAATTCTGGGAGTTGTGGTCTAAAACATCTGGATTGCCAAAGGTTTGCCACCACTGCCTTAGAGTCTTCTTCACCTCCTGTGAGCCAAGCTAGCAGTAATGTTAAGAGCTCTTGCTCTTAAGGAGCCCTATAAAATAGATGTATGCATGCTCTTCAGAACAGGGGATTCTCAAGAGATTATAGCACTATTAGAGAACCTTTGTGGTATACCTAGCATAATGCTTAAGACAGGCACTTTGTTGTACAAACATTCCTAATTTGATAATACCTTTTTAGAATGGTCTGACATTTTAAAAAGTTGTAGATTGCTAAATTCCAGTGCAATCTTACCCCCCCCAACACATTTACTCATAAATAATCCAATCCATTTTGCTAGCATTTCCTTCAGTGAAAGTGTGCTTACAGTCACTTGGCCCTACATGGTCATATCACATGCATCTGAGAAAGTGGACTGTAGCCCACAAAAGGCACAGGTTACTACTGTATAACTTTTTTGTCTTAAATATACCACTGTGTGTTGTGTTGCTACAAGAGGCTTACCTTGATACTCCCTTGGAAATAGTCACGGTCCCTCTGCTACTTTAGCACAGAAAAGAGATTAGGAAGGATCTATTAGAGGAACAGATGAACAGATGTCATATATTTTCCCCTCCCATCACACACAGAGGCATGCATGGACACCTGCATGTGCACATAGATGGCTTGAATCAAAGAGCGACAGCATAGAAAGCCTGGAAATCCGACCGCACAGCAATGAGTGGGAATTAAGAGCAAACAGTCTTCAGAACATAGACCATGGCTATTCCAAACCAAGGAATAATCTGAAACATCCTTTCAGTATAACTTCTGAATTATAAACCTGTAGGATATCAGCTATGTCTTGTCCTGTGTAGGGGGGGACTCATCTTTTGTGGGGGTGGGGATATATGATGTGACTCCAGGCACCTACAGCATCTGGTAGTCCCTGTTGGTCACTCATCCAAGTACTCACCAGGGCCGACCCTTCTTAGCTTCCGAAATCAGGAGAGATCGGATGTGCTTAGGTAGGAACTGGCAAACCACTCCAGTATTCCTGCCAAGAAAACTCCATGGACATGGGGGTCATGGAGAGTCGGTCAGGACTGCAGTGACACAACACACAGCACACATATGATGTTATTTTAATACATGTAGAAAATGAGTAGAAGCATTTACCTGGAGCAGTGGTAAAGATCTGGGTCTGAAAGGCAGGGGCCAGTGTGTGTGTGTGTGTGTGTGTGTGTGTGTGTGTGTGTGTGTGTGTGTGTGTGTGTGTGTGTGTGTGTGTGTGTGTGTGTGTGTGTTTTTACACTTCCATCATATCCTCATAATGGAACATTAATCTCTGTGCCAGTTCTTAAGCTGTCCATTTGGGAGGGAAATACTAGTTCTTCTCTGGAACACAGTTTTGTAGCTATGGCTGAAATAAATAGGGTCACTTGCATTTGCCAGGAAGTGTTGTTACAGGCTATTTTCAGATCTTGGCAGAGGTGTAGTGCTCATATTATTAATTTAGCTAAAGCCGTGTGCCCGGCTAAGAATGATGATGTGGAGCATCAAAGACTTCAGTGCTAGCTGAGTACAAGCTGCAATACAAACAGAATGATGACAAAAGAGGGTACGGGCCTGCTTTGACTGAAGCAACAGCAGCCAGTAGGAGGATTGAGTGACTTGCAAGCAGGATACCCATGGATCTATGATACTTCAGAGGAAAGACTTCTGGAAACAGATTTAGAAGGAGGAGGAGGTTTTGCTCTGTAGATGTATAAAGTTAAATCATTGTGTGGGACAATGCATGATGTAGGACAAGACTGCTGACAATAGATTTTAACGTATGTGGAAAACAAAGAAACAGAAATGAAAAAAGGTGTTCAGGTCTAGTAGTAGCAAGCTTTAAATGCGAGAAGTAGTGACGTAAAGCAAATACCTCATTTAGTTCTGTCCACACCCCTCTTTCAGAGTCTAGCAGACAGACAAAGAAATGCTTTTGTGATAAATAAATGGAAAGAAACAGAAAGTGACAATGGCTGCAAATGCTACTGAAAATGATTCACAATGCACCTGTTTCAGGCAGTGTCATTTTGGTGTGTGGTTTACAAACTGATTTAGGGGTCCTTGCATACAAGCTGCTTTACAGTGTATTGTTAATGATCATTAAACAAAGAAACAGTGTAGAACACCCAGCAGCAGCAAAAGTGAATATGAGTTAAATTAGGAGAAAAATGATAGTGTAAGGAAATCTTTCAGGTGTGCCTTGCAATTGATTGAAGCAAGGTCCTTCTGCATCAAATCCACGTCAGTTGTGCAAGGTGGGAGGGAAAAAAACAATGAGGTATATGAATACAGAGGGGAGGGTGGCACAGAGCAAAGCAATGAAAGCTTTTTGAAGTGACTTGAACAAGGGAATAACAAATTGACCAGTGAGAGGGAGACAAAGTTTAGAAGATGCTTCCTTTGCCTTGTCCTCAATGCTAGTTGGGTTCCCAAAAAGCAGCTAGCCATTCAAGCATTCTTTTATACTTAAAGTAATCTAGAACCAACATTTGCATCCATGTAGTTAAGAATCCTGCTCTTAAAATACAGCAGTGGGGAACAAATAAAAACCCAGTCTTGGGATGAACACTAATAGTCAGCTTTCAAACAGGAGTTTGCTACACTGGGTGTCCAAGGGCTTAATTCTTGAGTGTTCTTTATCACTCGGCTACCACCACCACCACCACCACCAAAAGGCAAAACAGTATATTCTTCCTCTTCAGTTTCTTTTATTATGTGCCAAACCCAAGTCAAGGGTGTTAGAACTGCTTTATTAGTTGGTTTATATGTGCACCATGTGGCAGATTTGTCTTCTCTGGTTTAAGCCCCCAACTGGCCTAGTGTGGGAGAATACAGTGTTGAACAGCCATCTTCAGGGTAGTTTCCAAAAGTGCAGGGACACCCTTCTTCCTCTTTGTGTCAAGGAAAATTTAGACTTTCCTACTCTTACTGTACAGATTGCTCACTTCTTTGAAGAGGCATCAACCTGTGGCAGACTCTACAAAGAGCCTGGTCATGATGCCAACTACCGTGTGGTGTAGCCCAATGAATGGTGGGCTAGGGCTCAGGAGACTTGGGTTCAGACTCTTTGGGTTTGTTTGTTTGGTCATGATGACACATGGGGTGTGGGCATGTGGGGTGATCCTTAATTTCTCACATAACCCCGAAACCCCTGCTAGTTTTGCCATGAATTAGATGGAACCTGAGGGCATTCAGTAAGTGTATGGAGTGCTGGTATTCAAAGCTATAATGCAGGGGAATATGAGATTCGTATTCCAGGCCCCCTCTGAGTTAGAGAGCTTTCATTCCACCCTTTTTGCTTTTAAGTGGACTGAGCTTGCTTTCATTATAAGAGCACCGGCCATCTTTCAGATTACAGTACTGTAATTTTATATGTATCTCCTGTGGAATCCGGGTACAGTACACGCCTCGCTCCCGCCTCCATCCCACAACAACCTTGCAAGGTTGGGAAGTGTGGCTCCCCCTCCCCCACCCGTTTTTCCCTGGTGACAGTCCGGGGAGTCCCTCGTGGGTTTCATAGCTCTTGGGGAACTTCATCCTGGATTCCCATCCCCCAGGGCGTCGCCTCTAATAAGGTTCGGCGCCGGTGCTTCAAGAAAGGGCTGGGGGCCTTCGGGAGCGGAGGCGTCTCGAACCCTCCTTTCCACGCGGGCTTCGGAGCCCTTTCGCCGGCGGCTCCAGGCCACCCTTTTGGTCTCGGCGGCGATGGAGGGTTGCCTACGAAGTCCTCGCTGGGCGGCCGAAATAACGCCCCCTCCCCCGCCCCGGGTGTGTGGGAGGAATGAATAAGGAAGCGTCGCTCGTCGCTTTCTCCCGCCTCTCCTCCCGGGTTTTTGAGGAAGGGCGGCGGCGGCGGCGGAGGAGGAGGAGGAGGGAGGGAGAGGTCCCAGAGTATCAAGAGGATGTCAGAGCGAGATTGTGGGAGGGAAGGTGAAGCCAGGAGGAGGCTGTGGTTAAAAATGAGAATAAAGACTATCAAATAGGTTGCAGGCGGGGGTCGTTCAGGCCGGCTGGCAGCATCACCGGGAGGGAGCGGGAGAGGCACAGCCTGGGTGGGCAGCCCCTACCCCGCGCCAAAACACACACAAAAGGCGGAGAGCGCCTTGAGGGGCTCCCTCTCTCTCCCCCCCTCTCAATGTGTTGCCTGGCAGGCGCTGTGCTTCTCCCCTCCCCCAGGCAAAAAGCGCCCTCCCTCGGCTCCCTCTCGTTCCTTGCGGTTTCTCAGGGCTTAGCTGAAGAAATTAGCCGGCGAGGGGGAGCCTGCTTTGGAGCCTGGCTCGGCCTCCTCCCGAGGCGGGTCGCCCACCGCCCTCGCCGCCGGCGCCCGCGGCTTTCCCCAGCGCCAGGGCACGGAGCCCTCTCCCCTTTGCAAGCAGGCGGCGGGCTTGGAAGTGCATCGCCGGCGACCACCGCACGCCAGGCTCTGTCTGGGCTCTCTCCGCTCGCCTCGCCTCGCCTCGCCCGCCCCTCCGCCCGCCTCCCTGTTTCCATGCGGATCTCGGTCGTGCTGTGACTTCAGGCTTCTGCTGATGGCTCACTTCTGCCGGTTTCCCTTTACGATCGAGCCCATCCAGTCGCCCCTTTTCTGATTCTCGCCCAAGTCGCCTTTTCCTTTCCGGCCCCTGGCTCTACCGTCCGCGGCCGGCCGGCGTGCACCAGCTCCTCCCTCCGGCTGCGTGTCCCGCTCTAACCCACGCGCCGCCCCCACCACCACCACCACCAAGACTGTGTCCCCGCATCCTGTTGCGCGAGGCTGAGCAGAGGGAGAGCGGAGGCCTCCCGCCTCCTCTCTCTAGACCCGGTTTTTTTTCTCTCCACCTGACGAAAAGGAAGCCACAGGGAGGAAAGAGGGAAAACTGTGGCATGAGGGAGGGGCTGCTGCCTCTTCCTTCTCGTCCGAGGTCTCGATCCCCGCCCACTCTGTAAAATTCCTCGGATGCAGTCAGGTGCTGCTCACTGGCTCCCGGAATAGCTTTCCCTGTCGTGTTTCCCTCCCCACCCGCCCTCTGGCTGGCGAGGTGGCAGGTGAGGTCAGGCAGCTAAAATTAAACCTGATTTTGGCTGGGAAGAGGCAGCACCCTCTCGGCCAGATCGAGCCTCCGGATCAGCCGGAGACACGAGGGAGAGGAGACAGGAGAGCTGAAGGTGGCCCCACTCCTCCTCTTTTGAGGCAGGGAAGGCGGTGGGGGGGGACATTGGGTGGGGAAGATGAGGAAGGGGCTGCCTTCTCATAGTCTTCTCGGCCGGCCCTCCACCTGCCAGAGAGATGGAGGGAGAGGGAAATGAAGACAGATGCAAGTCATATCGTTGCCATCCCTGAAACCCCCGAGGGTTTGGCTGCAGTGTCTATATGATGAATTTTGCAAGGGTTAGCGTTTTATGCCATCAGAGAGGGAGGCTGCTTAAAGAACTGGTCTCAGGAGAAATCAGAGACATGGCAAGAGTGGACCAGGATGTGAGGAACAGCAGTGCTAGACTGGACGCCTAGAAGGCCAAGAGGAACCTTTGTGAGATGCTTCCTCCTCCTCCTCCTCCTCCTCCTTCTCTGGAGTTGGGAAGTCCACTGATCCTTGGTAGTGGTGGATCAGGGTTTGAATTAAAGCAAAAGAAGGCAGGAGGTGCTTTGATGAAGTCTGGAAGCCCTCTTCCCATACTCTCTTCACCAGTTTGAAAACAAATTGTCCCCTCCCCCTTCTAGAAACCAGGGTTAACGAAGCTGACAAAAGGTAGGCAAACTTGCGTCACCACAAACTTGCAGTTCAAAGAACAGGTGGCTCTGAAATGGATTATTGATTGACAGATGGGCAAATAACTATACAGAATTTCCACTGCACTCTAAATTCTGAACCCAATGACTTCAGTCACTAGAGAATCCCTGCTGCAACTCATGCAGATTGTACGGTGTGTTTATTTGTTTTATTAAATAATATATGTTTATCCCTCCTTTCTTTAAAAGAATCAAAGGTGGCGTACATCATTAAAAAAACACCAATTGCTTGTTTGGGAAAACATGAGGGCAGCCTAGCTGATAGAGAAGTCCCACTCTGATTCCCTTGCCAAGTGCAACTGTGAGGGTGGTGGGACCTAGAGAAAGGCCTGTCCTGATGATCTTAAAGTCTGGGCAGGTTTGCAGAGAGAGGTGGGGATTTTTAGATAGCTTGGAGGACCCAAGCCACTAAATGTTGGATATAGATGAACACACACACACACACACAAGTGGGAATCATGGGGAACCACTGGTGAAAGAGACATCTGGGAGCTCTGGCATTGGAAGATTAATATATAAGTGCATGGGGGAGTGAGACTGCAGTAGGACCCCGGGATCCGCTGGGGATTGGTTCCAGGCCTTCTCGTGGATAATGAAAACCGTGGATAAGAGAGAACGCCTGCCCGCCCACCCCCAAACTGCTGTTTCCTGACAGTAGCTTGCTTTATGGCTGCTGTTTTGAGACAGTAGCTTGCTTTATGGATGCTGTTTGTGACAGTAGCTTGCTTTACAGCTGCTATTTGTGACAATAGCTTGCTTTACAGCTGCTGTTTATGACAACAGCTTGCTTTACAGGTTGGTTTGTGGCTGCTGAATTATTTAATTTTTTCCTCTGCCAACTGTGGATAACTGAATCAATGGATAATGAATCAGTGGCTACGGGGGTCCTACTGTATAAGCAACGTAGTCCAATAGGAGAGGTTTTATTTATTTATTTATTTATTTGTTGCATTTATATACCGCCGCATCTTCCTATAGGAACTCGGGGCGGTGAACAATGAAAAACAAAAGGAAATGAGGATAAAAATAAACAAAAGGCAATAAAAGCAGGAGGGGGACCATAACCCCATGTACTGTTCTTCTACACATACAGAACCTGCAACCTTTCAAAGTTGCTAATTAAATAATGAGGATGGGACTGGATCCATTCTAAATCACATCTAAATTAACTCCACTCTATCCCTGAGTGTTGGATGAGGACTCGAAAGATCTGGGTTCAGTTTCTGCCCTTCCATGAAACTCACAAGGTGACCTGGAGCCAGCTACACTCTCTTAGCCTGATTCACCGCAGGAAGCTCTTGTAAGGATAAAATGAGGTTCAGGACATCCATGTACATCACCTCCACCTCACTGGAGGAAGAGTAGGATAAATAATATGTAAATAGCAGTGACTATGGTGGTTGTGACTTCTAAGCTCCCACTGAGTTAAGTGCGTCTTCTCTAAGTCGGGATTCTGTTGAATGACGAGGAGGAGTACCCACGTGACTGCATGAACAAGGTCTAGTCTGAGCATTAGAAACCTTGTTCCTGGAAGCTGGAACCATCGGGAATTTCTTAGGGGTGATGAAAAAGGCATGGCTACACACATTAAAAAGACCTTCTGGGACTGGGCCCAGGGTCACTCCCAATTCCACCTAGTTTTTACCACCAAATGCATGCTAAACATGTTTCCAGATGGTGAGAGTGAAAATCTTTAGTAACCAGGGCCCATCTTTTACAGCCTCTTTGGTTCGACTCGTCTACCAGGCTTTCAGGGAAGTGTGGGGGGGGGGGGGAGAAGAATGGCACTCTGCCAGCTGCCCCACCATCTGAAATGGCTGTGGCTCACACTTCTGCCTCACTTGGGCTCCAAACTTTGCCCATGGCAGGGACTACAAATGGCAACAGCCCCTGACTAGATAGAATGTTCGCTGTGTTGGGCCTGGGCTTCTGTGGCTGCGCCAGGGTTCCCAATGACACATATAAGCTTCTTAGCTAATTGCAACAAAGATTGATTGAGGGCCAAGGCAGTGCAACCCCGCCCCCGCCCCCAACCTACACAGATTTAATGTATATGTGTAGCAGAGCCTTGGTAAAAAGGCAATCCCTGGCTCTTTTGTATGCTTAAAACATTTAGAAGGCCAGCTGGGAACTGGAATGTAACCCTGGGCCTGTTGAAAGGATTTGTAGGGTTCTGAGCATCCTCCCCGTATCAGCAATTGCCATTTCAGGAATTATTCATAAAAGCTGTTCAGTTTCAAGGAAAGGGGAAGATGGAATATAATTGTGATTGCTTCAGTAAAGGAAACCAAAGGTTTTCGTTTACAAGCCCCATTAATGATAAGACCTTTTAGAGGCCCTTAACTGATAGAATCACTATAGCTCAGAAGCTACTTGATGGGACTATATGACATAGGTAGCTAGCCCCCATCTGTAAAATTAGGAATATTGTACTTTGGCAAGTTCCTCCAAAACCATGCAGTGCATTTATTTTGATCCTGCTTGTGGCACATACCAGCTCCTGCTCCATAATGTGTTGGGTGATTTATATGCCGCTCCTTCCCCCATTGCTACTATGCATCCACTGAAGAATCAAACTACAGTTTTCTCTTTGTCTGCTTGTGAAATAGCTTCACTCCCTGTGGACTAGAAATGGGTACAGGTTGCATTTTAATACATACTCATATCTGAAAGAGTCATGAAAGAGCCCTTTAGATGGAGATCTAAGGATGGGGAGATGAGTAAGCCTCCTCGCATCTCATCCTTCTCTGAGTCCTCCTTTTCCCTGTTTACGGAGAGTAATAGTTCATGGTGGAAAGTGGTCATGGGGACGAATCAAAAGCATGGTGATTCATCATGATTCATCGGGGGCCCCTAGGAAAAGTGTCCTTTAGAAAATGGTTTGGGGAAACCCAGTATTTACCAAACATAGTTGGATTGTAGAGGAGAGTCAGGGGGTGCTTTCCTCCAGTTTTGGTGTCTCTAGGTGTCTTGGTGAACATTTTATAGCCCAATGAATTATTGAATTAAAAATAACTAAACATCCATCCATTCATATTTTTAAGGGACTCAATTTGTGACAATTTGATGAATTTTAACAAATAGGCCAAATTCACCAGAAAATATGATTCATTTTTCTGTTCACCCTCAGCTCTAGTAGAAAGGCTAAAGGTATAGGATAACACTAAATTATTTGAGATTTTCATGAGAACTAGTCACCTTGTCCACATCTTTCTATTGTCACCATATTTTCCCCCTAGCAGCTTCCAGAGGCCCAATGTGCACTCTTTGACCTTGGAGGGCAATAACTATTCCCATGCCTTTCCTATCATAAAAGGCTGATTTTTAAACTGAGATGTTGGACACTCCTCCCCTCACTGAAGATCTTAGCTGATGTCCTTCCCTGTGAAAAATGAGAAGCCAACTGGTAAGACAAGTTCCCACGTCTTTATGGGAGAGCTGCCAGCTAGGTCTGGTGTGTAAGACACGGACATTTCATGGTTGGCAAGCAGCAACCCCATTAGCTGCCAGTCATCTATTGCTGTTTTGCCAAGGTAGTGCTAGGGCCCATTGGTATGAGTATTAGTTCATAAGTAGCAATTAACCTGTTGTCCTACCTGCGTACCTTTACTATGCTAAATACTCACAGTTCTCTTCATACACTTTTTCCCTATACAGAAATTTACTTCACAGGATTTTCTTGCATAGAGATTGCCTCCACGTAGAAAGTAACTTGTGACATATTACACACAGCCTTATATTTGTGTTGTGGGCAGGGCAAGTTAGTCTGTTGCAGCAAAAACAACAGAGAATCTTGTGGCATTGAAAAGACTGACAAGTTTTATTTGGCACAAGGGTTTGTGGACTGCAGGGCTATTTGTGTCTAACAAAGTGGTCTACAAACACAAACATTTAAGCCAAATAAAACCTGTGTGTGTGTGTGTGTGTGTGTGTGTGTGTGTGTGTGTGTGTGTGTGTGTGTGTGTGTGTGTGTGTGTGTGTGTGTGTGTGTGTGTGTGTGTGTTTAAGGTGCCTTGCAACTTGTTTCTGCAGCCCAATTATGTTATGGGTTCATTCAAGCTGAAGTAGCATTTCTACTTCACCAGAAAAGAAAAATGAAAAACAGTCCTCTGTGTTAAATCTGGCAGATTCACTGCCTTGTTAAATTCTGAGTCCCCATAAGAACTGGTGCAACTGTAGGCACCCTCTCCCTAGGTTATCCTAGGGCATTGTTGGCAAACCTATGGCGCGGTTTCCAAAGGTGGCACTCGGAGCCCTTCCTGTGGGCACCCAACATTGCCCCTTCACAGCCACCTGTATTCTGGTTAAATTCTTGTATTGGCACTTTGCTAAAAAAAAATAGTGGGTTTTGAATTGCATTTTGGCCACTAGGTCTACAAAAGATTTGCCATCACTGCCCTAGGGTATGCTGTCTTTGTCACAGCTCCAACCTAAGCTATAGCTGCTGTCCTTAAATTCAGCCCCAGATCTGCCAACCCAAAAGAAGCATGAGTCACATTGCTTCAAACTATGAGATTTTGATTTAAATCACACCACAAGTTATATATAAATGAGGTTCTTTTATTTTCTCTGTCTATGACCACGGCCCATGCTGCAGGCATGTTCCTTTTGTATCTATGAATGCTGGAACATTTCTGGGTGAAAAGGAAAGTTATTCCTCTTTTAGTTTCAGGACATTTTAAAGTTCTGCCTTTAAAATGAGGGAAGCCAGAAGCTCATATGCTTAGGAATATAGCACAATACAAGCAGAGGCTTGAGATGTTTTAAACGGGATCATTTTGGCTGGAGCAATGGGGCAAACAATCATCATTGGTAGTGCCAATGTCTGTGTTGTGCAAAGGTGTGTGTGTGTGTGTGTGTGTGTGTGTGTGTGTGTGTGTGTGTGAGAGAGAGAGTCTGAGAGAGAGAGAGAGAGAGAGAGAGAGATTTGCTTTACTGTAGTTGAGTCCAAATATTTTCCAAGGGGTTTAGGATGGCATAGATGGGTTTCTCCACATTTTATCCATATAAAAGTTCCTTGTATGCAGGTGTTAAACTAAGACTGAGTGACCAGGTGCATATACCCCCTCCTTGTTGTTATCATTTTAGAAAGAAAGGCTGTCCAGTTTTAGGCCAATACAATATGTATCAAGATGAGAGCTAAGCACCTTTCTTCCTATTTTTTCCACTTCAGATTTGTCCTATTTTATCGCCTCTTTTCTTTTTCTCTGAGCCTTCTTGAAAGTCTTGTCTGCTATCAGCTTGTTCAGGTTTACAGGAAGCGGGACAGCCAGGCAGCCAGGTGAGATGGCCACAGATGATGCAGAATAAGGAGGATGCCAGACAGGAGGGAGAGGTGACCTTGTGTTAAGTTAATCAAGTCTGAGTGGAAAGTGGCCAATCACAGAAAAGCAGATAAAGCAGAGCTACTGTAAGAATCAAGAAGATGGTGGAATAGACATGAAAATATTTGTGGTTATTGAGGCGTGACTGTACCCATTCTCCCCTTAAAAGCAGTTTTTCCTGTTTGAGTTTTAATACGTTTCAGTCCTTCAGATTGGAAATGCATTTGAGTATTACTGGCTTAAATTCCTGCAGATTATACATGTTTTGTGACACAATGCAGTGCAGCAGCAAAAAACAATGATATATGATGGTTATGTTGCAAAGGGAAGATTGTGTCAAAACGCTGATGGGGCTCACTTAATGTTTATACAAACAGTAGAGCTTAATTACAAAAAAAAAGTTCATTCCCTTTGAGTTCTGGGCTGGGACATCAGTCCTGAAAAGTTACAGGATTTTAGGACAAGGCTTCATGTGCAAAGCTAACCAGTTAAATGTGGCCATTTATTTCATGTGTATCACAAGAAAGTATGTCAAACAAGAGAAGATGAGTACATCAGAATAGTCTTTTTGCTGCATCAGTCACTATTTGAACCACATTTGTGTTAAAGATGTTTAGCAAGGAGATGGGAGAGGACAAAGGAACAGCACAGAGAAGACAGAAAGCAAGTTTAATGGGAATACTTGCGTTTATCTTCTTAACTTCCCTTACAGCGTGTGTGCTTTCCCACATCCTGTGCCCTTTGTATCCTCCTCTTTGTTTCCAGTTCTCATAATTTGACCTCCCCACATGGTGATGTCAGAGAAACAAAGAAGAAGAAGAAGAGGAGCATTTTATGATTCCACCGAGAATGCTCCTGTACTCTGCGCCTCCACTGTCAATAGTTGATTTCTAAAAAGAGCGTCTGGGACTCAAGCCTTGTCTGAAAGCCAAGCCCTTTACTTAGAAGGACTGCTTTCTTATCCCAGATGTATAGGAGCTGGCTTTAATTGCTGAGGGGTGAGGGAAGTGCATCTGGCACATAGTCAGAGATATTTTCATTGCTATTGTCCTTGTTTATCTTCCAAGGATGTGCCCTGGCATTCAAGGGAAGTTTTTGAGATGAGGCCTAGTTCCAAATATGCACCCTCTTCTGAGTTAGGTCTCATTAGCATAGGAATCAGAAGCTACCTCAGGTTCCGTCTCTCCTTCTTCTGGGCCTATCCCACATGGCCAGCTTTTGTTGCCATCAAAGCATATAAATAACTGAACCTCGTGAAAGGAGAGTGTGAAAGTGATTTTGAATACTGTCGAGGTGTGAGGACTGGTCCAAGGCATCTGGCAGTCTCTGGCACTCCCTATCTCGCACCCTCCAAGACGGAACCTATTCAGAGCACGGCTACTGCAGAAGGACTCCACTCAAAACAGAGCCCTAAAGGGATGGGAATGCCCGGTCCCTAACATAGGCAGTAGCTGAGGTGCCATGGCCTGCTTCCACCCGTGCTCCCACTGTGAAACAAATGGAGGGTCCGGGAATTGCATTGAAAGTTTAATGAGAGTGTAAAGCTGGAGGAACCATAGTTAGAGGAACAGTTCTCGCCTCGTGGGTCCATTATTTTACACATATCACACTCCATGGTAGCAACTCCTTCCTGGGTATTAACACATTGGGAATATTAATATTCACAAATAGACTCCCTTCTATGAAACTTAAACCAGATGGAGGGCTCTGTGGCTTGCTACTCTCTTCTAAGGCACTCAAACCCACCGCCACCTACATAGTCCTCTTTCTCATTCTTCTCCTTATGACATTAGGCGGAATAAGAAAGAGAAAGGACCTGGCACTGCACTTCATAGCCAAATAGGGTTTTGAACCTGGGTGTCCAAAGTCCTACTAGATTAACCAGTACCCCAAGCTCCAACTACTACTACTCCCCACGGAAATCCTTAAGAGCAATTGGTAAAGCTAGACTTGAGCCCCGCCTTTCAGTTTTCTGTGACCTCCTTTCTGGCGCTCCTAGGTGGGGCAACAGGAAGTGACAGGTGCCTGACAACGGAACTGGACAGCCAGTCCCAGGCTTAGTATCAGGGAGTTGCTCTCTAATGCCATCAAAATTTATTATTTAATTTATTTAAAATATTTTCATTCCGCCTTTCTCCTTAAAAGGTCCCAATGCAGCTTGGTACCATTTCATCCTCCTCTGGCTCTCTTGTACTATTTCCCAGAAATTATGTTTTGTTTCCATACTTCTCACTATTTTTGTTATGTTTATAATTTTGTTTTTACATCCTGTATATTTTTGGATGCCTTTAGGGTGAATTACAGCAAAAACGTAAAACATAACAATAATACCATGAATTTTAGTTTATATATCAACAAAATTCTTCCAAGAACAAATTTATTTCTTCTAGCCCAAACCACTAAATGTTGCAACACACATCAATTGCATTCTTGGTGAACATATGCTTCAGAATCCAGGGCATGCAAGAATTGTCCAATTACATAATTTGTATATGTTCAGTGGGAAAATAAAGTACATTTATACCTTGGTTTAAGAGTAACTTGATTTAAGAGCGTTTTGCAAGACAAACAAAGGTTGACAAGTAACCAAAGCAGGTCACATGGTCAGAAGTGAGCCAATGGTAGCTCTCTCTCTCTCCCTCCCCCTGCTGGATTGTGGGTGATTGTCTGGAATGTTCTATCTCATGCAGCCTCCTAAGTAGAAGGAGGAGGGATGAATGAAGGTTTCCCTTGTACCAGCCAGGAACGTTTTCAAAGAGGAGTGCAGGCTAGGGGGTTGTTTTATTTTTATTGATATTTTTCTTTAATTTGTTTCCAACATCCTTTCTTATTTTTCAAACCATTTGTATTCATGGGACAGCAAATAAAGTGTGTATATGGCTACAAAATGCATTTTATTATTTTCACATTAAAATACGGAATAAAATCCAGTTGTTAGTCCCAAACAGAGCAGATTGTGCAGCCCGGTACCATTTCCTCCCCCTTTTCCATGTTCTTGGTAACATTAATGGTACCTTTTAATGTTGTAAGATGCCTCTTCTAATTCCCTATTCTTAACTTGAACATGTTTTAAATGTTCTGGGCTGTATATTGTCACTCATTACTGTAAGCTACCTTGGGTCCTTTTCTAAGGAGAAAGGTGGGGTAAAATATTCAAAATAAATAAATTTATGAGTTTTGGCATTTTGTGGATACAGTATGTAGTCTATGGGAGTCCAGAACGAATCATCTGAGTTTCCATTATTTTTAATGTCGAAATTTGCTTTTATATAAGTGTGTTTTGGTTTACAAGCATGTTTCCAGAACAAATTATGCTCATAAACCAAGGTATTACTGTATACATTTCTCCTCAGCTCCAAGTGGATATTGTCACTGTAATGGGTATTCACTAGGTAGCCCCAGACTTACAGTAGTTATAGATGGGTGGAATTTGGAGTTTCCTATTGCTGTTCTGTTGTTGTTGGAGATAAACAGTAAAGTTTTTGTGCAGATTTGTGGCTGATGGCTCCACCAAGTCATTCACGACATTCCTATAAACATGATATAGTTTTATTCTAGAATCTAGAGTGGAGACACAGGCTGAAACCACTAATGGACTCAGCAGGATTCAGAAATCTGTCTTGTTGGATGCATTGTGGCTAAGCATTCAAAGTTGGATGATATCAGTTAAGTGGATTCCAATATAAACATAGCTTGCATTGCAAAAAGAAAAGAAAAAATAAAGACAAAAGTCTTGTGGCACCTTAAAGTCTAACTGCTGTACAGTATTTTAAAGTGAGATTTCGTACACAAGTCCACTTCTTCAGACACCAGAGTGGGAACGTATAACAAATATTGATACATTTATACCTGCTCCCAAAGCAGAGTGATGGCCACCTCTTCTGAAAATTGCATTGCAAGTATGTAACAGTTATGTGGCTGTTCTGACTTTAAGCAATTCATTGTGATTCCAGCTTTGACTTTTTGCTTAGTTACTTTTGTGTGCCTGGTTGACAATGATAGGACTTCCATCTATATACCTCTGTGTAGAACTGGACCACAAATATAAATAGCATATATCTTATTTGTGACATGTAATGGTGACTTGAAACAGCCCCTGCTATGTTACTACCATATTGTGCATTGCTGCTGACAATTCTGTCTTAAGTGAAACCAGGGGGCTAGTGAGTCAGGAGTGTCAGCGGATGAAGCTTGGTGATTGGTAGAACTTGATATGCATTAGAGTTGACTTGGAATTAGCTCCCAGTCTTCTTCCAGCAGTAAACTTGCCGTTTGACATTATATAATCAGAGCAATTTGTTGTAAACCAGGCTTGAGCCCTGGGTCCCTGGCATATGAAGTGTAACAAACAGAACTTGGGAAATGAAGAAGAAAAAAAGAAAAAAAGTTGGGACTACTGCAGAGAGAAACAGGGACAGACAGAGACAGACAGAAAGAGAGAGGCATATAGTTCTAGTTAGTTATTATCAACTAATTACCTAACTACAATTAGTGGTAACAACGCCAGGGCATGTTCTGCAGGAAGAAACTGGTTCATATTTATTATACAAAGCAAAGGTCATCACTTGGGAAATGTTTTGTGTATGTGTGCCAGGGTTGGCCTATTGTCTGTGCAGACCAAATATTGCCTGTCAGAAGCTAGCCAAAGGAGTCGGGTGTTGATGACCTGAGAGGAAGAATTATTGGATCAGTACATTTGGCCACCATCCAGAGGCACCATTTAGGGAGGACAGGGAGGCACATTTCCATCCTTCTCTTTCAGACCAAGGGTTTGTTTAAAGCTTTGCTACATTTATTATCAGCTATTAAAAAGAGCCTCAGCACAAGCTCTTGGATTACACCCATATATTCAAAAGAAGTCGTTCCCTCATCTTTGTATCTGAAATGGCGTTACAAAGTTCAGAGGGCTCTGGGATTGTTCAACACAGACTTAGAATCATAGAGTCATAGAGTTGACCTCAAGGGCCATCCAGTCCAACCCCCTGCCATGCAGGAACCCCATCACAATATTTCCGACAGATGACCATCCAGCCTCTGCTTAAAAACCTCCAAAGAAGTACTTGAAGTATTTATGCTCATCCTATGTGGAGTGGATTGGTGGGCATGTGGACAAGTTCTTCCACTCCTTGCAGTGTCAGTGTGGGCTTGGCATCAGTTGGGCCCTGGATGTGGTGTTCACGCTCATTTCTTGTTTCCAGTAAACATATACATGCAGATGAGGGTGAGGCCCCATCTGGAGTATTGTGTACAGTTCTGGTCACCATAACTCCAGAAGGATACTATGGAAATGGAAAAAGGGCAGAGGAAGGCAACCAGAATAATTAGGGGACTGGAATACCTTCCTTACCATCTGAGGCTGCAACAGCTGGGCCTCTTCACCCTTGAACAGCAGCACCTAAGAGGTGACCTGATTGAAATTTATAAAATTATACACGGTGTGGACAAAGTAGATAAGGAAAAACTGTTTTCTCTATCATACAACACTAGAACCAGGGGACACTCCATGAAACCTTTGGGTGCTAGATCTCAAACAAATAAGAGAAAGTACTTTTTCACCCAGAGGATCACTGGTCTCTGGAACTCCCTGCCAGAAGAAGTGGTGACAGCTGTCAACATTGACAGCTTTAAGAAAGGATTGGAGAAGTTCATGGAGAACAAAGGTATCAGTGGCTATCATTATGGATGCCTAAGGACAACCTCTGGGTTGGAGAGATAGGCAGGACATCTCTCAATGCCATTTGTAGGGAATCATAAGCAGGGGAAGACAGCTGCTTGGGAATACGCTGAAGCAAGTGGCGAGCCACTGTGTGAGACAGAATGCTGGACTGGATGGGCTGTAGCTTGTTACAGCAAGGCTGTTCTTAGGTTCTTATGTAAGCCATTGAATGAAAGGAAATGCTCCAATTACATTTTATCAGACTGTGGCATCCATTATGAAACATGAGCAAATTGAACATGCAGTGGTAAGAATCTGAACAGCTTCCCTTATTTTACTTACAACCTGTCTGTATGTGTATAGAACAAAGGGTAACTGATCATTTAGAATAGCTTGGCTAGCCATTAGTGCACATTAATCATCTTGCCACATACTCACAGTCAGATTGCATTTTTGCCACTTCTAGTGCATGTTAATGAACTGAGTAGGGAAGTAGATTTATGTTCATGATTGTAAGTATTCACTCAGGTTTACTGTTGTCACAGAGCGAGGCTTCTGTTCTAGAGCCTCTTCTAAACACAGACGGAGACCAGGGTATGACCATACATAGGTTGTTTGCTTAGATGCACACTGTGCAAGTTCTCTGGATTGCATCTATTAACATATTTAAAATACTGTCTTAAAAATGTAATGACCAGAATCCTATTAGAGTTTTATGCAAGTGAAGCATGATTGGCACAGATCTTGGTGCCAGGTTGTTGCAAGTTAAGAAGACAGTGTAGACCAGTGGTTCTCAACCTGTGGGTCCCCAGAAGTTCCTGGACTGCAACTCCCAGAAGTCTTCATCACTAGCTGAGCTGGCCAGGATTTCTGGGAGTTGCAGTCCAGGAACATCTGGAGACCCACAGGTTGAGAACTACTGGTGTAGACTCTTGATGTTGTATGCTGGATCATGTGACTCAGCACATAATAGCAAATGGTTACATTGACTTCTTGCTTGCAGCTGCACTAAGATTTACACTGACTGATTTATAATCAGTGAGTTTAGCCAATAGGATACTGACCAATTTGAGCACATAACTGCAACAGAAATAAATAAGTAAAATCTTATGCATGCTAGAAAATTGTTAAATGGTGCTAAAAGGCCCTTTAAAAATCTAGAAGATTTTTGGGTTTCCCTTTAACCAAAATGTGTATAAAATACGTGCCAGGTAAGCCTTCCTGCCAGTGGCATTTCATGACCAGGTTGCTATCACCAAAAGGTCCTTTCGCTCATAACATTCCATTGGCTCTGGATTCTGCAGCCAGGGCACTTAGAGAAGGCCCTCATATGACCCCAAGATTTAAATAGCTTGGGAAAATTACTTCTTAAGACCACAGCACTTATATTCACAAGCTAGCATTGTGCAGAGAATTGGTTCAAGAAGGTCCTTGGAGCTATAATTTAAATCATGACTTTTCTGAGTTCTGCAGTGGGAGAAAGCAACTTTTTAAATAACCTGCCCTGGCTTTAAAGCAAGACTGGCCCAAGTGTGGCTTCCCAGATGTTTTGGGACTACAGTTCCCAGCATTTCTCACCATTGGTTTGGCTGGCTATGCCTGATGGGAGCAGGAGTTCAGCAGCATTGAGAAGGGATATACTTGGCCCAGTTCTGCTTTGGAGCCTTGGTATAAGTGCCAAGAATTAGTAATTTAAAAATGAAAGCAAAAAATACCCTGGATCCTAGAAACTGGAAAAGAGCTGTAGTTACAACTAGAGATGGGCATGAATCAGAAAAACGATGCTTCGTTTCGTTGAGAGGACAGGTTTGTTTTGTTTTGTTTTTCATGAATTTTCATGAATTTTCATGAAAAAATTCATTTCGTTGGTTCATTAATTTGTTTTTCTTTTTACCCACTTTGCACAATTTAAAACATTTCCTCTGCGTGCTGGCGTCCCCCAACGCCCTGGGCCCAGACCAGATGGAAAACACTAAAAAAAAAGATGAATATATTTATTGACTAATACTGCATATGCACAAACTAGACTGGCAGCATACTCATCATTCATCATCATCTTCATCATCATTTCTGGGCCACACACACAGATGGATCCCTTTCAGAGTCCATCTCACTTAGTTTAGTTTGGAATGGGAGGAAGCAGCAGTTTCTTTTTCTTATATGTATTATATTTATTTTATTTTTATTTATTCTTGTCAGCAGATTAAGCAACAAATATAATATTTACTTGTGCTTGACACAGAGCAGTGCAGCAGTAATGTAGATAAAATGTCAGTATTGATATAAAGGGTTGCAGAGTTAGGCTAACAGAAAGACAATGACAATGAATAGAGTAAAAACTCATATATTCATATATACATCAAAATATACACAGCATAACAACCAAGCATTATATACAATATAGCAAACAGACAAACAGAGTGTGGGGTAAACTGTTCTCACCATAACAGTCCCCCAAGTAACAAATGGCAAGCTAGTGCTTTTTATACTTATTCAGCACTCATAAGATCTGATGCAATCACTAATTAACAATCTGATGCAATCTGATCTAACCATTACAAATCATGATGTTATAATCAGTTCCACCTGCACTTCATCACTTAACATGCCTGTGATTACTAGTCTCTAACACTTGTGGATTAACATCATGACACTGCAGAATCTAACTGCCTCCATTTTACAATTCTCTTTACACATTCTGTTAAATATACAT
This sequence comes from Phrynocephalus forsythii, assembly GCA_029282475.1. Classification (NCBI taxonomy): domain Eukaryota; kingdom Metazoa; phylum Chordata; class Lepidosauria; order Squamata; family Agamidae; genus Phrynocephalus; species Phrynocephalus forsythii. The sequence goes on along the minus strand of JAPFRF010000001.1, from coordinate 89,070,433 downwards.
AACATATGTTTTATCAACTTTTACATATCTTGACAATTCTTTCTTTCCACCTCCATAGCATCAATTCAGCACCTCCTGATGCTGGCAGAGACACAGTATAACTTACAATTGTTTGTTTTGCATGCTTCATAGCCGTAATAACCACCCTCTTTTTGTTTAAAATTCTCCAGTGAACTAGAGTCCTGATACATTCCAAGATAGTCCGTTCTACTGCTGGAATTGTACCTGGAAATATTCTTGGAAATATACTTCAAAGAAGTAATTTCTCTCTCTGATGCTGCTTGCATGCAAAATATAAATCAGCAGTTATATTTGAATTAATGTATATCCCTCTGTTTTTTCATCCTGTTGCTTTTATAACATAGGTGGTCAAAACAGCAAGGGTTGGGATGGGAATAATACTGCTGGTGCTCAGGCCACTACACTAAAAATGTTGGCCCTTTTAAAAAATGTTTTTCTATGAGCAGGTGATACCTGCACTTCCCAGGTCACAGTCTTCCTCAAAGTGTCTTGTGTTTCTATTTAAATGATAACAGCTCCCCCCCCCGGCACACATACACACATATTTACATCTCTGTGCATACAATAATTGTGTGCTATCAAGTCAATTCTGACTTATAATTACCTTTCCCAGGATATTCTAGGTAGAGAATAGATACATAGAAGGGGTTCATCATTCTCTTCTTCTGGGAGTGGTTGGGAACAGTGCAGCTTGCCCAAGGCCACACAGACGGACTCTACTTGCAGGAGGCACCACAGTAGGGAATCAAGCTCCCAACAGCCAGATCCCTAACTCAAAAAGCTCTCAAGCCAGGTCGCCATACTTGCAGACATACAGTAGGACCCCCATATCCACTGATTCATTATCCACTGATTCAGTTATCAACAGTTGGCAGAGGAAAAAAATAAATAAATAATTCAGCAGCTGCAATGCAATCTACTGTCACAAAGAGCAGCTGTAAAGCAAGCTACTGTTGCAAAACAGCAGCTATAAAGAAAGTTACTATCACAAAACAGCAGTTTTGGGGACATTTTGGTGTTCTCTCTTATCCACGGTTTTCATTATCCATGGGAAGGTTTGGAACCAATCCCCAGGTGATACTGGGGTCCTACCGTACAGATTATCTGCCTTGCCCTCTCTGAAAATGGAAGGTCAAAGATATAGTTTTCCTAATTCATAATCATCAAGTATAGGTACTAATTGTTCTGGGTCAAAAAGACTCCTACAGTATATATCTTTTGGATATAGGTCATTAGAAGAGAATCATTTACTTGGCTTGCAGCGTCATCCTCCACCTGAGTCTGGCTGCATATGCAAGAGTTACAACCAGCAGAGTTATAACCAGAGGAAAAAACTCTTCCAGTGTGCTTGTAGTGACACTGGCATCCTGTTTCTGACATCGTCTGCCTCTTAGCAGAGATTTGTTCATGAGACACACAATGGGTTTGCATCTTCATTTTCTGCTTTTCACCAGTACTTTTTCCTCAGTGTACTGCTCCCCTGTTAGGTGCCATCAAGTCTGGACTGACTTAAAGCAACCTTAGCAGAAATTTCAAGGTAAGTGGGATATTTGCAGAGTGGTTTTATCAGTGCCATCCATTCTTCAAGAGTTTACCACATTCTACGGCAAGCTGTTGGAGGGAGGCACAACAAAGCTTTTACTAACCTATTAGGATGTGTTTGGCTCCAAGGAAAAAAAGTTTTCCCTGAATCCGTGTTGAAACGGACTCACATGAGGCAATTTCCCTGAGATAATTTCCTTTTGCTGCAGATTAGTTCACGCCATATTTAGCATGGGACAATTTGTAAAACAAGCAATGAGGAAGAAATCCCAGGTTCTGAGTAATAGGGTTTTATACCTGTGAGCAGTAAAAATAAAATTCTGCTTGTTTGCCCCCTGGATGAGTTGCTCATGGTTGAAAGTCAACAAAGAGCAATTGCTTTATGTAAATGTGTCCTGGTTTATCTGCTAGCTCTGGTGGTGTGTGGCGGGAGAGAGGGAATTTACTTTTATAGCTAGATAGACTGTGTGGAAGATGTCTAATCCCTTTATTTAATCCTGTTAATCTTTGGTTTCAGTGATGAGGCAGTCAATTCTGCAACCTAATTATATGTTGTGTGAAGAAGTTTTTCTTTTATCAGTTCTGAATTTACCACTTTCTGTTTCTATTAATGTTAATCAACAGTTCTTTAGAGGGTGTTAAAAATCCCTTATTAGGAACAGAGAGTCATTTTGAGGTAATAGCTGTTGTGGCTGACGCTTTTTCCAAACCAAACAAAGTCACATGCAGAGAGGAAGGAACAGCCAAGATAAGTGGAGGCCGCTTTTGTCTTTTGTGCTTGGGAGTTCAGCTGCTAGGACCCGGACAAAGCATGCATTAGACACAACCTTAGTGGCCACTTGAAGTCCCAGCAAGGTCAGCCTGAAGCATCATTTTCATGAGGTCTTCTGGCCTCTGCAGCGTTGCAGTACAGGCTGCTATACCCAGACTATTATTGAACCAAAGGCAAAAGGACAGACGAAACACAGGTAATATGAGGTAAGAAAAAAAAAAGGAAACAGGACAGGAGGGAACATGTCGTCAGGAACCTAAGTCACATGAACAGTGGGGTGTAGGTTGCCTGGATGCCACTTGATTTTGTTTTCTTGTCAACAGTAATTTTGATACCAGTTTAGGGTAAGGCTTGTATATACTGTATGTATGGTTTATATATACATAAACCACTTGGACGCATGTTTCCATGTCATTTGAAGCCAACCTTGAAGATGTTCAATCCCCCCCCCCAACTAAAGTCATGCTATATGCTGCTTTCATTTTGGCAATGGCACTCCAAAATAAAAGGGAGATGATTGTTCTCAGCCTTGCTAAGAGATTTTGGCTGGACCACAGACAACAAGCCTAAACCTTAGGCTTTGTGCTTTTACACGACCTCTAACATCCGCTGGCAACTTAAATTCGGACCAGAGATCATGGGGGTTTGTTCTGCTTCCTGTGTTCCCACCCTCCTGCACTCCAATGCTCCTGTCTGCGGTGAGGGGAGGGAGAAAAAATGCAGGCTCACCTCCTCCTGCCCTCTGCAACAGCTAGTTGTAGGAGGACTGGAAGCCAGTCTGTCTGTTAAGGGGGAGGGGGTGGACAACAAAAGCAAACAGAAGATGAAGGAGAGCCAGGCATTCACAAACAAACAGAAGGTGGAGGAGTGCCAGGCATTTAAAATCCGCATCAGAAAATTTTTTACCTTCTCGAGGCCAGGTGCTTGTAAAATGCACTGGGGTGCGCTTAGGTGGGCGTGGTCGTACTTAATTTTTTAAAAAGTCCGCAGCTGGTGGGAAAACAATTTTAAGCTCCGCATCTGCGAGCCCTTTGCGTCGGATTTTAGGGGTCATGTAAAAGCAGCTGTATTGCAGAACAGTAGTCTTTTCTTGAAGGGGACTGCTCTTAACCCCTCCTTCCCTTTGCAGCAGGGAACTCCTTTCATCATTGGTGAGTGGCAGCTCCAATAAATGTTAGGCCCTTACTTCACAAGGCGTGGCGCTCCGCAGCGATATTGCCTTCGATTTGAATTCGGAGGCGGTCACGTGGCGGTCACGTGTTCTCGCTTCGCTCCCGACCCTGTTTCTCAGTACTCACGAGCTGCAGTTTTAGGACTGATTCGAGCACAACCTCACGTGCTCCCTTCGCATTCGCATGCCACTTTTCAACGTTCGTTATTTCCCATCCGTCCTTTAAAAAAATTCCTACCGATGGCGTATCGATGCACTGATGCTGGACTGTCAGTTGCAATGGCTCTACTGATTTCAACTGTTTCCTGGCATCATTGGCAGCCCCCCCGCCGCCGCCGCTACTCGGGGGGAGCCCCGCATGGCACAGCCGCCCGCCCTCCGCCGCTTGCACGCTGCCTGCCCCGGGTGCCCTGCTCTGGCCGGGCGAGGCGGCAGCAGCTCCTCCTGCTCCCGCCGCCGCCGCCGCCGCCGCTACTCGAGCGAGGAAGTAAGAGCGCAAAGCGATGAAACGATATAGCAATGCATCGATATCCCTGTTTGAATATTTTTTTAAAAAACTTGAAATAAAAGCCAAAAACCGAGACCACATGTCACGTTGGGAGCGAAGCAAGATGCGAAGCGAAAAGATTCCCGGCAGCAGCCAGGGGCACCACTCGCCCCGGTTGGAGCACGGTTAAGGGGGAGTGGTCGGGGCGGCACCGAAGCTAAAATGGAGGGGCGTGCGGACTAAAACGATCGATTCGGACAGAAAAGAAGGCTAGCCGCGAAGCGAGCGGCTCGTGAAGTAACGGCCTTAGAGAGGTGAGAATTGACTTCTTCTGAATTAGTTTTCTGACTCCCACCGTAACTTGGAGAACTGCCAAACACATTCATCATTCAACCTGTGAAACAGCCTTCAGATGTGGGTAACTGTATGGACTGTAAGATCACCGTCCGTGTTGCTCAGGAAGACTCTCACCAGCCCAAGAAAACTGTGATGCAGTGCAAATAGCATTTGGCTGAAGGGACAGGCTAATCTTTCATGTCCAGCTTCGATGCTTTTAAGGTTTGTGTTACAAAAACAAATGAATACACTTAGATCATTGGCTATGCCTTTACCTGAATAATTACTGTTCCACAGATAATTTCCCCGACCTCAGTTCTTTAGTATAACTCACTATATGACTTGAGACCATCACATGCTATGTCCCTTGCTTGCAATTCATCACAGTGCCATTTACAGACAGGCCATGGAAGCTCCTGGCATGATGGCACTCCTTCATTGTTGTGCTATGGAGAGTATGTCTGCATGTCAGGACCTGGTCAGGGATGTGAATGTCACTGAGCCTCTGGGGAACAGTGACCATGCTGCAATTTCCTTTGCCATGCATGTTGGAGGAAGAGTGTCAAGCAAATCAGACATAAAAACCCTTGATTTTCAAAGGGCAAACTTCCCTCAGATGAGGAAACTAGTTAGAAAGAACTTGAAGGGGAAGGTTGGAAGAATCCAATCTCTTCAGAGTGCATGGAGTCTGTTTAAAACAACGGTAATAGAGGCCCAGCACAAGTGTATACCACAAAGAAAGAAGAGCTCATTTAAGTCCAAGAGGGCACCGGCATGGTTAACGAGTGGAGTTAGAGAGGCTCTAAAGTGCAAGGAGACATCTTTCTGTAAATGGAAATCCTCCCCAAATGAGGAAAATAAAAAGGAACACAAACTCTGGCAAAAGAAATGTAAGAAGATGATAAGAGAGGCAAAGAAAGATTTTGAGGAACGCATGGCTAGCAATATAAAGGGTAATAATAAAAGCTTCTTTAAATATGTTAGAAGTAGAAAACCTGCCAGAGAACCAGTTGGCCCTCTTGATGGTGAGGGAGGAAAAGTGGAGATTAAGGAGGACTTGGAAATTGCAGAGAAATTAAATGAGTTCTTTGCATCTGTCTTCATGACAGAAGACCTTGAGCAGATTCCGCTGTCTGAATGGCCCCTCTTGACTAAAGAATTAAATCAAATACAGGTTAAAAGAGAGGATGTTTTTAGGACTAATTGATAAATTGAAGATTAACAAGTCACCGGGTCCAGATGGCATCCACCCAAGGATTATTAGGGAACTGAGAAATGAAATTGCAGAACTCTTAACGGTAATATGCAACTTGTCTCTTCAAACGGCTACAGTGCCGGAGGACTGGAGGATAGCGGATGTCACACCAATTTTTAAAAAAGGAAGGAGGGGGGACCCGGGAAACTACAGGCCAGTTAGCCTTACATCTGTCCCAGGGAAGATGGTGGAAAGCCTTATCCAAGAGAAAATCTTAAAACACATAGAAGAACAAACCTTGCTGAGAGAAAATCAGCACGGCTTCTGTAAGGGTAAGTCTTGTCTGACAAATCTTTTAGAATTTTTTGAAAAGGTCAACAGGCATGTGGATTTGGGTGAACCAGTGGATATAGTATATCTGGATTTTCAAAAGGCTTTTGACACAGTCCCTCACCAGAGGCTGCTGAGAAAATTGCACAGTCAGGGGATAAGAGGGCAGGTCCTCTTATGGGTTGAGAACTGGTTGAGATCCAGGAAACAAAGAGTAGGTGTCAATGGGAAATTTTCACAATGGAGTGAAGTGAAAAGCGGTGTGCCCCAGGGCTCTGTCCTGGGACCAGTGCTTTTCAATCTGTTCATAAATGACCTGGAGACAGGGATAAGCAGTGAGGTGGCCAAGTTTGCAGATGACACAAAACTTTTCCATGTGGTAAAAACCAGAGAAGATTGTGAAGAGCAGCTCTACCTCTCGCCACCTCCGGACTCTAAGGGAGTTACTATCTCAACTTTACATGAGTGTTTAGCTGCAGTAATGAACTGGATGAAGAAGAACAAAATGAAACTAAACCCAGACAAGACAGAGGTGCTCCTGGTCAGTTGAAAGGGAGAACAAGGGATAGGGATGCAACCTGTACTGGATGGGGTCACCCTCCAATTGAAATAACAGGTACGCAGGTTGGGGGTGCTCTTGGACTCATCCTTGAGCTTGGATACCCAGGTCACGGCTGTGGCCAGGAGTGCATTTGCAAAATTAAAACTAATATGCAAGTTACACCCGTTTCTTGAGAAACCTGCTCTGGCCACAGTGACACATGCCCTAGTGACATCCCAGCTAGACTACTGCCTTATCTCTGTTGTCTTTCCGAAAACAGGCAAAGACTTTTCTCTTCAGGCAAGCTTTCCCTGAATGATGGACTACTATGTTTATTTTATATGAATCGATAGGTTCACATAGACTTTGTGTTTATAACTACTTATAACCTCATGGCTTTAATGTAATGTTGTCTGTTAATGCTGTAAGATGTCCCTCAATTCCTTGTTCTCAAATATTTGAACATGTCTTAATTGTACTGGACTGTATATTATCCCTGACTACTGTAAGTCGCCTTGGGTCCTTTTCCAAGGAGAAAAGCGGGGTAAAAATAATCTTAAATCAATCAATCAATCAATCAATCAATCAATCAATCAATCAATCAATCAATCAATAATGCTACGCACTGCCTCCAAGTAACTCTCTAATCCACTTTCTCAAGTGCTGGCAGGGGATGATGACAGTTGTAGTCTAACACATCTGGAGGAGTTTTGCTCCAGACGTTTCTTTAAAGCTTGGCTGCTAGATAGATCTACATTTTCCTGCCAGGTCCCTTTAAAAGAGGTGAGAGGTGTTCAGCCAAATGGGTATTAAAACTGCATTCCCCCCCTTCCTGAAAGAAGCACAAAAGGGTTCTTCCACAGATCACTGTATGTTTTGTGAACTCACCAATACCATCAACTGCATTCCTCTGAGCTAGAGAACGGGTTTAACCAGCCTCACATCTCCTTCTTAAAAAAAGAATTTATCACTTGCTCCCTTTTGCCCCAGAATGTGGTAAGGACAGTTTGTTGAACAGAAAAAAACCCCAAAACAAAATTCTGCAAATTCAAGCCAAATTCATACTGCATCTGTCTAGCAAAAAAACTTGAACCATCCCAAGGGTGGGAAGGGACCCACTGCAGGGAGGAGAGGTATGCCTCTTAGGTGTGCTGGCGACCAAGAGCATGCAAGGGGAGGGGGAGGCTCTTCCACATCCCTAGCTCCCCAGATGTGCACAACTACAACTCCCATCAGCCTCCCTCCCCACCTCCAGAGATTTCAGAGTTGTCATCTAAAACCTGGGAGGGGTGCAAACGGGAGCCGTCTGCGCTGGGAACACCCTGATCCGACTCCGTCCGCTGCAGGTCAAGGGCCAGCAGGCAAGGGAGCCGGATGCCTCCTGATGCATCCGGACCGTTGCCTGAGGGGGGATATGATTGAGACATACAAAATAATGCAGGGCATGAGTAAAGTGGATAGAGGGAAGCTCTTCTCCCTCTCACAAAGGCCCATCTAGTCCAGCATGGCTGTTCTTATGTTATGTGCATGTCTAACTTTCTCAGTAGGAATGCCAATTCACATAGCGGTAGTAATATTTAGGCAATGATCCTCTTGTTGTGTTGGGCTGTAAGCTCCTTAGAAACAGAAGTTATGATTTCACGGAGTGTTCATGCAGCTCTAGACATGTTGTAGTTCCAGATTTTACTGGAGGGTTATGCCATAACAAAAACAACTAGCTTGGCATACTCTTCTGTTGTTCTCTGGCAGGTGCCATTTTTCAAGCCCGTAAATGAGATGCTGGTGGCAAAGGCAAGTAGCGTTGAAAGGAAAAAAAAACTCATTTCTTTCCCTTGCAAAAGCTTCCTTAAGGAGAGCTGTCAAGTTTACCTAGAAAAACATCTTAAAAGGACAGATGTCATTTCTATTCCAAGTTAACTAAGGGCCCTTTTACACAATCTCTAAAATCTGGTGGCAACTTAAATTTGAACCAGAGATTGTGAGGGTTTGTCGCTCTTCCCGTGTTCCCACCCCTCCGCACTCCATTGTTCCTGTCTGCGTGAGGGGAGGGAGAAAAAAGGGAAGAAAAAATGCAGGCTCACCTCCGTCTGCTGGTCTAAGCAGCCCCGTAGTGATTCCTGTCTCATAAAGGGGCAGCGGGGACAAAAAAACAAACAGAAGGTGAGGGAGCCCAGCATTCACAACTTTACAATCCGCATCAGAAGATTTTTTTACCTCCTGGAGGCCAGGTACTTGAAAAGTGTGCTGTGATGCGCTTAGGTGGGCGTGGCCGTACTTAATTTTTTTTAAAGTCTGGAGCTGGTGGGAAAACATTTTTAAGCTCCGGATCTGGGAGCCCTTTGCCTCGGATTTTAGGGGTTGTGTAAAAGCACCCTTAGCAGGACAGAGTTAACAGAGTGGCTTACACCTAAGGCCTTGGCGCTCATGACTGTCTAGTTTCTTTAAACTCCCAGCATGCGTGCTTGTCTGTCTATGTGTGTGTACACTCATCTTGATGTGGAGATACATAAATGCATGTTAGCCTATTTAATTAACATTTTGAATAAATTGATAAACATTTTTCACCTACCATGTGAGCAATCTGTTAATTAGATCTCAAGCCTGTCTGTCACCTGTGGTAGTATTTGCAGTCGGGTGACCGATGCCAGTAAGGAAACGCCTGTGAAGGAATACACTTGTAGATCGGGCAGAACTTGATCTCTAACTGGATTTCTTAATGGTCAGAAGATACTTGGCTCAACTCCTCCTGGGAGAAGCATTCTGACAGATACACTTTGAGTGAGTGCCAATATGGACTGCAACCTTGCTGTGTTATGTGTGTTGATCTATGGATTGTTTTCATTGGATCCCTCATTGAGCCAGCTAAGCCAAAAGGAATAATGCTCCACAAATATTTGGTTGGGTGTCCTCGCAGCTTTCTTAAACAATGATATGCCTCACTCTCTGCCACATGAATGCAATAATGGGTACTCCCTAAACTAATAAAATGTTGTACTGCCGCATCTTGTGAACAATCAAATCATGCAATATTGGAGCTGAATGGCTGTCTTCCATAGAAATGTTACAGCATGGAAATGTAGTGACTCTGGCCACCTGGGGTTTAAAAGTCTAAACATCCATGGAAGAGGAACTATTCAGGTAGATTCAAGTGCTGGGTATGTGTCTGAGTTAAAATCAGAACTCACAGAATCGAATAGCTTTAGGTAGGTATGATAAATAACCTTCAGTCAGTTTCCTCACCCGTCCTGGGGCAGCGTCAAGTTCCAGGACGAGAGTTTAATGTCCGTGACTAACTGAGGGATGCCCCATCCAGCATGTCCAGTGCCTAAGCTGGCTGGGAAATTCCAGGAGCTGTGCAGCCTGGCAACTAGAAGAACACCTATCTATCCAATGTGAAATAAACAACCATCTCTGAGTGGAAAATGGCCTCAGGGTAGCAGACGCCCAGCTAGGATTCAAGCTGTATTCAGTGTTTTTTTTTTTAGGCAAAGCACTATATTTCTAGTTATATCCATGTCTTGTGGAAGAAAATTGTGACATGCATTTTAAATTCTCTTCAGAGTATTTAGGGCATCCCAGTTGTCCCAAATTACAAAAAGAAGGAAACAAAGGAACTGTAGATAGATCTGTGTAAGAGATAATGGGATGTAAGATGCTGCCAACAGAAAGGAGTGCTACATATATAGAACCAGTTTTTTGTTTTGTTTTTGCAATATGTATAAAACTATTTTATTACCAGTTTTGTTACATCCAGTTAAGGAACACTTTAAATAGTCATAAATATACACTGGTTCTTGGCACTGTATTGTTACAGCTGATGAAGGTTTCCATGTTATGTTCCCCATGGATATGAAACCTAGACATGGTGGGTTCCCTTCACACCACCACCTCATCTTTAGTGTCCTGTGTATTAAGACTTTTTATTCAGTGATCGTACTGTTTTACCTCAGAGACCTGCCACCTTCTGAAAGCCTGAAGTCTCTATGTGTGCATTGCATCCAAGTAAACACAGCAGAGTGGGGTGAAAATTGTGGTTGTTTACACAGCCATCCCTCAGGTGCTATTAGCTTATTGTATAACACAGGATAATGGATTCTTTATTTGGAAATGTATCCCCCCACAAAAAAAATAGAGCAATACATTGCCATAAATGTGGGGGAAGATCTGTGAGTCATACCTTGTAGCATGTTGGATCTGTCTCTTTACACTATAGGTTTAAATGGCAACTCCTTCCCCCATGTTGGTGATGTATTCATACCTTGGATTTAACTCCCCCCCTTCTTTAAGTTGTTAAATAAAGGCAGAATTTCTGTTCTCTGAGTTGATGTTTATGAGTTTCTAGGTGTCAACATTCTCAAAGGAGAAACAACCTTCAGTTTAGAGCAAAAACGTTGTGGTTGAAGATGGATCTGAAAAAGCAAGGAAATGTAGGTCACAGATCAACCCCAGCATGCTCAAACCATGTAGACACATTGATGTGCCCTTCTGCTACCCTAATGTCCACCCGAAGGAAACACAAGAGGAGAACACCACTCTTTGACTGTCAAGAGAGAAAGATGTTGGGGGAGGGGAGGGGAGGAGGGAGAGAGAGAGAGAGAGAGAGAGAGAGAGAGAGAGGAGACCCAGCTTATCTAGGGCAGAGTTCATTAAATACAACAAGATTTTCATGTATGGGTTGATTGGATTAGACTAATAATGACGTAATTGTGGGTGGGACTATGATGTGAATCTGTTCTTTGTTGATGCAAACACCATCAAATGTGTCATTTCATTTCAGCTTTTTCACACAACTGATGGACTGTATGTGGACTGGAGCGGCTAGAGGGATTATGATGTAGTATTTACTAGTGGTGAAAGTTAAGGTGCAAGCAGGGTGTGTCACTATCCTTGCTACCTCCCCAATGAAAAGGGAGGGTTGATCTGTGGTCTAGCTGCTTTGCTTTTAGGGGTATATTGTAGTTGTTGCTTTTTTGTTGTTGTTCAGTTGTTCAATCATGTCCGACTCTTCATGACCCCATGGATCAGAGCACGCCAGGCCTTCCTATCTTCCACTGCCTCCCAGAGTTTGGTCAAATCCATGTTGGTTGCATTGACGATACCGTCCAACCATCTCATTCTCTGCCGTCCCCTTTTCCTTTTGCTTTCAATCTTTCCCAACATCAGGGACTTTTCCAAGGAGTCCTCTCTCCTCATGAGGTGGCCAAAAAGTACTGGAGCCTCAGCTTCAAAATCTGTCCTTCCAGTGAACATTCAGGGTTGATTTCTTTCAGGACTGGTAGGTTTGATCTCCTTGCAGTCCAGGGGACTCTCAAGACTCTCCTCTGACACCACAGCTCAAAAGCACCAATTCTGTGGCAATCAGCCTTCTTTATGGTCCAGCTCTCACTTCCATACATCACTACTGGAAAAAAACATAGCTTTGACTATCCGGACCTTTGTTGGCAAAGTGATGTCTCTGCTCTTTAAGATGCTGCCTAGGTGCTGTCAAATCAGAACTAGTAAAGCATTTAAGGAGTGGCTTTACCCTTCCACTCCCTGAGTGATTTTCCACAGCTGAAACCAGGCCTCCTGAATCCTATTCCATCACTTAAGAACATAAGAAACATAAGAAGAGCCATGCTGGATCAGGCCAAAGGCCCATCTAGTCCAACTTCCTGTATCTCACAGTGGCCCCACCAGATGCATCTGGGAACGCATGAGACTAGCTATCTGCCTCCTGATACCACTCCCCTGCAACTGGCCCTTGAAGTACCCCGGTTTTAAGCTTGGAGATGATACATCTCCCTCATGGTTTGTAACCTGTGATGGACTTTTCCTCCAGGAATCTGTCCAATCCCCTTTTGAAGGCATCCAGGCCAGATGCCATCACCACATCCTGTGGCAGGGAGTTCCACAGACTAACAATGCGCTGGGTGAAAAAATATTTTCTTTTGTCTGTTCTTACTCTCCCAGCCCTCAATTTGAGTGGATGTCCCCTAGTTCTGGTATTTTGTGAGAGGGAGAAGAGCTTCCCTCTATCCACTTTACTCATGCCCTGCATTATTTTGTACGTCTCATATCCCCCCTCAGGCGCCTTTTTTCCAGACTAAAGAGCCACTTATTCCACTATGCCACACAGGGTATATTTAGTAGTTTAGCTTCAATCATAACTTTTTGCTTCAAAACAGATCACACCCCTCCCTCCTGCTTTGGGGCATATAATAATATTTCCTAGCTACAAGTGTAATTTTTTAACTAAATGTTTCCAGAGCCAAAGATACTGCCATAATAACTAATTTGATGGTAGCACTGTAAAAATACCATTAAAGTGGTACCACTTAATAACCTCCTTCCAAGGTAAACTATCCATGACCACTATCTGTGATCAACACCAGTAGGATCATAATTCTGTCTGAACTGCAGTTATCATTCACATGTTTGACTATCTTGTGGCTAGTGGAGAAATGATCATGTGCTGTTCTGTTTCTATCAGTGATGTATGGGTCTTTGTATGAGCTTAAAAGGATGGCCACATTGCTTGTGCCAGTTTGCACCTTTGGCAGAAGACTCATCCTTTGTTTTATCTCCTCCCACACTGAAAGTGAGCTTCCTTTATGGCCTCCCCTAAGATCTGGTCACAGTGCACCTGATTTTGAGGGGAAAACTCATACCTTGATTGGGTTCTCAGCTCCCAAGCTGCTCTTCAGGCTGCCAGAAAACAAAAACAAAAATAAAGAGAGAGAGAGAGAGGGGGGGGGGCTGTTTCAAAACTACAGTACTTTTCACAGCCTGTGTACAACAAAATTTGTAATGCTAGTTCAGTCCTCTTGCGGAAGAAAATATATTTATGTTTTACAGTATATTCATAGTACTGCAGTAAATGCAATGACTAGTGTAAGAGGAACCATCTAAGATTGAATGCAGCAGGCTTATTATCTTTAGCAGGATTTGTTGACGTGCACATGACATAATATTTTTGGTGGTAGCCAAATTCAAATAGAATTTTCCTCCATTTAAAAGCCACCATCCATGATGACTTCATACCATGGGCATCTGCATATGGAGCTCCTAGGCGAGTAATGAAGCTCCCTAAGAAAAGGATAACCCTCGGACTACCATTTTTGTAGTTAGTTTAATGATGATGATGGTGGTGGTGGTGGTGGTGGTGGTGGTGGTAATGATGTCCTGATTCTTTTGTATTTCTCCTTTAGCTTTCTGTTGCTCTGCCCACCCTGTTCTTACTGCAATGGACGTTTGGGTATCATTTATTATCATTATGGTCCTTTCTCTATTAGAATATTTTTTTAAGTCTTAGTCTTTTGTTTTCAAAACAGAGCTAGTTAATTTGTTCCCCCTTCTATTTCTCCTTCTCATGCAGAATAATCTTTTTGTGTTGTAGATCCTGTTAATCGGTGCTACCTTTCTCTGAGCAATTCAAGTAAATTTGAAGGCAGTATCTCTGGAGAGCTAACGCTGACAAAACGAGGGTCTGTTTATTAATTTATGTGTCGAGTTAGGCTTTCCCACCCCCTCCTGATTACGGCGTAAGGCACATGCCTGTACATGTGTATATCAGAGTGCATTACTCTTTCTATTCCTGTAGAAATTTAGCTTTAATTGTAGGATGACACACTGCTTCCAAGTATATAGATCACCTCCCCTTCATACTGGCTTCAGATTAAGTGGGTAGGGGAAAGGGGAATCTATATTTTACCATTTTAATCATGTTCCCTAACCAAATTTTAAAAAAAAGATAGAAAATATTCTTATTAGGCATAGATTAGTTGCAGCATTCTCAGCTGATTGGGCTTGTGGATGTGCTGAATCTGGCAGCATCATTACATCCTGTGGTGACACTGTAATCCATTTCATATACACAGCCCTGACAGATTTTAATGAAGATTCGTCAATTGCGTATGCATCTGAAGGCAGCCTTTCCTCCTGCGTGTACAGTATCACACAAGCGCTACATCTTAACACTGAGGTTACTTGCTAATAAGGCAGGTGCAAAGAGCTTTCTTCAGAATCTGACTCATAGCAGAACCTAAAGAGGGATGGCTCACTGTTTTTACTACATTGTCCATGATACAAAATGCCTTTTGTTTGCATGGAGCATATGTCACAAAACTCCTTCAGCCACTGCAAGTGAGTGCGGGAGTTGATCCTGTCAAAGGAGATAATAGATCCAGCGTTTATGTCTCTCCTTTTAGCAGTTCTGGTTTCAGATTCTGAAAAAGTAAAATGCTTTCTAAAAATCCCTCTACAGTATTTGAATAGGCTGATTTTCTCACCCTTAACAGTAAGACCTCTTTGTTCTCCCTCTAGACCCAGGGTGGCATTAGAGATGTGCCCTTTTTCTGGGCCCCCATAGAACCAGGAAGGACTGGGAGGCTACATCTGCTTCTGGCAACATTTCAAGAATAATGCTTAAAGGATGTTTAGATACGCATAGCTCAAATAGCTACATGTACAATATGATTTTATTTATTTATTTATTAAAACATTTCTACACTGCCTTTCTCATTCCAAGACAATGATTAAAGCTAAAAACAATAAGTATATAAATACTAAAAATGAATACTGCAGTAAAACAGGGTAAACCAAAGCACGATCAACACGCATTCAAAGCAGGAAAATACTGTCATCTATTTGAAAATCCCACTTAAACAGCCAGTTATTAAGGGAAAGTGTACTTGAAAGCAAAGGTCTTCTTTACCTACTTGAAGAAGAAAGAGCAAACTCTAGTCTAGAACTTTTGTGACAGAGGAACCATCTAAAGAGGACAGTTTGGTGGTTTCTCAAATAAAACTCACACGCCTAATGTCATTTCCTGAGAGTCAAGTCTTTTCCTGAGAGTTAAGTCTATTTGAATGATCTATCAATTGATCTGATAATTTCTTTTCTTGTTTATGTCATAAATTTGGCCAGGTGGGATGGAGGCTGGCCAGCCTGTTTTAATGAATTGACTCATCACTACACCTAGATCAGGCATGTCCAAATAGCTTGTAGAAAATGCCATTTTTAATTTTGATATGGATAACAGGCACATTTCTGCACCAAAAGAGCATAAGAGAGCAACACTGGCCCATGCCCCCACTCCTTTTCAGTACTAATCCTCCAAGTGGATGCACCAGGGAATCAGACACATGATTATTTACAAGTGAATCTTTCTGACTACAAAGGAGTCTGTTTCAAAACAAGGGTAGCTACAGAGACCTATTATGAAATGTTCATCACCATCTTTGCCCAAAAGAGCACGAACCCAAATAACAAGCTAAGCCCTCATATTTTGCTCTCCAACCATACACGAATCTAATCTGATGCCTTTACAGGAGATTACAGTGGGCAAGTAATCAGAAGTAAATCAATATGCTATCCAGTTTATGATAGAAGATCCATTAAGTGCTGTGGGATCCCTAACTGGGAATAAGCAGAGTTGGTAAAAGGGGACTATTTTTCTGTCAAATTGAATTGGATTGATAGCCATTATCTTGGATAAGTCAGTTGGGAATCCATACTATATGGCAGTATTGGCGAACCTATAGCATGGGTGCCAAAGGTGGCACTCTGAGCCCTTTCTGTGGGCACCCAACATCTCCCCTTCACAGCCACCTGTATTCAGGTTAAATGGCTGTATTGGCACTTTGTGAAAAAAATAAGGGGGGTTGAATTGCATTTTGGGCACTCAGTCTCTATAATGTTCGCCATCACTGATACATGGCTATTTCTTTTTTAGACTATTAGCCAAATCGGATGAGCCTCTGAATTCCTAGTAGGTTTCTAAGAAGCTCTGTTTTGCCATTTCTTGGCTGTTGTGCTCATTCCCAAGGAATTTGATTCTTGCCTGAGGTTCAGTGAGTGTCTTCAATGGGTTAACTGTCTGGGAAGGAAGACACAGTACAGACAGGGAAAGATGGGATTCGAAAACAGGATCATGAGAAATGAATATTACACTAATTCCCAAAGAAGATGCTGATTTGACACAAATAAGAAAAATATAGGCTGTTATCTTTATTGAATGTAGATTATAAAATCTTTGTGACAATTATGGCAGAAAGACTAAAAAAATTCCTAATGGAACTTGTTCACCCAGACTAAAATGGATTCCTCCCAAGAAGACAGCTGAGATATAATTTGAAAAGAATAATGGGTATCCTAGAATACTATGGGGCACACTTAGAAAAACAAATTAGCTTTAGTATTCCTGGATGCACAGAAAGCATTTGATAATGTGAACTGGAAGTTCATGATACAGCAATTGAAAATAATGGACTTTGGCACAAACTTCATTAAAGTAATTGAGACAATCTAGAAGGAACAAACAGCAAAGATAATAGTAAATGGGGACCTAATGGAAAGTATCAATATTTTGGTACTAGGCAAGGATGTCCACTTTAACTGCTAATATTTATATTGACATTAGAATTATTGAATAGAGAAGTGAGGCAAGATCCAGAAATCAAAGGAACTAGAATAAAAGATGAAGACTACAAAATACAAGCCTTTGCAGATAACCTGGTTTTCATCTTAGAAGACCCACTGGAAACAACGCCGAAATTACCGGAGAAGATTGAAGAATTTTGAGAAGTGGCAAGATTAAAAATAAATAAATAAAAAATGAAAATACCTGTATTAATCAAAAATTTAACAGCTAGCCAAAAAAATCAACTATCAGGAAAGGTCAATATGCAAATAGCTAAAAAAGTGAAATATCTGGGAATATTTTTACCTGTGAGATGTGCAACTATAAAAGAAGATAATTGTGTTAAAACATTTAGCCAAGTTAAAATGGACATGGGGAAATGGGAACATCTACAACTGTCAGTAGAATGGCGCAGGCGCGCTCACTTAGGGTGGCCACACCCAGGGAGGCGCAGAAGTCGCTCACGCGCAACCGCGCCTTCTCTGTGGTGGGCCCCACGTTGTGGAATCATCTTCCTAGTGAGCTGCGCCTTGCACAGTCCCTGCCCGCCTTCAAAAAGGCTCTTAAAACTTTGCTCTTCAGGGAGGCTTTTGGCGACCTTCTAATTTAATTTAATTTAATTTAATTTAATTTTCTCTTTTTCATGCCCGCGATGTCTCTTTCTGAGGGTCTTTCCCTCTTTTATTGGTCTTTCATCTGTTATTTGCTCTTGGTTTTATTCGTGTCTGTAAACTGCCCAGAGTTCCTATTGGAAGATGAGCGGTATAAAAATGCAACAAATAATAATAAATAAATAATAAATATTAGGGAGAATTGCAACTATTAAAATGAATGTCCTACCAAAACTGCTATTCCGGTTCCTAACAGTACCAGTGAAAGTAGAGGTGAAATGCTTTGAAGAACTAAATAGAGTGATATCGAAATTCATCTGGCAGAAACAGAAAATACAAATTAAACTGAAATTGTTGCAAGAATCTAAAGAAAGAGGAGGATTTGGGCTACCAAACTGGACTCTATACTGCCAATCATACTCATTAGTCTGGCTGAAAGACTGGACACTTTTAAGAAACAAAATATTATTATGTTTAGAGGGACATGACACACAACTGGGTTGGCATGCTTTTTTTTGGTATGAAAAAGCCAAAGTACATAGATACTTCCAAAACCATTATCTTAGGGACTCTCTACTAAAAACATGGGAGAAAGTGAAAAGGAAATTATATATGAGAATCCCAATATGGGTTTACCTATGAAAGCATGTACATAACCCAAACTTTTTAAACTTGGGAAAAATTGTGAGATATGATGATATATTAGATATAGAAGGAAATTTAATATCCAAAGAAGAATTGGTAAGCCAAAGGGTGGTGACTTCATGATGTCCTTTAATATACAGATACAATCTAGGTCTGAAAATGTATGGCTTCCAACAGATCTTCCAAAGACCCTGTGATCAACCAATCGGCTTCCCACCTGGTGGATCTGTGCGCCAGATATAATCTCAGGATCCTCAATGGCTCTACTATAAGTGACATTCATGGAGAGTTTACCTTTCTCTCTCCCAGAGGATCTAGTGTCGTGGACTACATTTTCATCTCTCCCGACTTGCCTCTCGAGATTGTTGACTTTGAGATTGGCATCCACTCCGAAAGTGATCATTTCCCTACTATTATGTCCCTTCAGCTGCCCTCTTATCGCCCTTTGGAGCATACACCTGAGCCCACCCACCCCCACCACCGAAGATTAAGATGGACCAACAAACTCCAAAACTCATTCACTGAAAAGCTTCTGCTTTATATCTAAGACAATCTATTCTCCTGGCTGACTCTCCTGCAAAGGTCATTCAGGCATATGAATCAACTATCAATTCCTTACTTAATCTACCAGCTGCACTCTCCCTACCTAGGAAATCCAATGGAGCTGCTCCTTGGTTCGACCATGAATGCTGGGCCGCCAAGAAAAATCTCCGCTGGCTTTACCAATGGCTTAGAGTCATCAGCCCTCTACCTTCAAGCTAAGAAGGTTTGCCAAGCTTTATTAGTTGAGAAAAGACACACCCATGCACTGAACAACTGGTCTAGACTGCTACATGCAACTTGTTCAAAGAACACGAAAGAGTTCTGGACCTTGGTCTCACGAGAGAACCACTCCTCTAATGCAGCTCTAACCCCACCAATTTCTGCCTCGGACTGGACTGTACATTACTCAAATCTATTTTCGGACTCGATATTTCCAGACCTCTCCGCCGTTCCATTAATGCCCCCCGATGAACCTGCCTGGCCCCCAGTCTCCAAAGAAGAAATTCTCGAACTCATAGCCAGCATGAAGCCTGGTAAGGCCCCAGGCCCAGATGGGATCCCGGCTGATCTCCTAAAAGCTAATCCACTCTGGTGGGCTGAACCTCTATCCTGCCTATTCACCTTTGTGGACAAATTTGGGATACTTCCTGACTCGTGGCTATCTTCTATCATCATTCCAGTCCTAAAAAAAGGCAACCCAGAAACACCCAGCAACTATCAACCCATAAGCCTACTCTCAGTAATTGGGAAGTTATACTCTAAACATCTTCTGCGACATCTATCTGACTGGATGTCCAAATTCAACTTTCCAGGCAAAGAACACGTGGGCTTCCGCGCTGGGTATTCTACACTTGACCACTCTCTCATTTTATCCTTTTTGGCAGAGAAATACTCCCAGCATTTCAAAGGCAAACTCTTTGCGGCATTCATTGACCTTCGAGGAGCTTTCGACTCAATAGATCTCTTTTGTGGTCCAAACTTACCAATATGGGAATTGATCCCCGCCTGCTATTCTTGATCCGTCAGCTCCACTCTGCGAATAGCTGTCAAGTTCGCCTAAATCGTGAAGGCCTCCTTACCCCTAAGATTCCAGTCACCAAAGGGGTAAAGCAGGGCTGCCTTCTTGCTCCTGCCCTTTTCAATCTCTTCTTGTCGGATCTACCAGGTCATCTAGCCAAATTTGATAGTCATGCTCCACGACTGAATCAACTTCCGGTTCCCATACTACTCTACGCGGACGACACTGTGCTCCTCTCAATTTCAAAACAGGGCCTCCTTCGTCTCTTGTCAGCTTTCTCAGAATTCTGTTCTGAGAATGATCTGACTATTAACACAGAGAAATCTAAAATCTTGATATTCTCCAAATCATGGAAACTTCTTTCCTGGAAAGTCGACGGAAAACCTGTTGAGCAAGTGAGATCCTTCAGATACTTGGGCCTCCTGTTCCACCATCAACTTTCCTGGTCTCATCATCGGAGGGCTGCTATATCAGCTATAAATAACCATCTATCTGCTATCTCTCGGTTCCATTTCCACACCGGAAACCAATATGTTCCTGCTGCCCTCCAGATCTTTCAGGCAAAAATTATAAACCAGCTTTTATATGGGATCCCGATCTGGATTTCAGCTGTCGACTCCGAAAACCGGACTGCTGCCACCTTCTTTCGTCGCATCTTAGGTGTTCCAAATATGATCAATCTTTATACCATTGCTAACGAACTGGGACTCCATTTGCCATCAACTTTTGCTTGGACAGTCACTATTAAGTTTTGGCTACGTATTCATTTTCACCCTGACTCCAACTCCCTTGTATATGAACTATTAAGAGACCCTTATGTCTCAAAATGGTATCAACTTATCCAGTCCAAAATTCATCGCATTGGTATCGACCTAGACTCCTAATCAACTGCAAAGAATCCCAAATCCTCAAAATCATCCATCAAAGAATCTGGGATATAGAGTGTCAAACCATTTCATCAGGGCTCAATCCAAACTTTTATGGTTTGATGCCAACCCCAGGATTAGGAGCAAATTATATGAAACATCTCATTAATCCTTGCCTGCGTCGTGCTTTTATGCTCGCTAGATTGAACATCCTTCCCTCAGCAGTTCTTTCAGGAAGATACTACAACGTTCCATTTGAGAAGAGACTCTGTAAACTATGTTTACTGGAACCTGACTCAACCTCTCATATCCTTCTCTCCTGCCCCTCCCACCACAAGCTTCGCCTTCGCCTTCTAACCCCTTATATTTCTAATTTCTCTGGTTCCCCGGAGAGTAAAACAAAGCGTCTTCTTGAGGACAAACTTCCGGAATTAACAGCCTCAGTGGCTGAATACTTGGCCACTGTTTTACATATTAGTAAATAGTCTGGGGCCAAGGCCTGCTATTAACCCAATCTTTTAATCATTTTTAACCTATTTATTTATTTCCTTCCTCTTATCTTACATTTTGTTGCATCTGTTTTATATTATGTATGCCAATAAAGGTTCTTGTGATTGTATGGCTTTTATAATGAACAAATAGCATTTAATAAAATATTGTTATCTTAAGATGATAAGTTAATTAAGAAAATATGTACATTTTTGTTAGAATGGAAAATGGAAGATGAGCATGTGAAAGAACCAATGATACAATGGCCAATTTTTTTGTTTACAATGTGGAGCTGGAAAAATGGCAAAAACTTTGGAACAGAAATTCTAAATTAACAATGGCAGCATCGTAAAAAGAAAATCTGTATAAAATGTTTTATAGATGGGATTTCCCACCTGCTAAGTTAACTAAAATGTTCTCATACTTGTCTAACAAATGTTGGAAATGTGCACAAGAAATGGGGACTTACTATCATGCATGGTGGATGTATGATAAAGTAAAAAATATTGGATTAAAATACATACTTGGCTTATTAGAATGATGAAAATACATGTAGACTTTAAGACAGAACTGTTTTTACTCGGCATCTTACCAGAAAATTTATACAAACAAAATACTTATCTAGTACTGCACATTCTGACAGTGGCACGAGGATAGTTTGGGCACAACATTGGAAAAACCAAGAAATGCCAACAGATGAAATGATTGTTAAGAAAATTTTGGAATGTGCAGAGATGGATAGATGGATAATGAGAATAAAAGAAAAAGAGGTCTCACAATATTAACAAGTATGGAATCTGTTTTATCAATGGCTAGAAAAAAGAAACAAAGAATAAGAGTAAGTTGGTTGTAACAAAATAATGACTGAAACCCATGTAACACAATGTGTAACCAATATCACATATACTCCCCCCCCCGTAGAGAATGAATAAAATATAATTAAAGAAAAAAGAAAACAGGATCGTGGACATGTCTCCCAATTTGCTTTTTTTCTTTCTTTCTCAGCAACAATTAGGAGGTTCATATATGGCCCAGTTATTGTTTAATTATAGACTGGTAAGTGACACCAGAACAATGGCATGTGCTGACCTTGCTGGGCTTAAATGTTCTTTGCCAGAAAGTGTGGTGGACTACAAAGCTTCTGTCTGGAGCCTCCAAGTGAAGGTTTGTGCTTCTGACTCATTCTCCCTCCCTTTCCCCTTTCCGTCCTGCTGTCTGCCAGCACTCTCAAGAACACTGATGAGTGGCTCTGCAGTGACCCCTGGCCTTGAGCAGCAGATTGAAGATCCTTTCGTGGTTTTTCTTGAGTGAAACTAAAAGATGCTACAAAATAATGAAGGGGTGTGTGTGAATGTAATGGCCGTGTGATTTGAGGCTGCCATGATATTAAAGCCTCTCCTGGTGGGTAATGTGGGCAAGCGTTCTAATGAGCATTTCTCTCTTTCTGTTCTAAAGTATTAGGGAAGCACTGCCCATAGCTAGAGCAGCTGCATTTTGACTGTGCAGGGCTGAGGGAATAGGCATGGGGCCAGTCAAGAGAGGAAAAGTTGACACTCAAGATCAGTGGGAATGCGAGTCTAAAATGGATTCCTCTCTTGCCAGCCTTCTAGGAGGTAAAATGCTTCGTATATACATCATTTTTACATATCCTTCAGGAATTAACAGAATTCACAGTATTGGGGAAGAAAAACTCGGAAGATCAGTGAGTGTAGACAAAAAGAACCATCTTCATAGGAACAGAAGATGGGAATCAAACCCTGGAAAGTTTGTACTGCTGGAGAAGAGGAAACCCCCCTCCCAAAATAATCATATACTCTTATGATTATAGAATAATGGAATAGAATGAAAGAGCAAAACTCGTTCAGTTTTTACTGTTTCTATGCCTGGTATTTTATTACACCCTTAAGGGACGCCACAAGTTGCCTCTTGTGGATCTTGTTTTGATCATTGCCCAGAATGCTCTAGCCTGAGGTTTGGCCTTGTGGTGGGATGGCCTTTACCCTTCATAGGAAAAGGCTGAATGTCTCAGCAGCTCCCTTTGGGGAACATGTGGCGTACATGCCACTGTAGAGCAAAGCTCTTTGAAGCATCCCCTCAGCTTTGGAAATGCATTTGAAATTACCTGAGCTTTAGTGACAAGTGCTTGAGAGTGACCCAAACAGACAAGCATGAACGGATTCCATGCTGCCTGGATTTCTTCTCATGACAGCCCCGTCTCCCTGTTGCTTCTTCAACAAGCAAAGTCCCCTGGGGTTTGAATGTGTTTCTTTGCAAAGGTACATTCAAGGCGACAGTGTCTCATGAAAGACTAATGTCCAACATAGGAAGTAGAGCATATGTGCCTCCAGGATCAGACTACTAGACAATTGCCTTTGGGGGGGAAATGCCCCTTACACAAGTTATCCCAGGCCTTCTCATTAGCCAGAGCTTTTAGCTTGTGTGATGGTAACTCATGAGGGTCCCTCACATCCTGTGGTGTACACCGTCAGGGTATCTGTCTGCAAAGTAAGCATTTCTCTGATGGAAGTGCTGGCTTTTAAATAAATTTTTATCACAATATGCATTTGCAATAGTAAGATAAAGCCGATGCACCCTGCAAAATAATTTTATACTTTTGGTTTATGTTGTTTTAAGGAAATATACATGTTGGCTCGTGTGTGTGTGTGTGTGTGTGTGTGTGTGTGTGTGTGTGTGTGTGTGTGTGTGTGTGTGTGTGTGTGTGTGAGGGCGGGGGAGAGAGAGAGAGAGAGAGAGAGAGAGAGAGAGAGAGAGATTTGTGGAGTTTTAAAATGTTCAGTTGGACTGTGATGTGTTTGTTATCTCTTGCCATTGAGGATAACATTGGGATGTGTGTGAGTTTTCCTTTATAAACTATTTATTTAGTTCGTTATTTAGTTAATTAGTTACTCAGTCAGTCAGTTAGTTAGTAGATTTTTTTAGACTGTCCATCTGGTGACAAGGCCACTCTTAGTGGTTTACAATAATAATACATATATCACAATGCAATAAATACATAATTGACATATACATAATGAATATTAATAGATAAAATAAAATAAACACCGAGTAAACAACAGGTATCTAGACATTATGTTTCAAGATCAATAATCCAAAAACATAATAAAACATATTAGATGGGCTATGAAGATCATCAAGATTAGTTTAGTTAAAAGACAATAGTAATGGGTTGGCACTGGTGTTATGTCCCAGTCTGAGGGAATGTCTGCCAAAACATCCACGTTCTCAATGATTTGTAAAAGATCCCAGAGAGGGGGCCAGGCAGATCTCAACTGGAAGATTATTCCATAAGTATGGAGCAATGGCAGAGAAGGCCCAGTTTCATGTCTTATCTTTTTTGGCCTCTCAGGGTCTTAATGCTCTGAAATGCCTAGCCTGGGAGGAATGGTTCTCACTGGGCAAAGACATTCTGTCAGGTCACAAGATGTTTAAGTCTTTGTATGTCATCGTCAACATCTTGAAGTTGGCTCAGAAATGAACTGGTAACCAGTGCAAGGCCAGAGTGTTGGATGTATGTTGGTGTTGTCTCAACCCCACCAGTAATCAGGCCACTGAGTTCTGGACCAGTTGAAGTCTCTGCCTCAGCCTCAAAGGCAGCCCCATGTAAAGAGCATTCCAGTAGTCCAGTCTCAAGACTACCAACATATGGACCAGTGTGTGAGGGCCCTGGTGTCCAAATGGGGACACAGTTGGGTGATCTGCCAGAGATGCAAATTGGTGGAATGGATCACTCATGCCACCTGTCATTCCGTGGACAGTGTTGGATCCAACAGAATGCTCCAGCTGTGAACTTCACTCTGTGCAGGAAGAGTCACTTCCCCAGAAGTGAGAGACCTTCCCAACCGGCAGACTTTGGGGGTGGGGGGCACCTGCAAGATTTCCATCTTGTCCAGGTTCAACCTCAGTCTATTGATCCTCTAATAACAAGTCCATTGCATACAGAGGCATGGACACTTGTTTCAGGTAGATGTATCCCTCAAGTAAGGTCTTCCATATACAGTATAATAATTCTTAGATATGTGAACCACTATATTAATGTTTTAAACAGTGTACAGAACACTGTAGGAGGATATATTAAATTAGAGTTTCTGCTGAAATCCAGCCAAGTTGGATTTGTGTCAAGTCGTGCAGGCTATGCTTGTCCAAGCAGGTGTGTATATGTGAACTGGACATTAAATATGCAGTTTGTATTAAGTGTACCCAGACACAACAGAGTATATGCCAAAACATATGGCTGTGTCGATGTGACAATCCTATTGTGGGGATACAAGTACATAAGGAAATCTCACCTGGTTGCACATTGACGAACCACAAATTTACAAATGTTTTACTGATGAATCTATAAGTTGGTGTTTGCTTTTTCTTTTAGACAGCCTGTGGCTGTCTTGGAAGAAAAGATGATTCCCCTGCCCCCACAGCCTGCCCCCTGCCCCCTTCCTATTGCCCTCATGACCTTCCTACCTTATTTATTTATTTATTTATTTATTTATTTATTTATTTATTTATTTATTTATTGCCCATCTTCTTCGTCCTGCTGTCCCCTCCTGTACCACCACCACCGTCTCTGTCTTGGCTTTCTTTCTATCAGCCTAGCCTTCCTCTCTGCCTCTGCCCTCGCTGATCTGGATAGCTACTACTAGGATTGTGCTGGTTGACCAGCAAGTCAACATGAAACCCACTGATGTAAACAGAAGCTGAACTTTTATCACTAGATCAGAACTAGTAGTGAGCTGGATGGAGACTTTGGAGATCAAGGAAGGAAAACCCTGGATCAGTCTTAGTTTTATCACATTTACTTCTAAATGGTGTTGCATGTTCTCAGCCAGGCAATCATGAGTAGTCAAGAGGAGATAAGAGTTTCCTATGTGTTAACATGTGGTTAAAAGGGAGATGTTTAATCTCCTGCATGCTATTTCCAGTTATACATTCTATACATCACAGTGGCATACAACTGTTCTCCTCCCTGTTTGAGATTTTACCCTGGTGCTCATCAATTTGGTGTCCACCCACAGTTGCAGAACCAGCCATATGACAAGGAGTCTACGGTTTTCCAGCACTGTTCCATTATAAGCCTACAGATTTCTACTTCTTATAACACCATGATAAATGGTCCTATTAGTATGAAACTTGGCATGGAAGATCTACCTGGTAGAGCGTATGATTTGGCCAAACTTTTGGAAGAACTCGAAGAAAAAATGACTGTGTATACTACTGCATTGGCTTGTGAATGGATTTACAGTAATACTTTGGTTTAAGGGTAACTTGGTTTAAGAGCATTTCCCAAGACAAGCAAACATTTCATCTAAATTTTGCCTTGATCAACAAGCAATGTCTTGCAATACAAGTAACTGGAGGAGGTCACATGATCACAAGTGAACCAATGGATTCTCTCTCTCTCTCTCTCTCTCTCTCTCTCTCTCTCTCTCTCTCTCTCTCTGCTGGATTGTGGGTGATTGTCTGGAATGTTCCCTCTCAGACAGAGCCTTCAAGGCAGAGGGAGGAACAGAGGTTTCCCTTGTACTATCCAGGAGCATTTTCAAAGGGGAGTGCAGTTTATGGGTTTGTTTCATTTTTCTTTAATTTGTTTTCAACATCATTTCTTATTTTTCAAACAATTTCTAGTCATAGGGCAGCTAGTGTGTATAGCCTGATACCTAAACCATGGTGTGGATGTGGACTTCTAGCCAACCTCTTTTGTGAGTTTTTGGCATTTTGTATGTACAGTATGTAATCTATATGGGACCCCAGAATGAATCATCTGAGTTTTCATTATTTCTTATGTGGAAATTTGCTTTGATATAAGAGTGTTTTGGTTTACAGGCATGTTTCCTGAATAAATTATGCTCATAAACCAAGGTACAGTATTACTGTACACTGCAGGAGAAAGTCTGGAAAGCAAAAAATAAACGTTGTTTGATTGTGAAAAACATGTTTAATGCTCACATGACATGAAGACTTAAGACAGTTGCCTCAGATTACAATTCAAATGCCTTTTGGTACATGCATGGATTTATAACCACTCTAAACTCCGCTTTTAAATACTTATCTTAGTTGATCTTTTAAAAATTTAGAATTTAGAATTTAGCTTCTGCAACACAACAGAGATGGAAAATGAATCTTTATAGCAATAGTTTTCAACTTTTTGAATTCCAGAAGTTTTTTTTTTAACCTCAGGTTCCCATAGTCCTAGCCAGCACGTTTAGTGGTTATGGATTTTCTAAGCAGATCAAAACATCAAAGGTATGGTGTACAGGTTCATTTTCAATATTTAATTATCTTTTTAGTGTTCTAAGATGCACTACCAATTTGCTGCATACATAGCATCCTTGTAATAGCATCAGGAGCTCTTCTTAGTTAACCAACATGCTATTTCAGGTCAAATCAGTTGCTAGAGCACTTTTTTGGGGGATGAGTGGAAATAAGAATGTATAAAATGTGACATGATGGTCATAAGGGATCTCCCTTATGAGGAAAGGCTAAAACATTTGGGGCTCTTTATTCTGGAAAAAAAGGTGCCTGAGGGGGATATGATTGAGACGTACAAAATAATGCAGGGCATGAGTAAAGTGGATAGAGGGATGCTCTTTTCACTCTCACAAAATGCCAGAACTACGGGACATCCACTCAAATTGAGGGCTGGGAAAGTGAGAACAGACAAAAGAAAATATTTTTTTTCACCCAGCGCATTATTAGTCTGTGGAACTCCCTGCCACAGGATGTGGTGATGGCATCTGGCCTGGATGCCTTCAAAAGGGGATTGGACAGATTCCTGGAGAAAAAGTCCATCACAGGTTACAAACCATGATGGAGATGTGTAATCTCCAGGCTTAAAACCGGGGTACTTCAAGGGCCAGATGCAGGGGAGTGGTATCAGGAGACAGATATCTAGTCTCGTGTGCTCCCAGACACATTTGGTGGGGCCACTGTGAGATACAGGGAGCTGGACTAGATGGGCCTTTGGCCTGATCCAGCATGACTCTTCTTATGTTCTTATGTTCTTGTATCTGAATACCTACTTATCAAATCTTAAAATGTTTTCACAAGAATGCTTTGATCTTTGAATCTGACAGTCATTTTCAGTACAGTACTAATAGTGAAGCAGTTTGGTGAGAAAATAACAAACACGATATTCCTGCAGTGAGAGGACTTTATGAAAAGGTCTTCCTTCCTTCCTTCCTTCCTTCCTTTTATAGCATATTGTTCCCCACTAGAGTCAAGGGCAATGAATAACCAACATTAAAAACATAATTAAATTCACAAATGACAAGTACCCCATATCACAAATTGAACACATCTGTAATTGTAAATGTCTAAATATACAGATTAAAAGTGTGTGCCAAAAATACAATAAAAGCAATGCAAACAAGCAGTGATCAAATACCAACAGAATACTTGCTTATTCTCTGAAAGCTTATACAAATAGCTATGTTTACACAAGTGGCGCCTGAAACACAAATGTGCAGCGGATACCTAGTTCTCAGAGGGAAAGGACACTTATAACCAGGATTTTATCACTGCAAAAGCCCTGTCATGTGGGGAAGCTGTAGGGCTACAATATTCTTGGGCATGAAAAACAGAAATGTACAGTATATGTCCTCAGAGCTATTTGCTCCCTTTATTTGCTAAATTGAGTGCATGTAACCTACAACCTTTGGGCCATATTTTCAGGACTCTCCATTCAGCCCATGAAGGCCTCCACTGTTACCTTTCCATCGTTCAGAAGCCCTGCCCTCTCCTGAAAGCAGCAAACCTGGTTGGATGCAGTCATTCAAAAGTGATGACAGTTTGATGGAGATCCACTCCTTTAAGATATTGGGAGCCACTGAGGCAATATTTTTCCAGGAGCTGCTCATTGTCTGTCTATATGTCTGCCTGCCTGCCTGCCTGCCCCCCCTCTCTCTCTCTCTCACACACACACACACACACACACAGAGAGAGAGAGAGAGAGAGAGAGAGAGAGAGAGAGAGAGAAGAGAGAGAATAGCCATGATGAGACGGCAGTGTCCCAGTGCCGATCAGTGTGGAATGCAAGATATAACCATCTCCATATGTGTGCATGGAGTGGGTGCATATGGGTGTGTGACAGTGTCTGCACTGTCTGGCAAAAAGACAACAGTAGCCCCATCTGTTGCTCTCATACCACTCCAGACTTGTTTGCCCTGAGACAGGCCATCCCTCACACCAAAAGAGTTCCCCCGGTGCTCTGGTAAGTCTGCTCAGCGGACTTAAAAAGAAAGAAAAAAGAAAAGAATCTGCTTACATACCACCCCATAGTGCTTCAAGAACTCTCTGGGTGGTTTGAAATTGAATTATGCAGGCTACAAATTGCCCACACTCAGCCAGTGAGTTGGGTACTCATTTTACCAACCCCAGAAGGATGAGCCTGCTACCTGGGACTGAACCCTGGTCGTGAGCCCAGTTGTGGCTGCAGTACAGGCATTTAACCACTGCTCCACAAGGCATTTAGCCCTGTCAAGGAGAAATTGATTGATTGTTACTGTTTTTAATTGTTTTATTTAATTGTTTTTGACTTTGTTTATATTTCCTGTTGTGAACCGCCCGGAGTTCCTCCGGGAAGACGGGCAGTATACAAGTTTAATAAATAAATAAATAAATAAACATGTCCTTGGGGCCTTTGTGAGAGTTAAACTACTCCTAAGCCAAATTGTTTATCCTAGTGATATCTGTCTTGCAGGAAAAACAAAATACAGTCACTTGTCTTAATTATTTACACATATTTGTGTCTGTATACCTTCTTCTCTTTGTTTCTTTGAAAAACAAATCCCAAGCTATAGAATCCTCGAGCTGTATCTCAAACCTCAGGGATGGTTTTGATTTCATTGAGGAGCTAGGCAAAAATCAAAGAAAAACAAAACAAAACAAAAGACACAAAACATGTGGCAACTTAAAGACTAACTTTCATATTTTAATAATAATTTAATAATTAATAAAAATAAATTTCATATTTCACTTCAGACATATAGCAGCAGAATGAGGTGTGCAATGTAATATGTGATGGGATATACATTTCATACCAGATATTCATTGGCTGTAGTATATAGAGTTGGGGGTGGTGGATAGGAGAGTGGGGAGAGGAGGAGGGGGAAGAAGAGGAGGGAGAGTTGATTAGTAGAGATGGTGGGAAGGAGAATTAGGCCTGGGTCTGTAGATATGTAAAGTATAGTTTTATGGCTCTGAGGCCAGGATCTGTTTATACTTTATGTCTGGTATTATGGCTTGGAGGTAAGTTCCTCAAGAGACAAAAACCAGATCAGATCAGAGAGGGTGAGGTGTGTGTGTGTGTGTGGAAGAGATGGGGGTGGGGTGGGTGGGGGTGGGGGAGAGAATGGGAGTTTTTACCTTAGAGTCCATGAAAAAGTGGCAATGTAGAGTTTTGTAGGATCTAGTTGCAATGTTTGACACTATCAACTTAATGCTTGTTCCTAATACTGTATAAGGGTATTGAAGAAGTTTGAACCCTGGTGTTCACGTTCTTGTCACTTGAGTGTGTGGCCAAAGATAGTTTGTTTGTTTCATGTGTGTGTGTGTGTAAATATTTCCTATTATTTATTTATTGATACGATTTGATTTCTATACCGCACCATCTGGCACAAGTGCCAGTCTGGGCAGTTTACAAAATTTTAAGATAAATACAGCAGACATAATGTCAAACATAAAACCAATACAATAAACCTTGTTTGTGTATTGTTGATTGAAAATGGCTTTTGGTGTTGCTCATTCTGCCTGAAAATTCAGTGAAGCAAGAACTCCCTAACCCAGTTGAAAGCAGCTATATAAAAGACTATAAATTTTGTTGCAAAAAAAAAAAGGCTTTGTGATTATTTGGACATTGACGGTCATCACAATAAATAGTTTCATGATTGACTAAGGGCGTTTATACACGACCCCTAAACTCCGGGGCAAATGGCTCCCAGCTCCGGAGCTTAAAAATATTTCCCCACCAGCTCTGGAGTTTACAGGAAATTAAGTGCGACCACGCCCACTTTAGCGCGTCCCAGTGCACCTTTCAAGTACCTGCTCTCTGGAGGTAAAAATTCTTTGATGCGGTGTAACGATAGTGAGTGTGGGGCTCTCCTCGCTTCTGTTTGTTGTTTTTTGGCTCCGGCCCCTTTAAGAGCTACTTAAGAGACTGGAATGTTGCCGCGGCAAGAGCCAGAGGCAGAACGGAGGTGAGCCACATCTCTTTTCTTCCTGTTTTTTCTCCCTCCCCTCACGCAGCCAGCAGCCAGGAGTGCGGAGGGGGTGGGAACGCAGGAACAGCAACAAACCCCTAAGATCTCTGGTCCGAATTTAAGTGGCCAGTGGATCTTAGGGGTGGTGTGAAAAGGCTCTAAGAAGTATGTGGGGAAAACTCTTTTTTAAAAAAAAAATACTTATTTGGGTACATTTCTGAGGTTGTAATTTTGCCCTTGCCGAATAGCTGCAGTTATAACAGTTCTATAGGTTCAATATTATTGGTGATTACTCTTGAATATGTTTTGTGTTTGGAATTTTTCTGCCGTTCACGAGGGAAGAAAAAAATGACTGAAAATTCTGATCGTGGTAGCTTAATGCCTTTTTAGAGACAAGAACGCTAGACCTGGTTCTATTTATATAGTGTTCCTTGAAAGACCACCCAAGCTAGCGCTTCTGAAGTTAACGGTCAGGCTGATATACCATATTTTCCCATCTATAGGACACCCCATGTATAAGACGACACCCCACTTTTCCAACTCAAAATTACAGTTTTTCAACTGGGCAGTTCTGTCCTTGGCTTACTTCTGTGTTAGTCAAACAATTTTAGACAAATATATAGTCTTATACATGGAAAAATACTGTAGCCTGTTTTTGGTGTCTATTGGGTAGAGCCATGGGTTGAAGCTGCATATGATGGAAAAACAAATTCAGACTTTTGCCAGTTAAATTAGGCAGCTTTTGGCTTCTCTCCTAATTTGTGGACTATTAATATTTACCAATGGCGCAATTAGCATATAGATTTTCCAAGAGATACTTAGCAGAACAGAAACTTGGTTGGGTTTCTGACTGATACTAGGAAGAATTGCCAGTTTCTGGAGCATGGAGAAGCATCCTTTGCCAATCTAATGCCACCCAGTTACATTCGAGTACAATTCCCAGGAACCCTCAGCCAAAAGTCATGGTTTCAGTAATCCCCCTCCTCTCCAGTAACCTCCTATAGGTATTTTTTGCCCCTTAGAGGTTGCCCTTTTAAGCTCACTGTCTCACTTGCCTTCACATGTTATTTCAGCTTCAAAGGAGAATGGAGGTCTCACTACTTATTCAAGAAAACAAGAGTCCCCTGCAGGGTTCACCCAGGACATTTTGCTACCTGAAGCAAAAACAGTACATTATTGTCCTCCATTTCACCCAAATAAATGTACTAAGTACTCAAAGCAAACAACATCCTTTAAGCCAATGAGGCAGAAGATCTCATACAGTGATCCACCCCAAATGTTAGATCCCGATAGGTCCAGAAGTTAGAGTATATCTAGTCAGAAGCCTCCTGAAGATAGGCAGCTGTTTAAACACAAGAACACTCAACACACTCTCTCATGATCTTCAGTTATGATATAAAAAGCAAAATGTTCTGCTTATATCCCGCCCCATACCACTTCAAGTAGTCTTTGGGTGCTTTACTGTTTAATTACAGTATGCAGGCTACACATTCCCCCCACCCCCCAGCAAGCTGGGTACCCATTTTACCAATCGCGGAAGGATGGAAGGCTGAGTCAACCATGAGCCTGCTATTTGGGATTGATAGTTTTAGCTGGAGCACAGGCGTTTAACTACTGCGTCACAAGGCTCCTACTGTCACGAGGCTCCTACAGTGTCATCAGAATATAAGTTATCCATAAATTGGCCCATATAAGGCATACCTTCTGGTCTGAAGGTCAGTCTTTTGAAATATATCTAAAATTAGGGAACAATGATCAGTACAGTGGACCCTTGTATAACAAACAGCTTGTATAACATAAAATTTGTACAACATAAAATATTGTGGAGATAGGGGAAATTTGCTTAACTGAATCGCCTATGGGCCAAATCCGTACAATTTAAAAATGGGATTACTCCATTTTCAATGCATTCCTATGGGAAATTTGTATAAAGGAAAGTTTGCTTAACATAATTTCATTTGGAATGAATTAATTCCTTTATAAAAGGTACCACTGTACATAGTAGCTCTGCTGATTTTTGGGGAGGAAGATACTAAATTCCATGCCTGGGCTGTGTTTTTATCCAAATTTTGGTCAGTGGTTTTTACAAAAAATACCACAGTTCAACTTTAAGAGCCTCATGGCGCAGTGGTTAAATGCTACTACTGCAGGTAAAACTGTGCTCATGACCTGGGGTTCAATCCCAGGTAGACGGCTCATGGTTGACTCAGCCTTCCATCCTTCCGAGGTCGGTAAATTGAGTATTCAGCTTGCTGGCGGGTGGGGGGGCAATGTATAGCCTGCATACTATAATAAGCAGACCACTTTGCTTTACTTTGCTTTCATCACAGAATGAAGTATGCAGACTGGATGGTTCACAGACAAATCTTCATATGTCATTTGATTGAAATGTTAGTCATTTCCATAAATTTGATCAGTTAGTCAATCATCATGCTAGAATTAAGGTTGTTGATCGTGGAATGTCCTGGAATATTTAGAAAGAAAGAAAGCATGCTAGTTTGGGAATTATTTGGTTTAGTCTGACCTTCTGATCTTTTATGCTACCTGCAGTACCGAAAGTGATCATTAAGTTAGCTGGTTTAGTTGATCTCTTCTGGAAAACTAGGTTCCATTTGAGAGCTGGGTTCCAGGAGTTATTGGCAGAGGAGAGCAGGAATTGGTCAGTTTGTGGAACTGTCCAGCAGGAACCAAGATATTTTAGCATGACCTCCATTTCAACTCGGCAGACACTGTTTTATGTGTGCAGCTTTATCAGGTGATCTTGTCATTTCTTATAAAATGAATAGGGGCAAACGTATTCCATGCTTGGATGATGAGAGGTCTCCAGGGGAAACTTGAGTGCTTTGCGAAATAGTACTGGTGTTTTAGAAGGTAGCATTTCCCCCTGGCATCAATATGCTATATTCACTTGAGCTGTTGGCTGAAGATATTTTGACAACATCTTGCTACGAAAATCATACTAGCCATAAGAAGGACCTCCATTCTTGTTGTCACTGAAGTCTCTGAAACTGACATTGGCCGAAATCCTGTTGCTTAGCATAGTAAGTTGTGTTCATGTAGGGGAGGAAATTTCTTCTAATGATTCACTAAAGGCAGTCACAACGAGTAGGTCCATGTGAATCAATGGAATGTACAGAAAAGTTGATTTAACAAAGATCCATTGACTTAATAGGCCTACTCTAGGGTACTCTAGAGCAGGGGTCCTCAAAGTTTTCAAACAGCGGGCCGGTCCACCATGCCACAGACATTACTGGGGGCAAGTGGGTGGAGCCCCCCATGATTGGCCCATGATCATTGTGTCTCCAGGGCCACAGCAATGCCTCCTGCTCCAGATCACCACCCTGAGGTGCCACCGCTGGGATCCCTCTGCTGCGCCTCTTCCTCCTCCTCCTCCTCCTCCTCCTCCTCCTCCTCCTCCTCCTCCTCCTCCTCCTCCTCCTCCTCCTCCAGTGGCAGCAGCTGGAGTGGCTCTCCTTCCTTCCTTCCTTCCTTCCTTCCTTCCTTCCTTCCTTCCTTCCTTCCTTCCTTCCTTCCTTCCTTCCTTCATTGTGTTGGGAAGGAGGTGGCAGCCCAGGCAAACTCAGGCCCCTCATCACCTTCTGGGCGGCCACTCAGGAGGAGGAGGAGCAGCCGCAGCAAGGGCAGCAAGGCTGCTGCCACTGCACGCAGATCCAGCTGTGTGTCTTGGCCATCACGTCCTCACTGTGCCCTGGAGGGAAAGCTGCCTCCTCTCTTGGCCTGGCCCAGCCCGGCCGGACTTGGTGTGCTGCAAGGGAGGGAGGGAGGGAGGGAGCAAGGGCTGGGAAGGAGGGAGGGGAGGCAGGAAGGAGTCCAGCCAGGCTGCGGTGCTCTCTTGGCTCACCAGCCCGCCCATCACCAACCAGGGACAAGTGCAGCCCTGCCAGCTTCCCAGGAACCAGGCCCAGGCCACTGTTGGCCTTTTCTTCTTTTCCCTTCTCTTCTTTCTCCACCACCTCCTCCTCACTGGTCTCTAACCTGCTGATGGTGGTGGCAGCTTCAGCCTCCGGCCATGGGTGTGCTCCCTCCTTCCCTCCCTCGTTCCACGGAGCAAGGCAGCAGCTCAGAGGGGGCTGGCCAGGCGGGAAGTAGCTCTGTTTTTCCCTCGGTCGCCTGCCGCCCATCCCTTTGTCAGTCCACTGCCATGGCTGCTCTGGCTCGGAAGGCTGGCTGGCGCTGCCTCTGCCTGCCCCCTTCATTCCTCACAACTACAATAACACAGGCGGCAGCCACACAAGGAAGGCAGGGTGTCAGGGTGGAGGAGGAGCAGGGGTGGGGCCTCAGGGCCATGGAGGAAGTGGGAGACCTTGCTGCAGCCCTCCTGTTTTAAATTGCCCTGCTCGGATGCACCTGGCACCCCGACCATCTGGGCGGTAGGTGGGGGGAGTGGGGGACCTTGCCGTAGCCCTCCCACTCTGAATGCCCCACAAGCCAGCATGCTGATCTTCTTGGCGGTAGTTGGGGGGAGTGGGAGAAGCGACATAACCCACTGCTTTGAACTGCCTCAGCAATATGAGCAGCTGTGGAGGCTGGCTTGCTCACAAACCAGGAGGTAGGTGGGGGGGGGGTTGCAATTGGTCCAGGGGGCCAAATTCAGTACCTTGGGGGGCCACATCCAGCCCCGGGGCCTTAGGTTGAGGACCCTTGCTCTAGAGCAGGGGTCCTCAAAGTTTTCAAACAGTGGGCCGGTCCACCACCACCCAGACACCACTGGGGGCCGGATCACAGTCCAAAAGCAGCTGCGGAGGCTGGCTTGCTCACAAAACAGGGGGTAGGTGGGGGGGTTGCAATTGGTCCCAGGGGCCGGATTCAGGACCTTGGGGAGCCGCATCCGGCCCCGGGGCCTTAGGTTGAGGACCCCTGCTCTAGAGAGTACTGCTAAGTACTCTTGTTGACTTCCATGACTCCAGACTTCTCTATTTCAACCATGAAAACTTCTCAGAGACTTTGATGCTTTATCTATAGTTTAAAAGTAGTAAAAAGTATTTTTTAAACTGTCACACTGATATTACAGTATTTGATTACTCCATGAAACAAATGCCAAAATACAAACAGCATGACAAAAATCTGTGCTTTAAAGCATTTTCTCTCTCTCTCTCTCTCTTTTTTTTTTTTTTTTAAAAGGATGCACAAAATTCACTGGCTGAAATCTTGTTGCTGTTCTTTCTTTAGAACTCCATCTGGAGATGGAGGACCTCTGTTATCAAAAGGAAAGAAAGAAAAATACTGTTGAATCAATCATGTTAAAATGTTCTAGGCTGCTTAGTGATGCTCACTAATTTTGTTCTGTGCCCTACTACA
This sequence comes from Phrynocephalus forsythii, assembly GCA_029282475.1. Taxonomy (NCBI): domain Eukaryota; kingdom Metazoa; phylum Chordata; class Lepidosauria; order Squamata; family Agamidae; genus Phrynocephalus; species Phrynocephalus forsythii. The sequence continues at coordinate 89,033,934 of JAPFRF010000001.1, read as the reverse complement.
TCTGGCAAGATGGCAGAGCAGAGAATGATGAGACAACAATCTCACTCCCCCCCCCCTGCTCCACAGCACTGAGGTTTATCAAGACAGTCATTAATAAAAAGTATGCAGTGCATCACCACTGTATCTGGCTATCTATTTCCTTTAATTGCTGCTGAGCGAGAAGTCAACTTGTTTACACAGCAGTGAGCTTGGTAGTCCACGAAAACAAGGCTCTTTCCAGGTTTGGGGGTAATACTAAAGAACTGGATGCTTCTTCCAAGTATTTAATCTGATATATGGAGGAGGCTACTCATTAGAAAGCTTGCCAGTGAAATTCTGAAAGATGAGGTCTTTGCTGGCTTGGCTAATGAGCAAAGCAATCTTTGCATGAACATTCACAGAGGAAAGAAACCAGGAACCAGAAAACGGTATTCTTTGATACACAGCTACCTCTTCAGAGTTCAAAGAACAATCTCTGTTGCCCTAGTGTGCTAGCAGGATCTTGGTATATTTAGCACACTTTCTAAAGATGACAAAACAAACTCCATGGAAAACACGGGAATCAAATGAAGTAGACTTACGCAAGGACAAACCACTTCTCAGCCAATAGACCATTGTAAACTGTTCCCAGGACCTACAGATTTCTGGTGGACTTGGATGGCCCAAAGCTCATCTGATCTGATGTTGGTGTGCACACAGCTGGCTTTCCTGAAAAACATGCCAGGAGAGGGGAAAAACATGGCAGAAAACAGGAACCCTGTGTTCAAACTCTGAAGAAAGGAAAGTCGGGGGAGGGGGTTGTTGAGCTTAAGAACCAAGACTGCTAACATGGCTGTGGATCTGTAAATGGGAAGATGGGAAGGGAGGGGAGAGATGCTTTCTCACTTGCTCGCTTTGAGGGTGGGGTGGAGGGATAATTCTTCACAAGCAGCTATTATGTAGTGACATAAATGAGGATAAGGGGTTCTGCTGCATTCCATTTGTAGGGCACATGCTCAGCATGTAGACATCCCCAGGTTCAATCCCTGATGTCTCCATGTAGAACTGGGAAAGAATATATCCTACAACAGGCATGTCCAAACTTTGGCCCTCCAGATGTTTTGGGCCACAACTCCCACAGTCCTTTGCCATTGGAAATACAGGCTTGGAATTCTGGGAGTTGTGGTCCAAAACATCAGGAGGGCCGAAGTTTGAACATGCCTGTCCTAAAACCTTGGATTTTCCCTTCCAGTCATTTCTCACAAAAGTGGGCTAGGTCTTATTTATCATTAGGCAGTTTCCCCATTTATTTGTTGCTTTTTGATAGTGGGGAACATCAGGATTACGGGTGCGCCATTGCATCTCAGAAGATAACAAATTCCGGCAAGGGGAAAGGGAAAGGGAAACGGGGGTGATGAGTGTCTTGGTAGATAAGGAGGTAGCTGAAAGGGGGCAAGGTAGATCCAAGGTAGCTGGAAGGGGCCAGGTGAACAAAACTGCTAGGGTTGCAGAGGACAAGAAGCAGTGCTGATGAAAGAGGCAGCCGCAGTGGGCACATCCCTGTCCCTGGAGTTAGAGACCACTGTGCCCAATTAATTAGTTAACTGTGCTGTAAATGCCACCTGCCCTCCTTGATGTCCCTGGGGAAGAAGGGAACACAAATGAGCTTGTTCTAATTATCCCTCTGGCAAACGCACACACCAACCAAGGGAAAAGAGCACTTGTCATCTGTGGTCTTATCCAGGCATGTTTCTGTTACGGGGGGTGGGTGGGTAGAGCAGGTCCTTGGCAGGGCCCATGTAAAACACCTTTCACTGTGCTCCACTCACATGCTTGCAAGTGCTTCTATCTCCTAGCAAAGCTGAAACAAGCCAGGAAGCCCTAGCTGCCTTATGGCTCCCAAAGATACTCTTTCACTCTGGTCATGGAACTGTGAGGAGTCCCTTCTGCTCCCTGTATGACCTTATGAGGGATACTACTGCTGATGGCTTCATGCTCTTCTCACGCAAACTCTTCTCTTGTCCCATGAGGTCTCTGCTTCTGTTTCTGGTAATCTGAGAGGCCTACTGACCTGTAGCTCTCCCTTCTGATGGAGTAGTGGGCGTCCAATCCAAACCTGCTCTTGTCTCTCGCCTGTGTTGCGTCTCTGCCAAGTGCATAGAGATACCAGCAAGTGGAAAGTTAGCTTTTGGGATGGAATCTGCCCTAGAAACTGCAAGACAAAGATAATTTTTTGGTGATGATGATGATGATGATGATGATGATGATGATGATGATGATGATGATGATGATGATGATGATGATGATGATGATGATGATGATGATAACGACGAATGACGACCTGAACAATAACAGCACTAGTAAATCATAACTTTGTAACTTTGTAACTTTGTAAATCATAACTTTGTAAATCATAACAGCTGTTCTCTCAAGCAGGCCAGTCTTATACAGGTATGTATCACCATATTGCAGATGAAAGGAGGAGAAAGGGGCGGAGAGAAGAATAGCTTCCATAAAGCTCGTTCCTCGACATTGAGTTTCTAGGTGAGCAAAGATTCTGGACAGGCAACATCTGTTGGTGGCGAAGGCTTCTGGAAACTGCAGTCCAGGAACACTTCAGTTACCTGAACCACTGTTCTAGAAGAAAATTGTACCCGCATGACATTCCTTCTCCACGTGAGGCCTTGCCCCCGCCTTCTTCCATTTCATGAATGGAGGATGTTGTCATATTAAGCCTAGTAAGCCTTGGACTGGGGCATCTACAGAGACTAACCCAGGCATGTCCAAACTTTGGCCCTCCTGATGTTTTGGGCCACAACTCCCAGAATCCCAAGCCTGTATTTCCAATGGCAAAGGACTGGGGGAGTTGTGGTCCAAAACATCTGGAGGGCCAAAGTTTGGACATGACTGGACTAACCGTTTCTCCATACTGTAGCTGTTGCCTTTGTTGCTCGAAGGGATGATAGTATGACTGCAGCTCCACGGAACGAACTGCTGTTTTAAGTTCTTTAGATACGGTGGTACAGAGCATCTGAAAAGGTTATACACCTAGGTGCATACACCAATATGTACAACTTCAGATTATAACTGCGATGTTCCAATCTACAGGAACATGTGATTGCATAATTTAAAACAGTTGAAATGCCCCCACACACACACACATACACGCAAACAACTTGCCTCTCTGGAGCTGCCTGGGTATACTTTGTTTGTCTTCCTATTGTACTGAGGAGAGTTTGGCTTCTGTGCTTCGTTACTCCTGAGCTTGCACAGGTGTGAAAGGTCTGAGTGCACAGCATTCCAGCTGAAACCTAAAAATAAACAAGGATTTATTGGGACAAGCTTGGAAAATAAAAGGAATTTAAAGGCTTAGAACATGACATACAGCCTCCTGTGCATCCTACCTTTAAGACATGCTGTATATCAAGGCCAGTAGTAAGAAATGGGTATGCCAGCATTTTGCTGAATTTTCTACACTGAAGAAAGGCACTCTGACATACCGCAATATCTACAATTTTTAGCTAGTAATATACAAGAACTGTACATTATGAAGTGCACGTGCTTACCATGGCAGTTGCTACGACAAAATATCAAATATGTAGGAGCTGCGTTGCTCCCTATTTATATACAGCACATGTGACTATTTGATACGTGTTTTTGCAGAATGGGAGCACCCAATATATTGTGATCCTCAGAAAGTAGTAAAACTAGTGAATTTACTGATTAGCATATTTGACATTGGCTACAAAGACCTCCCATGACATTAGAAAAGAGATGGTCACAGCATATCTCCACCAAAAAGTATAATACCACCAGTTTAGAATATGTCTGTGAAGATTCTCAATCATCCAGGTGAGTTTATCTGGAAGTTGAGTCGTGGCAACAGGACTTCTTTTTTCTTTTCTTGAGAGATGGAAACATTTGCTGCCCATTCGAACAGCTTCATCGGTCTGAAAAAAGCTAGTTGTGAGTCCTCCATTTTATAGCTCATCTTGACCTCTTGTTACCCTGGTCTGAAATAGGCTCATAAGATGAACAATGGTCTGAATAGGCTTGTTAGGGAGATAACAGTCTCAATAGCTTTAGGGTGATCAATGGCCTAAAGTGCTGAAACCCATAAAGTATGGGGCCCAGTTGCCATGACTCAATTTCCAGACACCAGTTTAGAATTTATCAGAGTTCCTTTACTCAAAATCCAGGCTTTCTCTCAAAATCAGTCAGTGGTTTCCACTAGTTTATATCTCACCAGGACCAGATGTTTACTGATGATTCTTCATTGCCCTTTCAAGGTCAGCCCAGTCCAAATATTTTGCAGTAAAACTGGGATAACTGGGAACATTGCAGCTGAGAGCTTTGCAGATACGAAGAGGCAGGGAAGAGAGAAGATGATGATACTCATCACAACACTCTAGCACTTGATATGCTGGCTTTAGAAGCAGAATATGGCATTTCCCAGCAGTCCCGATCTGAATGAGACGCTTGCATCCAGCACCCTAAGAACATCTCCTTTGCTTGGATCTAGTCCACAAGCCCCAATTATTATTATTATTTTGCACTAAAACTGAGCTGCTGTGTGACTTGTTGGGTAGGTCAGTGGTTTAGGTATGAACTAGCTCGAATCCCTGATGTGCCTCCTTGACAAGAACTGGACTCAGTGATCCATCATGGGGTCCTTTCTACCTCTGCAATTCTGAGATGAAGATTTGGGGGGAGGGGCGAGATCCCAAAACTTCCACTCTATATTTTTGTACCAAAGAAATAAAAATTGGCAGAACAAAATCTGCAATGTACATAATTTATTGCAGAATGCCAGATTTCTGTACCATTTATGAAGTCCTTAATAGCAAGCAAAGACATCATTGTTCCATTCTCACTGGTGGAATCCTTGCAGATATGATACTTGTTTAAAATGTAGTGCATGAGGTTTATGATATCTAGTAACAGTAAAAGGTAAAGGTCCCCCCCCTGCACATGTGTGCTAGTTGTGTCCGACTCTAGGGACGGCACTCATCTCCGTTTTCAAGCCAAAGAGCCAGCGTTGTGCAAGCCCATGGCTATGTGGCCAGCATGGCTGCAAGAAAGCACTGTTTTACCTTCCCGCATTTTACGGCGGTACCTATTTATCCACTTGCATTTACATGCTTTCAAAATGCTAGGTTGGCAGGAGCTGAGGTTGACAGCAGGAGCTCACTCCACTGTGTGGCACCTGGGATTTGAGCTGCCGCCTTTGCAGCCGACTGTTTCAGCAGTCTAATCCGCTGAGCTGCCACACCCCTGGCTATGATATCTAGTGCTCTTTCTCAAATGCTTGCATCCAGAGGTACAGACAAACATATATTTTGCAGTTTTGCCCCCACTTCAATTATTCTATGATTAATAATTGAGATGGAAGTCAGCTGATGCATTGTTTTAACCCTTTCCAAAGAAATAACTGTGGGCTTGAGCAGACGGGCATTTGTCCCTCTGTTTGGTCTGCTTTGGAGGTACTGTAGTTTGGTTCACTCTTTTCCCCCTGGCAATCACATGACATAATTGGTGAAGCAAACCAAACCACCACCAGATCAGTCCTACCTGCACCTTTGATGAGTACTTGTCAGGGGTGTTTTAATCTTCTATTTTATTTTGGTGCTGGTTTGATCCCTCCATTTTGGTCCATTTCCAGTGTGTATGATCACGGGGAATGGATCAAAAGTGAGCCTTCCCAGCTATCAAGACTCCTTTAATTGTAATTTCTGATACCATGAAGTGGAAGTGAGCCACTTTAGGATATCAACAAATTGATCACTTCATCTGCTCCTTGGGAGAGAAGAAAGGGGATGTGAAATTTATAAAGACTCTGATGGAATCTGAGGTACTTCATCACTTTATAAAAAAGGAAATATTTTCTTTAGTTTCTTTGAAGGGATGAGTTAAGTATCTGCTCACAGTGCAACCTGCACTCAATTATATCAGAGGGACCCAGACCAAACAGGGCTGCTTGAGCTGCAACATGTCTTTTTAGGGTGTGAGGATCACAGTAAATGCTATATAGCATACCTTCACACAAATCCAGGCTACCCTATTTGGCTCAACAACAGCCCACTCTAAAAGAGCCAGTGTGGATGGTTTCAAGTTGGTATGTCTCATCATCTGTGAAGATTCTCAGTCATCCAGGTCCGTTTAACTGGGAGTTGAGTCATGGCTACTGGGCTTCTTTTTTGAGAGATAGAAACATTTTGCTGTTCATCCAAACAGCTTCATCGGTCTGAATACAGCTAGTGCAAGAGACCTTCTTATAGTCAGCTTGACCTCTTGTCCCCTGGTCTGATTGGCTCATAAGATGAACAAAACCTGAATAGGCTCCTTAGGGAGACATTAGTGTCCATGGTCTTAAGGTAAACAATGGCCTAAGGTGCTGAAACCCATCAAGAATGGGTCGTTAGCTGTGACCTGGTGGTGAAGGCTCCTTGATTTGCCTGGGTACTTTGGAAAGTAGAGCCTGATAAGTAGCAGATAGACTATGCCGGAGCCCACCACCTCTGTTGAGGGAGGGATTTTCAATGCTAACATGAATGGCTTCCCTTACTCCTCTCTCAAACCACCTCTCTTCTTTGTCTAATATGTGTACATCCTCATCTTTGAAAGAGTGGCCTTTTTCCTTCAAATGGAGGTGTACTGCTGATTCTGGTCCTGAGCTGTTACCTCTCCTATGTTGGGCCATTCTTCTGTTTAATGGCTGTTTAGTTTCTCCAATGTAGAGGTCTGAACACTCTTCACTGCATTGGACTGCATATACTATATTGCTCCTTTTATGGTTTGGTATCGGATCCTTTGGGTGGACAAGTCTCTGCCTTAGTGTGTTCATGGGTTTGAAATAAACAGGGATGTGGTGTTTGCCAAAAATCCTTTTAAGCTTCTCCGATGAACAAAGAACAAAGCTTCTCCTAAAAACATCTTCTTAGATGTTGTAAGTCACTGAATTTATACTGCTGACAATAAGTCTGAGGGGGATTCCTTGCTTGTGGATCTTGGGAAGTCCATAAAAGCAGGGGACTGTCTCTCCGGGATATAACTGGTGGTAGGTCACCGGACAAAGGAAGGTGCACTGTCGTCCTCAATACTGTGGACTACCACGAGAAGGTTATAACACTTTTAGATGATCAAAACACATATGAAAAACTAAGAAGAGACCCCACCAGCAATTACAGGAAGAAAGTAATAGAATGCTTAAAACTCTTGGAGCAGGAAAACGCAATTGACAAGGTGACTTACAACATCGCAAAATACCTGGCAACTATCCTAGCCCCACTGGTTGGACACACGGACCACCACGTACACAACTCAGAAGAGTTTGTTTCTAAAGTCAGGGAGCTCAAACTGGATACAGAGAAACCATGGTATCCTTTGATGTTACATCACTCTTTACCAGCATACCCACCACTGATGGGCTAATAATGGTAAAGAGAAGATTAAGACTGAAGACAGCACCCTCACCTCCAGAAGCCGCCTCAACCCAGACCAGATAGGCCTGCTCCTGGACCTGTGTCTGAACACCACATATTTCATGTACAGAGGGGACTTCTTTACAGACAGAAGCATGGCTGTGCCATGGGTTACCCAAGTGTCACCAATTGTAGCAAAAACTATACATGGAAGAAGTGGAGAAGAAGGCACTCAACACCTTCCCAGGGACACCACCATCCCACTGGTTCAGGTATGTAGATGATACCTGGGTTAAAATAAAGACGCAGGAAGTACAGGCCTTTACAGACCACATCAACGCAGTGGATCCTAATATTAAGTTCACTAGGGAAGACACCCAAGACAACAGGCTGGCTTTCCTGGATTGTGCAGTCATCATCAGACCTGACCGTGGCCTAGGAGTAGAAGTTTACAGGAAACCCACCCACACAGATCAATACTTACTGTTTGACTCCCACCATCCATTACAACAAAAACTAGGAGTCATCAGGACCCTAAGCCACAGAGCAGAGAGCATCCCCACCTCCTCAGAAGCCAAGAAGTAGGAAGACAGGCACCTGAAGACAGCCCTTAAGGCCTGTGGATATCCAAGGCGGGCCTTCAACAAAGCAGTGGGCCATCCCAGAAGAACAAGGGATCAGTCTGAGACCCAGACCCGACGGAAGAACCTGGTCATTCCCTACATGGCGGGAGTGTCGGAGAAGCTTAAAAGGATTTTTGGCAAACACCACATCCCTGTTTATTTCAAACCCATGAACACACTAAGGCAGAGACTTGTCCACCCAAAGGATCCGATACCAAACCATAAAAGGAGCAATATAGTATATGCAGTCCAATGCAGTGAAGAGTGTTCAGACCTCTACATTGGAGAAACTAAACAGCCATTAAACAGAAGAATGGCCCAACATAGGAGAGGTAACAGCTCAGGACCAGAATCAGCAGTACACCTCCATTTGAAGGAAAAAGGCCACTCTTTCAAAGATGAGGATGTACACATATTAGACAAAGAAGAGAGGTGGTTTGAGAGAGGAGTAAGGGAAGCCATTCATGTTAGCATTGAAAATCCCTCCCTCAACAGAGGTGGTGGGCTCCGGCATAGTCTATCTGCTACTTATCAGGCTGTACTTTCCAAAGTACCCAGGCAAATCAAGGAGCCTTCACCACCAGGTCACAGCTAACGACCCATTCTTGATGGGTTTCAGCACCTTAGGCCATTGTTTACCTTAAGGCCATGGACACTAATGTCTCCCTAACGAGCCTATTCAGGCTTTGTTCATCTTATGAGCCAATCAGACCAGGGGACAAGAGGTCAAGCTGACTATAAGAAGGTCTGTTGCACTAGCTGTATTCAGACTGATGAAGCTGTTTGGATGAACAGCGAAACGTTTCTATCTCTCAAAAAAGAAGTCCAGTAGCCATGACTCAACTCCCAGTATGTCTCATCATGTTAACCAAGTTAAAAGGGACGAGGGATGGCAGTGGTGGGGGTGGAGGCAAAATATTGTGCTACTTTAGGGATTGCATTTACCAGCTTTCTTTTGGCATCAGCTTTTATTTTACCATACAACTGCTGGAGAAAGAGACTGGGAGCATCAGTCATAAATTGTTCCTCGGTTCACTTAGGGGGATCATTACACCTGAAGAAGCACATTGGTTGATGGGGTTGTGGCTTCCTCTGACTAGGAAGAATATTAGCATACCTTTTCTGGAATGCTTATTTGAAGTGAGCATCACCTGCTTGCTTCTTTGCTCTTTGAAGAAGAGAATATCATGAAATGTAGAGTCATTTGTACCTAGAGTACTTCAAGATAATGAAAACAATTGCCTCTGTTAAAAATTGATGTTAGTCAAGGAGGAAGTGGGCTTTATTAAGACAAGTGTAATTGGCTGTGTTACGGAGTTATGAATGTTATGATGTCTGATTTTGTTTTTACATAACAATGAATTTTGTTTTGCATTCAGATTTTTTTTTAGTGATGGCTAAGGCCTAAATAACAAGAATGGAAAAGGGGACGGAAGAGGAGGTTTGAGTGCGTAGGGCTGTGCTCTTCTTAGTAGAGGTGGTTAAGGTACATTTGCACCAGTGTACTCTGCATTTGAGCACAGAGCCGCTGAACAATCTTTCCTCGCTGCCATAGCCTCCCTGCTAGAACTGCCCAACAGTTCAAGCAGGTTTAGTCTCAAGTGATTGCAATCACACCGAGTGTAGTTTTAGGGTTCAAAAATTGCCTCTATTTTCCTCTGTGATCAAAGTCAGAAATTACTGTTTATCAAACCACTGAATAATGCATTTTTGAGAGACAGGAGTAAGGGGGAATTCTAGCAGTTGTAGACCAAAAGAGTAACTTTTCCAAGCTCAACTATTTGTTTATTTGCTTCATTGCTTCATTGTTTTTAAGGCTGTCTTGCTAGGAAGGAGAAGGCTGATCAGTAAGACTGGGCGATGGAAGTATGTGTCTGAAAGATCCACGTCTGTGGAAGATTTGCTGCTGCCGCCAGGTTCTATTACTAGTACTAATTTAAACTGTTGACCCTTTATCATGAAATGATACACTTTTGAGGGTGTGTGTGGATTTCAGCCCATGTTGAGAACTTGACCACTATTTGTCAAAAAGCATGTTATCAGCGAAGATGATTTAAGCACTGATTGTCAGGCCTGAGCCTTCTCACTGCTTGCCTTGTGGGAGTTTGCTATGACAAAGCCTGGTCCCATCAGCATCCATGACAGGCTCTACAACATGGTACCTTTTGATACTGTCATTTACATGAACTAAGCCTGTGTATTACAAGGCTTCCATGCAGATGCATCTACAAGGTAGGATCACCTCTTTCTGAGCCAGTGGCGGGTCCTTGCACATTGTCGAGTTATCGGTGATGCCTCTGTCACTTCTTCCCGAATTCAGGGCATTTCCCCCACTCTTCTTTCAAATCAAGGTTGCTCACTTCGCCCAGTAATCATTCTGGCGTCTCTTGACATTTTGAAGACTGGAGAACGAAGTGCCCCTGAGTTTTAATCTCTTCCCTGTCACAACAATTATGGAATTGTCCTTCACTTTGGTTCCCATTGAGTTGTGTTTTCTCTCTAATCCTCCTAACCCACCATGCCATTCCCCTCATACTCATTTCTGGCTTGCTGCTTGCCACTCATAAACCCATCACTGATGAGAATCTGCCTTTATTGTATGCAGCCTGCTATTATATATTATATAATGTATATTGTATCTACGTTGTGTTTCTGTGAAGATTCTCAGTCATCCAGGTGAGTTTATCTGGAAGTTGAGTCATGGCTACTGGACTTCTTTTTTTGAGAGATAGAAATGTTTCGTTTCGCTGTTCATCCAAACAGCTTCATCAGTCTGAATACAGCTAGTGCAAGTCCTCCATCTTATAGTCAGTCAGCTGTGACCTCTTGTCACCCTGGTCTGAATTAGGCTCATAAAATGAACAATGGCCTGAATAGGCTCGTTAGGGAGACAATAATATCCATATCCTTAAGGTGAACAATGGCCTAAGGTGCTGAAACCTATCAAGAATGGGTCGTAAGCTATGGCTTTGGTGGTGAAGGCTTTTTGATTTGTCTGGGTACTTCGGAAAGCACACCCTGATAAGTAGCAGATAGACTATGCCTGAGGCTGCCACCTCTGTTGAGGGAGGGGGTTTCCGATGCTCCCATGAATGGCTTCCCTTACTCCTCTCTCAAACCACCTATCTTCTTTGTCTAATATGTGTACATCCTCATCTTTGAAAGAGTACCCTTTGTCCTACATTGTGTTTGTGTGTTCAGCACTTCAACCATAATAATCTCTCTTCCCTGCCCCCCCATACCTTGCCCACAGTCACACTGTGCTATCTAGGTATTTAGATTAAGAGTCCAAGCACTAAAGACTATATTAACCACTTGCAGTCCAGTCCTGTGTTGTGCTGACTTATAAGTTAAATCTTACGCTGTTCACTATATATTTATTCTTATTACATCAACATCCATAGAATTACCTACCTCTGAAGCTACATACATTCTTCCGTGCTTGTCATTTCTCCAGTGATATGAAATCAAGTGCAAATTTTACATAGGAAAGTGTGCAGAAGGTGGCAGGGGTGGTGGTTGTTTCAGTCTTCTTTCCCCAGCACTTCCTGTCTACAAGCTCCTTCTATGCAGCAATGAAGTTTAGGGAAGTATTTGTGTGAATGGATTAGTTTATACAAGCCTAATTGCCATGCTGAGGAGGGCCAAATGGACCAGATCCAAAGCTGTCACAGGTGCATCTCACCCATGGGCAGATGGTTTGCACCCTTGTTTAATGAGGACAGTTTTCTTTGGAGGAAGAGGTACTAATGATAATACTCTTGAGTTTGTTTATCAATCTGTGGTTTCCTCTGCTAGTACAGGAACACAAAATGAGGCAGGCACATGGGCCATTCATTTTGATAGCACATCCATCCTTTATCCTGATATTCATGTCATCCAGAACGGTTGCTTACAGCTTGCCTTGCTCACATGCATTGTTTTTCACTCTTACCTAGACAGATGGGAGGACTTGCAGTCTAAATACCTGGGGCAGGCAGCTGGCTTCATCCCCCCCCCACTTCACCAACCAGATCATATGAAAGTCTGAAAGGCATATCTTTGCATAATAGAAAAGCACCACTCGTTACATACCTGAAGAATGAATCCCTGTTCAAATTGGGGGGTGTTAATTCAAAGCACCCTAACCCAGTAAATGCATTTGGTGTGGTCGTGTAATTAAAAGGATGCCCTGTTGATGAATTACCCAGGGTTCCATCATAAAGCTAGGTTTGGGGTAGATGGGGAGTGAGGGAGAAGTAGGAATGGTTTGAAACAGAAGAGGCAGATTCAGCAGGATGTGGGGGAAAACTGGCTTAATTATAGCAGCTTCTAAAACTAGTCAGAAGAGAAATTTGACTATGTGGATGGGGGTGTAGTGAAGTGCCAGGAATAACATTGTACAGGATTCATCTCATCCCGGATGTAGTCTGTTTGTACTGTTGCCTTGGGGTAAGAGATACAGAGCAATAAAAACTAGAACAAACAGACTAAAAAAATAATGTTTTATCCAAGAGCCATAACCATATTAAATGCTACAACCAAATAGTGTGGCCTTGATGAGTTGTGATGGATGTATATGAGTGCTTTTAATTCTTTTTACCTTTTAAATGTCTTTTTCTTTCTTTCTATTATTTGTTTTTGTTTTTCTCACTCCTGGGATAGCTTTCAATTTCATTGTACTATGTACAATGACAATAAAGTTTCTATTCTATTCTATTCTTGTATGGACACCTGATGGGTGCTTGGACTTACTTTTATGTGTTATCTTTCCTGGTAGCTTCTGGCTCATGGCAAGCTGGGCATATGAACATATGCAGTTGCTGCCATGGGCACAGTGAGGACCTCTCAAATTCCGCTTTGAGGTGCTATTGAAGAAGAAGGGCACCATGCATGGTGGTGTCCTTTCCATATGATGTAGAGATCCTGTCTCATCCCAAGTCCGACTACTTGTGTAGTTCACTCTGACAGCATCAGGCATCAGGCAGAGCTTTTGCACAACATATTTTATATAATTATTTTCACTGGAGCTCTCTCGGGTTAAACCTGGGGCCTTCTGTAGGCAGAGTATGTGCTGTAGTCCTGAGTTTTAATTTCTGTCCCAGGATTAGCTTTTTGGAGACTTCCCCAACCTGTTGTCACAACATGGTGTTTCAAGAGCCACTTTGCACTTCCTTTCCCAAATACACTGAGCTCTTTAGACATTTAGATTCCACCTAGGGTTCTATTAAGGGCTAAAGTAACCTATGCATGTTTACTTGGAATTAAATTTATTTATTTATTTATTTATTTTATTTTATTTTTATATTTCTATACTGCCCGTCTTCCAATGGAACTCCGGGCGGTTCACAACAATATAATAATACAGGTGTTTGGTGAGATATTTTTCCTAGTGACTTTTTCAAAAGGAAATTTCTCTCCCTCCCTCCCACACATATGTGTGCATGGATGTTCATGGGGGGAATTAACCCTGCATGTTGCCATATGTGTGTTATCTGGCAAGTCACCTCACCGTCAGGTTTGGGGCAACTGATTAAACCACTGTGTGTCGAGGATGACATTTTTTTAAAAAAATATTTTTGCATCAATGTGTCTTTTCTAATCTAATGCACTAATGTTGGTCATCTAGTTATGCTTTTCTGACACTCAAATTATGAAACAAATATAAATCCAAATCTCTAATTGCTGCATTGCTTTTTTCTTTTGTATGAGTTTCATGTTCTAAGTTTTGAAGAAAAGGCTTTTGTGTATTATATTGGGCTCTCTTGTGTCAGCATGTGTGGGTGTGGAATTAATATAACTGTGACTGATAACTGAGGGGAGACTGCATGCCTTGAATTCTGTGGTGTTGCAGGATATGGTTCAATAGAGATTCTATGTTCGTGGTTTTGACCTCCTTGGATTTTCACTGAGATTATTTGGAACAGTAATATCTATTATTAAGTGAGGTGGTAAAGCACGTGAATGTGTTTTACTTTTCCCTTTGTGTGCACATGATCGTCTGGTGCTTTGCAACAGCAGGAGTCCATGTTGCTTTAAGTGAGATGACTACAGAATACTGATTAGTTGAAAGACATGCCCTAATTCTGTTCTCCAGCTCGATACTGAGAGAAATCTTCCTTCCTGTATATAGTTAAGACCTGTGAGTGTGTCTCACATCTGGTCTTTGCTTCTGAAAGAAGCAAAGCTTTTGCCTCCAAGGGTTTAATGGGGGCTGCCAGAGATCTCGCAATAGCTTGATCAGTGGGATGTATTAGTTTCGTGGTTTCTTTGTGACAAAGAACCATCTGCTTTTATATAGGCATTATTCAGGTTTTTACAAGGATTATAATTGGAATGTAAAGCTTCTTAACACATTTATTGTTGTGACCAGAAATAAAGGCAATGTTTGAATTTTATCACTTGTCCTCCCTGTAATAGGACTTGTAGCAAAATCACATCTCACTCAGAGCACTGCATTTATAGAACATGAAATTTCTTGTCTAGCAGTGGATACTTACCTAGGAGTTTATAGATTTCCAAAATGTGTATAATTCATTACCAGAAATATTTTAAAAACTCTTATCTTTGTTCATTTGTTGTTACTATTTTTCTTCTCCCACCAGAGTCCCCCAGTCAACCTGGCCATTAACTATATTGGCTAGGGGGCTTTGAGTATTGTAATCTAAAACAAGCAACATTTCCAAGTTGCATCATATTCTATGAAGGGAGCACCTATCCTACCGGTTTTGAACATTCTTTTAATATAGTAGCAGCTTTGGAACCTTTTTAGAGAGATGACAGTAGGACAAAAGAAATTAGTTTGCACCTTATAGGTAGTTATGCTTTTCACATCTCACTGTCAATTCTTTAAGAAACTATTGTCCACACCTTCTTCTCTGGTGTGTATCTGATAAAGCATTTTATTATTTATTTATTTTATTTTATATATTTCTATACCACCCGTCTTCCAGAGGAACTCCAGGCGGTGTACAACAATCATATCTTAGAAAGGATTAGATTACCACCTCATTTGTTCTGTGGGCTAGGACTATGATTTTAGGCTCGACACTTTGAAAGGAGGAACCCAATCTTCATGCCTCCTGAATTGAAGATTTTGTGTGACTTCAAATCCTTCCATTCAATGCATGTGTTGATCCTGTAACATTTTACTTGTTTCGTATTTCTTACTGTTCAGACCCAATAGGGCAAAAAAAAAATTGGCTACATAAGAAACATCTTGGAATCTGAATTACAAAAATGAGACAGCGGGGTTGCATATGGAATTGACATTTCAAGTAAGATTCTGAACTAATAGAAATTGACATTAATTGAATCGTGGAAATTTGCTTCCTATAAAGGTCATGTTCATACATTCCAAAAAATGACTCTGCACTGCTCATGCAGTCCTGACATCCCTTCATGGGGAGAACCACTGCACGTGGACCAGCGGTATGTCCACAATTTTAACATCTCTATTTTTTAAAAAGCCATATTGATCCAGGGGCTCTAAAGCTGTGCTATAATCTATGGAAGGCCCTATTCACATGTTAAGCACACATCTCAAGGGTATACAACTCTTCAAAGTGCTGTGGTGCAAGTTGTGGAGTCTTTTTGTAAGACATGGCTTAACCGTGAGCCTGTGGCTTATGCCTGATTGTATGGAGTTTGCTGCACTGCTGGGAACTGATTTTTTATTTTATTTTACAACGCTTATAATTTTTTTTTAAAAAAAGGTTTTGCTTGGCTATAACGTGCCTTGGGGGTTCTTGAATGGAAGGCTGAAGTATTTATTTTAAAATAAACAAATAAATAAATAAATAAATAAATAAATAAATAAATAAATATCCTCCCCTCCCTGGACAGTCAGGTTCTTGGTTTATTTATTTATTTATTTATTTATTTATTTATTTATTTATTTATTTATTTATTCATCACTGCCTCTTTCTCACTCAAAGCTCCCATCTCTGCTTTGTGGTGTTGATCCCTCTGTCTTCTGAAGCCTTATCATACGAGACCTAGTAGGACAAAACGAAGACGGTTTGGATGAAACACACACACAGAGAAAGAGACACTACTCAGTCGTGGCAGTCTTTTTAAAAATCTTCAAAGTGCTAAAATTCTACAGCATTTCTACCCCTGAAATACAATAAATGTTCACCCCTTGTTATAAAAGGAATTTAGGAAAAATAACAGGTTCTTTGTTCTTTGGGGACGTTCCTGTAAAGAGAAAGATAGAGACACCAGTAGAGACAAATAAATGATGCATGTAGGAAAGGGGGACTTATCTGAGAAATTGAAAAAACAACAGAGTCTTGCAAGACTGGAGAAGCCAAAATTAGATAAGGCTGCTCAAAAAGTACAAGAAGCATGCCTTTATTTACAAGCTTGTGTAAGATCTTGCCCACAACAAGAATAGGTGGGTTCTGATCCCCCCCAACCTTTGGTACCAGTTACTTTCTGTATCTTTGTGGTTACATATATGTTCACAATTTGTTACATGATAGCACTTGTGATATCTGTTTTTGTGCCCTTGAGTTGGTATTTGGCACCTCTCTGGCTATAGTAGCATCTTTTTTAAGACTAAAAGCCTTGTTGTAACAGTGAACATAAGAACATAAGAAGAGCCCTGTTGGATCAGGCCAAAGGCCCATCTAGTCCAGCTTCCTGTATCTCACAGTGGTCCCACCAGATGCTTCTGGGTGTGCATGAGATTTGATCTCTGTCTCCTGATACCACTCCCCTGCATTGAAGTACCCTGGTTTTAAGCCTGGAGATGACACATTTCCATCGTGGTTTGTAACCTGTGATGGACTTTTCCTCCAGGAATCTGTCCAATCTCCTTTTGAAGGCATCCAGGCCAGATGCCATCACCATGTCCTGTGACAGGGAGTTCCACAGACTAACAACATGCTGGATAACAAAATATTTTCTTTTGTATGTCCTCACTCTCCAACCCTCACTGGCTTCTGATAAGTACCAAGTATTGTTTACAAGGTGGGCGGCCCCTCCCACCCCCTTTTTTTCAGGGGGACCCCAGTGTGTTTGTGTGATTAGTTTTTAGATTCTTATCTGAAGAAAATAGCTATTTCCTTCTATTTCTGGAGGGTGAGGTCAAGATACCCTATTCTTGTCAAGGCTCCTTGCCTGACCATCCTTGCAGTTGGCTATCTGCTTATGTATGGGAAGAAAACAGCCTTCCTAGTATTTTTTCCTTTATGAAAGGACTTTTTTTTTTTTAAAAAAAAGGAGGCACTTTTGTTAAGCTTGAGCAGTGAAACATGTTATAGAAATGATTAGAAACATTATATGAGTTAGGAGATCAATTTTCATTACTACACCCTGATTCCACCTTGTGGTAGTTTTGCATCAAATGCTCATCAAACCAAGAAAATTTGTGTCTCATGAACTGTTGTATGGCAAGCATATGCAAGGTGCTTCTGTTTTTTTAGAGAAGGATCCAATTAGGTCCTCATGTCTTTATTGGCCAGGGATTCTAATGCTCTCTACTGGAGGGAATCTGCTACATCTTGACTAGATAGGAATGGCAACCTGTGTGCATATTCTATTGGTATATATTATTCATATTGCTTCTGAGATGAAGGCCACAAAGACCTGATTGCTTCACATTAATACAGAATAATTCTCTCCCCTGTGTCCCCTAATGATCCAAAGAGTTTCCTGTTCATGTGTTCAGACTGACAGCACAGCTACATGACTATCTCGAGCAAACTCTCTAACACCCCCCCACATACACACATAGCCTTGTTATTTTTAAGTGCATATCCAACATGTATGGTAGCATCCTACATAATTCATAACTGAAATCTCTTATAGCCCTTTCACAGCCATTTTGTTCAGTTGAGAAAGCACTTTTGCTGTGTCTAAGATGCCCAGATATTTTTCAAAATGGGGGAACATTTGCATATCTTGTGGGAAATTATAACAGTTGCACGTGGGGCTATTAACTTACCAAGCACGGAATCCCTGAAATTTTCCAGCAAAACTATAAAAGCAAGGCAAAGTGCAAGAATAATGCTCAACTGCATTCATGGCACTGGAAGACTTTGCAATACCCCCCCCCCCAGGTTCTTCTTGAACCTGTAGTATCAGAGTGATCATAAAGAACACAAGTCCAATTTACAAGGTTCTTGTAAGGATTACTGAGCTAATGAATGCAACAGGCTCTGCTCAAGAGAAGGGCCTATTTTTCTGGCATTTTATGCTCTGTTAGGTATGAACATTGACAGCTCTGTATAGGCAACAGTAGCAATGTTACATTTATGTATGGTTTCATAGAAGGCTTAATTTAAATATGATATCTTTTACTGAATTGGTTAGAGGGAAGGTCAGTAGTTTTTGAATCCCATTTATTTTTATGGAATTCGAAATGCTTAGTTTGGGCTAAATCATGTGCTGGATATTTTAAAAATGGCAGACTTTTATTTATTTATTTATTAGACTCCTTAGATATGGATGTTTTAGAACCCAGGGCTCCATCTGTGCCTGAATGTTGTAACAAAAAACAAAGCATTTTAAATTTTGGTTCAAAATACAATGTACAAAATAAAAATATATACATAAATCAGCAACAAAAACCCAAATGAATTCCCTGAAACTAAAATTTGCAAGAACTTGATAAAATGGTAAAAATTGATAAATGTTTAAAGAATCAGGGAATGCCATTCTATAGAAATGCAACAAAACTTTTTAAAAATTAGAGATGGGCCAGCCGAAACAAGCGATTTTCCATAACTTTTGTTTTCCGTTTTTTCGCCCTACTCCTTGTGACAGCTTTCCGAAACAAAATTTTGTTGGGAAACAAAGGTGTCCTGCCTGGCTGACCAAATTTGATCCTGGCAGTTTTCTTTTCGGAGCAGCAGATGCATTGAACTAAAAAAAATGCTAATGAAACAGCAATATGGATGTTTTAGGAACCCACACCCTCCATCTGTGCCTGAATGTTGTGAGAAAAATCTGCATTTTAAATATTGGTTCTGAATTCCTGTGGTCAGAAACAGCACACCCACATGCATTCCCTTTTCAAGATTTGCAGAACCCGTGTTGAATAAAAATTGATAATCTGAACATGTTCTATCCATTCTAAGTAATGCAACAAAACTGTGGAGATGCTCACGGTTTATAATACTATGTAGCAGGGACAAAGTTCTGGAGGGGACGCGAGGGAGACACAGTCGAACCTCGTTGGATCCTTTTCTCCCTTGCCTTGCCCCATCACACTCACTGAAAAATTTGTAGGCAATGAACTCGCTGCTATTGGAAGAATCTATTTCAAAGGTGGTTATTAACCGTGATGTCAGTTGTGTTTTTAAAAAATGTTGCACAAGACTCCCAAGTGCTTTCCATCACGTCTAATAAGCCAGGCAACAGCCACATGCAAGTATTAGCACGCTAGCCGCAAGACATATTGCCAAGAGGCCACAGAACCTTGCTGTGCTAACGTTGCCTGCACAGATTCTACCAGCCAAGTTTAGATCTGACATCATGTTTCATGGATTACACCCCACCTCCCTAGACTTCGTAGTGTATTGTAAGTGGATAGACTAAAACTCCAGAGAACAGAGCTCAAATCCCCACTTGACCATGGAAACTCCCTGAGGATGAGGGACTGATGAATGTACTCCTTAAAAAATCTCACTCATCTTGAAAGCTCCACTAGCGGTGCCATAAGTCAGTTCCAATTTGATATCACAGAAAACATATACACAACTAGAATTGCAGTTGGATGTTTACTTCAATACTCTTGATGAGGCAACATCTATCTGGATTGCGACTGGCTCATTCAGATGCTGCAATGCAAGTTGCATGGGACATGGGCAGAGAGGGTTCTGTCCTCCAGAAGGGAAATGACTGAGATAAGAAGTAGAGATGGGCATGAAACGGAAATACAGTGGTGTCTCCTAAGATGAATTAAATTGGTTCCATGGGTCAATTAAGTTTAGGAAAAATTCATCTTAAGAGGCATGGTTTCCCATAGGAATGCATTGAAAACCAATTACAGTATGACAAATGGTTTGTATAACATAAAATCTGTACAACATAAAAAATTCCGGAGATAGGGGGTATTTGCTTAACAGACTCGCCTATGGGGCAAATCCGTACAACATAAAAATGGTTGCAATTAGGGATTACTCTGTTTTCAATGCATTCCTATGGGAAATTTGTATAAAGGAAAATTTGCTTAACATAATTTCATTTGGAATGAATTAATCCTTTTATACAAGGTACCACTGTATTTCTATGTATTCCTATAGGAATGCTGTCTCAAACCCTCTCAATCCGCTGCCAGTTGATTCAGGGAGTTTACCCCCAACCCAGAAAAGGGGGGAAGCTTTTCCCTTTCTTTGCTGGGTTGGAGCAGGGGAAAAGCTTCCACCCTTTTGCTGGCTGTCCCAACCTGGGGGGAGGGGAGTGGGCAAGGAATGACTCTCCCGCTCATCCCCTTCCTATGTTTGGGCAGCCAGCCCTCCATCGAGGGCTCCATGTACCCCTTAAAGGGCTCCATGCAAGGAGCCTGCTAAAGGGAAGGCAGCAACTTGCAAGCCCACACGGCGCTGCCTCCCTTTCGCCTTGGGCTCCATGCACAGAGCCCTTTAAATGAGGGTGGTGGTGGTGGTGGTGGCAGCTTTGATCCTGGCTTTCCCATCCGTGTAGCACCCAAGGATTGGGTACTACATGGACAGGAAAGCCAGGATGGAAGACATGGCTTTTGAATTTCATGCGTCCATAACCCCCTTGGGTTGTGGGTGTGCAAAATTCAAACGCCTGCCTGGTAAGGCAGATTTTTTGCAAGACATTGGTAGGCAAACTGTCATTTTGAAAAAAATGCCCATACCTGGAAAGTCCGTTAATCTTATGAAGACTTCGTCTCATGGGGCATTAATCTTGCGAAGTACCACTGTATAGCATTTCGTTTCATTTCGTTTCTTTGGTAGTTTCATTTTGTTTTGTTAGTAACAAATTTCTAATGTAGTTTCATATTGAAATGAAATGAAATGAAACAAACAATGTGGTCCCCTTGGTCCTAGAGGAACCAAAATCGCAGGGGAGATTCTTTGGACTCCTCCCCTTAAGCCTCCGAAATTTGGAGAGGTTTTGCGGTCAGGGGGCTAAGTTATTAAACTCCAAATGGGGTCCGCCTAGGAAAAAAACATTCTAATTGAATCACAATACCCCCCCCCACATGGGCGAGTGATTAGCTGGCTCCTCGACTCAATTAGAAATGATTTTTTTCTAGGGGCACCCCGTGTGGAGTTTAATAGCTCAGCTCCGTGAACCCCAAACCACTCCAGATTTCGGGGGCTTACAGGGAACAGTCCATAGAAGCTCCCCTGCCATTGTGGTTCCTCTTGGAGGAATTGTTTTGTTCCTAGAGGAAAAATTGTTTTCGTTTTGTAACAAAATGTGTCCTACCATTTTGTTACACACTGAAGTAATTTGTTACATAACAAATGACAAAACAGTGTTTCATTTTTCATTTTGTGCCCATCAGTAATTAGAATTCCTCCTTTGCTGCACCCCAGTGTCTGCCTAATGGTACGGCTGGTCTTGATGGCCACAACAATTGTGCTTATATTAAATTGGGCTGGGGGAGGACACTGGAATCTTGGGTTATAAGGGGTATGTGGGTTACATTAATCAACTGCAAGATTTTTGTGGCATCTGAAATGTACTGTGCATGCAGCAAAGAGCAATATACATCAAGAACAATTAATACAGAGTATTTTTTTCCTCATTAACTCATCATGTTTTCCTTCTGGGTATCCAGAAATCCAAGTAATTGAAGAGACTCTCTAGGGTTCTCAGTTATTTCCCCTTGTGTAAATGTCTTCTTTTAAAAACCATGTTGTTGTTCTGTTCTTCAACACATTTACAGGGCATAATCCTCTTCACGGCTTTGTTCATGTCTGACCTGGCAGTGCCACCATGTTGCTTTTCTTTCCTTGGAGATGCATTCTCACAAGGATTTCCAAAGAAGATTGGTGTCAATTGTAATTTGAATCTGTTTGACTTTTCTTACTTGCTTGGAGGCCAGGAATGAAGTTTAAGACAGAATTTGGGACTCCAATCCACTTAACAGGATATACCCACTCTTAGTTGTTGTGAGTTTTTCAGGCTGTTTGGCCATGTTCTGAAAGTTTTTCTTCCTGACGTTTCGACAGACTCTGTGGCTGGCATCTTCATGAAATATCAGGAAGAAAAGCTTCCACAACATGGCCAAACAACCCAAAAAAATCACAACAACAATCAGATCCCAGCCTTGAAAGCCTTTGAGAATACATTATATCCACTATTGTTTAAATCCAGGGTTAAAACATATCAGCTCAGCAATTACAGGTGACATGCTGCTGTTCCTACACATCTTCTTCTGACAAAGTGAGGCAGTGGTGTCAGTCAGGTAAACAACCTAAACACAGCTTAATTGGATGATCCCCGAAAGATGTTTTCAAAGCCAAGGCTTAGCCTCTGAGTGTATGAAAGGGACAGAAATGTTTTTGCTTTCAACTCACATTAGAAAAACAAACTACCATCTTCTTGCCTCCTTGGCAACAGTGTGCGGCTCCACACCAGTGGTTATCAGCTTTTTGGAATGCTGGGACAAGAACCATTGAGAACATAAGCAGGGCAAAAGGTTGAGAACCGCCACTCTATAGGAAAATGCAGAATAAAATATAAAATACCACCAGCTGTTCTCTAAAGGGAACATTATTTATTCTCTGCCTAGCTGTTGGGTGCTTTGCCTTTTTGTAACTTTTAAGCAGCTGCCTAATCATTTTAGCCAATACAGTGGTACCTCTACTTATAAGTTTAACCTGTTCTGAATGCATGTTCTTAAGCTGAACAACTCTTAAGTAGAGCAGCCCTACCTAAAAAGTAAAAAAGAAAATAAAAATGCAAGTAAAGCAGGCCACATATAAAATTTGTAAGGCAGGAGTTAAAACACCAACAGTTTTTCGTGCTTACATTGAATTGCTCTTAAGTTGAGCCACTCATAATTAGAAGTACCACTGTACTTGTCTCGTGGAATTGCAGACCCTTTGCTCTCCTTTATAAACTGCTGGTCAGAAATGGGAATCCAGCTCTCCAGTGTATCATATATACAGTGGAACCTTGACTTATGTCATTAATCCGTTCCAGTGGTCTAGACCAGTGCTCCCCAACCTTTTTGTCCCCGCGGACCGGGAAATTTTTGATAATTTTTCTGTGGCCCGAAGGTGGGGGTGGGGAGGGGGGGAGAATGCGAAAGGGGGGTCCGGCGGGGAGGCAAAAGGGGGGGTGAAAGCAAAGGATGGGAGGGAAGGAGGAGGGGGAGGCACGAGAGCGGTGGTGGCGGCGGCGGCGGCGGCACTCACCGGCTTGGGGCGTCGGGGGTGCCACTCCCCCACACACACACGGGTGGGGTGGGGGGGAACCCGGGGCTCCTGGGCAGGCGGGCCCCCGCCTCCTCCTCCAGCGCCGGGAGCCGCGCACGGGTCTCGCTGCTGGCGCCCCGCTTGCTCCTGCCGCCGCCGCCGCCGCCGCCGTGGGCCTCCACCTCCGCTGGGGAAAGCGAGCGGGGCGCCAGCAGCGCTTTCCCCGGCGGAGGAGGAGGTCCACAGCAGCGGCGGCAGCAGGAGCAGGAGGAAGCGCGGCGCCAGCAGTGAGACCCGCGCGCGGCTCCTGGCCCAGGCGCCCCGTGCGCGGCACCCGCCCGGCCGCGCCAGGAAGCGCCCTCGCGGCACCGACGAGCCGCCGCCGCCGCCGCCGCCTCCTGCTCCTGCTCCGGTTCCTCCTCCTCCTCCTCCTCCCGCCGCCAACGCCAAAGGAGCAGCAGCAGCAGCAGCGAGGGCAATTGCGGAGGGGTGGCGGCGGCGGGATGGGGGCGATTGCGGTGGCGGCGACAGGGGGATTGCGGGGGTGGCTGCTGCTGCAATCGTCCCCGTCCCGCCGCCACCGCCACCACCCCTCCGCAATTGCCCTCGCTGCTGTTGCTGCTGCTCCTTTGGCGGCGGCGGCGGCGGGAGGAGGAGGAGGAGGACGCGCCGCTGTGGCTGCTGCTGCTGCTGCTGGAGGGCGAGGAGGAGGAGGGTGGCGGAGGAGGAGGATGCGCCACCGCCGGCGGCGGGAGGAGGAGGGAGGCAAAGACAAAGGCGGCGGCGGCGGCTCCTCCTGCGCTCCTCCAGCCTTCCTCCTCCACCGGCCGCCCACGGGAGAGAAGAGGAGGAGGAGGAGGGCAGCGGAGGAAAAGGGGAGGAGCCTCCCCGGCGTCCCCAGGCGGCCCGGTGCCGACCGGTCCACGAACCGGCACCGGTCCGCGGCCCGGGGGTTGGGGACCACCGGTCTAGACTTAAGTCAAACATGACTTAAGTCAAACGAACGTTTCCCATAGAAATTAATGGGAAAGTGGATTAATCCGTTCCAGAGGATGAAAAAGGCCCCTGAAAACAGCAATTTAACACAAATTTGACTGGGATAGATTCCTTCTGGGGATGTAAATGAAATGTCTCTTCAAGGAGAGGAGGAGGCAGTGGAATTATAGTCCACAAGTTATATGCCTCCACTTTTTAATGTTCATAGCAACAATGTCTAACATTTAAGTTTTACTGATTTTTAACCTGACGTTCCAAGTTCTGAACAACTCTATGCTTACCATTAGTCCCAGAACTTTACAGCTCCCCAACTAAACTGCTTCTATTGTGGACCAGACGTCTGCAACCAGATTCTTTACAAGACTGAGCCGACTGTCTAACCAGTGAGGCCAGCCCCGAGCTCCTGGCCCTTCTTCTCCTCCGGCAGCAGCGGCGGCTTCGGTGAGGCTGAGGACCAGCTCCAGCTGCTCTGAGCTGGCCTCGCCGAAGCCGCCGCTGCCGGAGGAGGGGAAGAAGGCAGGAGCAGTTTGGAGGCAGCAGCCGCGATGCTGGGTTGTGGCTGCTGCCTAATTCCGGTGCCTTGCGCAGGGGCTCCGAGATGTAAGTCAAAGCCTGCGACTCAAGTCAAGCAGGCCCCTTCTTGCTGCAAGTCAAATATGATGCAAGTCAAGCAGTATTTAAGTCAAGGTTCCACTGTATTAGGTAAGTATGCTTGTCCCCTTTGTGTGTAAATTGATGGTTGAATAGCCCCTCTGAGTATGTGCAGAGTGGAACGTGCCTTTCTTTTACATCTGACAGACTAAGGATTAAGGTAGTGTGAAAACTGGGTACTAGTAGGTACCATTAATTTGATCATATTGTCTCAGAAATGTGATTTGAGATTCAGTGCATTATGAAGGACCATGCCTGCATCATCATTCTGAGCAAATGAAGTAAGAGTGTAGAATTTACGAAGCTGCATTATTCTTAGACCACTAGGCCATCTAGAATTGATAGGCTTCCATTGTCCAGCATTGCCTTTGTATGGTTTCAGATAGGAGATCCTTTTAGCTGGTGATACCAGTACTTGTATTTCAGCACTTTAGAAAGAACAATGGTCAACAGATGTAATTCATCACTTTAAAAAGCACCACTTCCAGTTATGTGCTATGTTATACGGTTTGTACCAAGGAAGAATCTTTCCCTGGATTCTTTCCTTTAAAAAAAGTTTATAATCAATATACCTTTTAAAGGGCAGAAGTGAAAGAGTGTGGACAACATCTGATGGAGCTGCATAAAGTTTGCACTGTTGGGGCTCCCCATAGATCGTGTGTGTTCCAATGACTACCAGTTACAACATAAATCAAGGCCCATAAAAATAAATTTTCTTTACCTGCCTTACTTCAAAGACATTCCATAATTCAACTTCTCTTTCCCTGAACTACAGATTACCTTAGTGCTGAATTTTGATTTTTAAAAAGCCCTATATGTGGACAACCTGTTGTTGGAAGGCATCATGGGCAGATTTTTGGTACATGAAGCAGCCAATATATGGATATTTTTATTTATGTTGTATCCATGGATAAATAAGCAGGAATAGATGCATCTGGGAGGGCATAAAGCAGTTCTAAGCAACTTGCTATTATCTTTTCTCCTCCTCCATTCCCAGACAACTAGCTGTAAAGATGTCTGTGAGGGTTGCTGTTTAAAGGAGCAAAGAGACAATGAGAGAAATGACACCTATGTGGGTTGTGCACCGTAGCAATGACTAGCAAATCCAGGAGTAAGCTTTTGCAGAACAAATGAAGCACATAATCCAGCCATCAATAACAGGCAGTAAAAATGGAATTATGTTTCATCAAACAACCAAGTGCCATTGAATACTGATGGAAGCTCTACTGAAAAATAATGGCTGTCTCACGCTGCTCAGTTTTTCTGATGCTCCCCTGCCTCATTCCCCTCCCAGCCTTTTCACTCCCTTGTTCTTCATTTCCTTCTCCTGCATCTCTGGATGGCAGTGGCACCCTTTTGGGTCATCTGGGGACACTGCCTGTGAATGAGTCAATGCCAAATACACACGGCGCATGACAAAGGGGGTCCTTTGAAAGAGGTTGAAATACTTATGCAAGGAATCTTGGCAGAGATCTGACATTCAGCTGCTCTACTCACCTTGTGGTTGGATCTGACCACTAAAATCTTTTTTGTTGAGAATTTTAGGAACGTCAATGGTAGTGTGGCAAGTGCTCAGTACATTGCTTTGGCTTTTAGCAGTTTTATTGCTGTTTTCCCACTTACATTAATATTCAGGGTCCATACATTAAATATTATACATTGGGAATTTTAAGGCATTACAATGATTAGCATGCAAAACATTCTTTAATAGCACATATCCCCTTAGATAGTACTTGTTACTATTCAGGAATGATACAGAGTACAGATCCAAATGGAATGTTTCTGTCTGTCTCCTGTACAGAATAGAGCACAGGCATGTCCAAACTTCAGCCCTCCTGATGTTTTGGACCACAACTCCCAGAATTCCAACCATGTATTTCCAATGGCAAAGGACTGTGGGAGTTGTAGTCCAAAACATCTGGAGGGACAAAATTTGGACATGCCTAATATAGCATATTCTTGACCATAGTTATGAAGCTTTTAGGCTTATTCCTGGGAGCCCACATTTGTGGAATGAGTCATGAAAAGAAAAACAACAACAATAATATTAAAACATTGTATTATATGCTGTAGTACTTGAGCCCTCCTCCAAATGAACTTAGACTGACATCTCCCATCACTAGAGGCTATGCTGTCTAAAGATGATGAACATTGAATTCCAGCAGCATCTGGAAGGTCACATGCTTCTCACCCCGGCTGTAGGTCTTTATTGGTTTCCTTTATTGATTTGGTGGCTGAAGATCATTCTTAGCTACCCCAGACAAGGTCAACCAGAGAAAAGAAAGCGACAAATCCATATACCTGATACATAATGCAGCGGAAAGAGAGCCCAGGAGGTTGGTGGGAAGGACTGGGAGGCCATTGGTTTCTGGCCCCACATCCTCAGTAGCTGTCGAGCAGCTGTGGGGCCATCGAGGGTTTGGCATTAACAATTAATTTCTCCCAGACTGAGTGAATGTGGAGTTCCGTTCACAGCCAGCTAACCTAAATCACATCGCCAGGCGCCACTAAATCTGGTGCCCAGGCACGCGGTGGCCTCTGCGGGCACCCACAGCCCGCTGTCTCGTACACTCACACACTGATTCTGTCTGCTTCAGCAGATAAAAGCAAATTTATCGAGAGGTTCAGAGAGGAAAAGGAAGAGAGAATAAACAAGTGGCTTATTTATCATGTGTGCTCGTTTCAACGTGTCCGCACGCACCGCGCTGCCGCCAGAAGCAATTACCCTTCTGGGCAAAAAAGACCAAACCGATGAGAGGATTGGCTTGAGAAATGAATCACAGCAGAGATACTCTGAACCACACTCCTAATCTTCCAGTGGAGAGGAGGGCTAGGGCTGGGGAATGTCAGAAAAAAAAACATCCTGAAAAAGGGGGCAGACACAACAGGTCTCTGTCAATGATTTGCTACCGCAGCCAATTACACTTGCCCTCTCCACATGCCTCAGCTTCTGCCATCCGATTCTTCCTTCTCATCCATTCAGTCCATTACCAGCTGGTATGCAGGTATCCTGTGCATTAAGAAAGGATACGAGTCAAGCAGAGGCATAATGACTGCACAGACCTACTGCCAACTCTTCTTTGCCATCTTTCTTCTGTTTTGTTTCCCCTGCCTTCTTTTGCATGCTGCAAGGGAATGAAAGCCACTTAACACATTATGTCTTCAGGCACACATCTAAAATGTTCCACGCCTGTACCAAGAACATCTATTCAGGACCTGTTTCTAGTGCAAGAGACACTAAAGTTTCTATAGCCAAGATTGTCACCTGGTTGTTTTTCCATTCTTATAATCTAACAATTCCTTTTTTGGACCATTTACTTTCAAAAATCAAAACACAATAACAAGGAGCTTTATAAACATACGTAAATGCTGACATCTGCACGTGTATGTGTGTATGTCTCTCTCTCTCTCTCTCTCTCTCTCTCTCACACACACACACACACACACACACACACACACACACACACACACACACACACACACACACACACACACACACACACACACACAGAGAGAGAGAGAGAGAGAGAGAGAGAGAGAGAGAGAGAGAGGCTAGTTTTTTTTTCCTCCCAGGAGATATAAAAAGAAGACAAGAATGAACTTTTTATTGTTGAGCTTTTATTGGTCATAAAAAATTCCACATCTTTGTGAATTACACAGTATCTTTATTTTGATTTTGATTTGTGATAAGACTGAAACAACTCTTTCTGCATAACTTTCTGTCTTGGAACCAATAATAGCTATTCCAGCCTTGATGTATAAAACTACCAGTGCAATGAATCATAACTAAAACTGAAGACACATTTGCAGCATAAAATACATTTTATGGTGTTTTATGCTCTTTTTGTTCTCCCCTGAATCTTGGAAACTGAATGTTTGTAACAACATTTGAATCATACATTCTGTAATCCCCAGAGTTTCAAGGGGAGAAGGAACCAAAGTAATTAAAAGTAGAGATGGGTGTTTCATTTCGGAAGGGGACTGGTTCCGAAATGAAACATGCCAGCACAGCTGGTGCTTGGAACCCAGTCCCACCCTCCGGAACAAAATCAACCACTGTCTTATGTACCTTGCTTTACCTTACACAGGGCAAAACTCCAATCAGGAAGGAGCCTCCGATCTGTCATCTTTCCCTCTCCCTGGTGCTGGCCAACCAGACAGTGAGGCAGGATAATGCATGTCCTTGCACAGCTTCTGATTGGCCAGCAACAGGAAGAGGGAAAGATGACACATCGGAGGCGCCTTCCCAGTTGCAGTTTTACCCAGCACAAACTACAGACTGAAGAAGATAAAGAATTAGTAAAAGGTCATTGGAAGGCTTATCCCAAGTCAGTGGAAATGGCAAAGAAATAATTTTTCTATACCACCATTGCTTCAGCATGGAATCGTCCAGCAGATACCAAATAGTCAAGAGTCTGCTACATCCTGACCCATGGGTGGATAACACAAATCACTCAGGAACTCGCTAAGAAGAATTTGCACAACACTTTACAGCCCAAATTGTACAGATCCGGGCTGACCTGGATGCTGCTGTTGATCCGGAGCCTATAAATAAAACTGCACCCCTTGCCAGCCCTGTACTAATGGATGAGTTTCAGCTCCTACAACCTGAGAATGTGGTCAGGGACCCTTGGGGAGATGAGGGTCACCACATTTCTTTTGGACCCTTGCCTTTCCTGACTCATAAAAACTGCCAGAGAGGGTATGGCAGACTGGTTAGGAAGAGTAGTGAATGCCTCCTTGCAACAGGGCAGAATTCCAGCATGCTTGAAGCAAGCAATAATAAAACCACTGTTAAAAAGACCTCTTTAGATCCAACAATACTGAACAATTACCGACCAGTATCTAACATCCCATTCTTGGATAAAGTCCTAGATCACATTGCGGCTTCGCAGCTCCAGAGGTTTTGGGATGAGATAAACTATCTGGATCCAGCTCAATCTGGCTTCAGGCCTGGTTATGGGACTGTGACAGCACTGGTTGCCTTGGTGGATAACCTACGTAGGGAAATGGATAGGGGATCTCTGTTCCTTTTGGACCTTTCAGCTGTTTTTGCCAATATCGACCACAGCATCCTCCTTACTCGTCTCTCTGAAATTGAACTTGGGAACACTGTCTTACAGTGGTTTCGGTCCTTCCTGCAGGAGAGAATGCAGAAAGTGGTATTAGGAGACTCATGTTCAAAACCACAGCCACTGACCTGGGAGTCCCGCAGGGTTCTGTTCTGTTCTGTCTCCTGTTATTTAACATTTATACGAAACCACTGGGGGAGATTATTTGGAGTTTAGGGGTTAAGTGCCACAAGTATGCTGATGACACTCAGCTCTACCTCTCATCACCTCCAGATTCCAAGGAAGCTATTTCGACTTCAGATCAGTGCTTAGCTTCTTTAATGAACTGGATGAGGAAAAACAAACTGAAATTAAACCCAGACAAGACAGTCAAAAAGTAGATCAAGGGACAGAGATGCAACCTGTACTGGATGGTATTACCGCCCAATTGAAAAAAAAAGAGGTGTGTAGCTTGGGGGTGCTTCTGGACTCATCCTTGAGCCTAGATGCCCAGGTCACAGCTGTGGCCAGGAGTGCATTTGCAAAATTAAAAACTAGTACACCAGTTATGCCTGTTTCTTGAGAAACCTGCTCTGGACACTGTGACACATGCCCTAGTGACATCCTGGCTGGACTACTGTAATGCACTCTATATGGGGCTACCAATGGAAAGTCTCAGAAAACTTCAGTGAATCCAAAACACAGCGGCCAGATTGTGATGGGTGGTGGTGGTGTTACAGAGATCACATTACCCTCCCACTAAACCAACTCCACTGGCTGCCATTCACCTACCAGGCACAATTCAAGGTGCTGACCTTAATGACAAAGCATGAAATGGCCTGGGTCCAAGCTACCTCAAAGACTGAATCTCATGGTATCTACCAGCTTGGGTGTTTAGGTCATCAGGAGAAGCCTTTCTCTCCATCCCGCCACCTTCACAGGTGTGTCTCAGAAGAACACATGAAAGTCCTTTCTCTGTTACTGCTCCCAGACTTTTGACCTCCCTCCCGCTGGAGGTCAGAACTGCCCCAACTCTGCTGTATTTTCGGAAGCAGGTAAAGACCATCCTCTTCAGGCAAGTTTTCCCTCAATGAGGGATTACTTACTATGTGACTTTTATATGGATTGCCATGCATGATTGCATTGACTGATTTCATAGGAACACAAGCGATTTCCCTCTTAGTTTCCACCCCTCATAATGGATTTTGCTTTCTTTCTGCATGCTCTTTGTAACTTTAATGTTACCTTTTAATGTTCTAAGATGCCTCTTCAAACTCCCTGTTCTTAACTTGAATGTGTCTTAAATGTTCTGGGCTGTATATTGTGCCTCATTTTTGTAAGCCACCTTGGGGCAAAAATATTCAAATGAAAAATAAATAAATAATTAAAAGCACATTAAGTTTGTTGTGTAAGTTGGCCACATGTTCAGTGCAATATGGAGTTAGTCCTTCAAATGAGTCCTTAGGAAAAATGCAAACAATTCATGCAGGGATGAATAAAAGCACATAAGATCATTCTAGGATGATGTGGTGCAGGGCCTGAGGAATCTTGAATCTCCAGATATTGTGGATAGTTACTCCCATGATTCCTTATCATTGTCCATGCTGTCTGAGGCTCTTGAGAGTTGAACTCCAGAACTGGAGGGCCAAGGAATCTGTACTCCAATTTAAGATGTTTCAGGGAGGTACAGTGGTCTGATGCTTTATGAAAAGTAGCTGGTTCAATCCTAGTCTTAACTTCTTCTGACATAGCGAGATGTCTAAGTCTACAAAAGGACATGGCCTTGTTTGACTACTTGCTCCTATGCTTGGAAGCCTTCCTTGGAGCTGGATAATTGGTTTGAGATTGAGGAACACGTCACAGAGTTCACTGAGGCCCTGGTCTGCCTTAGTCCAGTGTTGGCATTCCTCATCCCAGCCTAGCTCATAGACTTTGTTGCAAGGATAAAATGGTTGTGCATGAGAAAGGCATGCAGCCTGCTCTGAACTCCTTGAAAGAACTGTGTGTATGGGGTGTGTGAAGTGGGGAGGGGAATAAAAGACAAATAAGTAATAAACAAAAAGTGCTTCCAGGTGAAGCTTTCATCCTGCAATTATTTTATTTATTTATTTATGAGTATTTTTACCCTGCCTTTCTCTTTGGAAAAGGACCCAAGGTGGCTTACAGTAATGAGGGATAATATACAGTCCAGTACATTTAAAGCATATCCAAGTTTGAGAACAGAGAATTGAGGGGGCATCTTATAGTAATAAGAGGCAACATTTAAGCTAAAAGAGAACACGAGCAGTTAAAGAAAAGATTTAAAATTCCATCATGAGGGATGGCGCTAACATTGAAACACCGGTGCATTTACAGTATGAAGTTAGTCTATGCAAACATGCACAGTAGACCATCAAAAAGTTATGAGGGTTGAAATCTAACATTGAAAACATAGTGCCAATGCAATCACACAAGGAGGTATGTAAACACAAAGTTATAAGTGGCTATAAACACATTATACCCTACTATATTTATGGAATTTCATAGGAGCCTCTGATAACATCTGCATTTTGAACCTTTCTATCTTATCCGTCCTCCCTTCTTCCATGTTATTCCTCCCCCACCACGTGAGGAAACCTACTAAGGAGGAAAGGCTATGTTATGTGTTTGGAGTGGTACCATTGGAAACCGCCATCTGATGACACCCATTTTTGCCACAGTGGTTCAGAAAACAAAATTAAGAGTCATTTTGCTCTTATACTTCTTGATGATGAGCAGTATATTGGTGGGATCTGTTCTACAACTGTGCATTTTCTTTGACACATGGTTTGTTTCCCCAGGTGCCCTCACTCTTACCAGGTTCCCCAAACATGTGTCATTGGGTGCCTTTCACTTTCTTTTAAATCTCAAAAAGAGGTTAGGTGATACCTTTATTGGTCACTACTAAAACGAAAAATGTGAGCTAAGCTTTTAATACCAACTTGCTGTCTTTATCAAAGCATTGTACCAAGCATTGTACCATTCCCATTCTTGGAACATAAGTTGGTAAAGAATGTCCTTGTAAGAAAAAGTAGAACATATATATATGTTCCAAGAATGGGAATGGTACAATATATATAAAATGATTTTTGAACATTGACTAAGATATTTTTCTTTTTTATTTCTCTGTTTTTAAAATAACCTGGTTAAATCTGAAATATGAACACAATCCAAACAAATGCTATAGCCTACATCTATAATCGCCTTATTAAAAAAAAACCTACTGCAACCTCCTTGTTCACTGAAATAGAGGAAATGTCCATGGGAAGAAAGAAATCTAACTTCTGAGATTACAGATTATAAAATTCATAATAAATGGCATATTTATTACTTTTGGCTTTCTGTTAGGACTGGGGACTAGCACAGTCATTACAGGTGCTGGTGGGATCCAGAAGAAAACATGATGAATTTCAGTAGCTTCATCTCTGAACCCATCTTTTGATTTTGCACTATTTTATTTACTTTAGCTCCTTGATTTTCTACCATGTACTGACTCTCAAATTATTAGTATTTATGACTCTGCCAACTGATCAACATGAATGTACAGTATATGGTGTGGGGGAGGGTTATGGAAAATAATGCCTGGCTCAATTATAACTAATCTAGAAAGCTCTGGGCATAGGAGGTCAGTCCTATGCCTATGTTGAAGTCTTATTTTATTCAGTAGGCCCTGTTGCCAAATTAGTTTGCATGAAGTAGTAGCGTGAGCCTTCAAGTAATTTGTTTCTTCTTGTTTTATATAGAAAGAGACAGGCAAACAGAAATCTATTCCTGTTTTATAGTGCTGGTAGGCTTTGTGACGAAATGGTTTTGAATTTCTTTCCTAGCTTTAGGAACAATTCAAATTCTTTTAATGGGTTCACCAGTCAGTTAATCTAGGTGATCGTTGAGGAAATACGTACCTTTAAAAAGAAGAAACTTGTTATAAATCCATGGTTTAAGTCACCTTGGTTTATTATACTGCATTGCATTTCAGAGCAGTTAAGATTAATGTATTCTTTGGAAGACTCACAGACAAGATCTGAAAATCTCTGGCATAGATCACCCCAAAATTATATTCTCCTTTGATCTACAAAGCCACCTATCACATCAGATTATGAACCCCACATCATGCTACATAGCCACTAAGGAACCCACAGGTACTTTATACCAAATTGTATTGTTTGCTCATCTAGCCCGTTATTGTCTACTGAATGGTAACATCTTTTGAGTACGGTATGTCTTTCCCATAATCTGTCACTTATTTTCTTTAACCAGAAATACCCACAGTCGAACCTGGCCCCAACAGCAATGCAAAACAAAACTATGGGCTCTCTCTAAACTGCTCCTGAACAATACCAAGTGTAGCCGTCACTACTTAAAAGTGGGTAAGGAGGAACAAAACCCGAGGAGAGGAAAGCGGTATTGCGCATGCACAGTCATTCTATATCTGCAAGGCTTCTGGTGGCCTCGTAAGTAATGATGGCTGCCCAAGTTGTAATGGTGCATGTCCCTTTCCTCAGCTGCATCTTAATGTACAACATGAAGTAGCCTACACATATGGACCTTTAATGCACTATACCAGTGATGGCGAACCTTTAGAGATCGAGTGCCCAAACTGTGATTCAAAACCCACCAATTTTTCCCAAAGTGCCAATACAGCAATTTAACCTGGATACAGGTGGCTGTGAAGGGGCAATGTCGGGTGCTCAGAGAAAAAGCTCAGCGTCCAGAGTGAATGAGTGTCCTCAGTACTTCGGGACATTTTGAGACCTCACTGCACACGCCTGGGCCCAGGCACCATAGAAAGGTTGGCCTTTATAATGTTTAACTTGACTACATTGGGGTTCCCCTCCTCCAAACCATAGTCCTCCTTCCTGTGTCCCAGGGCTGCTTGCTTGCCTGCCTGTCCTCTTGCCTGCCTGCTAGGGCTGCCTGTCTTCCTGCCTGCTTGCCTGCCTGACTCACTGTTTTTTTTTTAGGGTCTATAATGGCCCAGTGTTTACAGAGCCTGCCCTGGCCATGCCTGGGGGGTCTACTCTCACTGTGTTTGGGGGTCTAAAATGGCCCAGTGTTTCCAAGGCCCTGGCCATACCAGGGAGGTCCACTCTCACAGTGCTTTGGAGTCTATAATGGCCCAGTGTTTCTAAGGCCTGCCATGGCCATACCTGGGGGGGGGTGTCCACTTCCACTGTGTTTCAGGGTTTCAAAGGGCCCAATTGCTCTAAAGCCTGCCTCTGCCATACGGGGAGGAGAGGTCCAGTCTCGCTGTGTTTCCTGTGTCCTGGCCTGTCTGCCTGCCTGCCAGACTCTCTCTTGCTATGAGGACCGGATATGGGCCATTTTCCTTCTTCCCGCTTCGAGGTCTTCAAAGTGTCTCCTCACCTGCTCTGAGGAGCTGAGTTTTTTAGAAACCTGATTTTGAGGTTACAAGAGAGCTTGAAGCTAGCGGGGGTGTAAGGGAAGCATTCCTTTCTATGATTTGCCTTCTTTTCCTGACTCCAGCTGGTCTTGGCTCCCACCCTGACACTTAAAGTTGCAGCTTTGCAACTACACTCCCCCTGGAAACCAAAGACTTTGGTTTCCGGTAAGCTGCCTGGTGGGTCATGGGAGTAATGCTCCCAGATTGCTAGTCGGAATTGTTGATGGTCAGAACTATGACTGGATCAACAGGTCTTCGATGGATTCCTGGATTGTTTTTTTTTTTTTTGTCAGTACCTCCATGGGTCACACTCAGGAGAGTTTAATTTGCATGCCTTGGATGTGGTAGCCAACCATTTATCTGGCTCCCTCTACAGAATCGAACCCTTATTCCTCATTACCATGGTGCTGGCTGGGCACAGAAAGTAGCATCAACTCAAAGGACAGAAAAACATGTATGTGTGTGTGTGCGTGCTTGTCTCTCTGTGCTCAGAGAGAAGGCACAACAGCACAGCTTCTGTTTGGGAGAGTTTTATTAGGCGTTGTGTAGTCCAGGGGAGTCATTTTGAGAAGGGTTTTATTCTCTCCCACCACCACCTTTGAACTATATTCCTTCCCACCAGCACACATTGTGAATCCCAACACCAACCAGTAGCAGTTCTCCCATTCTCTAGTGGCACAATACGAATGTGCCCGGCCGTACCTCTTAATCATGACCCCATTTCCAAAAACCAAAAAAAAAATAGAACCAGAGTCCTCCTATTCCATTATTCCTAGCCGGAGTATTCTGCCAAACTCCTGCCTTCCTCCTGGGCCTGCTAGCCTGCCTGCATGTTATGGGATCTGAAAGACCTATGTACTTCTATGACCTCCCTTGGTCTTCTTGATTTAATTCTTGCCTGACTGCTTGCCTGCCTGCCTGAAGTGGGGGGAATTCTTCTGATACAGCCCAATGTGCCTTGGTAGTCTTCAAGGGGAGAGTTTAAGGATGCTCCACTGCAATTTCCATGCTGCTAGCTGCCTGGGATCAGTATTTTCAAATACTTCTACATTGCAAATGTTTTTTCCTGGGGACACCCTGTTTGGAGTTGAATAACTTGGACCTCTGTACACTAAACCTCTCCAAATTTGGGGTGCTTCAAGGGGAGAGTTTGAGGGTGCTCCACTGCAATTTCCATGCTGCTAGCTGACTGGGATCAGTATTTTCAATACTTTTAAATTACAATTTTTTTCCTGGAGGCACCCCATTTGGAGTTGAATAACTTGTCCCCTGTGCCCCAAACCTCTCCAAATTGGGGTTTTCTTCAAGGGGAGAGCTTGAGGAAGCTCCACACCAATTTCCATGCTGCTAGCTGCCTGCTATCACTATTTTCTTGCACAGAAAATTACACTTAGAAATGTTTTTTTCCAGGGGGCATTCACTTTGAACATTAATAACTCAGGCCCCAAACCCCAAATTGCTCCAAATTTGGAGGGCTTAAAGGGGACAGTCCACGGAAGGTAGCCACCAAATTTGATGCCTCTAGGACCTTGTGGTCCTGTCTTATAGAGAAACAAATTGATTTGTTTCTGATTCATTTGATACGATTTTTTTCAAAAACACCTTAGTAACGAAACAAAAGAAATTGGGGGTTCAACAAAATGAAATGAAACAAAACACAATTGTTCCGTTTTGTGCCCATCCCTGCTTCAGACTTGAAGCCCAGATTACAATTCCTGCTAATCATCCTGGCAGCTTGCATTTCATAACCACTTGAATCAGCACTCTTTTGTATCCCTTCTTTGACAGTTCTGGAACAAGAGACAACTCATGGAGCGAGTTGCTGCAATGAGTTTTTTTTTAATGTGGTGCAAGGGATTATAGGGTTGTTGTGGAATGAGAAACAATTCCTATGTTTATTCCAAACACTGAGTGGTAGATCTCTTTAGAAATGCAATATAATAATGCTATACTGTAAGCTGATACCAAGGTCTGTATTGGCCCCTGGAGCATTAATTTTCTGGAGTGTACAAAGCATAATCTTTTCACTGTAGAAAATCTACACAAGAGTTGTCTCTCTGCTCAGAACTCCACTCTCAGCTTCTTTATGGCCCTCAGTGGACCCAGCTATCTGATTTCTCTGTCTTACAAACAAGCCCATTCTGGTCTGTTGCCTGGCATTTACATGCCTACTACTGTATTTGTTACATAACATTGTCCTGTATTTTTCCATTCTGCTACTATGAACCTTTTTTTAGTGCCTTGATAATAACATCTCTCAGTGTTGCCAGTGAGCTTCATGCCTTCATCATCTCCTTGGGATAGATCCATGCTATGGAATGCTACTTTGCACCTGATAATTTGATAGGACAGTGTGTTGTGAGGTCCTCCTGAATGTACTATATTTATACTGCCTTGAACAAATTTTGGTCTTGCCTTATTCCAGAAGAGGAATAGGGGTCAGCAGTGGGTGTTTGTGACCAACATCTTCTGCAGCTAATTAACAAGTGCTAATTGACTGGAGAAAATAATTCAGGATGAGAGTGGAGGCTAGATCTCAACTCTTCCTCTGAATGGTTCTTCTATTTAATGCTATTAAAATGAGAAAGTGGAGCAGAGCATAATGGGGGCAGAGGTGTTGTGGAACTCCAGTATCTTATATGTTAGTGAATTTGTCACATCTTATGGATTTAAATTGGTTTGTTCCTCTTAACAAGATACTTTATTGCAAGAAATATTATCAATAAGGTACCCATCTATCTGGTACCTAAACATGTATTTGAAATGACCCTGTGGGAACCGCCCTTGAGAAATATTACATGGCATACCATTCTCATATGTTTCTCCACAGATCAGAAAGGTTAGCCATGTAATCAACTGAGTGATTAGCCACTATAATTAGTGACTCCCGCAGAGTCATTGCATTCTTTACAGCCTCATAGGAAGATAATGGACTGGGACATGAGCATTCATCTGACTAGCTGGGTAGAGGTATCAGGCTACAGAATCTCTGTGTATGACAGTGAGAATAAAAGAGGGTCCATGAAATGTAAATGGGGGTTCATATGAGCGGGCCCCGTTTAGGCAGATCATCATCAACATTTAGGTGTTCTGTAAATGTCTTACACCTAACATAAATTGTTTTGGTGCCATTTTTTGAAAGTTTTTGCAGGAATTTTTGGAATATTTAAAACTTTTTTGTGCGTTTCTCAAGTGGTGCAAAGGTAGGGACCTGATCCTTGTGGTGTAGATACCTTCAAAGTCCATTTTGCATTGTGTGTGTGGGGTGGGGGTATTGCATCATTTTTCAGAACTTGATCCTCACCACGTGCATGTTTTTAAAGTCTTGCTTTGCAAAGGTTGGGGACTCGTGTTTTGCAGCCACATAACAGATATTTGTACCTGAATCATGGTCATTTGAAATTCAAATCAACCATAATTACAGTTGTACCTTGGTTAACAGGTAACTTGGTTTACGAGCATTTTGATTAATGAACAAAACTTTCTGAACATTTTTGTCTTATTAATGAGCAGTGTCTTAATATACCAGCACTCTCATGTGTGTCACATAATCAAAAGGGCTCTAAGCCAATGGCATCTCTCCCTCTTCCCCCCCTCCTGCTGGAAGTGGGCTATTGTCTGTTTCAGTTTCTATTTCAGGCAACAGCAGCAGAGTTGAAGGAAGGGTGACAGGCTCAGTAAAGGTACGAACCGTTGCCACCCCATCAACCCCTGTCCCCAAAGAGGCCACCTCCATGGGGCCTCTCCATACCATTCCTGCCGCCACCACTGCAACCAGGAGACACCCACCCCCTATTGCCCCATTTTAAAACAACCCCCTCCACAGAGGCTTCCCCCCTCCTCTGCTCTAGCTGGGATTTCCTCCAGTGTTCCATTTTTTAAAACAGCCCCCTCCACGGAGGCTTCCCCCCTCCTCTGCTCTAGCTGGGATTCCTCCCATCACCCCATTTTTAAAACAGACCCCTTCATGGAGGCTTCCCTCCTCCTCTGCACCTGCCACAAAGGTTTTCAAATGCAGGTTATTGTTCTTTGTACTGTATTGTATTTTGTATTTTATTTAGTACCTTGAATTATATTACAGTATTGTAATCAGATATTTTGGGCTGTGGAATGAATCATCTGAGTTTCCACTATTTCCTATGGGAAAATTTGCTTTGAAGCATGCTTCCAGAACGGATTATGCTCTTTAACCAAGGTAGTACTGTACATGTGTTTTCGCTAATGGGTTTCCCTTCACTGTTTTAGCAATCGGTATTATGTACTTAAATCTTTGTAAAAAAGATTCATTGGTACATGGCACAGCCAGGGACCCAGTCATCTCAGTCCACACCCTTTGAAATTGCACCACTGATGCTTACACTGATGCTCATTTTCTTTATCCAGATTCCTTTCTATATCTACCTAACTAAATATTTAAATAAGGATTTATTCCACCCAAACAGCACACAATATTTCAAAATATTTTCAGAAATATTTCTGTAAGCTATTTTTGTAGACATCCCAACCCTTTCAGAAATATTTCAAAAATATTTCCAATGTCACCAAAATGATTTTAAAATGTTTTTAAAATATTTGTATGCTGTCTGGGCAGGAATCAGTTTTGAATTGCTCTGTCTTATCATATTTAAATAGCTTTATTTTTGTCAACAGATAACGTCTATTCAACATGGCTGAGGCTAAAAAGAAATATAGGCAGTATAGCTTGGCTTCATTCAATTCCTGTTGGACAAATGTCTACCCATGTTCCTTTTGTGCAACAGAGTTTTAAACAATGATGCTATGAAACCATCCAAGCTGGAGGATCATCTGAGAAGGTGTCACCCTGATAAAACAGATACAGATTTGACATACTTTAAAACACAAAGAAAAACTTCAGAAGAGAACCACAAGAGACTATGATGGTTTGTGGGCGTCTTACAATATCTCATGATTCATAACAAAATCAGGAAAACCTCATACTATTGGGGAATAACTGATTTTACCAGCCATTGAAGAAGGTTTAAAAACTGTTCTACACAAGCCTGCATATGATATATAAGAATTCCTTTGAGCAACAACACAGTTCAAAGACGTATTGATGAAATGAGTCAGTATGTTGAAAGCTTCTTGGGTACTTATCTGAAAACGAACCATTTCTCTATTCAGCTGGATGTCAACTTTAGCTGGTAATGAAGCACTATTATTGGCATATGTTCATTTTTATGGACCAAGAAATCTATGAAAAACTGCTCTTTGCGAGAACTTTGACAACATACACTAAAGGCAAATCAATATTCAATGTTTTGAAAGATTATTTCATGGAAAAAGCAATCCCTTTACCAAATATAATATCATCATCAGCAGATAGAGCAGCAGCCATGTTTGGGCACTATTGTGGTTTTATAAGCCATTTAAAACAAAATGTACCCGGAATGTTTGCAATTCACTGCATCATTCATCCACATTTAGTAGCTAAAAAGCTGAGTGCCAGATTGCATCAGTCTCTTCAATTTGTCATAAACTCAGTATCAACCTGTTGAATTCTAGGTTATTTACACAGCTGTGTGAAGAAAATGATGAGGACTTTCATTGATTATTCCTTGACACTGAAGTATGCTGGCTCTCAAAAGGCTTATGTTTAAAAATACTTTTTTCACTTTTTGAGAAGGTTTTAGAGTTTTTGGATGCTAAAGATCCCATTTTGAAAGAAATTTTAATCAAATGGAAACCAGAAATTGCTTCTTTAACAGATTTGTTTACTAAATTTAATGAGGTTAACTTGTAGTTACAAGGTGACAGTCTGAATTTAATAAAAACAAAGTCCATCATTGCAGCTTTTCTTGCCGGAATTAATCTAATGAAGCAAAACATTGGATGGTGTGAATTTTCCCAGTTCCCCAAATTATCAGAGATAAATTTCCAGGATGATGACATTTTGGTGTACGTTCAAAATTTAAGTGTCCTTCACACAGACTTTAAAACCAGGTTTGAGGATGTTTTGACCGTGGAAATACCACAGTGGATTATGAATCCATATGGTGACATTGAAAAATCGGATGTCACATTACAAAAAGAACTGATTGGAATAAGCACTAACAAACAACTTAAGGTGCAGTTCAGAATGGGGTATCAGCAGTTCTGGCTTCAGAAAGATATGCCTGTTGCTTATCCTGAATTATGGACTATCGCAAGAAAGTTTTTGATAACTATTCCATCTTCATACCTTGTGAAAAGTGGGTTTAGTGTAGTTGCC